>CM037851.1:7965334-9165334 GCA_021234595.1 Delia radicum | reverse complement strand
AGTTTCGAAATATATATAAGTTTTTAATACGTTTTAAAACCTAGACAGCTTTCTTTCATGAACAAATAAAAAACGTGTTGCTTTCAGCGGACATCACACCGGACATCACTCCATCAACTCATGCATATACTTAAATAATTAATCACGTCATATTTTCAATTCCGCAATCACGGGAATTGTATGCGGGATTTCCAGCGATTTGTTTTATTTTCTTACATAACTTTTAGATATTATTACAAATTTTTGATATTTTATTTGAACCATCAAATAAAATATCAAAATATCAATAAAAATATCTTTTTAAAAAACTTTTAAGTAAACAGCTATATTTTCTTAAGATTTGAAGCACATTTTTCATTTCAAAGTATCAATTGTATTGAAATAAAATTTGTATGAAAATTTGCCCAAAATATTAGTGCGTTATATAAAAACTTGACTTTATATGATGTTCTTTAAAACCGTATTAAATTGTATGAAATATGTTAGTAAATGCATTAGGACAAGAAAAACCGTTCGTTATAAAAAAAGTTCGTTATAACCGAACTCCACTGTAATATGTTTTATTTTTATATCATTAAGGCCCGATTACTGATTGTTCAGTTAAAATTTAACAAACAGTTAAATTGAAAATTTATATGGGAAACAACAACAAATGTGTCGATATTAGCTAACGGGACTTTGTAAAAATTAAAAATCTCCCCCTTGTCGGCCTAGCCAAATCACTGAAGCTAGGAACTTAAAATTTGGTATTTGAGTTCCTAATCAGGAGAAAACTCTATACAGATGTATAGAGCGGTTTTTAGACATTTCTACACGGAGGGGCAAAAAGGGAAAAGCCTTCCTTTTGGCGGCCTGGCTAAACCACTGAAGTAATAAACTTGAAGTTTGGTATGTGTTATCATGAGTATACTATGTACAGATGGGATTTTTTACTCAACATCGCCCAGCCTATAACGCTGGAACTAAGAACATGAATTTCGTCAAAGAGGTCAATCCTCCGGAGTAGACGTCCGCTAAGACGGGATATGTGGAAATTCCTACGAGAAGGGACATAAAAGGAAAAATCGCATTCTTGGCGGTTTGCCTAAACCGCTTTAGCTAAAAAGCTGAAATTTCCAATATCCGTTCCTTCGGATATGACATAACTCCCTGATATTGAAGTTTTTTATTTATTCCCAGAAACGTTATAAAATAGGTAATAAAAAGAGGAATAAGTCCGCTGAAGCTAGAAACTCGACATTTGGTATATTTTGAATATTTTGAGTGTTGCAATTAAAATTCTGTTGCATTAACCAAATTTTATTGTGAAAACCCAAAGACGGTTATGTCAACCGATAGTGTTAACCGAATTTTAGTTGGCAAATTTAAAAATATTTTTCTGTGTGTGTTCTGATATTCCCACGGGAATTGGCAAAGTCTCCCCTTTTTGCCTAATCATTAGCATACATCTCTATAATTTTAGAAAATTTTTATGGGAAGTGGCAAAAATTGTAGTCTCCCCCTTTTTACATTTTGAACTTCTGGCCAGGAACATTGTTAAAATTGGGGTTGATATAGGAAAAATCGTCCCCTTGGCGGCCGGGCCAAACCACTAAAGCGAGGAACTTAAAATTTGATATGTGAGTTCCTTATCATCAGTAGTAGGGCCAAAAGGGATATAAATCTCGCACTTAGAGGCCTAGAAAAACCTCTGAAGCTAGGAATAAATTTGGTTTGTGGGTTTCTAATCAGGAGTAGACACCTGTATAGAGCGTATTTTTGGAAACTCCTACGGGTAGGGGCAAAAGGGGAAAAATCTACCCCCGGGTAGCCTGGAAAAACGACTAAAGTGAGAACCTTGGTATGATGGTACCTCATCACTAGTAGACATCTATATAAACGGGATTTTTGAACTCGGCTTGTCCAAATAAATATAACATAAAAACTGGATATGCAGATTTTTACCCAATATTTTTCAGACTTTAATCATAGAAAAATAATTACTTTTAATAATAATCGAAATATGATCAAGTACAGGGATTAGTTACTTACAAGGGAGGTATCCCAAAGCAGGGTATGTGTAGAGGAAAAAAAATAATTCATCTTGGTTCCAAAAAATTTATGCAAATTTGGTATCACATGAGAGGGCATAGTCTTAGTCTAGTCCTTTTCTTTCGCTTTAGTCTGACTACCTGAATTTGTTTGCAATTTCAAATTGCCAATTTGACCACACTACATTAATAATCATTATAAACATTTTGTTTACAAATACACATTTAATCTTTATTAAATTTAAATGCTTTATTTTGTCTTTAATTTAAATAATAGACAATTACTTTCACAATTCGGTGACAAAACAAAATTTAAGTTGTTTTAATCCACAATTTTGTTTTATGTATCAAAAACAGATACACAAATCTTAAATGGTTAATTTTTTAGATGTCCTACAAGATAATAATAATAAATATAATAAATTAACTAAAGTATAATTTTTCAACATTTTTTTTTTTTTTAGTTTTTTTTCAGCCTACTAGTATTAAGCCACAATTTTATCATTTGTTAGCAAGAATTTTTTAATTTTTAATCAACTAAATGTTTGCAAAACTTTTACTAAATTTGAAATTTAGAAATCAGCGAACTGATAATTTTGCTGACTCAGAAAAATGTTTTGCTGACTTTACTTACTTTTTTTTGAGTGTAGCCAATAACCCCAAAAGAAGTTGGCAACATTGTTTTAATGTATGAATGTAAAAATACTAACAAAACAACACTCTATTTTTATTATTATTATTTTATTTTTAATTTTTATGTTATTAATATTGTTGTTGTTGTTGTTGTTGTTGTTATTGGTGTACGATGGTGAATTCTGTTTTGGAATTTTTCTTGTTTTGAATAATTTTTCCATTTGTGTTTACACTCGCGACATAAAAGGAGACACAAAGAGAGAAAGATTCTATCTCTAATAAATAAATACTCTCATGTTTTAGTAAACCGAGAATGCCGATGTTGAAGATGATGGGAGAGAGACGATGAGATTCTACTCAATTCACAAGTATATGGCATAATTTGCTGCGTAGTATTTTGTATTTCAATTTTTTATTTATTTATTTTTTTTTTTGTTAAGTTACATATTTATTTTTATGTTGTTTTTGTCAGAGTTGTAGTTGTTGTTGTTGTAGTAGTTGTAGCCATTTCAAGGAATTCTTAGCAAAATATCTTTGAATTGCAGCAAAAAAAAAAAAAAATAAAAACTACTATTAAATGTAGTAGTTTTTTTTTTCAATAGAGACTCAAAAATACAATCTATCTATGTACCTACTATGTATAGTTGCACAGAGTATTCTACTATAAAGCACTATCATTACTACTAACTAGTACACTACTATTGTAGTTATTGCTGTTGTTGTGGTTGTTGTGTTTTATTTTCATTATTATATGTATTTCATCATGATAATTCACAATTACAACTTGTTCTTTTTTAGTTTGATATTAAATGTATTGCTATTAATATTTGTTTATTATTTTAACAATTGATTAATTTATTAATCACTTGGTAGATACATTTTTTTCAAAATGTTTTCTTATTTTGCTACTTTTTTTTCCTTTTTCTTAACATTTATTTAATGCGTAGAAAACAAACAGTGAACCACATAAGTCTCATTACACTCTCTTATGAAATGTTTGTACCGATTGTAAACAACATAATACAAAATAGTGTTGTATAAAGTAAATCATGGTTGTGATAAACGAGTCAATGAGAACATTTTTAAAAATGTTAAGTATATAAAAATCTACTTACAAGTAAGGTATGCCGGCTTGAACTCGCTGATTTTAATGAACTTCGGATATGTTGTAAAGGAGCAAAAAAGAAGGGGTACGTATTTTTTTTAGCTGACCAATCTCAAGTTTAGCGGTTAAAAAGTGGGGTTGAAAATGAATTTGTTTTTTAATGAAAACTTGAAAAATTTACGGAAACTAAACTCACAAGAGCTTTTCCATAAAAGTTTAGCAGTTATTTAAAAAGTTTTACTTAAGGATGAAAAAGCGATAATGGATAGATGAAGAGTATACTTTTCCGATCTTCTTAATGATACATATGGAAATACATAATACCAATGAATCCTTTCAAAATTTCTTTGAATTTTTTCCAAAAAATATTAAAATACTTATATTCGTTTTAGGACGCTAATATGGGTATTAAGTGATACCCATATTAGTCACGAATACTTAAGCAGTGTTGCTCAGTTCTATCTAGAATAATGACAATTTTCAGAGCATTTTGGTATTAAGAATTACCAGTTAAAAAGTTATGAGTAAAAATGGAAAGGCACTCCTAAATGCTAAGTGCAAATTAGTGTATTTCGGTACTAATTCATCTCTGGGCGTCTGGCGATCAACACATTTTTTAACAGACGTTAGAGGTGAGTAATATTTTATTTTCACCGCAGAATTTTTTTTCACCACAGGAATTGTTATTCACAAAAGAAATTGTGTTTTACCTAAAAATGATTTTTCAACACAAACATTTTTTCACATCTATAATAATTTTTTATCACAAAATTAGGTATATCACTTCTATAATGCTATATAAATTGTAGGAACTACGTAACTTTCAATAATAATATATGCTGATAATACAATTATACTGGCGAAAATCTTCAATCGAATTTGAATGTAATAGCAGATAAAATGCCTAAAACGGGCCTCAGAATCTATATAAAGATGATAGTAGGTAGGGCAAAATAGGTTTAAAACATACGCATTGTAGAAAATTCACTTAATCAGATTGAAGACTTCAGATATTTCTGCGTAATATTGACTGAATATGCTAGGCCAGATTAAGATTTTAATGCGAGAATATCAGCGTACAAGCAAACTCTTTTAAGCTCTAAATATAAATTATATTAATAAAAAAAAAAAAAAAAAAAAAAATGTGCGCCCCGGTAGGGTAGTTGGTAGCGTGCTGGCTTATCAGTGCGGGGGTCGTGGGTTCGATTCCCACCAGAGGCACTGGTCTGTTTTTCGCTACAACGCGCCGAAGGCCATAGTGGCTAGTGCTCGGTTAGGGTAATTGTATATAATTTGTAATTATATGATTATTAATTAATAAAAAAAAAAAAAAAAAAAAAAATATTAATAAAAACAGCATATAACTAATCAACATACGTTCCAATACTCACATATGCATGCGAATCTTGGGCCCACACTAGCTTAAAAAACATGCTAGGGAAACGATGTACTTGAGAAGGGTAGCCAGCAAAACGTGAAGATATCGAGTGAGAAAGGGTCTAGATATAGAGTCCATCGATAATACGACAGACAAATGTAAGCTTTGGTGGTCCACAGTAACGCGTCGTAGGGTAACGAGACGGTTGACATGGTCGGAATCTATGATCAAGGGTTTCGACGATAACAATTTGGTTATTAAAACATCCAGAAGTGCAGACCAAAATAGAAGCTATTGGAGAAGCCGTTATCGTACCTCTACAATGCAATGTAGAGGCATACAAAAAATTTGAAACCTAATGCAAAATATTCAAAAATTTACTGTAGTGAAATTTTTTGTAAAACTTACTTTTGCAAGTATTAAGTTTTTTTGCTGAACTTTGATATTATGCTGTCATATAAATTTTAGGCAAATTTTGCATTTTTCTCTTGAACCGCAATTTCTTTTTTCTTTCTTTTTTTTCACGAAATAATTGTTTAAATTTGTCTATTCGTTCATGCAGAAAAATGCTTTGATCCATTCCGAAATTGGATGATAAATTGTGAAAAAAGTAAAATATAGTAAAAACAAAGGAGGTATCCCGACCCGAACTCACAGATTTTAATGAACTTTGGATATAATGTAAAGGAGCAAAAAAAAGACACACGTTTTAGGGTTAAAAAGTAGGTTTAAAAATTCATTTGTTTTTGTATGAAAACTTGTCTATAATTAACGAAAACTAGATTTATTTGAAATCAGGGTTAAAGTACTCAAGAAAACAAACATTTTTATACCCATATTGCCTATGTAGTGGACCCAGAGTTGCCATATTTTTGAATTATTTGAAATATAGGGGAAAAGGTTCTTCGTGAAAAGTCGCATAAAAATCAAACGGTTTCGAACATTGGAACCTTTCGCACACTTTTAAATATATTTTTTTTAATTTTGGTCAAGGGTGACAACCCTTTTATTAAACGTGGTCACAACATTCGAATTTATCCATACATTTTCTTCATTGAAAATCCAAATCCACTTCTTGTAAATTGTATATCAAATGAAAGTCTTGCCAAAGGGCTATCTATAGGTTTATACTTTATCCAATATTATCTTAATCTTCAGACTATGTGTGCAGCAAAAATTGTTGTAGTGGTTACATGTGTGTGTTGGCTTTTTTGGGTCACAGTATGTACAAAAATATATTTAAGATGACGAAAAAATCACAATGTTTTACCGAAGAAAAATATATGAAAATAACTCTAATTTTAAATTATTTTTAGTAAACCGTTATTTATTTTTAATGCTGGGGGTTTTCCAAAGAAATATATAACACATTTTTGTTTGTTTCATAAACTGTTTTGGCAATACATATCTCTGTATACATATATATTTTATAAATTGGCACAAATTTTTTTTTCACTAACCCATGATATATTTTTTTTATTAAATAAATATTTTTTTTTATTAATAAGTTTTGGTAATTTGTTTTTGTTCTTATTTATATTTTATTTTTTTTTTAATTATTTATTTATATTACAACAAATATGTATTTATTATTTCCGGTTAATAAAAATACGCTAGAAAAAGTTGCATTTGAGCACAATAACTCAACTCGACTCACTACTATAAAACTTTAGTTAGTAGTCTGGCCTTCTGAAAAACAAAAAAAAAAAAACACCAACAAAAACAACAGAAATAAAAAACAATATTGCTGCTGCTCGGCGCTGCCAGAACTGACGATTTTACAGCATTTTAGCATTTTGCCGATTTTTTGCTAAAAAAAATGCAAAATGCCGATTTGATTTTTATTTTAAAATAATTTATAAAAGTTGTTTATTGTTTATTTTTTTGAAACAATCAAGTGTAACTCCGATGAAAAAAGTTCCGATATAGGTAACCTGACCAACCATAACTCTTTTGCGGGGTTATCCCGCTTTTTAAAGGCGTTCAATTTGTGAAGAAAAGTTTTATTAGTTTACTAAAAATTTACATTAGTTTTGTCCACTAAAATTATCACTTTATAGGGCATTCGATTTTTTAACCATGCAAAGAAAATTTCAATTTAAAAAAAAAAAAAAAATATAATTTTTGCACAACACAAATTGTTATTAATTTTTCAGTTTCAGATTGATTAAAAATTCATATTTTTAACCAAACATTTTAAGTAACCCGCTTTTTGCACCAAAATCCCGTTTTTCGACTGCCGATTCCTGCTTTTTTTTATCAAAAACAGTTGGTGACGTTAGATATAGGTCATATATAGTAATATATAGTTCCATATCACATCATATGTTAGATACATACGCGTAACAGCTAAAACATTTCTGCCAAGGAATGATTCTAATAGAGCATTTTCATTGATTAATTTAACATTGACTTATCATAGGAAGGAATCATTCTTTTAATGCTACAAAACAACTTCTTGGAAATATTTTATGACTAAATAACTTCGAAGAAGTTGTTTAGTTAGAAAAACTTCCAAAGAATTATATTTGGAATGATTCCTTCATATGGCAAGCCAATGTTAAATTCATCGACAAATTCCAAAGGTCGTTAATAGTTAAAAAAAGCCAAAAATACAAATAACATACAAAACTTGTAGGACAAAATCGCCAAAAATGGAAAAAAATAAAAAAAATTTGGTGAAATTAAAAATTTAAATTTGTTGTCTTATGTATTTGTATTTGTGGGCATTAAATTCATTTTCAATCAAACATTTAATAGATATTATTAAAATTTTAATTTAAAGTGAGTTTTAAATCAAACAAATGTTTAATTGAAATTGTATTGATAATAAATTGTTCTGTGTATCGTTCGAATATAGCAAAAAATACAGGGTTTTCTGAAAATTATGTTAAGAAATCTTAACATAAAAACCTGATCTGATGGAGAAATTCAGATTCGGATTCAGCGAATATTAAGCCTTTAAAAAAAGTGGGCTTTATTCCTCTCTAAAATTTAACTTATCAAATTTGTCTACACAGAGAAAAAATTATAGTTAAATAAATTATTATTTCATATTTAAATTAATATCTTAATTTTTTATGGAAATTTTTAAATTAAGTATGCATCTTACTAAAGTAAATATGATTCTAGTTAAAATAAAATTTTTCATATTTAAATTAATATTTCAACATTATTTATATATGTCATTTCATTTTAGTTTAAATATGTTTCTATTTAAATCAAATGTAAAACATACTTTGTTTTTTTTTTCAAGGTTGTTTCTATTTAATTAAATGTTGTTTCTACTTCATTTTCTAATGCTTTTTTTTGTGTGTACAGATTTAAATAACAGGTGTTTGTTTCTAAAATCTGAATTAGGATATATAGCAAAGGTATGCGTGAATGTTTTTCAAAACATTCTCTTGTGTATACTGATGTCAGCTTTGACGATTTTTAGTACTAAAAGTAGCAAAAAAAAATAAGCTATTTTACTTTAAGAAAGCAATTTTGTCATAGGTAACTATAATTTTTTCTATGTTTTCAAAATGTAACAGATTTTTTATTATCGGAGCAGAAAGGTTTTTGATATATAATATGCATTTATATATATATATATATATATACATATTTTTTGGAGTATTTTGTTTCGTCAATACCTAATTTTAGACCACCCGTGAGTAACGAAAATGTCGTTGTATAAGAATTTTTTTTAAAACCGATTGTTATTGGAAAAAGTGAAAATTTTTCATTAAAACAATCTGGCAACCCTTCTGCTTCTACTTCTAAATGTTTGGTATTCTTCGTAAACACCCAACTTTTACCGTTTTTTTTTTATATTTCATTTCATTTTAATTTTGTTTTTATTTTTATTTAACGAGAGCACTCACATTCGCCGTAGTCATCGTATTTGTCGTGTATTATTATTATTCTTGTGATTATGTGTGTGTACACACATTTTCTTGATTGTTTTCTAGATTCTTTTTATTACGCACAATACAATAACGTCGATGCCAGCAGCGACGTCAGCCTCGGCAGCGAAGTTGGCGTACACGTTGTTTTTCTTAATGAAACCCGAAATTTTTACGACAACCGTAAATATAAAATCATTCACTTTCTGTTTCGTATTAAATAGATTCTTTTTGGTTTTTATTTAATTTTTTTATAAATAAAAAAAAACTATATTTTTTTAAACATTCACTTTGTTGATTTTAAAATTACTTTCATTTATTTTTTTTTACTTCAGTATTTGTTGTTGTTCATTTTTTTAAATTATTTTGTTTTTCACTTTTTAAATGCACTTTGCCAACATTAGTTGTTGTTGTTTGTATACTAACAAACGAAAAAAAATATACATTTTTTTGTATTTTTCTTAATGGTTCACACTACCGGAGCGACAACGTATTGGCAACATGTGTTTGCTAACGCGCTACTAAAGGTATACTGAAAGTAAAAGAGAGTCACTTGAATTTAATAACGTATTAGTATAGTGTGGCCACATTATTTAAGAACAACCCCCAAACAACCAAATTATTCTTATATTAAAACGTAAATTAAAAATAGCTTGCAAAATCTATATTGAAAAAAAAATGTTTTAATTAAATTTTAATAATTAATTAAAATATATATTTAATTATTATGTAGTTTTAAATTAACCAATAACTTCTTAATGTTATTTTATTAACTTAAAAACACGAACGCTCGTTTAAAGGGGAACACTGCATAATATGGCATCTCTTTTTTTACATTCTCTTTTACATCATATTTGTTTTTATTTGTGACCACTAGTTATTTTAGTGACCACTAGGTGGCTCTGTTATTATTTTTAACATTTATGTTACAAATGTTAAAATCATTTCCTCCATTTTTACCGCTTTTTATTTAGTACTAATGTTTTTGCTAAACTTGCAAGGGATGTATAGCAACCAGAACACGCAGATTTTAATGAAACACGTATAGAAAAGAATTAGTAAATTTTTTTTGCTAAAACTACTAAAAAAGTAAAAAAGAACAACTGCTAAAATTAACACATTTTTTTTTCTAAATATTAGTAAGATAAGAATAGCAAAAATAAATTTGTTGAATCTACAGATATTTAGTTATATTTGAGCTAAATTGAAGATAATTGAAAGTTACAAATTAATCTGCTAAAATTAGCAAACAACTTTGCTAAATATTAATAGACAAAAAATTATAAAAAATGTGAAATTTTTAAAGTTTTTTTTTTAGATTTTGTTTTAATGCAAATAAAAATCTATCCTTCTTAAATCAGAAATTTACAATTTTTAATCGAACATTTCTGCTGGTTTTAGCAAAATATACTGCGATTTGAATTCTACTAAATTTAAGGTAAATATAGCAAAATTTTTGTTGATATTACAGTTTTTGTTTACTGTTTTTAGTCTACAAATATTTAGTGAACGTTTTTGTTAATTTTAGCAGAGTAAAATGCTATTGTAACCTAATAAAATTCAACTCGTATACAACTAAAATTTGATACAATTAACGGTTTTATTTTCGCTGTTCCTATTTTATTAATATTTAGCAAAAAAAATCTGCTAATTTTAGCAGTTTTTTCTGCAGAGTAATTGTTAAGGTTTTTTCAACAAAAAAAAAGGTCAGGCAAAAATTGTAGATCATAAAATTATCTAAAAAAAATTGTGCTAATACCCAGTAAAAAACGCTGCTTACATGCAAGCAGGTTTGTAAGGGAGTAAGCCACAAAGAATCCCTTACAAACCTGCTTACATATGCTATGAGCGCGGATTTTAGCGCTTACAAAAAGCTGTGATTTTATTTCTTTCAGTAATATCATATTTCATGTATACATTATTACTATTAAGAGCAATAATATGAATATACATAATTTATTTTACATAAAATTCTACAGATATTATTTATTTTTGTTAAAATTATTGACATATAATATAATCATTTCATTTGTTTTTACCGCTCCACATGCTAGCTCTTCAGAAACAGTTAAATGACTAATTATTTTTTATTACATACTCGAAAACAGCAAACACAATCGGAAATGACTCGGGAAAATTGTGATTTCCACTTACATCAGCGCATTTGTTTTATCCTGCTTCTAAAAACACGAAATTTTTTTACTGGGTACCTTCTTTTCCAAGAGTCGCCATGTACACATTTCCACATTTTTAACGTGGTTTCCCTGGTACTCCACTACCGGTTATGACAGAGTTTCAGGGGATAATTTTATATTTACTCCATAATCAATATATTGATTATTGATTTTTATATTGATCTTAATCTGATTCGCACTCTTCAAATTCGGTTTCTTCTTCTTGCTGAATGTATATAAATTGTACAAATTCATTGACAAATTCATTGACACCACACGAATCTTCGTCTGTTGTATTCAATTCAGCATTCGAGCAAGAATGGCCTTGTCATTTAGTACACACTGGTGAACACATTAACCCTACGTTTTTACAGCCCCATTTAGCACTACAACCTTTTTTGAAAATTGCAAAAAAGTGTGTTTAGAAGTTTTTCTGGAGCAGGTGGGAATAAAGTTTAAATCGGTTTCAAAGTACTATCTGCTAGTTCCCAACCCCAGTCTTCTAGGTTCAGTTGATATCCTAGCAATACTTGAACTTGGTAGTAAACTCGATACAAGTGTTGATGAGCAGAAGGAGATTTGGAGGAAGATAAATCAAAAGTGTGTTGCAGATAAAGCTAAATTGTGACCTTTTTTTTATATGAATATTCCCCGACACAAACTGTAATAAGAAAAACTAGCAATAAACACGTGTATTCACAACAAAAGAACGTTCAACAGTACAAGCAAAGAGAATAGAATATACATAATTTTTTTGTAAAATTTTTAGCAACCTATATTTGTTAAAGATTTTTAGCTAATTTTGAAATAAACGGTGGCAACGAAAAGATTTACCTTTTTTTTGTTTTTTTTTTTTTAGTTAGTCTCTTTACAGGAAGAGAGAAGCAGAAAACATTTTTATTGAAAAATTTTACGGACACAAGGGATACACCAGACTACCGCAGTTTTGTGCCCCTCCTGGGACTCGTCAGTGGTTAATTTATGTGTCAATTGAACAAAGTATTTTATACTGTTAATTTGCTCTATATGAAAAACTTTTTTACTTTTTTGGTGTCGTACTGGGATTCAAACTCACTGCCTTAGCATCAAGCTATGCATCGTAATCTCACCTCTTAACGAGTTGAGCCACGGTCGACACAGCGATGACTGTGGCTAAGTGGAGTTTTGTCACACTACGTACACACAAGTATTGTTTTGATCAGAGAAGACAGAATTAACTAACATTTTGAAATTCGATTGTGCAAAAGCTATAATCGCTACACTCAAAAAACAAAAATCCGTAAAGTTAGCACACAAATTAGTGTATGACGTAATTCTACAATTTTTCTAATAAAGATACTTCTGGAATACAAAAAAGAAATATAATTACCATAAAAACTACTTATCTTTAAAAAGTAAAAGGGAATATGCAAATATTTAATTCGCATTTTTTACTACCTAATCTGTTGTCTTCATAATTCTTTATATTCTTTCATTATTCTTTATTGTAACATAATCATTGACTTACAAGGGAGGTAACCCAGCAGATCTTAATGAACTTCGGATATGTTGTGGAGCATCTCAATTTAAGAGATCCGTGTTTTTTTTATCTGCTCAATCTCGTTACTAAATGGGGTCCAAAATTACCCCATTTTACATTTTTTTCTGTTTATTTCGTTCTATTAAAAGTAGTTATTGATACGTTTAGTATCAAACGAAAGGGGGGTTTGAAGACACATTCACTAGTGTACAAATTATGCCCAAAGATTTTCAAGTATTTTTGTTATTCGAAAAAAATGTGTTTTGAGTAACATAAAATCTGGAGAGTTATTAAGGAATTTTGGTTTTAGTCAGCTAAAAATAATGTAGAGCTATTTTTAGCCCTATTATGCCCGAGATTTAATGACTTTGGGAAAATATATATATTTACAGCAATTGTTTTTCAGATCTTGTTAGATGATTTCGGAAACGGTATTTTTAGGATAACTGTATTTAAATTATTTCGGTAACGATATTTTAGGGATAACGGTAGTCAGTTGAAAAGGTTTTGAAGTGATGACGGTATTTTAGCGATATTGCCTGCCATCCCTGATTGCGTATATTCTTGTGTATAAGCATTGAATGTACGTACACACAGAGAAATAAAGTACCAACCGAATTGAAAAGTGTATTTTAATGTTAACAACTTATAAATTCAGTTAGAACAACGATATATGTTGTAACTAAAGTTCAGGTGAAGTAACCCAACTTTGTTGTGAAAACTAATGTTCAATTGTACCAACCCACTGAAATTCGTAGTAACACAATTTGAGTAGTAGTAGCCGAATTTTAGTTGGCAAATTGCTAAATTTTTCTCTGTGTGTATGTATGATGAAATAAATAGAATAATTTAAAATTTGCTTCCAAATTTTTAGAGGTCTTCCCACATTTTCACTCATAGCTTTTGAACGCGTTAACCGATTTTAACCATTTTCACTAAAAAGCTGCTCATGATATCAACAAACAATTTGAATGAAAATTAGCAAATGTTTGCTAAAAAAGTGCTTAATTTATAAATATTTTTGGTTTTAAAATGTTCCATTGAAGAAACTACTGCAGTTTGTTAACAATCTGACTTAAAAGCTGTTGTTGTTGTTTTAGATAAGGGAAGATTGAATTTGATTTTGATTGAATTGAATTGAATCAATCACAGGGAATTCATTCACTGGAGTTCTGTAGTAGGAATTCAATCAATTTATATCATTAAATTTTATCAATCATTGAATTAAATCATTGAGAATTCAATTATTGGAAATTCAATCGATTTTTTACTTAATCGTGGTCACGAGAATCTGAATTTACTCACGTGAGCGTGAGTGAGTCTCAGTAGAAAAATATTGTTCGTGAAATATTGTGCGTGATTGGAATTTTTCGCTCGTGAACGTGAGTGAGTATGAGTCAAAAATTACTCACGTATCCATATCTAACTCCAATGGTATTATATTTTAGTTTTCTTGTACTATTTTTAAAAATTGTTAAATTCCCTATAACAAAATCTATTTGCTCTGTTGTTGATTTCATTAATTTTGAAATTGAATGGAGAAAATCGAATTTCAAATCAATTAAACGAAACAAAGTCGAATGATGATTGAATTTCGAAATTTTAAATCGATTGAGCAAACAACGATTAAATTCTCAACTACTGAATTCCCAACGATTGAATTCAGTGATTGAATAAATCGAATGATAAAAAATTATTTAATTCTCTAGAAATAAAATAATTGAGAATTCGTTCGCTTTTTAAATTGTAATTTCAGAATTTAATCATTCAGTGGCAAATTTTGTAAATTTGAGAATCACTTAATACTAAATTTTACTTTAAATAATTAATTCAACTACGAATGAAATTTGATGAAACAAGGTAACTAAAGCTATGTACAGACGGTGGTCAGATCTTACAATATTGTCAGAAAAATGTTCAGGAAATGTCTAACAACAGTGTGAACTTACAACTTTTGTCTTGCAACATTGTCAGAAAAAGCATTGTCTGTACATTGACATCTGACATTCGTGTGAACACCTTACGTTGTCATTGTCAGATAATTGCAAGACATTGTAACCAATTTTTTATTGGCAGATGTGTTTAAATTAATACATCTGACAATGGCAGTATTGTCACAGAAATGTTTCTCTCGGGATCTCTCTCGGACCTAGCCTATTTATGTTATAAGGGTCTATTAATACTCCTGTGAAGCAAAAATTTTGTCTGTTTTGGTCTATCTCGCTTAGTTTTGAAGATACTGGACATTTTAAAATATCGCCATTTTGTAAAATGGCTTGTATCTCGAAAACTAAGCATGATATCGCAAAATGGACATCATTTTTGCAAACCTTAACGAAACGCTCTACACCGACAACACAAATGTGTACAGTGTTCCGATTCCAATCATTCCCCGTTTCAATCCATATCGTTCATTTTTGCCATAAAAGAATCTGACAACCGTTTGAACTGACAATTTTCGTTGGCAGATAAATTTATTGTTTGACAATTGTCCGGCAATGAAATTGAAAGGTTTTCTTACAATCGTCTGAACTGACAATTTACCTTTTGCTAAACATGTTTCATTGCCAGTACATTGCCAGCATATTGCCAGGTCTTACAATATTGTAAGATCTGACAACCGTCTGTACATAGCTTAAGAACTTTAACTAAACAACTAATTTAAACGTAAGCAACAGAAAAAATTAGTTCAACTGAAGTAGAAACCGTTTAACAGACTTTTGAATTAATAAGTCTATCAAATAACTGTTATTTTTGTTAAATCACCTTGAAAAATTATGTTAAAAATCATAATGAATGCATGAAATATTAGCACTAAGCGAAGAATATCACCATTATTTTACAATTTTAAAGCAAAAAATAAATCAAAGTTGTGATAAATAATGTTTAAGTCTTAAATTGTAAGCATAATAATCAACAATACCCAGCAACATTTTTTAGAACTGGTTACCTCTGAATCTATTCCAGAACAGCTTCTTTTGCCACCGATTGCATAGAACCGTTTCTAGAACAGATTCCTGGGAGTTAAAATGTACGGTTCTAAAGCAACCTGTTCTTGTTTGGAGTTAAAAATTCTGTTTCAAATTGGACAAACTCCATACAAAAAGAATCGGTTGTAGAACAGAAATTAGAACCTATTGTAATACGGTATAAATTGTTCTGCAACCTGTTATTTGGATTTTACTATTTTACTGGCTGCTTTAATTTAAATATGTACACGAACCGGATACTCTACGCGGTACTAACAGCACTTTGTTTACAATTTTGTACTTTAAAATTCTTTAAAAAGTTTTTGTTGTTATTTTTGTTTGAACATTAATTTTATTCAACAACTTCCTTTAACGGTTTATTTTCCTTTTTTTTTTTGTTTGTTTTTGTTTTATAGAATTCCAACAACATAAATGAAATGAACGAATAAAGTATAACTAATGACAAAAGAATTATAACAATTTTGTTCTCTCATCACGTAAACATGCATATTTTGCTCGAAATAATTAATTTTGCTTTGGTGTGACCTGCTCATAAATCTCCACTTAAATGAACACACAATAAAATATTACAAAATATACAGGGATATAAAGAATTTTACTCCTTCAGCATTTAACTTATATACAGACAGAGAAAAGTGTGTAAAGTGGCAATCGAATTTCAAAGTGTATTTTGGATGTAACAAACAATAAATTCGGTTAGTACCGCCATATTAAAATTTTACTTTTAAATATTTTGGGTGCTGTAAACTTCATTTGTATCCCAGTGTCATTACTTTTCTCACTATCAGCTTACTCCCTGCATTACTTTAACCCAAATAATAAGGACATGCTAATTAGTAGTTAATTTTCTCATTATTTTAATGCACACAGTAATGTGTTACTCATATGTACTTATTTTGAACATAATTTTAAATATAAAGTAATGATAAAGTAATGACTCATTATTTTTTCAACTCTTGTAAGTACATATAGCACTACATATTTTTAATATTTTGTAAGCTGGGAAGTAGTGAAATTTTGTACAGCAAGTCATTTATGTTTTTATCTATCAAGTATAACATGTCGTGATAGCTTAGATCGAAGAGTGCTTGAGTGACAACCTGGAGTCCCATGTTCGAATGCCGAGTGAACACATTTTATTACAAAAAAAATTTCAAGAAAAAAATTTTTTTTTTTTTATCAACTTTATTTTTTTTGAAAATTTATTTCTAGACTCATTATTTTTGTCGATATCGTACTAGTAGGCGTATAGTTAACCACATATTTTGTGATTATTCGTAAGGTGTTTAGTAAGCGTATAGGTAACCACATATTTTATGATTTTCAGTAAGGTGTTTAGTAATGATATGTCATTATTTTGAGCGACATCCCCATATAAAAGTAACGAGATTTGTAATGACAATTGCAAGTACTTGCCATTACCAAATATGTACTTCAGAGCATTTATTTTTCAACTTTCCATTTTTATCAATTATTGTTGGGATTATTGTAGAACTAACCTATGCCAATTTAGTAAATGGACTATTTTAAAACGCTTGTATAACACAGTATAGATAACACAGTATAGACTATTAATTACCCAGTAAAATAGTAAAATCCAAATAACTGGTTGCAGAACAGCTTATAGTGTATTATAACAGGTTCTAATTTCGCTTTTGCAACTGGTTCTTTTTATATGGAGTTTGTCCCATTTGCAATAGGTTCTTTACCTCCAAATAAGTTATAGAACTGTTTCTGGGACAGTGATACCTTACATTTCGACTCCCAGGAACCTGTTCTAGAACCGGTTCCATGTAACCGGTGGTAAAAGAAGTTGTTATAGAACAGGTTCAGAGGTAATCTGTTCTAAAAAATTTTGCTGGGTAATAAAGTATAAATTATTAATTCACTTTTTGTAGAGAGCCAACGGACCGCGATTATCTATTTGGCGTATTTTATGCTTAATACCTCCAATCATGCTTTGGACGACATTTATGTAAATTTTTTTTTGCACTGCCTTTAATTTTTTTCTTCAGTGCATTTGGCTTCACAAAAATTTTCATACACTTTTCGGCATAAAAGACCCCAAAAGTCTGCAATTAGACGTGCTTTTGGGACGATCGGAGGATTTACGTATGTCTGTACAAAAGGTGGGGTTTTTTGAATTAAGCCATTCTAACATTTTTTTTGGCTAATGAAATCGGGCCAAAATAATATGTCGTCTTCAGGGTGTCTATTTCTGATAAATTTTTAAAGTTTTACTGAACATTTATTAATGCAACCATCCAGACTTACAGCCATATCTTTTGAATCCTGGATGGAAAGTTGTTATATACCTTTTGTCGAAATATCTGGCCACACACACTAATACTTTTGGTTCAAACTTCGATTTTGCAGACCACCGTACCTTGTCGGGATTTTGTTTTTTCAAGTTATCAGGATAAAATCCAGAATTAATACTTTCGTTATTCCAAGCAAAAGAAAAGTATTTTTTCACATCCACAGTTATTTGAAGATTTTTTTCATGAAGTTTTTTTGCAGTTGTCTACATTTTGTAGGTATTTCTGCCAATTGTTTTTTTTTTTTTACTATGTTTGGGTACTATCTTCCTCTGGTAGTGTTTCATGTACATTTGTAGTAAGTTTTTTCGAAATGCTTTCTAGGAAACGCGATTTAAAGGCCCACTTTGATTAAGCTCAGCTGGGGTAAATTTTTTTGGAGGTCTTTTCTTTTTGATCCCTTTGGATGCCATTCCATTTTTGAACCGTTTGAATATGGAATATATAGTGCTACATGGTACTTGTTCCTTAAAGAAATGATGTAACACTTTGTTTTTACAATACCATTCAAACATGTCATAGACATTTTTTCTTAAACTGTTTTGTTTAGCCACTTTCAGTTTGAATTTTTTACTTTTAAATATTTACAATAATGCTTATAAAATAAGATTTTAATGACGTGCATTTTGAAAAAAAAAAATATCGACTTAGCAGTAATTTATATTTGTATTTTGTCCATTTACTAAGTTGGCATAGGTTAGGTCTAAAAGTTAGGTGGTGCGAATTTGAGAAAAATCGGGTAGCATTAACCCGTGGAGCCCCGCCAGCAAAGTTTTCGATTTTTAAAAATTATGTGTATTGCGACACATAATTTTTAATTAATTTTGGCATGCTAAACACACATATTTTAAAAATAGGACTACTGGTTTTTGAGATATTGCGACTTGATTTCTACTAAAAATCGAGTTTTTTCCTGCACTCCACAAATTTTTTAAAAATCATCCTAAATATGATTTTCTGAAAGCCATGAAGTCAGAACTTTTTATAATCTCTAAAACCCGCTCTTATTATGCCAAAAAAATAATGCTTCCAAATGGGAATTCGCCATATAAAAATAATGGCATATGTAAGTAAGTTTGTAAGGAATTCTTCTGAGTTTACTCCCTTAAAGAACGTGCTTGCATGTACGCACCGTTCTTTACTGGGTGTATGCTTCATATAGATATGTATTAATTTTAATTCATTAGAACTTCATTTTTATATCACATACAAAAAGTTAAATTTAGTATTGATCAAAAATAAAAATTGCGAACTTATGTTTTTATGGAGTAAAAAAAATCAAAAAATGTAAATAAAAATTGAATTATAAATTGTATAAAAATACGAACATTAAAAAAACTATTTTTTATCTCAAAAATTAAAATTTTACTGTCATATAACGGACTCTACCATAAGGTAAAGGGACTCGACTGTTTATAATTTTAAAAATAATTTTTTTAAAAAGGAATAATGATTTAAAAATAAAACGAAACAGCAATAATATAGATTTATCACCCTCATTTCGTTTTAGTTCGTCAATACGTTACGTCGTTTGTATCCATTAAGTTCAAAATTAAAAAATAAAAATTAAGTCCTTGTAATCATACTCATACATATAAAAAAGACTTAGATTTTTGTTTACATGGGTCTTTACTTAATTTGCGGCCTATTGGGCTAAATCGCCTGGGCAGCGACAGACGAAGCTGTTTATATCTGTCTCCGGGGAGAGGTCGCGGAAACTCTTGTCTATGACGAGGGGCAAACTAAGGATCGTGACGGGTTACCTCACGTTACACAGTGGCCTTAGGTATCAATTGCAAAAGTTGTCCAGTTCCTCTACGGATACGTGCAGGTTTTGTGAATTGGAACCCGAGACCTCAGAGCATGTTCTCTGCAAATGTCCGAGGCTCTCCGACAGGAGGGTGCGTTATTTTGGTATTCGAATAGTGACGCCATCGGACGTTTACCTGGTAGGATAGTTGGCTTCGTAGGGAGCCTGAACCTATAGGGTGTATTCGCTGGCAGCACAAAATACCAACTTCTGGTCGCGGTGCACTCTAGTCTAATCTAATAATATATAAATGAACTTTGAATTTTTCCTTTTACATGGGGCTATACTGAATTAGAAAATATTTTTAACATGGTGCTATATAAAATTTGATATGATTTTCTATAGAACCATTTTTAATTATATATGATACTGTGCTAAAAACTTTCTAGCATATCTAACTGCTTATGTGACATATTAATATGCATGGAAGCATACTTATTCATATTTATTTTTATATGACGGCATAGTTGAAATTGTTAAAAACTTTAAAGTTGTACATAATTATATTCACAAAAAAATATTGTACCACACTTGGCTATATATAAATCATATTTGTCTATGTAAAATTATATAATTTTCTATACATTATTTTTTTTACTCGGGTTTCAGAAATTTATTTTGTGATACATCATGTCTAATTTCAGACATCGGTATGATTTGTGCAGTATCTGAGTGCGGCAAACATACAGTTCTAAGATAATTTTTGAAAAATTTCTAGAATAGAGGAAAAATACGCAATTTTTTAGTGAAAATCAAATCGCAATATCTCAAAAACCGTTGCACAGTGGTTCCAAACACAAAAAACATGGTAATAAATATAGATGTTTTAAACTACTGGTCCAATCGGGAAATGGTGTTCCCAAAAATTGAAAAGCGGGAGCTAACCTTTAAGGAAAATGTTTCTGTGGTCACCCTGTTTTAACACAGGGTGTGCTACAGGGTGTCAAAGTTGACCATCTCGAGTATGAAAGAGCTTTAAAGGGGTATAACTTCTATAACCATGCATCGATTTTAGTGTTTTTTGGACTTTTTTAAATCTAGGTTACGAGACAAAGCAAAAACATGCTTCATGTACCATAGTAACTCTTACAGTTAAAAAAATATTTCACTTTGAATTTCAAAATCTTCATTTTTCGCCTTGACTTTTTTAATAGTTTTGCCAATAGATTATTCATTTTTCAAAGAAAATGCTCAAAATTTTTTCAAGTCATTCTAATGACCTTTCTTAAACTCCTAAAGAAAACTTTTTTGAATTATCTTAAGCCGTTTCGCAGTGATACTATTTTAAACTCAAAAATTAAAAGTGTGTTCTGAAAAATGTGGTTTTTTGGTCAGATAAGGGGTAACTTCACACACCTTTATATATATTTTGCTGATATTTTTTGGATTAGTTTTTTACATAGTTTGATAGAGTAGACTTCAAAAATGCTTAATGGTATAGTTTAAAGCATTTTTGGATATGCACCCTACGTCCAGCATTGGTCGAAAATGATGAATTTTTGAACGGAATTCTATGTTTATGACCGTGATAAAAAAAAGTCACGCCACTTAGACACGATTTGAAATTTTTATACTGTAAAGAGATTTATTCTAATGAGTTTGCCACTTCATTTGCCGCCGCCCGCTCAAAAACGTAGCCTGGAGAGCAAATTTTGTGGAAAAAGTCATTTTTTCAAAAGCCTTTTTTTGATTTATAAAAAAAGCGTACTTATATTATCAATTTCAGCAAGATTTTATTTTATTTTTAATAAAACGTAAATAATTGTCCTACATTCCAAAAATCTTTTCGATATTGCTTATGGTTATTTTTACATAAAACATCAAAGTTCAATGTAGTATATCTAACTATAATTAATTGTACATTTATTGGCTTTTGCTTTCGGTAATGTTAAAAAATTTAAATAATTTCAGAAATTTTTTTACATATTATTAAATTAGACTTAGTTATCAATTCAACGATGCATAAATCGTTTATCTAGTGTAATAAATGAATTCAAACTATTGCGCTTAAATCAGGCATTTCAGGTCAAATTGCAGTATTTAACAAATTTATATATTCAGGTATACAGAGCGTGTTGCATTATATTTCTCTAAAAGGGTTACGGGTTTTTTTATTTTTTTAATACTATTTCAAAAACCTAATAAGATATAAATGCAGGTAGAAAATGCGTTTTATGATGTAACATTTGCATAACATATTGTTTTAATGGGCTAATATAATGCGTTTTTTTTTTATTTTACCTATTTCAGTTTTTTGTTTTTACAAATCCAGTACCTGCTCGATTTTTTGTTTATAAAAAAACAAATATTTGTAATATATAAGCGTAGTAATTTTAAAAGGAGGTTATTTGAGTTAAGCAGTCATGGAGGTTACAATAAAATATAGCTCCCTTTGTAAAGTAATTTGGGATACTCTTGCCAATACTGATATACGATCGGAAAAAATAGGAAAACTGATTGATACCATTGTCTACTCGTATGGCTTAAATATAAAGCCAGATGAAATTGAAAATTTTTACAAAATTTATGAAAAAAGGATTAAAGATTCCGATTATTCTATACAAAAATTTATGAAGAAGAGTCAAGATTGGCTTAATAAGGAGATGTCAGTAGTTATTGAACAGAAAAAAAGGGGCCGCCCTAAAAAAGATTATGAAGAGGTCCAGATTAGGACTAAGAAGGTAAAACAGGAAGAAATGATTAACACACACTCCGCTAATGAAATAAAGGATTCTTTTAAAGCAGCTTTGACACGTATACAGCCTAAAGAAACAGGGAAAATTGTCGACGTCCTACCAACTGCGTCTCCTAAGCGTTTGAAGCGCATGATACAAAGTATTCCAACACCAAAATCATCAACTTCCTTTACCAGTGAAGATGCATTAGCTCTTTTTCTAAATTTGGGGTTAACGAGAAATAAATATGGTATTTTAAGAAAAGCTCTCATTGAAAAAGGATATGATATTTTTCCTAGCAGTAAAGCAATAAAAGAAACAAAAGAAAATATTTTAAAACCAATAACATCCCCAGTGCATGCCTCTATTGAAGGCGCAAAAGTTGAACTATCACAGTTAATTGACAATACTGTTTCTAGAATTATGTCCACATTTAGCAGCAAAGATATTGAAAGATGCAAGCAATCTGATGTCGTGTTAATGTTCAAATGGGGCTGTGATGGCACATCTGGGTTTTCCGAATACAAACAACCATCTGGAAGCAGCAAAGAAAAAAGTTTTTCATCAATTTTTATGGCTTCTTTTGTGCCGTTAAGAATGCGGTTGTATAATAAATTACCTTCAACCTCGTCTGCAAATGATATATGGACGAATTTAACCCCTGGATCTAAATTTTTATGTCGTCCAATACGATTTGAATATGTAAAAGAAGACATGATTTCAACACAAAGTTTAGTAGATTCAATAGAAAGGGAAATTTCGAGCTTGTCTCCACTTTACGTGGAAATATCTGGACAAGTTATTAAAGTTTCATTTCAACCACAACTTACAATGATTGATGGAAAAGTTGCAAATGCAATTACAGACACAACATCTACTTGGAAATGTAATATATGTGGAAAATTAAGTTCACAGTTTCATGAAGATAGTGATACAATTTCTATGAACGAAAACGCTCTGAGGTTTGGGATATCGCCACTTCATGCCAGAATAAGATTTATGGAATATTGTTTACACCTCGCATACGATCTCAAATACCGCCTTATTCCAGGAAACCTAAGCCTTTCCGTAAACAAAAACACTGATCTACACAACATGAGAAAAGAAGAGAAGAAAAGAATTCAAGATGAATTTAAATTAAGACTTGGATTAATCATTGATACGCCCCTTCAGGGGTTTGGAAGTTCCAATGACGGAAATACAGCAAGGCGTTTTTTCGAAGATCCAGAAACTACCTCCTCAATTACGGGTCTCGATAAAAACCTACTAAAACGTTTTAAAGTTATATTAGCAGTCATTAACAGTAAAAAACCTATTAATGTGGCTAAATTTAAACTCTTTGCCAATGAAACAAAAGACATTATACTCACCATGTACTCTTGGAGGCCAATGACACCAACAGTACATAAAGTATTAGCTCATGCCAAAGAAATAATAGAAAACAGTATGTTGCCTTTAGGCGAACTGACTGAAGAAGCCCAGGAGGCCAGAAATAGAGACGTCAAACATTTTAGGCTTTTTAACACACGTAAGTGCTCCAGAATAGCTCAAAATTCCGATTTGATGGAATTTTTATTAATATCATCGGATCCAGTACTTTACTCCATAAGAACAAAATGGTTACCAAAAATAAGCATAGACATTGAGAAGGAAGATTCTGAATCTATGCATATAAATGACCTTTTAACTTTTGATACTTCAGACTACTTTGTAGAAAATGTGTAGTCCTTAGGAATATATTCATATTTTTAGCACAATTACTACTGTACCAGTTAAATTTAATAAAACCTTATCTTTAGAACAAAAAAAAAACATTATTTTGTCTTTCAAATAAATGAATATATGGTAGTTATTTACCTGTTTTATATGGAAAATTAGAACAATATATTATGCAAATGTTACATCATAAAACGCATTTTCTACCTGCATTTATATCTTATTAGGTTTTTGAAATAGTATTAAAAAAATAAAAAAACCCGTAACCCTTTTAGAGAAATATAATGCAACACGCTCTGTATACCTGAATATATAAATTTGTTAAATACTGCAATTTGACCTGAAATGCCTGATTTAAGCGCAATAGTTTGAATTCATTTATTACACTAGATAAACGATTTATGCATCGTTGAATTGATAACTAAGTCTAATTTAATAATATGTAAAAAAATTTCTGAAATTATTTAAATTTTTTAACATTACCGAAAGCAAAAGCCAATAAATGTACAATTAATTATAGTTAGATATACTACATTGAACTTTGATGTTTTATGTAAAAATAACCATAAGCAATATCGAAAAGATTTTTGGAATGTAGGACAATTATTTACGTTTTATTAAAAATAAAATAAAATCTTGCTGAAATTGATAATATAAGTACGCTTTTTTTATAAATCAAAAAAAGGCTTTTGAAAAAATGACTTTTTCCACAAAATTTGCTCTCCAGGCTACGTTTTTGAGCGGGCGGCGGCAAATGAAGTGGCAAACTCATTAGAATAAATCTCTTTACAGTATAAAAATTTCAAATCGTGTCTAAGTGGCGTGACTTTTTTTTATCACGGTCATAAACATAGAATTCCGTTCAAAAATTCATCATTTTCGACCAATGCTGGACGTAGGGTGCATATCCAAAAATGCTTTAAACTATACCATTAAGCATTTTTGAAGTCTACTCTATCAAACTATGTAAAAAACTAATCCAAAAAATATCAGCAAAATATATATAAAGGTGTGTGAAGTTACCCCTTATCTGACCAAAAAACCACATTTTTCAGAACACACTTTTAATTTTTGAGTTTAAAATAGTATCACTGCGAAACGGCTTAAGATAATTCAAAAAAGTTTTCTTTAGGAGTTTAAGAAAGGTCATTAGAATGACTTGAAAAAATTTTGAGCATTTTCTTTGAAAAATGAATAATCTATTGGCAAAACTATTAAAAAAGTCAAGGCGAAAAATGAAGATTTTGAAATTCAAAGTGAAATATTTTTTTAACTGTAAGAGTTACTATGGTACATGAAGCATGTTTTTGCTTTGTCTCGTAACCTAGATTTAAAAAAGTCCAAAAAACACTAAAATCGATGCATGGTTATAGAAGTTATACCCCTTTAAAGCTCTTTCATACTCGAGATGGTCAACTTTGACACCCTGTAGCACACCCTGTGTTAAAACAGGGTGACCACAGAAACATTTTCCTTAAAGGTTAGCTCCCGCTTTTCAATTTTTGGGAACACCATTTCCCGATTGGACCAGTAGTTTAAAACATCTATATTTATTACCATGTTTTTTGTGTTTGGAACCACTGTGCGTTGGTACGATTTCAAAAAAAAAAAACATTTCTGTTCAGCATGCGAAAATTAATGAAAAATTATGTGTCGCAAGACATTACTAAAGCATTTTAAGAACATTTTTAACAAATCGTGAACTATGGTAGCGGGGTGCCACAGGTTAAAGCCATCCGAATTTTCTCAAATTTGCAACAAATAACTTCTATACCTTTATACTTTTATATAATCTGAACAATAAATTCAAAATTTCCTAAAAAATAGTTTTTCTTTGTGGAAACTTTAATTTATATATTAAAAAAAAAAACAATAATCAATTTTTCTTTGTGAAAGGCGTGGTAGAAAAGAATGAGTGTATTTTCTAAAAATCATAACTACATTGCAAAATTTTAAATTTTCTGAATCAGACTGCGCAGTTTCTGGTATTGAACTTTCGTCAGTGACCCTGTTTTTTTGAATAATGTAATATTTGTTATGTTTTTATTTTTTCGATTGCGTCTGTATGAAATTTTCTGTGCAATCACTGACCGTGGTATAGATAAACTGATTTCTAATGCCACATGCACTCGCACTACACGTTAGACAGAGCGCTTTAGCGCACTGATCTATCGTCAGGTCGAGTTTTGTTGTGATTAAAATTAGTTTTATTCAATACACGGTGTTTTTGTTCTTGCACAAAATCTCTTTCATTTGTATACTTTTTGTTTTGACAAAATATATTTGCAAAAGTTGTCCAGTTTCAATTTAATACACAAGCTTTTTCATAAAAAATACAAACAATTGTGTTTAAAAAAATATGAAATAGCTAAATATTCATACAATGCCACTTATATGGTAATCCTTTTCTACGCTGGAATTAACCGAGCTTTGTTGTGGAAATCAATATTCAGTTGTACCAACCGATTGCAGTCGTTGTAACCGAATTTTAGTTTTCAAATTGCTAAATTTTGCTCTGTGTGTACAACATAAATACATAAATACACATAAATAAGTAAATATTTGACGATGAAAATTACGACGACGAGTACTACTACTACAACAACGACTACGATGACTATGATGATGATAATAATAACAGCACCTAATATTAATTAGCTATGAAAATTGTTGAAGGTACTAATAATATAACTCATACGTACGTACATACTTTACACACACATACAGACAGACAGATACTTATTTTCATTCATACTCTCCAAACACATGAAGATGTTGCAAAGAAAAGAGTTTTGAAATAATGATTTCTATTTCGAAATGATCGAAAGAAGTGCTTATATACTTTATAGGATTTAACATATATTTTAAGTCCTCAATTGTAAGTAATTTTTTTAATAGCTAGTACTAAAATCAGGGCCATAGCCAGGAATTTATTTTGGGGGGGCACGCAATTTTTTTCAGAATTGTGCACACAAAGAAAAATGTTGCTATTTGCCAACTGAAATTTGGTTAATACGACTCAAATTCTGTTAATACGAATTTCAGTCAGTTGAAATCTGCGAGAAGATGAACAATTTTTCGACCAATTTTATACACCAAATAGAGTTCTTTTGAAAAATTTAACTTTATTATTTTATAGTTTTTTAGAAACATTTTGCATCAAGAAAGTGGACAACATTTTTTATTTATTGAGACGCGTTAAAAATTAAATATATATTTTTTTTTGACTTAATATTTAAAATTTATAAATTTGTATGCTAAATAAATTTATTTAGAAGAAAACGACATAAACGACTCTTTTCGAATCCTAATAACTTTTAAACGGTTATCAGCAGGAAATACTTTTTAATGGTGTGTGTTAGGAAAAAAAATTAACACTATTTTGATCAAATTAATATCATTTTCTACCAAGCATAAATTCCGTGCGATAAAACTTGGTGGAAAGACAGGGCGGCATTCCAGTAAGCACATTTTATAATTTTAATATTGTCATATTCGATTTTATTTGTTGCGTTTCAAAAAGTTTGACCATTTTCATGATAGACGATACAATTGTTTCATTGGCATCACACAAATCTTTAGTTGTCCGCAATAGAAAATGATAATTGGCTTAACTCAAGCCGATACGTTATATACAACAGACAAAATCAACTTTATGAGAATTTGTCTGCCTTAGTGTATAAACTGGCCTATTTGGTAAACCGAATCATAAAATCAAAACATTTTGAAAAGCAACAATTTGTTTTTTATTTTAATTTATGATTCGGTTTACCAAATCAGCCAGTTTATGCACTAAGGCCCGATTACTGAATGTCCAGTTAAAAATTAACAAACAGTTAAATAGAAAATTTATATGGGATAGAACAACAAACGTGTGAGTTAAAGTCCCAGTAAGTAGCTAACAGGACATTGAGAAAATGAGGCCACAGCAGACAAAATTGTCGAAGTGTTAAGTTAGTCTGCTGTATAAAATATCTCGGTTTGAGTTAAGCCAATCATCAACAAAAAAAGGCAATAATCTTTATCTTACTGCGGACAACCAATGATTAGGGTGATGGCCATTAAAAAATTAAATTGTTTATCATGAAAATGATCAAACATTTAAAAAGCAACAAATAAAATCTAATATGACAATAAAATATTAGATTTTGAACTTACATTTTAAAAATTTTGTCAGTTTTATAAATTTTTCAAAGCTTAAACTTAAAATTTGTTTGTAGAAAATTTATTTAATTTTTTTTTAATCCTTGAGTGATAAATTGTTCAAAACTACGATTTTTTAGAAAGAAATTGTCCTATAAATCTAATTTTCAATTAGAAAAAGTCCCTAGAAACCGAGATTCTATATATCGTCACCTAAAATCCAAAAGGCCATAACTACATTTTTTATTTTCTTACATTAGCTACAAAAAACATAATAAATGAAAAACTACTTGAACATTAGTATCCAAATTTTAGAATTATGCTTAAGAAACAACGTCGGATTTGTTTGTGAGAAAAACATTCATTGAAAATTAGTAGCTAAGTCAGCAAAATTTTAGTCAGGAGGGTGCTTGCAAAAAATTGCTAATGTCAGCAAAATTAGTAGATTCAGCGAAAGTTTTGCTAACACTTAGTAGATTAGAAATTAAAAAACCCTTGCTAAAAATTAATAAAATTTTTGCTGAATATTAGTAAACTTAAAAAAACTCAAAAAATTTGTAGAAAAATTATACTTTAGTTAATTTATTTGCTGAAAGTCATAAAACATATTTTTGTGATTCTTTCTAAAATAATTTACAATACGTTACAAAATATGAAAATGTTCATACTCCCAAATTGACGATATGAATTAATGTAATATCTAAAAACAATAGAAATGATTATATATATAACATAAACGAAATTATCTTTGAACTACTTACATCAATTATTGTCTTAATGACGTTGTCTTTTTACGCAAATGCCGCAGAGAATTATAGAAACTAAACAAAAAAATAACAAAATATAGCATATACAACCCTTTTTTGCAATAAGAAAAGGGAAACAGAAAAATCTACCTAAGATGTATGTCTTTGTCTTTCGCTTTAGTCTGTCTACCTATTGCATATTTGTTTGCAATTTAACCACACAAGATTATTAATATATATAAACATTTAGTTTACAAATACATATTTAATCTTTATTAAATGTAAATATTTTATTTTGTCTTTTATTTAATTAATAGACAATTACTTTCACAAGCCGGTGACAACGCAAAATTTAAGTTGTTTTAAACCACAATTTTGTTTTATGTATGAAAAACAGATACAAAAATCTTCCATGGTTGATTTTTTATATTATGTCTTACTAGAGTTGTACTTTTTAGTATAATTTTCATCGTTACTACTACATAGTGACATGCCGCGACATCTAATTCATTCTGAGTATATCTTTCAGTCTAGTTGTCGTTCACACTATTGACGTGCTAATCAACACAATTTTTTAGCCAAATAAATTAGTAAAACATTAGTAAAATATTGCTAAAACATTAGTTCAAAACAGTTAAGTGCTGAATAAGTATAACTAAAATTTTAGTTTAAAACATAATTTTAGCAAAAAATTTGCTGAAAAATATTATACCTGTTTTACAAGATGTTTTACTAACTTTTCGACTAACTTATTTTTTTGAGTGTATTTAAAATTTTTCGAGAAAAATTTAAATAAAGAATTAATTTATTCCGAGAAAATAAAATTAAGTTGGTTAAACCACAAACAGTGTAAATCATTACATAAAAGGCACAAAATCTTCACTTCACTACACTTTTGGTTAATGCATACATTAAAATTGCAATTTTTTTTTTTGAAGGTGTATTGTGGTTACTACATCGCCATAAATCAGAAAGTCAACTTCGAATTTTTTGTTAGGTACGGCCTTTTGGATTTTACTTGATGATATTTAAGAAAATAAAAAAACTTTTTTTTTTATAAATAAGAGATTTTAACTATTTTCAATTTCAACCTCCGTATATTTACAAAAATAAAGCAAATCAAACATATTAGCTAGGTTGATACTAGTATTTCGATCTGGCTAAAGATCTTAACATTTTAAGATTTCGGTGTAGAAGATAATCGATAGAGATAGTTTGATAATAGAAAAAATTTTGTATTTGGTATATTTTTTTTTTATTAACTAATAATATTTACAACATAAATCCAAGCTTCACATATCTAAGCGAAGATAAATTAAGCTTTGTAACGAGATATTAAAATTAAATTGAAGACTCTGCAAAATAAACCCAATTATGTTTCTTGAAGTTTTTAACTTCTTGTTGCGATTACTACATTTTTTGTTGCATAAATCCGGTAACTTTTAAAATACCAACCACTCTGTATGTATGTCTTCTGAAAAACTGAGTAATCAAAATGTTTTTAATATCTACTTTTGCATTCTTACATAACAGTTCTGTAAAACTAAATTTACAAATATAAATTTATTTCCATGTTCGCCCCGGTAGGCTAGTTGGTAGCGTGCTGGCTTATCAGTCCGGGGGTCGTGAGTTCGATTCCCACCAGAGGCACTGGTCTGTTTTCGCTACAACGCGCCGAAGGCCATAGTAGCTAGTGCTCGGTTAGGGTAATAGTATATAATTTGTAATTATATGATTATTAAGTAATAAAATAAAAAAAAAAAAATTTATTTCCAAAATTCGTTTAAAACTCTGTATATTTATATAATATGTAAGTAGCTTTTTAATACTATAATAGAAATGACAGCGAAATTATATGTCTTCATATTCTGCTTATATATGTTTATTAATTATTCACTAGTATATGTATGTGTAATTACACACACATAAAGTCATGTTAATGGGTTCTTTTTTTTTTAATAAGCGTGCGTATGTGTGTGTGTGTGTGTGCATATTTAAGTAATTACATAAAATTAAATGCAATTATTTTGGTTTTAATTTAATTAGTATTATATCAATGTATTGTATTATTTTTATGCTGTTGTTGTTTTTGTTTTTGTTTATTGTTATTTAAAATTTAATTGAATTAAAGGCTCATTATCATTTAAAGTATATTTACGTGAAACAAAAGGAATGGCATACAATACATAATAATACTTAATTTTAAAATAAAACGTATGTTCAGTTTGTAGTGCTTAAACGTGTTTATGTGTGTGCGTGCTAATAACTTCACTCGCAGAATTTTGTTAGTTAATGATTATGATCACTAACTATAAACTCGAATATAAAGAAATTGGAACAAGCAGAGATTCAAAGAATTTATTTATGAATTAAATTTTTAAATTCTGAATCTGTATAAATAAGTATGTACTAAGAAGTTTTTGGACGGTTTCCGTCTTAGATTTGATTGAGTACTTTTTGTTTTGTGTTCAGTATGGCCATTTTTTTGTCGATCATATGTTTTAAGAGTTGTTGTCTTTAAGAATGACGTTTGTTACGTAAAATAACTTGATTCTGTAACACGAAATCAGACGGTTGAAAATGTCAAAATGGCCGGTAACTATTTTCTTACCGTCTCAAATAAATATGTTGTTTTTTTTTATTGGAAAAAGTTCTATTTTTTTTTCATATATTTTTTAATAAAAATTGTATTCCGCGTGGAATAAAAAAAGCAACTTATTGGGTAACTTTTGTTACGAGTGAGTACGAACATATTATATTTTCTTGCAATATTCCATTAATTTTTATTTGTTAGATTTCACAAACATTTCTTGAATGGACTTTGAAGATTACTTGATGGTTACACGATCAAGTTTTGCCTATCAAGTTTTAATACACTCACACTTTTTTACCAATACACTCACACTTTTTAAAATTGAAACGAACTTGCTTCAGATTTCTCTTTCAAGTGGAGTGTATCAATTTACGTTCAAAAAAACAGCTGATTACAATTCTTTTGAAATTGTTTTTGTTTTTCCTTTTACAAATATTGAAATTGCTTTCAACTTGCGTGCAGCCTACGTCACAGCTGTCAATTTTTACATATTTTGACAAACAGTATATGTAAAAGACTATCAAAAAAATCTTGAGCGTGTGCCTGCAGGGTTAACAGGATGTGTTTCTTCAAAAATAATATCGCATCAGATCAAACACAATGGAACCAAAAGCAATAAAAGCTATTTTAGATAATAGTGGAGGGAAAATGTAACCTTGGAATAAAAATGCGGTATTTTTTTGGACGTGCCCAGAAGTTGTTGTAAGTCTTTAAGGTACGAGGATTTTTATGTAGGAAGAAGTCCTCAGAATCTGAGGGTTTTTATATATTAAAAATTCCTCTGAATCTGAGGATTTTCTATTGGAAAAAGTCCTCAGATTTGTAGGGCTTTTCTATAGGAGGAAGTCCTCAGAATCTGAAGGTTTTCTATATAAAAAAGTCCTCAGAATCTGCCGATTTTCCTATACGGAAAAGTTCTCAAAATCTGTTGGTTTTTTTTATAGAAAAGGGTCTTCTGAACCTGAGGAAAATGTCTTCAGAATCTGAGTAAAATGTCTTAAAAATATGATGGTTTACTTATAGAACCCCCCCCCCCCCACCCCATTTCTGAGTAGTTTTTCCTATAGAAAACCACTCAGAGATGAAGACTGATTTGTATAGAAAAATGTTTGTGTTCTGGAAAGTTTTTCCTAATAGATGGTGCTAAGATTCTAAAGACTTTTCTATTTAAACTTCGTTTGTGAAGACTCTCCTCTGGCCATCGGGATTTTTTTTATAAATATGTACGTTATATTTTGTGTTTAGCTTAAAAATTATCTTGCGACTTTCCAAATCCATATATGAATAGTAAATAATTTTTGATCTCTAATAAATTTTCAAGCAATTTAGGAAAAGAAAAATATAAAGTTCATTAATTATATAAAAAATATCCTTTATTTCATCTTTATGGTTTCAAGGAATTACAAAAATGTTTAGGCCTGGTCTATAATTTTCTGCATATATGTTGGTCATTGTTTTATTGGAAGACTTACTATTCGAAACTATCCTGTACCACTGCAACCGATTTTCAATAGTTTATTAGATGCATACTAAGTACCCCTGAACCTGAAATGCACAACAATTATTTAAAGCGATGCGATTAATTGAAATTAGTTTTTGGTTACATTATCTTGAATAAAATGCGGCTGAGGTTTCTTTAATTTAAAATAGACATGAACGCGTGAAATAAATAATATTATTAATTATTACACAATTCTATGTACGTACAATTCTGTCCGTAGAATTTATTTTCATATATATATTAATTTTCAAATTATATTCTAGTTATAAAACAAAAACTGAAAATTGTGGTTGTTTTTAATTTGTATTTTTTTTTTTCAGTTGTCACTTTTCTTCAAAATATGATTGCCGTAGTAAAGAAAATCCATAAATCAAAAGAAAATAAAAATAAAATTATTGTCTTGTTTTTATGTTGATAATACCCAGTTGACAATAACGTAAAGCCTAGACACAAACCTCGTATGTTAGTCGGAAAAATAAAAAACTGCTTACTGAATAGCGTTTTCGTCTACTTTCCGTCGGCAGGCAAGACGGTTTAGCCGTCGAATGATTAAATTCCGAATGAGTAATCATTGAATGATTTCATTAATTGAATTGTAACAGTATCCAATCAAATGCATTACACTGCGCAACTCGAAAAATAAAACAAGAGTACCGACCTCTGATCCTGAATATTGCGGTCATGCTTATTTTAATGCTATACCCAATGTTTTCACCAGCCAGATTTTTCGTTAAGTTGCGATCAAAATTTAGCTTGTTATAACGTTGGTTTTTATGCATAAAAATTTTAAAATAAGATATATTTTCTTAATTTGTTGTGGTAAATAATAATGAGACCTTCAACAACATTTGGGTATCAAATATCTTCAATAAAGTAAAGCAAATCCGTGAGTTTCTCAGATTTTACTATATTTTACTATTTTTGCTTAATTAAAGCATTTTTGTGCTTAAGCAAAAAGAGATTTCTGAACAATTATTCCTTGTAGAAAAGAAAAAAAACAAAGTGCAGTTTATAAGAAAAACGCGAAAAGTCTCTAAAATTTATATCATTTGTTTTTAGTTAAACGACCAACCACTTTTGGGAGATTTTATCCCTTGAATAAAATATTTGCAGTTACAATCCAATATTAGTTTTGCTTGAAACATAACAATCACTCCATCTAAAATATTAGTTTTCGTTACCAATTTTAAAATAATATAGTTTTTTTAATAGTTTTGGTAACTCTAAAAAAATATTAAGATTAGCAACACAATTTCTGTTGTACATACAAATCTATATTTAGACAAATATTTAGATTTGGAACTAAAAAATATTCAAGGTTGAAATTTACAACAAAAATTCGAAATTTGTAAATAAATGTCGGTTGCTACAATAGTACAACTACAAAATAGTTTTCTGTTTGTATGTACAATATATTTAAAGAGAAAATTATGGACGCCATATTGGATCCACCATTTATATTAAAATTTTAATATCATCTTTGTGATTATCAGCTAGCAGCTTAATTTAATAATATGTTTAGTACCATTACTTTAATTGGTTCTTAAACTCTGAAATGCTGTAAAATAGTAAAATCTGAGGGTACTTTTTTATTTATTGGTCCAAATCTTGAAAGTTTATGAACGGTCGGTTATGATCTTTAAAACTTAAGTAAAAGACAATTTGGAGATAAAACTGGCGTTCACAGTTTTTAATATCTTCTGGAGCTTTTTGAAGCTTTTTTTATTGCAAAAAATTGTTTTCCAACAAAATGCTCAATTCTTATTCCTAAATATAAAAAAAAGAAAGTTTTCTCATAAACATTCAGCAGTTTTGCATTTTTGCTTTGTGAACTAGGTCCAAATTACTAGTTTCTGATAACAAAAAAAAAAATTTTAATTTTTTATATTTAATTACCATATTGATAAATTCAACAATATCAGAAAAATGTTAAATTTTCAATTTGAACTCATATTAACAAAAACCTATTAGGCAGAATGGTTAAATATTTTGTTCATATATTAGACAACATTTCTATCTTCTAAAAATATAAAAACATTTTTAATTTACCTAAAAGGTAGTTTTGGCCAAAATAGGGCGATTAGGGTTGTAAAATTTTCGTGTTTTTATTTTGTTCGAATAAACGACTAAACAATTTTTGATCAAACGATCAAACGTTTTTTTTTTTTAAATTGTTGGATTAATCGAACGAATAACGAATACAAATAATTTTAAAAATACATTAATAATTAATGTATTTTACATTTTTTCTCAACGTTTTATGAATTTTGGCATCAATTTAAATACTACAACAATATCAATTCTCAAAAGCAATCATTTTAGCTTATTATAACGGAAAACGATTTCTCAATCATACGCCGTTTGGGATAGTTGTCTCGTCATAAAAAAAATACAGTTTTGAAATTCGATAAAAAGTTAAATATATTCATCGGCGGCATATAACAGTTTAAGTGCTAACGTGCTATCGTTGTAAAATAGCTATATTTTTTATAGTTTTGTTTAGTTTAAACTTCAAGTCATGTTATATTTAAACGATAGCACTTTATCTGTGAATTCCTTTATACTGTTTGCTTCAAAGCCAAATCATATATCTTTTTACCCATTATTAAGGAGTACATATCTTGGAAAACGTTTAATAAACGTTTTAAAATGTCAATTATTTATTTTGATTTTACTTTGTCCATTGCCATTTTTTATATAAATTTTCTTAAAACTGGTCAATTTTGAAAAAAGTTTATTGAAAAAATTTTATTGAAAAAATTTTAAATTATTCGTTTTATTCGATTAATCGCCAACATTTTTTTCGAATTATTCGTTATTCGAAAATCATTTTTTTTTAATTGTTCGTTCGAATTTTCTTTTTGTTCGTTCGATTAATCGAATAATTTTTTTTCGAGTGACAACCCTATTGGTGATGCTGGCCCACTGTGTAGTCGAAAAGCTTTTGCTGTTTTATAATATAAAAAACTTTAAACTTTACAGTTGATTTAATAGTCATTTGCAATTAGTTAATGTTTTTTTTTTCTATTTTCACTAATCATTTACAATGAGTGTATTAGTATTTTGTAGTGGTAAAGTGTAAAGGTAAAATGAAGCATAAAATCTACAATTTGTTAGCGTGAGTTCTTCTAATTAACAGCTGTAAGAATGGCTAAAAACAAAAAAAAAAAAAAACTAAAAATAAATAAGAGAAAAAACAAAGTGATTTAATTTCGTGTTGTTGACGTTGCTTTACATTTTACTTCCGTTTCTGGTTGTAATAGGCGTCCATTAAGGAACTGAGCGCGTACAGACATACATAGATTACCATTGTAGCTATTTATACCGTAACACAAAAACAACAACAACACTAACCATCCAACCAACAAACCAAACAATTTCAACAAAACATACTGACAGACATTCAGCACGTTTAACATTAAGTCAGCAACTGGCTACAGAGAGCCATGCTGGCCCTGCATTTTCGGCAGCGGCAGGCAGCACAAGCGATTAACCTACGATGGCGGCTGCGTTAAAGTCTAAGAAAAGGCGGCGGCTGGATAGTCGGCTCAAATGGTTTCTTACTGTTAAATTGGTGAAATTTAAAAAAAAATCGCTAAATTTTTTAATCATTGTAAATTAAATTGTTTTTCAGACCTTTATAAACAACTTATTAATCCAGTTTCTAAACCTGTTTCCATTTTCAACGATTCATTTCGAAAAAATCTTTGTAGATGGAAAAATTACCTTCTTTATTTTTATTGATTTTTTTAATAGTATCAAACGAATTGATTCAACCTTAACAAATCATATAAACATATTAATTTGATTTATATTTCGTGAATTGAATCATGAAACATATTATTCAATCGAATAAACATTTAATCAACATGAATTAGAATAAATCATAAATCTTACATTTTTTCAATATCTAGTTAATGGTAATTAAATACCAAATTAATCTTCTCGTTGTGGCTATTCTATTACCATGAAGTATAATTTTGCGATATTAGAGTTATGCTAATATAATAAGGAACACCAAAAAGAGTTATACAGTCGAATCTACTGAAAATTACAGTTAAAACAACTGTAATTTCAGTTAAAAAGGCGACAAAGGTAGTTACCGCTAAAATAACTAAATATATAATAATATATAAATATAATAATATATAAATATATATATATATAAATATATATATATAAATATATATATATATATATATAACTGTTGAAAAACAACTAACAAATGTAGTAAAAATAACTAACAATGTCGTTAAACTACTGCAAACACTTTGAAACAACTGTTAAAAATTGGTAAAAACTACTGTATTCAACAGTAATTTTTCGAAATTTTAAAAATATTTTTTAATAAAAAATTCTAAATCGTACTAAAGTTACGACGTTTTAATGCATTGGAGATCCAAATAATAGTCAACGAAGTTTGAGTTTTTTTATCACTACTCATTTTATTATTTTAACAATTTTTTTTAAATAGTTTTTTCTTTTTATGTATTTTTTACCGCGTGTCTTTTTTTATATCTCTTTTCGTACACTTTCCCAAAAAAAATTACTGGAAAAAACTAACTGCACTTTTCTTACAAGAAAAAATAAAATCAGACTTGTATGTTTTTTTACTTAAATATACGCGAGTGGTTAGTTATAATAGGAACAATTACAAACAAATTTTCGGAGCAAAGAAAATCCGGCGACTTGTGGTTAGGCCGGTTAACATTTTGAGTCGTTTTAAATGGAGACGGCCAAAATATAAAAAAATACTCGGCGGCGACGCGTTGCTGGTTTTGCACCGATCGCCTTGGGACTCCGACTGGCTAACGGTTGAAAAGAAAAAGTCTTCATTGTGTGTATACTAGATAAATGCGGAAACGAAAAGAACAAGAACAAAAACAATATAATGTAGAAATACAGAGGGAAAAAATCAGCAGCAATAACAACAACATAGAACACGTAGTAGGGTGTTTCGCAAATATTTTGGAAATAAATCACCAAGTTTCAACCAAATCGTCTACAATTTTCGAATAATCATAAAATAAGTTTCAAGATTAAAGGAAATCCCACAATTCCCAAAAACTGTACAAAATATCCACAAAATTGTATTATTTACATTTATTCCTGTATTGTCCACATTTGAAGCGATGTTAAAAAAGCATAATGCTATCATAATTAGATTATTTGAAAGGAGTTCAGAAATAAATCCAACAGAATTTATTTATTTTATTTTATATCTAGCTAAATTTTTCCATTCGGTCGGGTCTACCAAAATATTTTTTTTTTTTAATTCAGTGGGTAAAACCGAAAATTGACAACAATATTTATTGTGAGCTGCAGCCGAATTATGTGATAGTACATGTAACTATCAAAATTCGGTTGGCAACGAATTCGGTAACCACAACGAATCTGTTTTCTGTGTGTACAGAATTTATTTATAACATGTTATTTTGGTCTTAATTGGTTGCAAAGACCGATTGTTGTTGGCAAGGTGATTTTCATTTAGCTACAATTTTAAATTTTATGTTATAAACTCAAACTTTCTACTTATAAAATTGATTTTGTTCAACTAATATTATAATTATATTGTTATGATGAAATCATGGTAATAATAGTGCATTTCCAACAGATTTATTTTCTGTGTGTAATTAATCAGCGTCTAAAGGACCTTATTTGAAATTCAAGCTCGAAATTACGTTGACTATGACTGTGTGAAGTTTCATGGCATTCCGACCAGCCAGTAAGAATTGGCTGAATTTGTTCCAAAATATTTGTGAAGCACCCCACTGTGGAATGTAAAAACGGTTTTAATTGTTTTCAAAAAAATTTAGTTAGAACACAACAACAACAATACAATATTGGTATTAAACAAAAGTAACCTTTTATTTTAAAACAATACACTGTTTAAATACAGGGTATAAAATTTTATTGCCATTGGCAATTTTTTAAAGCTTTCACTGGTTGTTACAAATAGAAAGCGTTTTAAAAGGAAGTTAGGACAAAAATAAAAATGTCATTGTTTGGCAAAATTTCTAAAGTAATATACAAAACGTTTGTTTCTTAAAGTGAACAACGGAAATATTACAGGCTGTAACACATATATAGGTAAGTGTAACAATTGTTTGCAGCAACCACCCTTGTTTGAAGATTGCACATCATGAGATAAACCACACATTTTAAAACCACACGAAAGTGGTGCAATATAAAAATGTTCCAGGCAAATGATGAAATCAAAGAAAAATTTTATTGCAACAAAACTTTGGGCAAAAAATTTCATAATATTACTGTCCCAAATAAAAAGTGTGGTTTAATTACTTTTTTAAATATTACACTATTCGACGAAAAAAGTTTATATAAAGCGTGATATTATTTGATGTAATTATATATAATTTTATATGTGTCCATATGTAACGATATATATTCACATCTCATACTTATTTTTAAGAAAATTTCTAATATAGCGCCATGTATCATGATATACAATGATATATATCATGATATACAATGATATACTTATGTTACATATAAGTTGATCTTTTTTATTTCTTCATAATTTGATATAGCTACATATATATGAGATCGTATATACTTCAATGTATAATTATATATAGGTATATAAAATAAAATCAAACAAATTCTATCACTTATATATAATTATATATGTCATCACATATAAATCTATATAAATATATGTGTTGAAATTAAAAAAAAAATATTAAGAAAAATTCTATCACTTTCATATATATTTATATATAAACACATAGCACATCCGATAAGGTTATATATGCCATTTTTCGCATAAGCTAAGATATGAAATTATATATATGACTATATATGTTTATATATACTCATATGGGAACTTTTTTCATCGGGTACTCAACATTTTTAAAATGTTTGCAGAGTCTGTCTTTAAAATACATATGTTTTAATAGACATACACACAGAAAATAGTTTTGTAGTTGAAACCGAATTATTGTAGTTCCACGTAATATCACTATTAATAAGTTTTAATATTGTTGTAACACCCGACATGAATTTACAAATTTCGAATTTATATTGTATCAATTGAACAGTTCATGCGAATAAAGACGAATAGACCATTTGTAGAATTTTACATGGGACAATAAAAACGCAGGAAACGGTTAAAAAATAATATTTTTGTCAACTTTTTGGTATTAGCTTAAAGATTTAAGTCACATCTACCTATATACAAAAATTTTAGTAAGGTATTCGAAAGAGAACTTGCCAAAAATTGGACTTCAATTTTTGCTTAAATGGAAAAAGCGGGAATATCCAAAAAAAATGTATTGAAATTTGAATAAAAATGTGTTATTTTGCAGCAGATTTTGACTACATTTTCATGAGACTTGCAAAACTTGACGAACTATGGTTGGTATTTGTTTGTAACACTTTAAGGACTTCAAGGATACACTTTTTAAGGATTGCAAAGACATGCAAAAAAATTTTTTTTTTAATATTCCTGCCATTTGATGCAGTAGTAATTCTTTATGACACTAAATACATTTTTAGGAATTATAATATTAACCATTGACTGCATATTACTACGTAACATAAAAGGACATGAAAAAATTTTTGTTTTTTATTCCTGACATTGGATGCAGTATTAACACTAAATAACACAAAATTAATTTTTAAGAATTATAAATTGTTTTTTTTTTTGTGTACAATTTAAAATTTTAGCTAATATCAATTTTAAACTCGCAGCTAAATAATTTTTATATAATATTTTGTTAAGGATGGATATTCGACGCTTTTTGCTTTCCACACTTTAAAGTCTTATACCTCAAGAACGGTAAATTTTTTTGCCAATATAATAAGTGTGGTTTGTTCCTCGTAATGTTCTTTTAACACATTGTTACCGAAAGTAAAATTTTTGTATGTTTTTGTGTTGTATTTAATCAAAATTGTGCGTTAGTTCACTCCCAATTTAAACAAAAATATAAAAATATACGAATTATTGCACTTTCAAAGTCATTTTTTAGCCTTGAAAGTCAAAATTTCTGCATAGGATTGTAGGGCTCTGCTAATAAAATGCATTTATGCAAAAAAACGTGTTTGCGAAAAAGTGGTCTATTCGTCCTTATTCGCATAAACTGTTCAATTGAATATTTTATGTTTATGAATTGTAATATTCGACAAAAAGACTCATATACTAGTACGTTTTTATTTTGACTTCAGATTCTTAAATTAGTAAGAACATTTTTTACATACACCCATATACCCACCAAAAAATTTAAACTTGCATTCTTGAAACTTTTCAGCCCATTTTTACCTCTAAAACATTCGAATAAGCAAAAATGCTTTACAGTTTTATTAGTTTTTTTATATGCATATTTTAATGTTATTTTTAATTTATAACGCGCTTTCAACCTCCGTATAATTACAAAAATAAAGCAAAATAAACATATTAGCTAGGTTGATACTAGTATTTCAATGTGGCTAAAGATCTCATCAGAACCCGAAGTTTTAGAAAAGCTAGAACCTCCAGATAAGTCAGAGCTTTAACAAAAACCTATTTATCATATATTTTGCTCCATTCTTCTCTTCTTTGTAATTAAACACATGGCTAGGGTCTTAAAAGAAAATCCCAAAAAATGTGGAACAAATTATACTTTTAAATAATGCACTAATATAAAGAAAGATATGGCATACCAAAATTATGCATTATTGCAAATATTAAATATTAAATATTTAAAATTTTCTTTAATTACTCATACACTTTCAGTTATATTTTTGATTTTTATTTTAAAATAATTTATAAAAATTGTTTATTGAGTTTTTTAAATTGGAAATAAAACAAAAATTAACACAGACCTTTGTTGTGGTCCATACGTTGATGCAATTAGGTTGTTAATTTGCATTTTAAACGTAAGTTAATTACTTACTGGCAATAGCCGGATACTCTATATGCTGCATTTTGTTGTCCAAGAGCTTTTGAGCTTTTGTATTTAAATTCACCGGGTAAACATTTTAATATGGAGTCTAATATCGTTTGATATATAAACACATGCAAATTGATCCGAAAAATGGGTCATATACATGTATCCAATTATATCAAATTAGTTATAATGTAATACAATTTTATCGGAGTTTTGTCGGCACATTAAAATATATCTAATTAGATATAAATATATTTAAGTTTTTAAAATTTTAGCAGGTATGATTTTTATTACTTGAAATTATGATAAAAAGTTGAAAAATAAAATTTCTAGAAATCAACAATTTTCAATATCCAAATTTTCTTAAATGAAACATAACGAATTGCTTAAACATTATCAAGAATAAATTAAGTGTTTCAAAAATATATGTATAATAAAGTGGTTTTGTCTCATAAAATATTCCCATTTTTTATTTAAAATTATACAGAATAAATCACTTGAAAATGATTTCGTTATAAAATTAATTTATATTATATGTGAAGCCATATAGAGTTCAATATCAAATTAATTATCTGCAAGTTAAGACTTTCTTACATGATCGTATATGTAAGAAAGTCCTAACTTACAGATAGCTTAATTTGATAATGAAATCTACCAAAATATGCATGGGACTATACACTGCGTTGCATAACTATAATTACAAATGATTTTTGCTAGTTTTTCTAATATTACACACCGATAAAAAATCAGCTATTTGCCAACTGAAATTCGGTTACTACGACTTAAATTCGGTTATTACTATTTTCAGTCGCTTTGAATTTTGAACTCAATTGAACATGAGTTTTCACATCAAAGTTGTTACCATAAGAAACATTTTTTTTTAAACTTTTAACTGTTTTTAAAGGTGTGATAATTGATGTCATATTGTGTCAAATTTAAGAGATTACTAAATTGATTTAAGAGAACAATTGTGTGATAATATTTTGTTGGTGTTTCTTAACTATAATTACATACAACGGTAAACCAAGAACAAGAGCAAATAAAGAATAATTAAAGAATTATTGTTGTTTTCTATGAAATTTTGAATCAATTTGCCGCGTCGTTCATATCTAAGTGATCTTGAAAAATGGCAATTTCAGCCTATTTAAAAAGTGGCTTAAGTTTTCGGGAAATTTGCAAATAATTGCAAATAATCGGAGTGTTTAAAAATGGCCAAAATTATTTTAATTTTTTTAACTTAAAAAAAAAAATAGATGTTTTCATCGTTTTATTGTCTAACTTGGATTATTTTCGGAGAAAATATGCGTTGAATATTGTCCTTCATGCATATTTCAATATTTCTGAGTTAAAGCTAAATGTGGTACGTGGGAGCATGTGAAATATATAATAAATATTTGGTGTATAACTAAAAAAAGCGGTATTTTTGTCTAATTCGTGAATTTGTCGCATGTTCCGGTTGTTTTTCGAATCAGTTGTGTGCGGTACAGGTTCCCTGTGATTGTCTAGCCCGATTTAAGCAGCTCATAATAGGTGGATAGGTGTCTTCCGTGTTAAAATCACCACTTCTGAACCGCACAAATCACCTCTCGCACGTTGAAATTGATGGAATATATTCAGAATAAGCTTCTGTTAGCAATCGATGTGCTTCTGCTGCGCTTTTGCTCAAATTTCAAAACTTCCCGAAAACGATGCTCTTTTGGCACAAAATTCATAGGTTCGGAAATAATTGGAAAACAAAATTGACGTTATATGTATGTAGCTACGAAACACAGTGTATAACTATAAAAACAATTAAAAGAGTCAGCATATTTTGGAGTGTTTCTAGATTTCTATTAACCTTAACACCCTGTAATTGTGATTTTTTTCTACTATTAAAATCACGTTTAACATTTTAGCTATAAAAGTCAACCGGGGATCATAAATGTCCTTCAAATATAAATTTAACTGAATTATGACAAATGTTCACACCTTGTACATAAATACGTTTTTTGGTGTGTGTGTGTGTGTGTATGTGTATGTATGGTGTATGTGTGTGTGTGTTAGTATGTGGTTTGTGAAAAACCCATATACATATGTATGAGTAACTAGTTAGTTAATACTGTTGTAATAAAGCATTTAAGTGCGAATCATAAAATTCTCATGGTTGACACAATTTGATTTGCATATGTTGTATAGGCACCAACCACTATATTTTAATATTTGGTCATATGGGCACTTCCATAGTAACATACGTTACGTCGTACAGTTCAATGAGTTAAAAAACATGAAAAAGACATATCTTTTTTTAGTTCTTTATATTTTTGTGTAGAACGTAAAAAGCCCTAAAATATAAGCAATCAAATAGGGTTACGTGATGTGACAAAAAAAGAGGTTGTTTTTTTCGTCTTTTAGAAAAACTCAAAACTCTGCGAATTCCGCCGGACTTTATTGATAAAACTTTTTTAATATGATTTGGAATAATTTAAATTTGTTTTACAAATTGCTGAATTAATACAACTTTTTTGATTTTCTTTTACAACCCATAGTGCAAACGTGACGTTAAGAAACGTGAAGTTACAAACATTTCTTATTAGGCAAATGTTCAAAATTACTCAAAAAAAGTTTTTTATTATTTATAAAACTTAAAAATTAAATGATAAATATCGTTCGGCTTAAGGTCATCTCTTGTTGTTAAAACATTATAAAAAACAATATTTTCTACAATATATTTCTATCAACTTTGTAAATCACCATCAGGGATTTATTTTAAAACAAATTATTAATTTGTTTGTGTTACAACTTCTAATCAGACTGTGTAATTGTCAACATGTTAAAAATATTAAAAATTTTATGTGGTCAGTTTATTTTTAAAAAATCAATATTGTACTACTCAAAAGTAAAATATTTGCCATGTGACCTGACAAAGTTTGAAATTTTATAAAAAATTAACTCTGCTTAATATGTCCCAGATTTTTTTTTATACTAAATTATTAACAACAAACTTGATTTAAAAAGTTTTAAGCCCCAAATACCAGCAACGCTGAAGTAGTGAGAATAAATGTTGTTTTGCGGTGACGAACGTGATATTAGAATGTCAATGAAAGCAAATCAAAAATTTGTCGTTTACTGATCTTTGTTTACTTCGTTTATATTTTTTTTTAGAGTTAATTGTTGTTGTATCAAAAATGTTGTGATAGGAGTGTACTTGCCTCATCGCTCTTAAAGAATATCTTAGACGTAACGTTGCTGAAAATAAAAAAAATTGACTATAGACATGAACGCAACTTTGCAGTTTGTTTTATCATCATGGCAACTAAGATATGCTGTGGACTTTTTAATTTAATAAAATTTAAGTATTTTTCTTTAAAATTACAAGTCAGAACGAATTATTTGTCCACGTTTAATTTTTCGGTCACGGTCAACCTTTCTATGGAAATGCCCATATGTAGATCAATGGTATGTTACTTGTTCGAAAAGCACTAGTTTTATTTATTTAATATTGTTCTAATTATAATTATTACTATTACTACTACTATTTATTATTTATGTGTTTATTTTAAAATATTTGACTAAAAAATTACGAAATTTTAAAATAAATTGCTATTTAATGGTAGTGAAGTTTTTCATGGCAAAACTTCATTTAAGAGGTTATTGTTGGTAGTTTTTTTTCGCAGCCACAATTTATAAATATTTGTTTGAATCTGTGCATAGATTTAACATAAAAATGTGAATATTTATTTAAACTACCAAAAAAAAAATCAGTTTTTATACAAAAATCAAATCAGCCAAATGCCCATTAATATATTGTTGAATATGCAATTTAATTTTTTTTTTTTGTTGTGCATAAATCTCGGTATATTGAAGAGCAAACTGTCCGTTAAAATCATAAATAATTGCAATAAATCTTTTGTTAAAAAATTAATAGGAATAAAGATAAATTTTAGTTTTTTATTAAAATATTGTACATTTTGATTTTTCATATTAGTTGGTCTAAATATTGTTAAATGAATGTTAATTTTGTTAGATTTAAGATCAAATTATCGAATTCCAAAATAGAAATTGATAATTACTTTTTTACATCATATAGAGAAAAACTACCTAGAACAAATGGTTGACACTACCCAGCAAAAAATAATTTCGATTTGGTAAGCAGTAACTTCTTTTCAGTGCTTCCAAAGAAGCGCTTCGCCGTCATGCATGCAATGAAGCAATTCTGGAAGGCATTATATTGTGCTTCCCTGAAGGCATTCTTTTGAAGTAGTGAAGAAGGCATGCGATGAAGCAGTATAGAAGGCCTTCTATGAAGCACTTCTGAAAGGCATTATAGTGTGCTTCCCTGAAGGCATTCTTTTGAAGCAGTAAAGAAGGCATGAAAAGAAGCAGTGAAGAAGGCATGCAATGAAGCAGTAAAGAAGATACCAATCTATTCATCAGGAGTCTCTATATATATTCATTTATTGTAGTATGTAATATTTTGCCATCGATTTCCCCATTTTAACTTTGCACGCATAAAGTATATAAGGAAATTATTCTACTACTTGAATCAAAGAAAATTTCCTTATTTTAATTAATTCCTTTGTAATCGAGATGTTTTCCTACAATAATTTTCCATTAACTTTTAATAGATATTTTTAATTAATTTTTTAACGGTTGCTAAATAAATAACAGACAAAAGAAAAATAATTAACCCTGCAATGTTATCAATTCCACTCATTTAAGTTATTTCTAAAGTTAGTTTACAGTCGAGTTAAAAGTATTCCTTTTCTAATCACTAAAACACAAGAAATTTAAAACCCGACCAAAAAAAGGTTTTATCTCAAATATAAAATCATCTCATATGACAAAATTCGAAGTTCACCTTAAATTGGGGTATCCAGTAATATCGAATTAGACCCCTCAAATATACTACTGGATAAAACTAGGTTCGAATTGAGGGTTCCAATAATATCTAAATAATATCTCAATAGATCCCATTGCATTCCGTATGATTAATTTAAAGCTAATTAGATCCAAAAAGCTACGTAATTTTTGGTGTATCGAATAAAATATTTGAAAAAGATGTTTGGATCTACTTTAATGCCATGAAATATTTAATTGTGAGTAATGATGTCTTATTCGCATAGAAAAAATGTTATGATTCTCTTTAGAAGACTCATATTTTCGTTAAAAAAAATTTGTAATTTTTGACAACATTTGTGAATTTCAAATATATGTGCTCTATTTGATTCATTTTCGACTCATAGAATAAGAACCCTCAATAAAGTATAGAAATTTTTCTGGCTGGGTATTAAATAATTTGATATTCATATTTTAACAGATAGTGCGATACATAAACTATAAGTACCTGCTTTATATAAAATTAATAAATTTGAGTTTTTTTAATAATTTAAAACGTTTTTATATTTTTTGAAATTTTTCCGATAATACCGGTACATACCGCTATTAATGCTTAGGTAAAGGTTATATCCATACCGATACGAATGTAATACCGAAATAAACAACGTTATTCGTTTCGGTGACCAGCCTTGGGTTTTTTTTATCAAAATTTTGTCAAAACAAGATTAAAGACTTTTTTAAACTTCTCTTTACCATTGAGTGAAAAAAAATTCACCATAACTGTCAAACTTGACGAGAAATCGACGTTACGAAAATTTCAAAAAACAATAAAATTTGACGTAAGCATCGTTATTAAATTGACTAAAACTTTTAAACTATACAATATACAAAATTAGTATTGGCCGTATTTTTTACTTTAAAAATGATATGCATCTTGACATTTTCCATGGAAGGGTCAAAATTAATTTTTGCGGCACTCAATTTCAAATTTCCATATCAAAACATGCGCATTTTTTAAATTCTTTTATTAATAAACTCTCTTCCACATTTATGTGAAAAATTAAGGGCTGTATCTCGATTAGTCTTTGACAAGGAAGGCATCCCGACCCAAACCGGCAGATCTGAATGAACTTCGGATATGTTGTAGAAAATACAAATTTAAGGGACATGTGTTTTTTTTTTTGCTGCCCAATCTCATGTTTAGGCTTTACTAAGGGGGTCAAAATTTACCCCATTTTACGTTTTTTCGGTTTATTTCGTTCTTTTAAAAGTAACTATAGACAAATTTGGTATGAAATGTAAGATTTGTTGAAGACACATTCACTTGTGTGCAAATTATGTCCAAAAGCATCCAAGTATTTCTAGTAACATTAAATCTAGAATTTTATTAAGGACTATTTAGTTGCATATTCCGATATTCGAAACCGTTCGGTTTTTATGCGCCTTTTCCCGAAGAGTCTTTTTCCCTTCTTTTTTCCGTCTCTTTATTTTTTCAAGTTTAAAAATTAAATTAATACGAGGGAGCTAAATCTGGCGAATAAGGTGCGTGATGAAGCAATTCGGCCTTTAATTCATTGATTTTGGCCATCGCAGTAGTGGATGTGCGATCTGGTGCATTGTCTTGTTGAAATAACACTTACTTTTTGGCCAAATACGGCTATTTTCCTTAATTTTATCACTTAAACGCTGGAATAAGTTACCATAGTACTCGCCGTTGACTTTTTTTATTTTTGAAGATAATGAATAAAAATTACGAGCATTCAAAAAAAAAAAAAAAAAAACGCCATGACCTTGCCTGTATATGCAACTGTCTTTGCCTTCTTTGGACACGATTATCCCATACCAGTCCACTGCTTTGACTGTTCCTTTGTCTCAGGTGTGAAGTGGTGTACCCATATCTGTTTTTGTTCTATTGTGAGCAAACGCGGCACCCATCTTGCGCACCGCTTTCTCATATCCAAATTGTCGATCAATAAGCGATGTATAGCATTTTTTAAAGTGTCTTTCATTTCAGCCAGCTCACGCACATTCAGCCGACGACTGTCCCATACTATTCTGTGAATTTTCTTAACCGTTTGTGGCGTGGATATTGGTCGACCACTATGGTGTTCGTCTTGGCAGCTCGTGCGGCCTCGTTTTAGATTCGTAAACGAAAGAGCAGATTCCCCTAAAATAAAATCTAGCACGAATTTAATATTCGTTGAACTGAGACCTTTCAAATGAAAATACTGAATTACATAACGGTGACCAATTTCTTTTTCATAGTTACAAATTCACTGAGATCGTTTATTTTTGATGACCCCCCCCCCCCCCCCCCCAAAATACTAAACAACGTGGCGCTTTGAAACTTAAATCATATTTTTTATAAGGTTGCCACTTTTCGCCAAAGTAATTTTTTTCAAAGTACTGCCGCCATCTATACTTTAGGTCAGCTAATTTGGGGACCGCCCTCGTATATTTTGTATTAAATACAACGAGATCTACAAACTCATGTAACTTTGATTAAATCCAAGAAAAAACTGTAATTTAAAATTTGTAATTTGTCTTAAGCTTAAAACCGATATAATTTATGCGCTGTTAAAAATAAATGATTAAAGCGAATGGTTAATCGTCAGTTAACACATACACAAAAGTTTATTCATGTTAAACTAAAAAAAAAAAAATTAAAATAATTTGTCTTAAAGTGTCGAACATGTTTGAAATTCCTCATATATTAATATAAACCTGTAATCAAATAAACAAAAAAGTTATTAGAAAATTTTTATACATTTTAATTAAAACTATTTGTTGTTATCTGAAGACACAATAAGTAATCTAAAGAAATTTTCATAAAATTTTTGGACACAAAACACAACCACACTACAAACTTTGTTTTGTCCTGGGGACACAAAATACTCTCAGGTACCATACCCAGCTCTTATGTATGCAAATTATTAAACATTAAAAATAGATGTTAAGTTGATAGTAGAGTGTGACTGCAAATTATAGCAATTGTGGCTATTTCTATAGAATTTTAATTATTCATTGCTATGTTTTTTTTTACTAATATAACATGTTTCCTTTAGGGTTCATATGTTTTAAGCTTTTTAAGCGGCAATAGTTATAAATTTCCCTCTTTTTTAAATTTCAGTTATTGCATTTTAACCTGATATTTGATCTTTAACCCACTTGCCTTTTTTTTAGTTCACATATCGAATTGCATACATATGCAATGCATAACTTAACCCTAAACAAATTCCAACATCAAGCACTTTGGATGCCACTTTAAAAACTCTCTCACCCTTGTAATTTATTTATGTATTATTGTTGTAGCTGTAGTGTCTTGCATGTAACACTTATTTCTTCTTTTGGAAAAAGGGGGTATTATATATACCAAACAAATGGATCAATTAACGTTTTTTCATTTTTTCATTTTTGTTGTGCAAAACAAAAAATTAAATTCAATTTTGCAATTGAAATTGATTATGGTATCTTTAGTTTTAAATGTATGTGTTTGTTACACAGGCAATTGAAGTCATAGATACATATTAAATACCAACTGATTTACAAGTGCACAGTATAAAAAATTAAATGGATAAGGTACACTTGAAAAAAAAAACTACAATAATTTTTGAGGACTCAATCAATCGAAATTGTAACATTCTTTGGTATAAAATAAAATTTAGCTTCTTCTGTGACGCGAATGTCATCTGATTTTTTTAACTTTTTGAAAAAATCCTTATCTATTAATTCCATACAAAAAATTTTATTTTTTGAGTAATTTGTAATTTTTATATTTTCAACAGGCTTTAAAACAATTTAAAATTCAGAACACACTATTGAGTCATTCCATATAAAACCAGTAAAAAAAATTCAATTTTCAACATCTATCCCCTTTAATTTTAACCAAACTTGGTACGGAAGGTAAGTGTTATATTGTGATATGTCATCGTACAAGTTTTAGGTTGTTAACTCTAACGGTTGTGGAAATATTGCGTTTTAAAATATGAAATAAATCGAAAATTTAACAAAAGTAGTTGTACTACGTGATTCACTGATACCTCATCTGAAAGCCACTGTTATCGTGCTTCAAATAAGATAAGCGGAACAATTATTTTTTTAAGGTGAAATACATATTTTTTCGAAATCCGCTGTAAAAAATATAAGTTAATTATAATTTATTCCACTATGCTGTTCCCAATTAAAAATCTATAAAAATATAATAAATATACTTTAGTTAGTCTCTTTACAGGAAGAGAGAAGCAGAAAACATTTTTATTGAAAAATTTTACGGACACAAGGGATACACCAGACTGCCGCAGTTTCGTCCCCCTCCTGGGACTCGTCAGTGGTTAATTTATGTGTATTTTATATTGTTAATTTGCTCTATATGAAAAACTTTTTTTTATTTTTCGGTGTAAATAAATATAGTAGAAAAAAAGATTTACATAAAAAATAATGTAGAAAAAAAAAATAATGAAAATAACAGTTTTGCAAAAGTAGTAGTTTTTAACGGCTTAAGCTAAAAGAGCCATTGATCTCTCATTTTAAAGGTACTTAAATTGTGGTTTCACTGGTTCACAAAAATAATTCACTTCTAGACGGTAAAATGCATTTTTTTTCAAAGTCCGTGGTTCAAACCGCTGTATATCAAAAAACTGGTTTTCTAAAATTTTTAAAAACAATTTATGTTAACTATCAAATATTCTGCTATACGGTCACCAAATCCATATGTGGTACCCCAGCATCTTTCTGAATTATCAGCTTTTTAGTTAAATTTTTCACATTTTTATTCATAAGTCAGGATAACGTAACTTCTCCACGTAGGGATTTGGACACGGCATAGAGAACTTATTTTTATTTAACATATATTTTTGACAACATTTTAAACAGTTTTTTGAAATACCGGTTTTTGAACCACGGCTTTTGAAAACAATGCATTTTGCAGTGGAAAAGTGAATAACACAGTACAACATTTTTCAGCTGATTGATTCGGGACTCAATTCTAATAATTTTTTGTGAAAGTAGCCCAAAAAATACGAACTTCTGCATCATTCGGTTGGTCAAGTTACATCAAATAAAATTTAAATAATTTTTTGAAGTTATTAAGTATCGTATAGGGGAATTTGTCACGTTTTAGGCTCTTTTGTTTGACATAACTCGAGAACCACTGGTCGGATTTTGCTGAAACAAATTTTGAAAAATCAAGAATTACAAGTACCTTTATCTTTTCATATAATGTTTCTCTACATAAGCACCAGTTTCGCAGTTATAAATAAATGCATGAAGAAAAAAAAAATATTTTTTGCCTAAAAAATTAAAAATTTTTTTTTTTTTTAATTCATAAAAAATCCAAAACGGTACAAAAGTGTCCAGTTCTACTACTTTCACGTAAAGTCACATAAGCTATGAATAAAATGAGATATAAATCATGAAAATCGATGAACGCGTTTCGCTTTTATTCACAATTAAGTGAAGGTATGAATTTCAAAAATTTGCTCGAGATATGGACAAATTTCTTTGGAAAAAACATTGATGACTTTTTTTATGATTCTCAGAATTAAAAAAAAAAAGTAATAAACAAAAGGTTGTTTGATTTTTATGATTGCGGTAGCAAAGTAATAAGCGCTAATAAATGTGCGTGGACAATTAAAAGGAAAAAAGTATAGTGCACTTTTTTAATTATTTGGGTTTTGCCGTTAGTTACCTGCGTGATTTTTTTTACAGAAATTGCACCCACATTTATGAGTGATTTTTTAGGCAAAAAATATTTTTTCTTCATACATTTATTTATAACTGCAAAACTGTTGCTTATGTAGCGAAACGTTATATGAACAGATGAAAGTAATTGTAATTCTTGATTTTCTAAATTTGTTTTAGCAAAATCCGACTAGTGGTTCTCGAGTTATGTTAAACAAAAGATACTTACTAACTTCAAAAAATTATTAAAATTTTATTTGATGTAACTTGACCAAACGAATGATGCAGAAGTTCGTATTTTTGGGGCTGCTTTCACAAAAAATGTTTAGAATTGAGTCCCGCAATCATGTGTTGTACTGTGTAGTATGTGTACACTAGTAATACCACAACTTAAGTAGCTTTAAAACGGGGCATCAATGGCTCTCGTAGCTTAAGTTTAAGCTGAAGAATATTGTGTACCAATACTTTTTGAAAACTTTCGAATATTTATCATATTTTGAAACGCAATATTTTAAGATCCGCTAGGATTAGCTGTCCTACATTATGTGATGTACATCTTATTATAAATAAGTACTTATGTGATGTTCAACTTCTATACCAATTTTGGTTGCAATCAGAAGGGGTGGTGGAAATCGAGTGGTTGATTTTTATATGTTTTCAGTCTATTAGTAATACTAAAAAAAAGTTTATCATGCAGATTCACTTTTGCAAAAATACATGCATGAGGATAAACCTCAAGAAATCACTTATTATTGAAGAATGTATTATGCATCTTAAACCGGTTTCAAAACCGGTTAAAAATTAAAAAAAAAATATATTTACTTTTTTTGCTCAGAAATTTGAGCACTTAGAAAATTATCATATTTAAGAGTATTTTATGAGTCATAATTTCTGAGAGCTTAGAAATGTGTTGGCTAGGAAGTTTAAAACATTGTTTTAAAGCATTTTTGATTGCACTATTTTTTACTTAAATAAAATTGGCAGTGGTGTTAGTTTTTAATTATATAATACTATATTTTATTTTTAAATCACATTTATAAAAATTTCAATTTTTCACTAGGGAAAGTATAACTAACTTTAGAAATTTATTCACCCTCATTTTTACGAATTTTAATTACAAAGGGAAACTATGCTAAAAGGATATAAAAATATGTCCCAGGAGTAAATACATGTATAAATAACAACATTAGCATAAGTCACTACACACAGAGAAATAAAGTGCCAACCGAATTGAAAAGTGTATATTAATGGTAACAACTTATAAATTCAGCTAGTACAACGATATTTACATTAAATTACGGAATATTTTGAGTGTTGCAACTAAAATTCAGTTGAGCTAATCGAAACTTGTTGTGAAAACTAATTTTAAGTTGTGCTAACCGACTGAAATTCATAATAACTGAATTGGAGCCGTAGTAATCGAATTTCAGTTGGCAAATAGCTTAATTTTTTTTTCTGTGTACTCATACGGGCTGTTATAATTTCTCTAAGTGTAAGAGTACTCAAATTTATGTACATAAATATATTCATATATACGTACATACATACGTATGTATATACGGGGAGGTTCTAGACAACCATTGTTTCCTTTTTCGTGAAATTTTAACAAATTAATTGCACACTATAAATCGTGGTAAATTTTCTAGCAAATAAGTAGATCAAGGAGCTTGCTTTTTTTTTGTTCTTTAACCCATTGTGGCACCTACAAAAACTAGTAGAAAATTTGTAAAAAGACATGACTTGACTACGCCACAATCTACACCCTAATGCAACATGGAGTGTTAAGACAAAAAAACAAAGAAACAAAGAAAAAATTAAAACAAAAGGAAAAAGAAAAACTTAAGGCGATGATAGGTACAATTTATAAAGTTCTTTACTAGAGTTTAATAAGATTCCACATGCAAAGTTCGCTTAAATCTTATTTACGAACATACAAACATAGTATAACGTCAGTAGAAAACAGGATATCTTTGTATGTAAGCAAGTATGGGTATGTTTGTATGTGTAACTGACACCTGAAACTGATAACAGCGATGAACAATATGATAGTATTATATGTAGATGTATCTATGTACTCTTAAGGATGCATACTCAAACTTATACTTTAAAAGAAATGTGTAGGTTTGTATGAGTGTGTGTGTGTGTGTGTGTGTATGTATATGTTTGTATGCGTATTGTGGTACAAATTGTGGTTTTGCTGGACAAATTTTCTTGAAAGATTAAATTGCCAAAGTGTGAAATAAATTTACTTTAAAAATATTTTAAACTTAAAAAAAAAATACTGAAGTCATTAAGAATTGTGATTGGACAATGTAAACCGACTTTTAACAAATATTTTTAAAATAATATTTCAACACATTGTGGTATATTAAAAAACTTAAAATCTTCTTATTTTAAAAGAAATGTAGGATTTTTGGAAGTTTGGTTAAAAAAAAACCAAAATTCATAAGAGAATGCACCCTAATGTGGCCATACATCTGTTGGTTGGGCTATATAAAAAAAAACTAGGTGAAATATTCCAAATCCAAATACATCAGCTTATAGGCCAACTCCTAGGGCATTTTTCAGCTGTAGATCATATTCTTGTGCCAACTTATTTAAGAAAGTTATATAACAATTTTCAAAACTACTCAAAAGAGTCCACATTAGGAAAAAGGTGCCCTAAAGTGGACCTACATTAAAAAAGCTCTCTAAAAGCATATAAAATTGTTAAACAATTAAGTAAAATACCCAAAAATTTGTATTTAAATTAAAATTTATTTTGGTTTTGTTTATTAAAACATTATATGTAACGTTTACAGCTGCTTAAGGAGTTACCATATATAATGCAAACTTTTTTAATTGCAGTAAACAAACGATATTTGTTGTTGTTAAACATGTCGAAAAATGGTCCAAAATAGACAAGAACAGTCAAAAAGATGCGCAAATCACTAAAAAAAAAAGACTAACGGCCTGTTTTTGTAAGACGTGCCACTCAAAAAATTCGTGTAAATGAGTGGAGAAATTCATGTTGGGGTTCTGTATCGCAAATGTCACTTTGAATTGAGTGAAAACGTAAGAGTTGTTCTTTTCGTCTCTTTTTTTGGTTTCCACATTGCAATTTGAAACGTCACAAAACGTCAAAAACAGACATTCACAAAAAAGTATTCGTCAACGAAAAAATTCAACACAATTTAATATTAAAAAAAAAACTTTTTAACAAAAAATTGTAATAAAAAAAGACTAATAAATATGCAAGTAGACAAAACACATTTTTTTTGTTTAACAATTTTATAACAACCCGATCATTTTTATTTGTAAATGTTTTTGCTTTTTTTTTATACAAATTATATTTCAGCTGTTTTTGTTTATATTTCATTTACAGTGTTGGGTTGCCATCTACCAACGAAAAATGAGTTATTTGTATATGAAAAAAAGTAAACAGAATGCGAAAAGCATTATGTTGGCAATCTTACTTTTTGACAAAACATAAAGCTTTACGTAATCAAACGTAAGTCAGACGAACGAATTAAAAATACTCATTTCATTACGTATTCGTTCGGGTGCCACACGTTCGTGTGGTAGTATACACGTCTTGTAAAAACAGGTAGTAAAACTTGGAAGAAAATCAAAAAATTAAGAAAACATATTAAAGCTCCACTTTAGGGAACATTCTGAAAAATTAAATTTTCACATTTTTCTTTTATTTATTATATTTATTTATGGAACCAATGAATTTTATTAAAATTGTGAATAAAATTCTTACCGTTCACAAAAATGCGACTTTAAAAATTCTTTAAAGCTTGTTTGTTATACACTTTTAATGTTTATGCAAAATTACACTTTATATTGGGTTTTTTGAAATGTCGAAACTTTTTTAAAATAGTGATAGCGAAAATTAAACTCGATGACAGTTGATAGTTTTGACATATTCATGCTACCACACGAAAAAAACCAGAGGTGTACTTTAGTGATTAGGCCACAATTGCGTACATTCCCTTACTATTTTAATGCACCGTATATTTTTTTTTCTTTTTTCAGTTTTTTTTCAAAAATTTCATAATTTTGTTACCAAGTAAAAAAACGGGTTCAAAAATGCGTTAACAAGGGCCGGGACCCAAAAATAATATCATTTCTGAAATCCAGAGGAAATTTCCTTTCATTAGAGTACCCATTGTATGTTACTAAGCGTAACGCTTTTTGTGCCCTGGGGGCCCCTTAACCGAAAATAGATAAATATGTTCTTTTTTAATTCTGGAGGAGACCACATATTTTTTTTTTTGGGGGGGCTGAACGCCCCTTAAAGTGCAGTTAAGCCTAAATTTTCTACATGAGCTGAAGTTTCGAACTCAAAAATTTTTCAAAAGTAATTTTAAACATCTATACTCAATAAATTTTTGCATTAGATCTACGTATAAGGTGTCACTAGAACTCGCCCATTGAAACTTTAAATCAAATAAATGCAAATTTTCATAAAATTTTGTGCAGAATTAAATTTTTTCTATTAAAAATTGCATACGCCTAATGAAAAAGTTTCATTAAAAATAGTTTTATTAAAATAATAAAGCTTTTTCATAAAGTTTTAGAATTTTTTCATTTATTTTGTGATGAAAACTTTATTAGTTTGGTGAACAAAATTCATTAAAACTCGTCCTAGAAAATTCTCTCTGTGTAAAAAATTATAATAATTAATTTCTTCAGAAAAGAAATTATAGTAAGTAATCCACAGATACAATTTTGTTGGACGTGTTTTAATGAAAATTTTCACTAAACTAATAAAGTTTTCTTCAAAAAATAAATTAAAAACTTCTTAAACTTTATGAAAAAGCTTTATTGCTAATAATAAAACTGTTTTTAATGAAACTTTTTCATTAGGATTAAGAAATTTTTAATACACAAAACAAAGTTTTTCACAAAATTTTACGAAATTTTAATTTAATGAAAAGTTTTAATGGACGCGTTCCAGTGAAACTTCATAGATCTAATGCAAAAATTCACTGATATCATGCAGATAATTCTCTCAGTGTCCTTACGGTGTATTCATCGATTCTGGAGGAATTTGGGTAAGAGACAGAACGTTTAATAGTGATTTTTTGTATAGTTAATTGTTTTAGACAAAAAAAATGTTTAGCTCTTCAGATATGGGCATTTCCATAATCACAAAAGTTACGTTAATTCTTTTTATCCACCGCCGTTCGTTTTTCTTCCTCGAATCAGCTAAGTATGCCAACTAAGTAAAACATATGTAATTCTAAATAACTACTCAAAGGTAAAATATTTTCCAGGTGACGTGACATGTCAAGCTTAAAAACTTAAAAAAAAATTAACCCTACTTGATTTGTAAACGTTTTTTCTTATATTAAATTTGTCACAATTAACTTGACTAAAATTAAAAGTTTTAAGCACTTGCTACCAGCAACACAGAAGTAATGAGAATAAATATCATTTTGCGGTGACGAACGCGACACTAGAATGTCTATGAAAGAAAAGCATTAATTTACCATTTTGTGATCTTTATTTACTGCGTTCGCATTTTTTGGAGTTAACTGTTGTTGTCACAAATATTTTGTGATAGGAGTGTAAATATTTAAGAGAAAATGTTACTGAAAATAAAAAAAGTTGGCCAAAAACATGATCGCAACGTGGCAGTCCGTATAATCATCATGACAACTGAGATATGCCTTGGACTTTTGAATTTAATAAAATTTAAGTATTTTTCTTTAATAAGACAAGACAGAATTAATTATTTGTTCACTTTTATTTTTTCGGTCTCGGTTCTTTCTATAAAAAATTCCCATATGCGACTCATAAAACCTTCAAAAATTTGTTTGCTGGGTATTATTTTATAAGTTTTTATTTTTCATAAAACTTTTAAGTTTCAAATAGTTTTCTAATACTAAAATTAATTTTCAAATCACTGTTCTTTAGTGAAATGCAAAACCAGTCAGATACAAATTTTATGTGTATGCATAAATATGCAATAAACTATTCGCAATTGTTTTCTTGAATAAAAAAATTTTTTTTATATATATATATATTTTTTTTTTTTGTTTATAACCTTTTTTGAAAGGCGTTATTGTTGTATTTATAAGTATAAGTTAAAGTTGTACAAATTAACTACGTACACATACAAACACATTAGGGTTGTATTTATGTAATTCAAATTTGAGATTTTTTTAATATTAACCCATTCCTACTGACCCTCTATTCCATTGCAAATATTGTTTTGTATGGAGCACATTTTTTTTTTTAATTTGCTGTACTTGGGACTTATCAATTAAATACTGATATCAAATAATTCCCCCATTTCAATAAAATATTTTTATTTTCGATTAACAAATTTTTATTATAAATTTTTTAACTACCAATAATACGTTTATTAACAAATGTTTGCAATTTTAGACATGTGGCGTATGAGCGATATTTATTTATAAAAATATACGACTATCATACGTATGAATGATATTCACTCATAAAATTATATCACTCATACGTGACGGTAGAATTTATTTGTATTTATCAGGGCCTGAAATCGAAATTATGCTATACTCGACCCCATCGAGTAGCTCGAGTAGTGAAAGTTCACTTTCTGTTCGTTTGATCTCATACTAAATGGCAAATATTAAAGATAAGTATACTTTTTGGAAAGGTTAATTTCGAGGGAGCTAAAGTAGTTCTTGTGAACAAAAATACAAATTTTTTCAGTTAACTCCCAAGAGTTAACTTCGGATATTATATAATTATATCTAAAAACACTTCGAAAATAATGTTGATATGGCACCACATACAATTGAATGTGGCTTTATAATGGACCGTATATAAATCGATAATTTTAAGTTGAAATTTCTTATTTTTCACGATTTTGTTAATAAAATATATAAAACGAAAAGAAGAAGATCCAAGACTTTAATACGTACATTTAGTGAACATCACAGGTTATTTAATTTATGAAAAAACTCGCGTACTTTCTCTTTTAGTTTAAGAAAACAATTGATTAAACTAAAAAGATTGGATATATATTCTTGCTTTGAAAATATTTAGTATATGACAAATGTTATACTATGTTTGCACTGAATGTGTTTTTTGAAATAAAACATATTTTGTACATGTTTTCTCATACATTTTTTCCACCAAAATACATGTTTTACTTAAAACATATTAGTGGAAACGCAAAATTAATAAATAAAATTCAAAAAAATACATTCAAATATTTTTAATATATGTTTTCTAATCAATTCCAAAAAAGTTTCAGATAACACTGATTCTGAAATCTTTGCTCTTGTTTTGTTTTTATAAGCTTTTGAAGTTGATTCTTTTTTAGCATATTTTTGGTATTTTTTTACTATGGATGAAAATAAAATGTTGAAATGGATAAAAAAAAAAATGCAATAACGACGAAAGCGAGGATGATCATTTTCACATAGACTGTTTGGAAGCTTCTTTAGAAGTGTGGTGTTCAAAATGAGCTAAATCGGTACAGCGCTTCAAAAGTTATGAGTGAAAATGTAAGGCTGCCTCAAAATTTTTCATACAAATGTGCGAATTTTACTAAATTACGTGACTTGTCCATTTTGTAACCAGATATATAGAGGTGAATAGTGTTGAATAGTCACCCCAAATACTTTTAAAAAATTCTTTTTCACCTCTAACTTTTTTTTCACCTCAAACTTTTTTCACTTCGAAATTTTTTTTCACCTCCATTTTACAAGAAAAGTTGGACATTTTGTAACCAGAGACATAGAGGTGAATAGTATTGAATATTTCACCTCGAATACTTTTTTCACCAAAATTATTCTTCACCTCGATATTTTTTTACTACAATAAATGTTTTCACATTTCAAATTGTTTTTAATCTCAGAGATGTTTTGTCGCCTCTATAATTTTTTCTCTCATTTATTTTTTTTATAACCATTGGCATAATTCACATTGGTTTCCAAATTTGAAACGACAAATTTTAGTTTCTTTTAAAAATACACAAAATTCACTTTTATTTTAAAAGCCGTAATACATTTTCGAAAGAAATTAATGATGAATAATAATTATTATTAATTTGTAGACGTCTTTAACAAGCTCAGTACACGCAATTACGTAATTGTCATTACCCGCGATTACGTACTTGTAGTAGAGTTGACCAATTTCCATGACAAATTTTGAGGTAAAAAATCTCAAGGTGTAAAAAAGTATTCGAGGTAAAATGTTCAATACTATTCAGCTCTATGTGTCTGGTTACAAAATGTCCAACTTTTCTTGTAGTAAACAAAAATGGAGGTAAAAAAAATTTCGAGGTGAAAAAAGTTTGAGGTGAAAAAAAATTTTGAGGTGAAAAAAGTTTGAGGTGAAAAAAAAAAATTTGTTGAAAAAAGTACTTGAGGTGAATATTCAACACTATTCATCTCTATATGTCTGGTTACAAAATGGACAAGTCACGTAATTTAGTAAAATTCGCACATTTGTATGAAAAATTTTGAGGCAGCCTTACATTTCCTTTGAAGCGCTGGACCGATTTAGCTCATTTTAAACACCACACTTCTAAAGAAGCTACCAAACAGTCTGTGTGAAAATGAGCATCCTCGCTTTCGTCGTTTTTGCATTTTATTTTTAAACATTTCAACATTTTTTTTTCATCCATAGTAAAAAGAGAGCAAAAATATGCTAAAAAAGAGCCAACTTAAGGACCTATAAAAACAAAACAAGAGCAAAGATTTCAAAACCCTTTGGGGGTTTTAGTCTACTAATGGTCTACTTTCATTTTCCGTTGGACTGGTACGGGATGTTTTTTCTTGTTGCACAGTGTAGTTGAAGTGCATGTTCTTAAAAATTAACGATTTTAAATGATGGATGTTCAAAAATGTATTTTTTTATTTTGCCCATAATAAATGCATACAAGGTTGATAGAAAAAAATTTTAAATATTTTGATCTTCAGATTAAATTTTCGAAAAATTTTGATATGATGGCGATGGTTCTTTCAATGAAATTTATTAAGTGGAATATAGATTAACATCATATGCTAAAATTTTGAAAATTCGATTAAGGGATATTATAATATTCATAAAAAAATAAAACTATGTGAAGTTTTCACTTTAATTGCAAGGATATCTTACATCCATCAACCAATCGTAATTAATTGATAAGGTTTTTAATGCTCAAAGGCCATACTTTAAAACCGTATTAAAAGTTATTCGTAGTTTATGCAGGTAAAAGTTAAACTCGCGATTATTTTGAAAAGTGGAGATAATATTAAAATTTGGAGTTCACATTCGTGATATTCGTCCTAAAATCTATCACAATTTATAAGTCGCATCTCCAATGCTTTTTTAGTGTCTAACTGTGTAATGAATTATAATTGTCTGTTTAAGGCATTGGCATTGATCAATGATAAAATTTCATTTTCATAGTTTTAAGCAATTGTATTGCCAAACAATTTAATTACCATTGACATCAAGCAATGTCAATGAAATGGTCAATTAATTGGTCCCTTCAATTTACTAGTCCGAAGTATGGTGTGTTCAAGAAATAGACGTAAAGTATGTGCATTTACCTAATCAAATGCTTAAAAAATGTGTAAATTTACATGTTTTTTGCTTATAAAAACATGTTTGAATACATGATGAATAATTATTATTTTTTTATTTATTTTTATTATTTTAAAATATATTTATTTAACAAGATGCAAAATTTCTTAAAATTTAACACATACATAATATTTGTATTGCTAAATAAATAAATAAATAAATAAAAATATTTATTTTAATTAAATAAAAATGCTTTATATGAATGTGCAAAATTTAACATAATTGACACCAGTTTTCAACTGAATATTAAACTTTAAGGGATCTAAGTGTCGGGCTTGATGCGCCATTTTTTTTAATCGATCGGAATTTACTACAAACTGTTGGAAATCTCTTCTTCTGCTATGCGCAGAAAAAAATTGAGGAAAAAATGATGATATTTGCCTGCCGAATATAAGTAGTAACTTTGCGTACAAACATGTAATTTTATATGCTCCAGAACTTGAAAGATCTTGTTTGTGGTCTACGATCAATAAACAAACAACTCAAAATAAAAATTCTGAAAACAAAAATAACATATGAGCTGTAATGTCGTACATAGTGTAAACATCATATTTGTATACCATTAATGTCATAAATGTTTTGCCAACCCTGGAAAGTTTATTGTACAATTTGTTTTGTATTTTTATTTAAATGTTTTAAACATTTATACAAAATGAAAAAAAAAATATTTTGTCTGTTTATAATAAAATATTCTATTTTATAAATATACGAATATTTTCCGAAAGAACTAAACGCGAAATTTGATAAGAAACGAAGGAACAGTTGTAAATTTCCGTACCTGAAAATACGCTTTGTGTACTTTATACACCAAATACAAACCGTATAAAAGACAAAGTACGGTCTTTGTTTACTTCCCCTTTACTTCTTGTTTTTAAATAAAACAAAACAAGTGTAAAATAAAAAGGAGAATAAAAACAAAGAGCGTGTATTGTATATCTACCAAAGATAGAGCTTGCACATAACAAACAAGTTTTCAATTTATTTTTGAGCAATGGTGATAATGTTTAACTTCGAGCTCATATATTAGTTCTCATTTAGTGGGATAACTAGGTCATATGAATGTTTGATATTTGCATGTGTTTGTCACTTCTGTCAAAACGTGTTCTGAAGATGGGAACCTAGAAAATAACCGAAATAGATCTTTCAACACATTCCTGAAAGTGGTCAATTAATAAATTTGAAAATTATTTGTTAGGACAATATAATAATAAAGAAATATAGAGTATGGCCTTGAACTTGAATAATTTTCATTTTCGTTGCACAATTAAAGGTCGACAAAACATAATTTTTATTTTTAAAAAATTGCTTTACATTTTCAGAATTCTCCGATATAATTAATCAATTTTGCACAAAATTTATTGCCAAAATCAGTAAACGTTTTATAAGTTTGTAAAAATAACATATTTTATCAACGTGTCTTTAAAGACTCCCACTACTGTAACGAAACAAGATATTTGATTATATTCACTTGTGAAAATTTTTGATACTGCTGTTTCAAATTTCAACTAAATCGGACAACAGATTCAATGTTTAGTAAAAAATGGGTTAAAAATTTTACTTTAACCAATTGTATCAGCCCTTTAAAAAAAAACTCGTTCAATAAAATCATTAAATTTACAGCAAAATCTAAAATTGTTTGCCCACTACTAAAACAAATTTCAATATAAGTTATATTGACCTTCACTGAGAGAATTATCTGCATGATATCAATGAATTTTTGGCTTAGATCTATTTTATATTTATTTTATTTTATAAGTCTCTATAAAGTGTCACTGGAATTCGTCCATCGAAATTTTTCATGAAATTATAGCAGTTTTTCATAAAATTTAAAGAAAAATTTTATTTTATTTATTAAAAATTTCATACGACTAATGAAAAAGTTTCATTAAAACTATGAAGCTTTTCTTATAAAGCTTAATCAATTTTTCATTCATATTGTCCTTAGTTTAGAGAACAAATTTCGTTAAAACTTGTCCGAGAAATCATGTGTTTTGTGGGCCTTTTAAGCCGAATTTTATATTGTAACTTTGTTGTTCGAAAATCTCAATAGGTCTATTTATGTTACTGTTAAATGATCAGTATAAAATTGTTGGTTCAAGGAGCTATGCTAATCAAAAAATAATTCTTAGACTTTAAAATACTTTTTCTTTAAAAAGTAGAAAAAAGTGCCACCCTAATACACATAGACAAATTTGCACACATTTTACAATAAACGAATAAGTAGTGAGTGAAGAAAAAGTTGGTTAAAAAAAATAAAAACAAAGTTTTAATATATTACATATTAAACATGAAATCGTATTTGTATGCAGGATGTGTGTATGGTTGAATATATGAATGAGTGTGTGTGTGTGTGTGTTTGTACAACATTATACCTACAAACATGCATGCATACATACATACATACAAACATAAATGTATTATAGTATTTATTTATAACTATATAGCCTGTATGCATACATACATACCTACACATGTGTATGTGTGTGTGTTTGTTTGTATGATAGGAAAAGCATCGTTAATACTGTAAATGACAGTTATGTAGAACAATACATTGATTCATATAAACAAATGTACATGTGATATAAATTATCTATATTAAGTACAAATGCACACACACATGTATAAACATTCAGGCACACACTCTAGCAGTCACATTCGCAACTATAAACTTGCACACACAAACAGACAATTACTCGTGTCTATACAAGTGTATGTGTGTGTATGTGTTTAAATATTATAAAGTGTATGTATACTTCATTTGACGGCCTTAATTGTTTCTAGGAATGTAGGACATTTAGTTTATTTATCTGCTGGCAAAGTCTTTGTAAGAAGTTAATGTCTCAGTAGTATGTCATACAAATTGAGATTATATTTTATTTTATATTTTTTTTTCTTTGTGTGTGTGTGTGTGTGTGTGTAGGAAAACTAAAATGAAAGAATGGAAAGGAAAGGAAAGACTTTGTGTAGTATTTTTCTTCTTCTTTAATTTCGGCTCACATCAAAGTAATACATATTCATTCTGGCACAATAATCGGACATTTAAAAAAGGCAAAATCTTGTCAAAACACTTAAATAAGTGTAAGTGTTGTGTACATTCAGATTCGGTTAGGCAAAATTGAAATTGTTTGTATTTTAAAACTTTTTATTATTGGGTTTTCTCTGTTGTAACTGTTTATTTTTAAAGAGTAAACATTTCTAAAGATATTAAAAAGTAAATTAAGGACTTTAAAAGTTTAAGTTAAATTTAAAAGTTGATATTTGTTAAAGAAGATTAATTGTAGGTTTTCTAAAATCTGACAATAGGGGGTTTGCTAAAGTTGTGCATTTAAAAGAAAACATTTTTTAAATGTTTCAGCAAACTTAGGTTTCCGATTTGAACGTGCTTACTTATTTAAAATAAATAGCCAAAGTTTAACTCATTATGAACCCTCTGTTTCGCTCTTAACCCAGTACTTTAAAACTGCTATATTTTTTATAGCATTAAAAAGCTAAAATTACAACTTATGCGAAATGTTCATTTCCTTTAAGCTAAAAATCTACCTCATATATTTTGAATAACAAACTAATAGTCACAAAATAAATTGCAAATGATTTCAACTTGGGCTGAAGTTTTAATTGTATTTTGAGGGGGGAAGTATTAATAGAGCGTATTTATGTTGTGTTAGTGGAATATTTTGTAAATGTGAATTTTCAATCAATTTAAGAGACAGGCTGCTAAATACATAAAACACAACTAAGCCAGCTATAGGCAAAAGTGTTTTTTTTTTATAATAATCAATAAAGGATATCAAAATTAGAATAATAGTGTCCGCCCCGATAGGCTAGTTAGTAGCGAACTAGCTTAACAGTGCGGGGGTCGTGGGTTCGATTCCCACCAAAGATACTGGTCTGTTTTCGCTACAACGTGCCGAAAACCATAATCGCTAGTGCTCGGTTAGGATAATTGGTTATAATTTGTAATTTGTAATTATATGATTATTAATTAATACAATAAAAAAATGCTTTAAAAAAAAAAAAAAAAAAAAATTAGAATAATATAAATGATGTCAAATAAAAATTTTATTTTTATACCGTTACATAAATTTATTAGATGAGGAGACAATAGAAACTTATTTAGACGAAATGCCCATAGAATTATTTTTTAAGTATTTCGTAACTTGCAACACTTGCAAGAGAGCTATTTACTTGAATTGTATAAACATAACAGCCAGCTTTTTCAGCTGCGTCCAGTGTGACTCAAAATACATGGACGAAGATTTCAATGTACCTAATTGTTGTATTATTTTTTCGTTTATTTTCTTAATTTTATATTTGTTGTGTCATTATATTTTTTAATTATGGCACTTTATATTATATTACCACTTTCCGCGAAAATTCCCATAAAAATGAAATTAACAAATGCGTTAAATAGTTGGCAAATTAGTTAGCCCACTAATCACTCTGTAACATGTGTCTACTAAACGACTTATAAAAAATATTTTTTGTGGCCTTGTAAAGTGCTGGAGTTTGTTACCATTTCACTCCAAACTCCTCTAATATTTATAATAAGTGTTTTTATTACCAACTCTGATTTTAATTTAAAGAATTTGAAAAAATGTTTTCTTTAAAAAGTCTTCAAATTTCGATGTGTTAAAAATTTATTGTTACAAAGACTTATCAACTGATTCTAGCAGATGTATTTTGTATGTGTAGACAACAACAAAACATACCTACGAGAGGAAAATTCTGCTTTGTGTCGTCTATCTGAAATAGGTCATTAAATCTTTCATAACTTTTATCAAACGTTGCATACACTCATAATAATCCATGCATAAAACTACGAAATTATTGTCAAAACTACAAAAAATTTCGTAAAATGTACAAATTTTCGTTTATTTTACAAAAAATTTGGTAATTTTACGTATGGATTATTATCAGTGTAGCATTAATAAAAAAATCTGGCCGCTTAACATGTCTTTAGTGTACTTTCAATGATGCGAGGACATTATGTGAGGACAACTGTAAATAGAGTTTATTTTATTGACATGCCAGCGGCTGGAGTTAAAACATGTAAAATGGGAACAAACCACATCCCCTGTCTTTCTCATATTTATATATTTAGCATGTGGTGCAGTTTAAAATGTTTTAAAAACTTTCGAAAATACGTTTTTATTCAATAAAAACCAAAATTTAATATTCTGTTTAATATAAAACAATTACTCTGGTTGTTGGTGGACATTTTTAAAGAAAAACCAAGTTCAAAAGAAAATTCTGTTTTTTTTTTTTGTCTACAACTGCAACTACTATATAGTACATATGTAGACATTATCTTTGAGGTGAAATATAGTGGTTTTTGTACGTGTTTTAATGAGTGTAAAATAATGTATGGACAAATTTTTTGACGGCGATCCTAGACTTTTTTTTTTAAATAAATTAAATATATTCTAAAATAAAAACAACACAACATAATAAATTTAATTTCAGTTTAAATTACTATTTAAAAATACTTTTTTTGTGTTTTTTCTTTCTCTTCTCTTACAATTACTAACAATTAGTGTTTTCTTTTTGTAACAGTAACATTTTAATTATGACCTTAAATCTGACAATTCAAACTGAAATGCAATTTTTAAAATCTTCTCCATCAATTTCAATTTATAAGTCTACCCCTCAAAACGTAGGGTGATGAGGGTGATATATCGCCCCTCCCCAACCCAACCAAGGTATCAACATTTTTGTTTTCTCGAGTACTTTAATAATGCGTACAAAACTCTAAAACTCTAAAATACAATTTCTTAACCCCCAAACGTCCGATTGCACACACAAAAAAATATGTGTCTAATAATTTTTTGTAATCAACAACATATCCAAGTTTCATTAAAATCTTCGAATTCACTATTGTGTGAACAAGGAAACTTGTTAGTTACTAAAATTGAAATTTTTATTAATTTTACAGATTATTTCAACTTTTTTTTTTTTATTTTGTCGATTTTTTTTTAGATATCAACTATATTTTTTATTATAACTAATTGCAAATTTTCTGCATTTCAAATAAAACAAATTTTAACTTATTAAAAATTTTCTTGATTTCAACTGAAATGGAGATCAAATCAGGCACCGGAAAACGAAAAAATATAAAATGCTTTTATAACTCAATAGAAAAAAAAAAAATCAATTAAAAATATCTCTTAAGTTGAAAATCAAAAAATATCTTTAGATAAAAATATCAAAGTTGAAAATTTTTTTTGAAAAAGAATGTTTTTTGAAAAATAAAACGTTTTAAACCGTTTTATCCAGAGATCAAAAATAAATATTATTTAAAAAAAAATCACAAAAAAATATTTAACAAATCTTATATAAACAGAGATATTTTATACAAAAATACTCATTCTTAACCCTCCAACGGGTAAAATTTACCACAAATGCGTCAAATTAGCGTTTTATACTCAGAAATTAATATATTCAGATAGAAAACTAAATTTTCTAAATATTTTGCGAAGAAATTTTTAGTGTGCCGTCCATGGTTTGGAAGCAAAAAAGCTTCAAAATCAAAATTTCGTAGAATTTCAAAAATTAATTATATTTGAAAAAAATAGTTTTCAAAAATCTAAAAAACCAATTTAAGTTGACAAAATCACCCTTTACAATAAAATATAAGTATGATTGAAGCTTTATCTTTAATAATAAGTCCTTAATTTAGTCCAAGGACTCACAGGATTTTATCAGGATTCCTCTAAAGCACATCGTCTTAACTTATAAACTAAAAGACGGATTTTTACGAAATTTTGCAGAAAGAAGACATTAAGTATTAATAGCAAAGCGTTGAAGTTTAAACAATATAAATTGAAGTTTTGATACTTTTTCGCCTAATTTCGCTTTTTCCAAAAAGCGAAAATCGCGATATCTTCTTAAATAGGAGCAGAAAAAAAAATAGTTTTTGGAGTGTGGTTATATCTTGGTAAGAGAAATAATTTTTGTTCAAAACTTCTCTTTTAATGCTTTAGTTTTCAAAATGCACCCTAAAATATTTTGGCTCATATCACCAAAATTAGGCAACGATAAACAATTTTGTTGAAGAACTTATTATATGTTTTTCGAGTGGAGCAAATGGTATGAATTTCGTTGCGAAACATCGTTTGCCAGTAAGAGGGTTAAGTTTTTGATTTTTATTTCAAAATAATTTATAAAAGTTGTTTACTGATTTTTTTGTAACAATCAAGTAATAAAGATCGTGGAATTCTTTCTTTTATTAAACGATGGGCTAAAGAATTTACTGATCCTAATATAACTAAACATCTTTATACTTCTCTAGTACGGCCAATCTTGGAATATGGTTCCGTAATTTAGGATCCTCAACATAATGTTCGTATTCAAATGATTGAATCAGTTCAAAAACAGTTTTTAATTTTCTGTTTACGAAATTTCTACTTGGGATCTATTGTTAATCTTCCATCATACTCTATTAGACTTGCTCGTATCAAACTACCAACCTTGGAAAGCCGAAGAAAAATGCTAAATGTTACTTTTGTAGTCAAGCTGATTAATGGTGACTTATGCTCCGAATTTCTAATGAATAACCTGTCATTTAATATTCCTCAACGCTCAACGAGAAACTTCAGTTTGTTATATGTTCCATTTTTTCGTCAAAATTATGCTGATGCTGATCCTCTTATTAGAATGTGTAATGATTTTAATGAAGTTTATAGTTTTATTGATTTTAATATTAATGTTAGGATTATTAAACGGAATATTATTTTATTTCTAAACACATAAATGTATATCCATGTTATTTGTATTAATGCAATTTGATGTTATTGTCTGTAAGGATTTTTCCATAGACTAAAATAAATAAATAAATAAATAAGTTTTTTAAATTGTAAATATAATAAAAATTTTAAGTTTGGCAAACAATTTGCCTTTGCGGCAAAAGATTTTAGTCATTTATTCGGGAACTTGAGGCATCTACTTTCTTAAGGCCTGAACGTGAACCTTGTAATTATAGGAAATCAGCTTTAGAGTCGTACCAAAGTCATAATGTGGTTTTGGTAAAAAGAGTGGCGACTCCGCTTAACTGTCCACAACTGAGACCAGTAGAAAAATATTGGACTCTGGTGAAAAGAATTATGAGGAATACAAAACAAGTCGCCAAAGATGCTAAAACTTTTGAAACTTAATCGTCATTTCACAGCAATGAGGACACTGGAGAAACAAGAAAAAACATATTGGCATGAATTTAGGAAAAAGTATAAATAATAAAAAAAAAATAAATAAATAACTTTTCAACGCTGTTTATAAAATATCAATTTGTATAAAATACCCTTAAATAATTTATTAAAATTGATTGTCTACATCAAAAGTTATATTGGTTTATTCGTTGTCTAGTGTGCCTGATGTCACTCCTTATTAACAAAGGTCTGTTGCAAAGCCAACATTTTTCGGCCGTTGAGTAGTGTTATTTATTGTTCCCCCCTTTTTTTTGTAAAACTCTGTTTAAAACTACTCATTTTAAGTATTCAATAAAAATAGATTTTATAACTCAAATAATCCTTGATTTAATTATGTGTATACATTTTTATTTAATTTTCTGTTAACTTTCTATTTTTTCCTTTCATTATTTGTAAAAAAAATGAAAAGAAAAACACTCAATGAACAAATCAATTATTATAAAATTTTCAAGAACGTACTACAATGCATACACTATTATCCTTATAAGTGTCATTACAACACTAAGCTTCATAGGAAACAAGTGCAAAAAACAATATTTATGTTAATTGTAGGCAACAACGACTGCACGGGAACATTAAACTGAATGAATATTAATTGGAATATTTTGAAGATGCGTTTAATTTATATTAACGATTTAATCGGTAATATTGTGTTCAAATATGAAGAACTTGTATAAGGTTAACTGAATTTGATTGAATTAAATTATAGATGAAAGAAATTTAAATAGAATATATTTTAATGAAAATTAAAAGACAGTTTTTCTTCAATATTTAAATTGTTTTTTAGTGGTGTATTTTGTTTGCTACATATTTTAAATTTTAAATTTATTTTTGTGTTATTTTCTATAAAGTAACTGCAGATAAACGTGGGATAGGCATTTTCAATGCTAATTTAAAATGTATATGTATGTATACTAGGGTGCTCCAAGCGTGTATTGAGAAATGTTTTTGACCGGGCTACCCCTGGAAATATTTATTTGGGTGTAAAACTACGTCGCTCAAAAAATTAGGGTAATCGCATATCGGTAAAACGTGCCGCAACGGGCCTGAAGTTTGAAAAACGGATTACAAGAAGAAAATATGACTTTTTCATATTTTCTCAAAAATCTTGATAATTTTAAACGAAATTGAATTAAAATCATTAAAGAGTCGTAATTTATAGTGAATAAAAACATAAATCGGTTAAAAACAGCCGAGGTATTACAATTTCCCCCGGAAACGGATGTGTTGCAGGCCATTTATTCAAGAAATTAAAGCCCAAAATTCGAAATTTATTAAAATTATCTACTACAACAACATTTTTTGTATCCTAAGAAAACTTAAATAAGAAGTATTTTTCATCTTGTGTTTTGCTAACTCGTTTTAAACTATTACTAAAAGGGTCAAAACTGTTTTAAAATTTCCAATTTTAAAGTTTTAACATTTTTTTTTTCAGAAATCTGATAAAATCAATGATTGAACTTTAGGGTTCTGTTAGGCACATATTAAGGATAAAAACCTGAGAAAATTTTGGGAATTTTTTGTACAGTGATTTTATTTTATCGGATATCGAGAAAACAGCGATTTTTGCCACTTGTCTTCTTAACCTAAACCTTTCTAAATTAAATTTGTCAAAGGCATATTAATTAGAAATTAATTGCGAATGTCTATATGACGTTAAAATAATACTGTACTAAAATACATTATAAAATTTGACCTGTGGCAATGTCTCAACATAAACGCAAAGTTGTCTACACTAAACGTAAAAACCATACGTCAATCTGGTAACGCTGTAAAATAGAGACGGGGGAGATTAGAAAAATAAACAAAAATCTAAGAATAGAATATTTGTGTTTGTTAGTGTTAGTGTTGGTCACTTCTGAGTATAATACATATACAATAACAGAAAAGCTAATAGGAAAGAAAACTGCAATTTAGCTGTATGACAATCGAGGCCATACTTGGGTGTGATTGCGAAACGATCATGACTTGGTAATGCTGAAATTAAATCTCTGCTGAAATTAAATCGCTACCCTATCCAAAGTAAAAAATTAATTACTTAAATTTTTGCAAGTTTTTATCCTTAATAAGCTCCCAATAAAACCCTGAAGTCTAAACTTTGATTTTCTGGAATTTCTATAAAAAAAGTTTTAAAACTTTAAAATTGAAGATTTGAAAACAGTGTTTAAAAATGTTGACCTATTTAGCAATAGTTTAAAACGAGTTAGCAAACCACAAGAGCAAAAACACTTTTTATTTGAGCTTCCTTAGAATTATAGCATACAAAAATGTTTCTGAAGTAGATACTTTTAATAAATTTCGAATTTTGGGCTTTAATTTCTTGATTAAATGGTCTGCAACACATTAGTTGCCGGGGGAAATTGTCATACCACGGCTGTTTTCAGGGTCTTCCCGATTATCATAATTTTTGGTAAATGTGGTTTTACACCCAAATAAATATTTGCATGGGCAGTAACTCAAAAAAAACTTTTTTTGAGCACACTAATGTATACTCGTTAAAATTTTCCAAGACATTGTAACATTCTAAAAATAACAATATCTTAATTATACGCACATTGACTGAATAAACTAAATAAAATTATGTTTTTACTTTAAAATTACCAACGCTAGCAATATTTTTACAGTAAGTGAATGCTGTTCCTTATAAAAGTAAAAAAAAAGTTTTTTTTAACCCTGTGACGGCCTTGTCCACTAGAGCGGTAGTTTTTTGTATGAAGAACTATTTTTTTCGGAAAATTTCAATCTATTGTTCAGATTATTTTAACACTAAGTCTAAAAGTTATGTGGTGAAAATTTGAGTAAACTAGCCTCGAATTCGGTTATTTCCAATTTCAGTCGGTTGGCACAATTTAACATTAGTTTTCACAACAAAGTTCGGTTAATTCAACTAAAGTTTAGTTGCAACACCCAAATTATTCATAAATCTAATGTAAATATCTCTTTATTAACTGAATTTATAGGGTGTTATTATTAAAATACACTTTTAAATTTGGTTGCCACTTTATTTCTCTGTGTGCTGTGACCGAAGTTTTCGATTTTTTACAAATTTTCTTAAATAAAAATATGTTTTGAGACACATAATTTTTTTATTAATTTTGGCATGCTAAACACGAATATTTTAATATTTTTTAAATCGGAAAAATGCAATTTTCGAGATTTTGCAATTTGATTTTCACAAAAATGGCGTATTTTTCCTCTATTCAAGAATTTTTTTAAAATATCAGCATGCAAGTGAATCCGCAGATTTGAATGAAACTTGAATATTTTGTAGAGGATAAAAACATGTAAGACACACATTTTTCTTAGGTGCGCTATCGCAAGTTTAGGGATTAAAAAGTGGGTTTAAATATGACCTAATTTGACGTTTTTAAATTTATTTATTGTATAAATTTTACAACTATAGACAAATTTGGTATCAAATAAAAGGAATTTAATTTTTTTTTTTTCACTGGTACATAAAACATGTCCTTGCATATCCGAACATTTTTGTAATTACAATTTGTAAATTTAGCAAAAGTTTTGCTGAATTAGCAATTTTTCTGCAAGGATTCTCCCAGCAAAAATGACAACAGACTTAATTTTTGAGTGTACATATAGCTTAGAATATGTAAAACTTTTGAAAATGTTACAAACTTTATAAACAAATTTAAATATAGGGTGGCCGCTACAATAAAAAAACGTTATTACTATTTTACTGAGTAATTAATCGGTTCCATTTTTATTTAAATTCATTGATTCGTATTTCAATTCAAGAAAAAAAGTTTTGATTCTGCTGTACTATCATGCATTAGAGGCTGTCGTTTCCTCATAAACAGAGTTTGGCTCCTTTGGCGGCACTTCTACGACCTGGTGTGGCTCGTAAGCAATTTTGTCAATCGTGGGACAGTCATTAGGGGGATTTTATCTTCGAGATTCCTCAGTTCAGACGCAGGAAACTATTGATGCTGTAGTTGATGCCATACAAGTCAATTCTAGCGTTTCGAATCTTTTTTGCTCAAATGGGTATCAACCATACAGGCACTACGGACAGTTCTACATAAGAATTTGAATTTATTTCCTTATAAAAATCAATTAACAAGCAAACTGAATGCAGCAGACTGGCCAATTAGCTTGGAATTTTCTATTTAATGTGCTTGTAATTTCGCATGCAATTTACTTCACCGAGCGTACACAGAGGGAATTCCATTGGACGAGCTTCAATGAAATTTTTTCCTGAACTAATGAAGTTTACTTTACAATGTGAATGAAAAATTTCTTAAATTTCATGAAAAATCTTCATAGTTTTAATGAAACTATTTTTAATGAAACTTTTTCATTAGTCGTATGAAATTTTTAGTAAATGATATGAAATTTTTCATTAAATTTTATGAAAAACTGCATTAATTTAATGAAAAGTTTCAGTGGACGAGTTCCAGTGACATTTCAAAGATCTAATGCAAAAATTCATTGATAAAAAGGCACTAGTTCCAAAATTACAGGCTATCAAACCCGAGTTTGGTAGCAGTTTTGCATAATTTGTTGTGTTTTTTTTCATATTTAATTGCATTTTTCTTAAAATATTTGTTATTTAGATTTTGTTAGAGGGCGCAATCCAGTCATTCTCCATAAAATTCTCTGCGAAGTTTTTTATATCCTTTAATTTTTTTTTATATAAAAGGAAGGAAATAAATAAATCGTAACACACGAATTGTATTTTGAAAATTACACCAGCGTTTGCAAAACGCACAAAAAAAGTACCAAAAAATGAACTTAAAGTTAAATTAAAAACAAAAAAGTATTTTACTTAATACATTTAAATATTATTTGCCTGAAACATTCAGTTGTTGACTTTATATACTCCATTAGATTCCATATAAAAAATTAAGCAAAAAATTTGCCTCAAAATAGCCCAACTTCAAAAGGCTATAGATTAACCCTCAAAACGGCCTAAGCTTTTTTTCAATGAAATTTATGCCACGTGTTTGTCACGAAAAATAAACAATATGTTCTACTACCAAATTTTTTTTCGATGTCTACTTTAGGCGATATGGACCGAAATAGGGTTAGAGTGAATCTCAAATTGGATCCAAAAAAATGAATAAGTTTAGGCATAAATTATTTTTCTTACACAAATGCAACTACAGTCCAAAAATTACACTTTTTAGGCTTTTACTTAAGAAGATATGGCGATTTTCGCTTTCCGAAAAACGCGAAATTGAGCGAAAACGTACATTTGCTTCAATATATACATATACAACTTAAAGGCTTTAATAGTACTACTAAATATAATATTTCTGCTAAATTTCATAAAAATTTGTCGATTAGCTTTCAACTGAAGACCATGTCCTTTCAGGTATCCCATCGAAATCCGGTATGTCCTTAGATCAAAATAAAAGATTTTTTTTTTAAAAGCTTAAGCTTTAATATTACTTTGAGTTTACTATTAACGGTTTCTAGTTAACCTAAATACGTTTCAAAGACTTTTGAAAATTTTGTTCATTTCATTTACTTTCAAATCAAAATATTTATTTTATGAAATTTTACGAAATTTTAAATTTAACACTTTCTCGCTTTCAACTCGTGATATGTACACAAAAAATTACTTTACAAAATATTATGTAAATTTAGTTTTCTATCGAAAAAGCTTAATTTCTTATTTTAAAATTCTCATTTGACGCATTTATCACTAATTTAAAGTACCCCTCCTGAAGGTAGGCTTTGCCGGTTAGAGGGTTAACAACACGAATTCTAAAATCCTTTGGGGTGTTTTGGTCTACTGATTGTCATTTTACATTGAACTCATACGGATAAGATTTTATGACCCAAAATTTGTTACACAGTGTTAGAGCTGAAAAAAATTTTGTCAGGTTTGGCTTTGCTGCGTTATAACTTTTTTTAGCCGGAAAGTTGGCTTGGAAAGCATCATATGTATCATTTAAGAATTTATATATAAACCAGTTTAATGTTTGGTAGATTATTGAAAACCGTTGTAAGCTATTGTTGTATTTATATTATCCTGAATCTACATATCTTTCACGCATATTTGTATCTATCAGCTTTTTCTGAAAATATTTATTTATTTATGAAGCTTTTCTATTTTATTATGCTTGCAATATACCCTAGAACATGTCAATATCCATTTATAATGTTTTATATAAATCTACACTACAAATAATGTCTGATGTTTTACGAAGAAGACAAATAGATATCTAAATGTTCCAAAAGCATTAAGAAACAAAATAACCGAAAGGTAGAGAATACAAGAAAAAAGAAATACTACTAACAAAAGTTTTTAGTAAAACAAACAATGCAATTTTTAATTGATGGCATTTCGAATAACTAAAACCATATTGCGCGTATTATAATATTTTCTTACAGAAATTGTTAGTATTTTTCTACAAGTTTTCCGTTTTCTTCTTAAGAATATATAGCAGCAGTTATAGCAGCAACAAAATCAGAAGAAAAACTTTTTTTTTTTTTTTTTTGGTGAAAAATTTTTGTTCAATGCAAGTTCAAACCATAAACTACAAGTGCAACATACTACACATAATACATAAGTATATACTAGAAGTACTAGGATTGCTACCAAAGAAAATACCATACCTTCGTACATTTTTCTATGAAACTTTAATGCCTTATAGACTTAAAGAATAAGCTCAAGAATTTGATAAAGAAGGTGTTCGTTTTGAAAACAAACAAAAAAATATATATAGCCTTACATACAAAAAGCTAAAGCTTGAATTAGCGATTGCAATGTAAAAAAAAAAAAAAAAAAAATTGGCAAAAATAAAACATAAAAATTCGAAAGGAAACTGTTGTTGTATGTTGTAAGAGGAAAAAAATATTGTAAGACTTGAAAAGTTAAAGTGTTTGCAAGGTATAGTCAAACTTTTCTTATTTTTTCATATTATTTTTTATTTTTCTTACAAAAGAAAAGGAAAGGAAATAAAGAATGAAAGCAGGAAAAAAAACTAACAACTAAAAAAACGTAGTAAATTCCTGTGTATGCAGAAATTCAATTATAGAAGTTTTGACAGTGAAATATTAGAATTAACGATTTTATGCCATTATTTTGTGCAGTGCACCTTTTTCTTTATAGTAGCATAACAAAAAAAAACTATCATCGTATTACACACGGAAACTGCAGAAGAAAGTTGATAATAAAATTAATTCATAAATTCGTATGAATGCAGATTTTATGAGAATGAATTCATTTTTAAAAGAATTAATTCATTAATGAAGTAATTCAACTTTTTATAACTTTTGAGATTCATTTTTTGTTTTAAATCGCTCATCATTTCGAGCCATATCCGCCAAAAAGAGGTAAGCGTCACGATTTCCGGTTTCCGGTTTTTGATGAAAAAATTTATAACTTTAGGAAGTACCGTTACGAATTTCAGCAAAAACAAAAAAGACGTTAGCGCCAATTCCTATAGGACAAACTACAGTTTGTTTACATATTTCATAACAACAAAGTGTAGCTTACGTCTTTAATGTAAGGCGTATTCTACCACATAGCGCAGTAGTACAATACGGTCATAACCCTATAACTTATTTGTTTATTAATTTAAATAAATGAAATTTGGTACATGAATAAAGAATGTACTTTCTTATATGTCACCTAAATTTGTGTGCAATAAATACAGGAATTAGGCAAGTTAGTATGGGCATGACATGTGGATATAAAATGTATTGAAGATGAACTTAAATATTTTACAATTTGTCTGGTATTTTGGCAAACAATTTATAAATATTACCCAGTACATGATATCAAAAATTATCAAATTCGGTTCAAGTATTCAGAAGTTAGTCCGGAAGATTAACTACAAATGTAATGGGGTTGCCATATTTTTTATAGAGTTGCCACATTTTTTCCGACTACCCTGCACAAAAGTAATGATTTTCACCTTAGAAAGGATTTTTAATACAATCAGTTTAATACGATAGTCTTAAAAAAGTAAATGTTTTCAGAAAGTGTATTAAATCCAAATAAATTTTCACATTTTCACATATATTGTTTTAGTACATGGACCGATTTTGATGAAATTTGATTTTAAATATCTACTAATGCGAAGAAATGTTTTGCGCCAATTTCGGAATGTATATAGTATATCAAAATCAAAAGGATTGCCATATTTTACTTAGTTTTCATAGTTTGAAACTGAAATTTTTTAATTAGAAAATCGATACAAGAAGAGTTGGAACTTTGATGTATCATAAAATTTAATATAGTGCACTTACAATAACAAAGGTGGCTGATTCTTTTTATTTGTAATATAAACTTTTGTTTGGCATCAAAAATTAAAAAACAAAATTTTTAGGTTTGGCCTGGTAAAGAGCAAGAAACTTTAAATTTAGACATCCTTTTAGACGGGACTTTTTTAAATTTCTACAGGGAATCGCAAAAACGGAAAAGTATTCCTTTTTTTAATTTTGACCAGAAACGTTGTGAAAAAACGGGGTTACATGGAAAAAAGTCTCCCCCTTGACGAAATGGTCACACTGCTATAGCGAGGATCTTGAAATTTCGTATGTGGGTTCCTAATCGCACATACACGAGATTTATGGAAATTCGTTCGAGAAGGAGCATATAGGGGAAAAGTCTCTTCATTAACGGCCGACCATACCCTTGAAACTAGGAATTTTAAGTATGGTATTTAAGTTCGAAGCACACATGGAATTTTCAGAAAATACTACATGACGGCCTGCCTGTACCGTGTTTTTTTTAAGAACTTATTTTAAATATGTGTATGTGTTTTTTTTTTACAGACAAAATACTTTTTGAGGTGAGGTTCACAATGGCAAAAGTAGCGCTATTAATGGGCTACTCAAACCGCTTAGGCAGGAAAAATTTAAGTTTTGGTGTATCCTTAATAAGGATATTTTTCAGAAATTCGAATAAAACTGTTGTATAAATTGGGGTTAAAAAGGAAAAGTGTCTCAAAGAATCCATCAGCATAACCCGCACGAGCTAACAACTTGAAATTTGGAATGTAAGCATCAGCTTAGACTGTGATTTTGAAAATTTTTACGGGGATTGGGAAAGGGGGAAGTTTTGTCTTTCTTGAAGATGCACTTTTTGGGTTTTTTTTTATGACATCTTTGTATAAATGGGGTTTAAAAGAGAAAACGTTAAAAAAGTCTAATGACATGTTCAACGACATTAAGAGAAATCTTGAAATTGAAACATCCCATATATGAAACTACTGGCAAAGAAGTATCGGGCTTTTAAGCTCGTTTATCATAAAAGCAATCATCTGAAGACAAGTTGGGTATCAAATGAAAGGTATTTTAAAGATACATCAACCATTATATGAAAAATGTCCGAGATTTTTTGGTATTAAAAAATATTTTTCGAATACCACATTTGTACACTCACAATATTTTTTCCGTAAAGACTACTGAATATACACATTAAATTAACTGAAAATCAGTTAAAAACAGGACTACTTACTTTTCGTGTAAAGCAATTGTATTTTTTAGTTTATTTTCAATTGTTGAAAAATTAATTGACAAAATCGATAAAAACAATAGATTGTTTTCGTTTATTTCAATACTCAATATAATATAACCACTTTTTGTTTTAAATAGAACATTTTAACTGAATATTTTACCTATTACCGAAAGTCCGTTTTTTGTTTTTTTTTGTTTATTGAATAACAGACAGAAAGTTTAAAAATATATTTCTTTGGTAATTTAACTGTATATTCCATTGAAACAATTTTACCGCTTAAATTTTTAAATAACTGTTGAACTTTTAAGGAAAAGTTAATGCAAGTTTATAGAAAATTATAGTTGTGAAATGGACCGTTGCTTCAAATCGGTGCAATATAAAAAAAAAAAAACTGAGAACAAGTGGAAGTGGAACACTTAACATAGGGAACGACATGGGATAGAACGGGAAACAGGTTGAATCGGAACACTAAACATGGGGCACAAAGTGGAATGGAACGTTTGACTTTACATGGCATCAAACTAGGTTTTTTTTTTAACAAGTTTCATGACTTCTTCCCCATTTCAAAAAGCAAAATATCATAAATATAACATTTTTTGTCGTTTAAATAGCCATCAATTCGATTCCTTCCAATAAGAATCATGGGTGGTAACCGATTGGATGAGGGCAACGCTATTTTCTTTTATTTCGGTAACGGTATTTTAGGAGTAACGATATTCAAGTTATTTCGTTAACAGTATTTTAGCGTTAACGGAATTATGTTTATTTCGGTAACGGTATTTTAGCGGTAAATGTATTTTAGTTATTTCGGCAACATTATTTTAGTTGTAACAGGTTTTCAGTTATTTTGGTAACGGTATTTTAAGGGTAACCTTAGTTTAGATATTCAGGTAATGTAAAAGCACACAGATATTTTTAGACCCATTATGACCGAGCTCCAATAACGCTCTAGTTTATGATCAAGCTTTGGGAAATATATCTATTTACAGCCATTTTTCTTTACAGATCTTATCAGACTATTTCGGTAACGGTATTTTAAGGCTATCGGTATTTCAATTATTTCGGTAACGGTATTTTAGCGGTAATGTTATTTTAGTTATTTCTTTAACGGTGTTTAAAGGATATTGATATTTTAGTTATATCGGTAGCGGTATTTTACGGATAACGATATTTCAATTATTTCCGTAAAGGTATTTTAGGTATAACGATAGTCAGTTGAAAAGGTTTTGAATCGATAACGGTATTTTAGCGGTATTGCTTATCATCCCTGATAAGAATGCCCCTTTTAACATGAATTCTTCTTACTTTTATGAATTTAAATTTTTGCCATTTTTTTTTTTAATTTGTTGTCGTTTGTGTTTGATTGCTATTCGAAAATGGATATTTAAATGAAAGAATAAAATTACACATGCTCATATTTTGTTAACCCGTAGTTCGATAATTTCTATTTATATTTCATTTTAAAGGTAGCTTTGTCTACTCTAGTAATCTATATAATAAATATGTTAAGCCTTTTTATATGTCCTTTAAAAATTAAAAAATTTCCTTTATTCGTAAATATTTTAAAATGCATCTAATTAATTTTTTTTTAAAAGTAATAAAGATGTCTCTAAGTAACTAAAATTAGATGTGATAAAAAACAATTAAATACTTTCAAACTCTGTTTGTACAACAGAGAAAATTCATACAAAATTTAAAGTATTCATACTGCTAGTGGGGGATTACAAACACTTACACTTGTAAAGTTCTAAGTACCAGTTCTTTGAATTACAATTATGCCAATCTGTGTGTAGTAGGAGTAATATTTAGATTTCAAATATTTGTATATTAAATTTCTTGTATAAATAAGTGTATGCAATTTAGAAATAACTAAATCGTATTTAGTTTTTTTTTTTTTGTAATTCTTTGTTAACAAAACCCGGATTAATATGATACGACTTTGTTCTAGCCTTGTACCAAATTATTTTTTAGACATCCAATTAGGTTTAAAATTAAAATCCTTTTGGAAAGAAAAATACCTACTCCACATTTTTTTATCTTATTTCATTTCATTTCATTTCATTTCTTAATTTTTTTTTTTTTTTTGTTTTTCTTGTTTACTTAAATTTAAACCTCTTGATTTTTCCTAAGCGTATTTCCTTTGTTTATTAAATTCCCTTTTTTCATCTCATTACAGTATTTAAAACAATTTATTCAAAGCCGCGCATGTCTCTTATAATATAATATTACAGTATGTCTACTCGTATATGATGTATAAGAGAGAGAATGGAATATATACTAGTTCATGTATAACGGATATTTAAGTAAACATTTATACATACAAGTGTGTGTTTGTGTTGCTGGTATAATAAATGCTGGTATAAAATTTCACTTTTTTCAGATGCTGCAATCTAATGACTATATTTCTAATGTAAATGATTATGGAAAATTTTTATACACAAAGATCAATTTGACGTTTTCTTTATACGCTTCATCGGATATACAACAATAAATGATTTTATATATTGATGCACTAAACGGTACTATGGGCTAGAAAAGTTAATTTTTAAATGAAAGTTTTTTTTTAGTAGAAATAAGGATGTAGGTATACTCAGGAAATTATTTAGGTAGAATCAAATTTAATTTAATTTTAATTTATTTACTAAATTTTTGTAATATAAAGCCATCCAGACCAACAAATATAAACTACACAGTAATAATAACCTAAGTTCTAATATAAAAATAAAAATTTCATATATACAGCTGCGGTCAAAAAAATAGCACTTTAAAAAGGTTAAATTGATTTCACTAAAAACGCTTCATAAGATACTTACAAGACTGTAAAACAATATTAAATAAAAAAATATTGATTTGGTTTTTCATTTTATTATAAATTTTCAACTTTTTTAAAACAACTTAAAAAACGCTCAATCAAAAAAATAGCACTACAGTTTTTTTCGTATTTAAATTAAATACTTAAACTAAGTATAAATACATATAAATTAAAAATTTTGAAAGCAGTATTTTTATGGTGTCTTCACATATTAAAATTAATATTTTGCAGCGTGCCCATTATTGGCAATAACCTCTGCACAACGTTTTGCATAGAAATCACCAGATTTTGGCATTTATGCTTCGAAATTGAGTTCCAGATCCAAAGGGTTTCATTACTGGTTGGTTGCATTTGTGACACTCCCTTTTTTATATCTGTCCATAAATTCTCGATTGGTTTTAGATCTGGGGACTGAGCAGGCCATTGCATCACACTTACTTTATTGTTCTGAAACCACTTTTTTGCAAGTATGCTGGTATGCTTTGGGTCGTTGTCTTGTTAAAAGACCCAAATCAGCGGCATTTCCTCAGAAACATATTATAGCATTACTCCCCGGAGGATATTAACCTATACCGTCTTATCCATGATTGTTCTGATCCAATATATGGGTCCTACGCCATAGTAGGAAAAGCACCCCAATACCATAATGCTAGAACCACCATGTTTAATGGTTTTTGTTGTGAATTTTATATTGAATTCAGCGTTAGGGGGTCTTCTAACGTAAGAACGCGATCCTTTGCCTCCAAATAAAACAATTTTGGATTTATCTGTCTAAAGAACATTTCTCCACTTTTCAGCTGGCCATTCCACATTAGGGTTAGGAAACTTCAAACGCGTTTCAACATGCTTACGTAAGAGCAGGGGCACTTTTCGGGGACTGCAGGCGTTTAAGTTGTTGTCTCGCAATCTCCGACGAATCGTTTCGACACTTGCTGTCACATTAAGTTCTTTTTTTAGCTCTGTAGCTGGCATAAATGGGGTCTTCTTGCATTGTCTGACCAAATGCTTAGCCATTAATGGTGACAAAATTCGCTTCCGACCACGTTTTTCAGATTGTTGAGTAAATTTAATTGAATTTATAATCATTTTATTAGAGCATCCAACCAATTTTCTTATTTCAGAATATGGTTTATTAATTTTGTTATTCGGTGCTATTTTAATGACTGCATTGAGGCAGAGTTTTTTTATAAAATCGATCATTGGAAAAGAACCGTTAACATTTTTTGGAAAAAATAAGTTTGCTCAGAGAGAATATACAAATTATAGCAGTATCGCATATTTACTTTAGAATAATACGAATAATTTTTTTTGTTCACTTGCATGAATAAACACTTTGTCATTGGTGCTATTTTTTTGACCGGCACTGTATATGCAAATGATACATAAAATAATTGCATTTGCAATTATATCAGTCACTTAAAACTGTTAAAAATCAACTGTCGAATGTAGTAAAAGCAATTACAAATGCCGTTAAAACAACCCAGGAAAAAATTACACATTCCAAAAAGAAGGTGATGCCCACACTTGCTTACATATCTCATTGCCAAATTTAGTAACTGCAATACCAAACACATTCCAACGATAGAGTCAAAAAAGCAAGTAGTATTGCAATCAATTCTATAAATTTAAACCAGAAAGCATGAACTTAATAACAAAGTAATTATTTACTTAAAAGAAAATAAAAATGTTATTAACTAATATGTATAACTTTTTGTATTCAAGAAGTAATCATATACTTTTTCTTAATAAAAGGACGTTATTGGAAGTAGTTCCTAATTTTGAAAAAAGAAGTTATACAATTTTAAAGAATTTATCTCATATATTTTTTCAAACAAATTTTTATTTGCAGGAAAATAATACTAAAAACAGAAATTGCATGTTGCCTAAATGTTGTTAAACTGTGGTTAGGTATAAATTAGGGAAGCGCACGTGGGCAGAAAATTGTGAGTGGAAGTTGAAATTACTGACGTTATCGTGAGTGAGTGTAAAAAAATTTTTCGAGGGTGATTGTGCGTGAGTCATATTTTTGTTTTTCAATTTTAAATCGTTCTTTTTTTTGAAAAATTTATATTTTCGTGGTTTATAGCTATAAAATTATGACAAACCCATGTTATCATAACACTTCGATGTTTCACCTTTTAGGATTTTATTTCCGTATGAGTTTTGATCGTTATATCACTTGTGAGTAAAAGTTGAATTTACTTATGGAACTACTTCTTTTTTTTAAATGTAAATACTTCTTATTTTTTCTAGGAAACTATTTATTTATTTTTTTGTGTAAGTAGTTCGTAGTTTTGCAATGGAACTATTTCTTTATTAAAAAATGTATGTAGTTCTTAAAAATATAAAGTAAATGGTTCTTCGGTAAAAAAAATAATCAATTCTAAAGAATCAATTATTTTAGTCTCACGCCCTGTTAAAAGAATCGAGTAGGTAATCTAGTAAGGAATGCGTTCTGCCCGAAATGCTTGATTACAAACCCGCTTACCTTTTTGGAAATTTTTTGCTGGGAACATTACTACACTCCCAGTATATATTCTGTTACAAATTCTAGTTTATTTATAAAATTATATGAAAAGTTTTATTTTCAAATGAATTAAAGTACAACTTTTTCTATCGGTAATTTAAAAAAAAATCTAAAAATATACAAACTTTCAGTTGTAGTTAAATATTGGCTGTTACATTTTGAATGAAAACCTGTCGCTCTACTGCACAATTTTAAAAATATAACAAGAGTGCCGACCTCTAATAATAAATATTTCGGCCACGCGGAATTTAATGGCATACCCAGTTTTTTCACTTAAGGGCCAGATTTTTCGCAAAATGACATTAAGGTCTTGCATGTTTTAACGAAGTTTTTATACATAAAATTCAAATTTAACCTTTAATTCTTTATGGTAAATACTTTATGGTAAATGAGAAATTTAACGACATTTTAGTATTAAATTTGTTTAATAAATATGCAGTGTTAACAAGTTAATCCGCGATTTTTTTCAGATTTTACTATATTTTACTATTTTTGCACAATTTATCATAATATTTATGATCAAAGCATTTTTGTGTAAAATCAACATTAAGAAACATTAAGAAGAATTAAAATTGTTTAAAATACACGTCCGAATTTACCCTATTCCGACCAAAGTCACAAAAACTGCTATTACAATGTTTCATTATTTTCGAAAACCACGTCAACTCTATGTCTATGTTACTTTTGTAGTTTACTACACGAATGACTGACATGTAGTTACGGGAAGCATTTTCTGAGTGTACAAATTCTCTTTGCACAACATTCGCAGGATTGCAGGATTGAAAATAGAGCGGGAATTCTAAACACAAAAACCCTAATATATAGAGGTGGTAGATTATTTTTAAACAACACGACATAGTCGTAAGTTTTAAAAAAATCATGTACGCCATGTTAGATCCGCAATTTTAAAATTTATATTTATTGTTTTAGATTCATTATTAGCGACCTCTAAAGCGTCCTTTGTTATACTTTTTAGTCACCTTTACTTATTATTTTATTTTTTACCAAAAGATATCGATTTTAACCCATAGTATGCTTAAGAGCATGACAAACATGTTCGGTGAAATTGAGAAAGTTTTCTTGTGTTTTAGCGAAGTGATAGTGATTTCTTAAAATATTGTATAATATTGCTTTTTTTAAACATATTTTTTTCTACTTTAAGGATATTTCCAAAAGCAATCAACATCAAGTTAACTACTTTTCCTTTTAAACCTTAAACAATTGCAGTTTTTGCAATTCATTGCTATTAGTTGCGTTAACCGAAGTATCACTGTAATTAAAGCAAACGTGTTTTTCTTCTTCATTATCTATACTGTGAATATTTTCTAACTCTCTAATCGTGTTGCTTTACAAACTGTAACAAATCACTGTGTAATATATGAATGTACTTACAAATATCCCCTAATACGTCATAATCTCTTCGAATAATAATTCGAACGAAGCTTAAATGTACATGTTTTATATGGCAAACCAACTAACTAGCCAGTCATCATATAAGATGAGTATAAGTATAAGAGAATTTAACATTTTTTTTTTCAACACACTATGACAATATACATATTATTGTGAAGGATAACTGAAGTGTAATAGTCGCATTTGAGATATGATATAGCCAGGACGTGTGTAATGGCCAAAAATGTTAACGGGAAATCACAAACAAATTTATGGAACAAAATATTAAAAGAAAAAAATATGATATAGAAAGAGTGAAATTTTACCCCTACAAAAAAATGTATGTTAAAAAATAAAGAAGCAAGTAATGGAAAAAGGATTAAGAAATAATATGGTTACCGTTTTTGCAACAAAAAGAATTAAGGAAATTGTGCGTGTTAATGTGGTTGTAACAAAAAAAATTTACACTAAAGCAAAAAAATAAATAAAAAAAAAAATGAGAAAAAAATAAAATAAAATCGATAAAAGATAAATTGTATGCTCACCTAAATGTGAAAAAAAAATTAACAGCTCAACAACAACAAAATAAATACAACACATACATATATTACAAGTGTATATGTAAAGAATGTCTAAATTCAAGTGTATGTGTTTAACTAAATATATGAGCGTATGTGTATGTATGCATGTGTATTTCTACATACATTTATACATTTTTAAACAATAGAAAAACAAATATTATTTATATGTAATTAGTAGAAGTGTTTTTTTTTTTTTTGTAAATGGAACGAGCAACAAAGTTATCGAGAAAAAAAAACTAAAAAAAAGTTTGAATAAAAAAACCGAAAAGTTTTACTACATCAAATCAAGACTTATTAATAATAGAAAACAAATCTAATCTAACATTTAAAACAGATTTACATAAAATATTTATAGTGTTTTTTTTTTTTCAACACACACACACACATAAATACTAATACAAATTCAACAACTTTTGTTCGTTTTTTTTGTAAATTTAATTTAAAATAAATTGTATAAATTTTATATTTCATTTTAAAACTTTAAACTCTCTTGTGTGTGTGTGTGTGTGTGTTTGATAAAACTTTTATCATTTCAATATTTACTTAAGCCTGTAATTATTTAACGCTTAAACCGAAATTTAAAGCATTTATGAATATATATTACTTAAATGTCAATTAGTTTGAAACATAACAAGTTTTGTTTAAAAAAAAATGAAAACAAGATAATAAGCGTTGAGTGTTTAAATATAATTATAGTCTTAAATAATATTTATAATCATGAACTTTACTAAATGCATGCACTCTTACGTATGTATAATATGTATAATTATACACACAAACACACACTCACAAGTAACATAAATTGCTTTTATAAACTTGTGCCCACTTACATACACATACATACATACGAATTTATATGAGGGCAATTAGTGTATAGTTTCTGCACCTTGTGTTAAGAAAATAATAATAATATTTATTATAACTAACAAAAAACTTGTTTTATATATAGGTTTTTTTTTAATTTAACAAATTGCAACTCTTATACTTAAACTTTATTCAGTTATTCACTCTTACTTTCTCATAATATGTTTAGGGTTACCAACAATGTTGCCAATTCAGCCATTTGGGAACACACTTAGCTAGAAAATTTTGGGTTAATGCATTAGCCATTATACAAGGTGGCGCAAAAATTACCTTCCGATGTTTTTTATCTGTAATTTAAAAAAAAAATGAAAAACTTTGATTCTTCTTGTGGATTATTTTTATTTGGTATTTTAATTTTTTTTACATCAAGTCGAGAATATGATGTCATGTAAATGGCCGCCGCCACAGTTGATTGTCATTTGAGCCCTTTTTATGGCATTTTCCATCACTTTGGCCAAAACTTCCGGTGATAGGTCCTCACATTCCTGACGGATATTGTCTTTAAGAGCTGCAAGAGTCTGAGGCTTGTTGACATAAACCCGCGACTTCAAAAAGCCCCACAAAAAGAAGTCTGGAGCGGTCAAATCAGGCGATCTTGCTGGCCAGTGCAAATCGCCAAAACGGGAGATTAGGCGCCCGGGAAATGCATCCTTCAGCATATCGGTTGTGGCACGTGCAGTGTGTGCCGTTGCACCGTCCTGTTGGAACCACATGTTTTCATCAAGTTGCGGCAAAAAGAACTCGTTGATCATTGCTCTGTAGCGCTCACCATTCACAGTAACCGTTTGGCCCGCGACGTCTTCGAAGAAAAAAGGTCCGATGACTCCTCCAGCGAAAACAGCACACCATACAGTGACTTTGAGCGGGTTTAATGGCTCTTCGTGGGTTACACGCGGATTTTCAGTGCCCCAGAAGCATAAATTTTGCTTATTTACGTACCCGCTAAGATGGAAATGGGCCTCATCACTCATGATTATTTTTGATGAAAAATCATCTTCCTCTTGGTGGTGATTAAGGATGGCTTGAGCGTATGTTACACGCGATTGGCGGTCAGCAGCTAACAGCTGATGCACCGTCTGGACTTTGTACGGAAACATCTTCAAATCTTGTACCAAAATTCGCTGTAAAGACCGTCGACTGATACCCATTTGCGTGGCACGTCGTCTGGTCGATGTCGACGGCGCTTCCATGACATCCTCGGCTACAGCAGCAATATTCTCTGCAGAATGGCTACTCCGGGGTCTGCCACGCCTGGCAGCATCTCGTGTTGTGCCAGTCTCTTCGAGGCGAGCGGCTAAACGTCGCAGTGTTTCACCAGTAGGCGTTGGACGGCCAGGAAATCTGCGACGAAATTCACGTTGTGCCAAAGTCACCGACCGATTATTGGTCAAATAAATAGTCACCAATATTCCGCGTTCTGGAGCAGTGTAGCGTAACATTGTTTATTAACGTGTATTTCGCATGTGTTTACTACACAAATGTCAAAACAGAACTGACATTAGGGGCCAATCGCAAAATTTATAGCATTTTCTGATAGGAGGATTACTTTTGCGCCACCTTGTATTAGCAATTTTAAGTAAATTTTTAGAAATATTTGCGTTTTTATACAAAATATTATTTTATATGGTATTACTATAACTAGGGCTCGAAAGTTCATGTAAATGCATGTTTGTTGTCGTAAACTGGAGAACATGGTTAGCCAAATAAATATCTTTGGGAATCACAAAATTTGCAACAAAATGGCATCGATTTGTTAATGCATATTTTTACATATTTTTTCTGTTAACTAATGAAGTTTTCTTAAACTTCATGAAAAAGCTTCATAGTTTTAATGAAACTCGTTCATTAATCGTATTAAATTTTTAATAAATAAAATGGAATTTTTCATTAAATTTTATCAAAAACTGCATTAATATAACGAAAACTTTCAATGAACGAGTTCCTGTAACACTCAAGAAATTCATTGATATCATGCAGAGAATTTTTGTCAGTGCCTATTGTGCAATAAATTTATATTTTTAATGCATATTTTGGCATTGTTGTTAATTATTTTGCTATAAATGTATATTTATGCATATTTTACATTAAAATGCATGTTTCTAAGAACATTTTTTGATACTTAACTAAAAAGTGCGCTTGCTAAATTTATATGCTTTGTAATTTTTTTCAAAAAGAAAAATGCTCTTTCAAGAAATATTTTTTTATTGCGAAGACAAAAATAACAGAAAAATGCAATTAATAACTATCTGACGATGATTAATAATAATTTTCAAATTCTTAAAACAAAAAATACTAAAATTGTGTTTAAAATGTAGAAAACGTTCAATAATATATGCATATTTAAAAAATTTTATGAGCATATTTTATAATTTTTAATGCATATGTACATAAAACTTGATTATAAATGCATTTACTTCCAAACCCTAATTATAACTAATTTGGATGCATTCTTTTAAACAAAGTAAAAGTTATGATGGTTTTTTAACAATTTCTACGTTTCATAAAATGACATTCAGAAAATTCTTCAAGTAACTACATACCAGCTATTCACCAGTCACCCTAACAGTAATTTTAACTGTAATTTTAGTCATTTTACTATGGGAAAATGTAAAATAACTATTTTTGACAGTCATTAAAAAAATAACTAACTAAAAATACCGCATTTTAGTAACAGTTGTTTTGCGTAGTTATTTTGGCAACTTCGCAAAAAGCTTAAAAAACAATGAAATGCGTGTAGAAGTAAGTTCAAATATTTTTATTGTTTTATTCCAGAAAACCGTAAAAAAAATTAAAAAACCTCAAAACTATTAATTGTATTAAAAAAATTGGTGAAACATTTTATGAAGAATGTTTAAGAGACAACACAGAGAGTCTAATTACCAATACATAAAACATACAACCCTTTCCATATAGTATATTAAATTCTTTTTAGCTTCGCGGAATCGACTTAAGCCCGTCTAATACAACAATAATTGATACACGTAATAATATTTTGTTAATCGTTTTTTATTGTTTTGACAGTAATTTTTACTAATATTGCAGTTATTTTTTTAATAGTTGATAATAACTAAAGTTTTTAGTCATTTTTATGACGAATGTAGTCATCGCCTTTTTAATTACATTTGTAGTTGCTTTAAGTATACATGAAACTAATTTATTGAATGGATTATTTAATTGATTACAATTTCATTACAATTTCATTGATTTCAATTGTAATGAAATTGTTTTCATTAGCATTTTTTTAAATTAATGATAATGATTTTCATTGACTTGATTTCGTTGATTAATGGCAATAATTTTAAATTTCATTACCAATTACAGGAAACAAATAACAATTGGCAAATAAGATTTTCGAAAAACTAATGGTGAATATCGATGAAATCAGGGCATCACAAGTGCATTAAGTAACCCTCATAATACAAATACGCTATGTCCGGGAAAGATCCCGAGAGATTAATTTTTTATAGCAGCCACAGGGTGTCCGATAATAGAATCCAAAATTGTACGATATGGAATGAAACGGGAATGAGTGAAATCAAAACACTTAATACGTTTGTATTAACGGAACGAGTGCCTCGGTTAAGTTTGTCCGTTTTGGAGATTTTTTAAAATGACCATCTAAGAAACTAAGCGTGATAGGGAAAAACGGACAACATCTTTGCTCCTTATGAGTATTAATTAACCCTCACAATATAAATAGAGGAAAGACCCCGAGAGATTATTTTTTTATAAAACAGCCACAGGATGTCCTATTATTTGTTTACCCAAATACATACGTGACAATACCAATACCTAATACGTAAGTGACAATACCAATTTAATCACTCCAATAATAAAATTTAATATTGCTCTAAAATGGAACAATAGGGATTGAACCGGGAACACTTAACACATTTGAATTATCGGAACGTGTTATATATGTTAAGTTTCCCAAAAATGTTGTCGGTTGTGCGATATCTCGCTTAGTTTTCGGGATACTAGCCATTTTATAAAATGGCGATTTTTTACAATGGTCAATATCTCCGAAACTAAGTGAAATTGGGCAAAACGGAGAAAATGTTTGCTCCATAGGAGTATTAATACACCCTTATTTTATCTATCGGTTAGGTCCGGGAGAGAACCCAAGTGATACATTTTTATAAAACAGCCACAGGGTAATTTATATATTTTTTTTTACTTATTTAGGTGATAATACTAATAAACATACTCGGATAATAGAAAGTTAGTTCTTCGTTCCATTTCGTTTCCCGTATTCAGTGCTATAATTCCTATCGATCACCGTTCCATTCCTATATAAAGCAATTAACACTCCAATTGTTTTGCAAACAAATGTAATTAGTTTTTTCATTTTCAAATGCTAATGCCAAAAAAAATTATAACAAATGGTATAAATGGTAATGAAATTTTTTTGGGATTAGCATTACGGAACTAATGCTAATAAAATTTCAAAGCTAATGAAAAAATCCCAAGTAGGGGTTTAAGTGTAATTTTTAGTCGATTATAACTTCTTAATTTCCTGAGTGTAAAGTTACTACGCATAGTGCTTGTTATTAAACATGATATGTTTAAACATTTAATTTACACACTTTTTAGAATTAGGCAAAAAATGTAGTAAATTGTATGTTGGTAAACATGTTTTCAAATCTATAAACATAATTAGAGAAAATTAAACATTTGATATAACATTAACATTATACACACAGAGAAAGATTTAGCTATTTGACAACTGAAATTCGGTAACTACGACTCAAATTCAGTTATTACAAATTCCAGATGGTTGGCACAACTTAACATTAGTTTTCACAACAAAGTTCGGTTAATTCAACTACATTTTAGTTCCAGCACCCAAAATATTCAGTAATCTAATGTAAATATCATTCCACTAACTAAATTTATAAGTTGTTACTATTAATATACACTTTAAATTCGGTTGGCACTTTATTTCTCTGTGTGTAACATTAACTATAGTTAATGTTTATAAGAACGCATTTGTGTTTGGGTTTCAATTTAGTGCGTAACTAAAATATTTATGTCAATATTTTTCTTTTTTTTTGTAAAGAAGACAAACACATTTGCTAATAAGCAAATCTAGAAAAATAACACAAAATTTTGTGGGAAAAGGGTCTTATGCCGAATTCATTATATTGTGAAAAAACGAAATTGATATTTAGGTGGTAAGTTTTTCATTGTTTGCTTCGAAATATATATGTAGCCATGTGTTTTGTCTTTCCCACTTGAGCATAATATTTTGAAGAAACTATTCCAATGGTCTTTGCAAGGTAAATAAGGTGGATTCAAAAATAGTTTAATAATGAACACAATTGTAGCATAATTCAGAAATACTTAGAAAATAAAATCAAATCCCCAGATAAGCAATACTTTATCTACAGGAACACTCATACACTTTGAGGATTATTTCTGAGGTAGTACTAATTCCAAAGAAAAACACTTGGATTCTGTAGAAAAGCCATGAAATTATAAAAAGTTTACGATATAAAAACCCTCAGATTCTAAGGTTATTTTCGTTTAAAAAAAATCGTATAAGTTCCAAAGATTTGTTATATACAAACATCTTTACTCTGAAGAAACATGACTTCAGAAAATCTACATGGCTTAAACATTTTCCTCTAATCGATGAAAACCCCAAAAAATTCTGATAACTTTTTAAATATAAAAAAAACTTAGACTCTGAGGATTATGTTTAAGAAAACCCAGATTCAGATTTATATAAATTTCTGAGATTTTTTATAGAAAACCCTCAGCCACAGATGATTTAAGGGACATCCCATTACATTGAATTATGTTTGGCGAATTTAAGCACGTAGCGTCTCAGTGCAGAAAAGCATTACAATATATTTAAGTGGTTACATAAGTACATATTTGGTAATGGCAAGTACTTACAAATCTTAGAAAAAATCAAAAATAAGTAGTTATATATGTACTTACTAGACTTGAATAAATAATGACTCTACAAAAAGAATTTAAAAAAATTTTGAAATCTTTACTTTATATTTAAAATAATGATATAAATAAATAAGCACTTATGGGTAACGCAATGTTGTTTGTATTACAATAATAGAAAAATTAACTAGTTATTAGTAAGTCCTTATTAAAGTAATGCACAGCGTAAGCTGGTGTCATTGCCGGTAGTGAGAAAAGTAATGACATGTCATTATCGTTTCTACACTGGGGTATTGTGTAAAATTGTGTCCGTTTTTTAGTAGTAAACTTAACCTTTTGTTTCCGTTTTTTAGTAGTAAACTTAAATTTAATAGGCTTTATCTAGAAACAACATATTGAAAATCAAAACTGGTACACCAATTTTGACCTTATCTTTTTTGTTTTATAGCGCACAGAAAAATTAATTGAATCAATTGCTTCACAATTCTTATACCATCGCTTAAAAGCATTTCAAAAACTAGATAACATCAACACATTGTTGTTGTAGTTGTTTGTAAATGTGTATGTATTAGTAATACGTATTTTGAATTAATTTAAATACAATTTTTATAAATTCTTATTTGGTTTATTACTTTATTAAGTTTAATAATTTAATTTCAGTTTTCATTTCATTGGTTTAATGCCCGTAATTTCAAGCAATAGATACCTAACGGTGCTTAGATACCTACCGAATACACGAACAAAATCGGGTATTTATCTAAGCACCGTTAGGTATCTATTGCTTGAAATTACGGGCATAAATCTGAATATTAATTTATTCTAAAATATTATCCTAAAATTGATAATGTCATTTTTGAAGTTAAATTTTATGCAACACAAATGTAACCATTTTTTAAACAAAAAAATGCTGAAAATAAGTTAATAATTATTTAAAAACAAATAATCTGGCTTTAAAACAGTGGTCGGCAGAAAGAGAGAATATGAATGTATTGGTGTTGTACACTTTAAGAAATAAGTTTTTTTTTCTTTACTAATCTATACTAATATTAGAAAGAGGTAATACTATTATTGTTTGTAGGAGGTAATCTCCGAAACTTCTCATCCGATTTAGAAAAATTGTTTATTAATATTTAGACGGATTGAATGAATGAATGAATAAATGAATGAATGATTGAATAATTGAATAAATAAATGAATGAATGAATTACTCTTCCTATACAAAATATATTGAATAAATGAATAAATAAATAATTAGAAAAAATTAATAAGTAATGAAATAAATTATCGATAAGTCGATATTTGTATTCATTGAATTAAAAAAATTAAAATAATTCATGTTCTTTTTTTTCTCTATTAAAAAAAGTAAAATTAGTTCAAAATAAAAATTACAAATATTAATCATAAAAAACATATTTCATTTTGTGTACTTAAATTATTTGTTCTTAAAAAGTATTCCATTAGATATCACCATAGTTTTATTTGGTTGCTATATTGCCTTGTTAGGATTATGATTATTAATAAACATTATTTTTGTTAACAAAATAAATGAATGAATAAATAAATAAAAAAAATAAATTCAATTCAATAATTTCAATTCTCTAAAATTTTAAGAGTGTACTTTATTTCTTCAACAAAGCGGCATACACCTACTTGGTTGATAGCGAACATACGACTAAAAGAAATAATAGTATTTCTTGTGCTCTTAGCTGTGAGTTTTGTTGATATTCGTGTTGTGTACGTGTAAATAGCCGATTGTGTTCGGTTCCTGAGTGCTATGAGTGCCGATCACTGCTTTAAAACAAGAGCTAATTTTAGCAAAAAAAAAAAAAAAAAAATGTTGCCTACTCTCTAGGTTTGAATAGAAAGAAACAAACAAATTTCATTGTGAATTTGTTCACATAAGGATACAAAAATTTGCTAACTAAATGAGAATTTCATCCCGGTTTAAATTCAATTTTATCAAAATCAAGCTATAAAAAGCATTTCGTATGGCAACAACACTTTATCCAATTGTTGTTTGATTTGGTATACAATATTGATCACTTTTTAATCAAATGAGTTTAATTGAAAAATAAATCAATTGAAGAGCTATCAATTTCTAATTGAATTACCAATTTTCGTTGTTGGCAGAATTTCAGCAATTAAAGTTATTGAATGGGTGGTTTTCGTGATTGAAATGTTTTTTTTTTTTTTGTGTGCGGACAGAAACTGAAACTGAAAAACTGACATAACATTAAAGACAAAGGAAAACTTCATTGACCCAGAAACATTTTTATAATAAAAAAAGTACTTTACCCTGCAGGCACACTTTCAAATTTTCTTGATAGTCTTTTACATATACTGTTTGTCAAAATATGTAAAAATTGACAGCTGTGACGTAGGCTGCACGCAAGTTGAAAGCAATTTCAATATTTGTAAAAGGAAAAACAAAAACAATTTCAAAAGAATTGTAATCAACTGTTTTCTTGAACGTAAATTGATACACTCCACTTGAAAGAGAAATCTGAAGCAAGTTCGTTTCAATTTTAAAAAGTGTGAGTGTATTGGTAAAAAAGTGTGAGTGTATTAAAACTTTATAGGCAAAACTTGATCGTGTAACCATCAAGTTACACAAATCAATAAATTAATATATATTATATTAAATGAAAAAAATATATATAATACTATAAAAAACCAATTCAAATTTAAATTTAAAGTCAAAGTCAAAGTATGCAAATAATGCATTTTTGCCAAACTTTGCAAAAGTCAGCAACAGCAAGTCGATGAAATTTTGTTCTACTTAAATATCAGTTTTGATAAAAAGTTAAAAACTATGAATTGCCACTTAATACTTTATAACGTTAAACAATACATCAATGTTTTGTTCCCAAGTATGGTTTATTTCGGTAGAAAGCTCATGTGTTTAAATTTTTGAATACTAACTAAATAAACGATTAAAAACTCACAAATACAAACAAAACATTAAATAATCGTTCCATCACGGTGCATTTTAGGGATAGCCCATTATTTAGCAAATAATGTTATTGATTTTTGAAATTTGATAGCAGATATACTCAAAGTTTAAAGTGGTAACGGCTGATTTCGCCATAATGTATCCACGTTAAGTATCTATTGTGACAAATTTCACAACACAAAAACTATTTTTATTAACAACCCAGCAAGAACAGTGACGGTCATATGACCGGTCAAATGACCGACACTGCTGATGGAAATATCCATCAATGCGTAGAACAAAGTTTCTATCATTTTCTTAAGGGCAATGTGAAAAAAGTGATGGAAACTTTGTGTACGTGTGATTTTGCATCTTCCTCTAATTTATAAATTCATAAGTTAGAGGAAGATGCAAGATTTGCATGTGTTAGTTTCGGTCATCCATTTCTTGTAGGGAAACTATTACTTTATTGATTTAAAGTTGTTTAAATATTGTTGTTATTATTGATTTCTAAAATGGGAAACCCCTTAAATGCCATGTAAACGTTTTATATTGAAAGGGACCTAGGCACAGTGTTGGCAAAGCGTCTGCGACGATCGGTTATTATTTTAGCTGAACTTGATTTACAGAACACATACCGCTAATACTAATATGTTAATTGTTCCGATTGCAATCGGTCCCCGTTCCATTCTATTACGTTTCATTTTGGACTAATGTTCCATTTCACTATCCGAGTGTTTAAATTTGAGTTTTCGCGTACGTATATGATTAAACAAATACTTTTTTTTTCTTTTAAAATAGAAGCAACACTCAGGAAATTCTTCCTATTAATTAATGCATTGCTTTCTTTGTAAAGGGGATAGTGGAGAGAGGATAGGTGGTGAAAGATGAAGGGCTTCAAATATGGCAACACTGTAATTGCGCGAGTAGATAAGTCTTAGAACAGTTGTTGCTCGCCACCTGATGTAGAGTTGGCGAATTTATTGAAGCTTTTTGTTTCATAGCCCTGATTCATTATTTTACTTCGGTGGGGTTAAGTGCTATGGGAACACCGAATGTGGGCGCAGCGATACATATAAGTGATAGAAAACTCATACATATTATTTTTCTAAATTGATGTTGTCGTGACCGGGAATCGAACCCGGGATCATCTGTATAACAGTCCAACGAGCTAACCATTACACTACAACGCCTCTTATCAGGTTTAATTAATACTCTTGAGGAGAATTTTTTTTCCATTTTATGTTTAGTGTTCCAATTTCTCTTGTTCCATTTCGCTCTTCTTTACTTGATTACAAACCAGAATGAAAATTAATATCTTATTTCAAATTAGCATAAGTCTGAGCGAGGACTTTCCAATCCGGATTTAAGCGATTTTCACAATTTTCAGTGTTTTTTTTTCTATGGTACTTATTTTTTTTAACTGATTCATAATTTATGGCAAAGAAATTTAAAACGATATTCATTAATCAATCAAATTAAGTCCTTAATTCGTTATCATTAATTAACAAAATGAGAATGAAAATTATTTCATTACCATGGATAACAATGTAATGGTAATGATATCAACATTTCATTAGTCCACTTAATTCATTATTCCCATGTATGTATTAAATTCATTAGATTAATTGGAAATTTTGGAATTCAATTTATTAGATTAACTGCTTAACTGTATCCTTATAAAACCTTTTAAAATAATTTTTAAGTTTGCTCTAAAAACCAGGGACGCAACATTTATAAATTTGTGATTTTATAATTTTTGTATATTTATATATTTCAAATCAAACAAAAACAATTCAAAACATAATTTTTATTTTTTCAAAAATAATAAATCTAATTTTGTGATTTTGTTAAAATACCAGTAATATACGATTATTAATAAAAATTATAAGCTCGGGAACCACTAAATGCAGCAGTTAAAGTATGCTGTTATTGCTAGTTATTGATGAACTTGGTATTGCTGTTGATTAAATGAAAATTAAACCACATATTTCATTAACGTATAATACCCCAACACAGGCCTGTTTTAATTTTTATTTCATTTACAATTTAAAAAAGTTATTACTTGATTGTTTCAAAAACAAAATCAATAAATCAATAAATAAATTTTATAAATTATTTTAAAATAAAAATCAAAAATATAACTGGAATTTTATGAGCAAATCAAAAAAGTTAAAAAAATATTAATTATTTGCAAAACTGCATAATTTTTGTATAAAATATCTTTGATTATATTAGTGCATTCTTTAATGGTAAGATTTGTTCTACATTTTTTTGCGATTTTATTAAAAAAAAAAACAATAATAGTTATTTTTGGTTTCTGCTTATATTTCAAATTTAACTTAAAATCTTAACTTGGCATACACATTTTCTTTGTATGGAAACTCTTTGCTTATTTATTTCTTCTCTATCTCTCAGTAAACTTTAGCATTTTGTAATTTTCTCTTTTTTCATGTCATGTCCTTTGCAAACAAATGCATTCGTTTTTGTTGTTTTTCTCTTCGAAATTCATTCGAGTGTGCATGTATTGTTCTTAAAATACATTTGCACTCAGTGCAACAACGGTCAACATTTATATGTGATAATTACAAAGGTAGCAGTTTAAAAGAACAAACCATTTTGTTAATACGTGCAACTATAACGGTCCCCGTTTTCAAACAGACTTCCTTAATGGATATTAAAATATAATACTCACACTCATACATACATACATACATACATACAATAAACTACAAACACACATGCGATTATAATCACATCCATACACACATACACAAACGCAAACAAACAAACAAACAAACAAAAGGAAACAATAGTTCAAACAGAATATAAAATATAAGCAACTGCAAATGTATATTTTATATAGAAGCGTACATATGTATGTACCAACATCTGTATTTAAATAATTTTAATATATGACTATATCATATTATTTTTGTATGTGTGAGTTTGTGTGTTAATAATACACATATGAATGTATAGAGGAGTGTTTTTTATGTGTATGCATTTGTGTGTGTTTATATGACATAAACATTAACTGTTTGGTGTGTAGTATTTAACTGTACATATAAAATATTGTGTTTTAAAAAAATAAATCATCATAAATTATAATAATAATTACATACACATGTTTTATATCGTTTAAATAAACGGTGTGCTGTAGTTTACTATTTAGTACCGCTGTTGGAACATTAAAAATTTTACCATTTACTTGTCGGCCTTCTAAATATTTGTAGATAGTTAAATATCAAACTCGCTAATTCTTTTGTAATCTATTAGGGCTGCCAAATGCAATAATTCAAAATTACTAAATTTGAAATTATAATAAAAATGTATTTGAAGAATTATTAAGGGCTACTGATGCTTTAAAGTCGTTTGAGATAAGATTGATAGCAGAAGCAAAACCATTATTTGCTTAAAAGAGATTTCAAAAGGCATTTCCATAACTTTTTAATGGAGGAACTTCGGTACACACAGGGAACTTCTGCTGTAAATATTTGTAGTTGTTTGAGTTGTAATACAATATCTTTATTTTTAAGTGAAAAAACAGTAAATTGTAGAAGAAATTAAATTTTTGACTACAATTGTAGTTCATTTAAAAAAAACTAACCACATCAAATTACTGTATTATGATTTTACATTCATTTTATACAGTAGTTTTTTTTTTGTATTTAAACAAATAAGTGTTTGTTTGTTTTTACTGCATATGTGGTTCATTTTTACTACAATTGTGGTTCATTTATTTCTGAACATTAAAAAACAAATGACAATGTTTGTTAGTTTACTGAAATGTAAGTTGTTCTTTTTTCAAGTGAAAGTTCATTTGTTTTTAACTACATTTTATATATATTTTACGCATTCGTTTTCAAGGACTCGCAAAAATTTTTTTTTTTTGATAACGGATAAGCAGATTTTAATGAGATTTTACGAAATGAATACATTTTATATGTATTTCATTTCGTACTGACGGCCGGCAAAAAAAGTGCATTTCTTGAGCTTTTGTCTTCCGACACACTCAGAAAAGTTATGGACACACTCAGAAAAGTTATACAGTTACTACATGACAGTTATTTGAGCAGTAATGCGTTTGAAGTTGTTTTAACTGTAATTGTAGATGTTTTGCTTAGAAAAATAATTTTAAATAGTTTCGAGGGTTGATTTTTTAAACAACCTACCAAGATTAACGCAGGTATTTTATGCAGTTGTTATGACTTTTTGACAAAGTTTGTGTGTATCAAAATATACAAAAACAAAAAACCAACATGGCGGTGTAACAGGCGGCTTGTACATAAATTTGTTCTCCTTTATCTTTAGTTTAAAAGAGAATGTTGAAGATGATAGACAAATAAAATGAAAACGCTGTAAATTTTATTATATAAATAAAATATTAAGGTAAGATTTGGAATAGAAGATAAATTTATTTACTTGAATATTATTCAATGTTATTTTTCTTTTCCTGTAGCTCTTTAATATGTATTTATATATTAATTCAATTCATTTTGACCAAAAGGAATGAAAGAAACAATATTCCATCTCTTGAAGGCAGACATGTGGCAGAAATGATTTGGAAAAAAGATCTTTAGCCAGATCGAAATACTAGTATCAACTTAGCTAATATGTTTGATTCGCTTTATTTTTGTAAATACACAGAGGTTGAAAGTTCGTTATAAATTAAAAATAACATTACAATAATCTCGACGTATATATAAAAAAAAAACTAAAATTTTTTCAGAAAATGAAACATTTCTTCTCAAAATAAACTAAAACTTTCCTCAAATTAATGAAAAGTTTAATATTTTTTTGAAACTTTTTCATTGAGTGTAAGAAAATGTACATATAGTTATATTTCTTTCTACAAATTTCTTTATACAATTTTCTATTTTCAATAGACGATATCTTGTGCTAAAATTCTTTAATATCATGCAGCTAATTCCCTGAGTACAATATGTAAATTTGTCTATACTGCCTCCCAATGCCAAAAACTATTAAAATATGTTTTATGACCAAACTGTTCGGTCAGATACCTCACTGGGAGAATTCTCTACGTGGTATTAATAAATTTTTTTATTGAAGCAACTGGAACTCGTCCATTGAAACTTTAAATTAAACTAATGCAAGTTTTCATAAAATTTTATGAAAAATATAATTTCATTTATTAATAGTTTTATTTACTTAAAGAAGAAGTTTCATTTAAAAACAAGTAAATAGTAAACTTTTCCTTAATTTTAAGAAATGTTTTCTTCACTTTAAAAGATAAAGTTACATTAGTTTACTGAACATTTTCATTATTTTTCAACCAATAACATTTTCTCAGTGTAGAATTTATTTTCAACAATCATACTTTTTTAGGTTGATGTGTTTATCATAAACCTTCGAAATTATTCTGTAACATAAAATAATTTTTTTTTTACAAAAATACAGATTTTTACACAATTATCATTTGCATTTATTGGGTGTTCTGGATATTTAATAGTAGAAGTTTGACAACTAGAAAAACATGCCGATTATGCAGAGTACCGAATAAAGACTAAATATTCTTGATATATGCAAAAAAATATTGTTTGGTAAAAAATATTTTATTTTGAAAAATTCCCCCCACCCAAATGGAAAATGCATTAATGCGTAATGACTGCAAACTATTGAAATGAATCTTTCACAATTCCACTCATATTACAAACTAAATTAGCCAGCATGGCGTATGAGTATTATGGAATTATCTATTGTACATATGTGGCGTATACTTGATATTGAACTAATATGTATACAATATATTCATATGATGATATGATTGATATTTTCGTTGAACATTTTAACATCTAAAATTATGGAAAACTTAAAAAAAAATCTGGTAAACAAATTACACTACTCGACAAATTTCACTTTTTTGAAATCTCTTCTCTCTTTGGAATACATATTTTTTAAATTGTTTTACTTTTAAATTTTAAAAAATTAAAACCGAAAGTTTTATAAAAAAAAATCTTTTATAAAAAAATTTAATGTGAAGAAGATTATTCAAGTTCAAGATCATTTGTTTTTTTGTTAAACAAAAAACCGAGCAATGTTTATTTATTAATTAAAAAATTTCATCATCCGCTAATTTAAAGCAGACTTTACCTACTGACAGGTCCTTACATGTTTCAATTCGCGTCACCAAAAATCTTCAGAGGACCAAAGTAGAAGGGGTAGAAGATTTACACAAATTATAATTTTTTAAGGAAAAAGACCAACGCTTTACCCGTATTGTTTTATTTACCTGATGAGAATTAAAAAACAAAATTGGAAGAATTAAACTAATTCAAATAAAAAATAAAACATTTCTAACTAATAAACATTGTTTGTGTACAGGCTAGAATCTCTAGTCACAATACACTGTATTGTTAATGTTTATTTATTAAATAAAAAAAACTTACAAGTTTTTACTGGATAAATTTTTGCCAGCAAGAATTCGTAAGAAGAAAAAACATATGATTGCAAAAATATGATTGTATTTTTAGTAAACAAAAAAAATATTAAATTAAATTTTAATTGTTTATGGATTTAAAGTGAAAAATATTAAATAATTAACTATGGAAGAAATTAAAAAACATTCTAAAATATTTCTGGTCGACAATTTCAATTAACTTTTATCTTTTCCATAATGACCAGTTGATTTTTTTTTAATATTTGTTATTTAAAATCAGCTGTTTTATATATTTTACCAATTGTTACAAATTTTCCGTTCGTTTACTTTTTTGTAAATTTGTCTTACTCTCTGTAATTTTGTTACTGAGTAATTTTTACTGGACTTTACTGGGAAAGTAATTGAACACACTTTATAGCATTAGGGTCATAAGTCAGTTTTGCCGTACTCAGAAATTTTCAAATGTTTTACTTTAACTTTTAAATTTTTTTAGATAAAGTCTGCATTAAATTAGCGGATGAAGCAATTTTTTTAAATTTTTAATAGATTTAGGTACGCTGAGTCCAAATCTGTCAAAAGCTTTTCTTCTCATTTTCAGTTTTACAAATATTGAGGTATTCACATCATGTACCCCATTTTTTTTTTTGTATATTTGGCTTAAGTTTTCGAAATTTAACCACAAAATCATGATTTTTTTTTAAGAATATAAATCTACACAAAATTATCTTTCATTTGAGTATAATCATGTCGGTATTTGTTTCTGGATATTTTACTGGTATGGCAAGGAATTGAAAATTTAAAATGTTTAGTTTTATGATTATAAATTTTATGAATGCTAAAAATATTTTAAATTTAATTTTCCACTAAACTCATTTTTGTATTTGATTTCCAAACCCATTGAAAATATCGTGAAATATTCAGAAAAGTTGAAAATTTTTATAATCGAACCACAATATTTCAAAAACTAAAAATGCGAAAAAAAATTTGCCAGATTTTGATTCAGCGTACATAAATCCATTAGAAAATATTTATGATAAAGACAGGATCTGCAAAAGTTCTTCAGTAGTATTATTAATAAAATATTTTTATATAAGAGATTTTTATTTTACTTTTGTATTTGAAGCGTGTGGAAAATTAGTTAAAATTTTAAGTTCATTCCTAAATATTTCAGGAAATTTTCAACAAACTTCTAATATTGAAGTTCTTTGATCTTCTTATTTCTAGAAAAGAGAAATTTGTTTGTTGTTGTGGTAAGCTTTTAATGGCAGGTCGCCAGGAATTGTCGAGTTTTTTAAACTTCCCGGAAAAATTTTATGGACATAACTAGCGTATTATTTATTAATCATATTATTTATTAAAAATTTCATAAGCCTAATGCAAAAGTTTCATTAAAAATAGTTTATTAAAGCTTTTTTATTAAGTTTAAGAAATTTTTCATTCACACAGAGAAATAAAGTTCCAACCGAATTAAAAAGTGTACATTAATGGTAACAACTTATAAATTCAGTTATTTCAAAGATATTAACATTATATATCTGAATATTTTAGGCGTTGCAACTTAAATTCAGTTGAATTAACCAAACTTTGTTGTGAAAACTAATGCTGAGTTGTGCCAACCATCTGAAAATTGTAATAACCGAATTTGAGTCGTTGTAGCAGAATTTCAGTTGGCAAAGAGATAAATTTTTCTCTGTGTGCATTGTGAAGACAACTTCATTAGTTTAGTGAAAAAATTTCATTTAAACTCGTCCATGGAATTCTCTCTGTGTAGTATAATAAAAGACATGTTATCACTTGCTGGTCCTAGTTTGGTTTTTTGTTGCTTTAGTCATATTTAATATAAATTTTTTGAACTCTAATTTAATGTTTTTTAAATTTTAAGTTAAGGTTTATGAACTTCAATGTTTTCTAAATTTTAAATGAAAAATCCTAACGTGAATATTTTTTTCAGAATTCTGAATGGAAATTCTGAACATTAAAATGGTTTAACTTCATAGAGAGATTTTTTTTTTTATACACATACACATACACATCAGACATTTATTTTTAAAACAAAAAATCCAAAACCAAATGTAAACAATTTTTATATTTTGCCTGTTTTTCCCGCTAGAGAAAATTTTAAATTGTTTGTTATGTGAAATGCTATATTTTTAAACAGAAGAACACACAAAGTCCGGCTGTTTAAAAATAATGTATATAAAATAAATATTCGTCCTTGTTTGTGTTGCTGTTCGTGTTTTAGAGTGTATTACCCTTTTTCTCTTCTCTTCAAGGTTGCCAACTCTACAACACTAAAAATGACTAGATCTCAAAATAAAAAACGCTATAAATGCAAATCTCCCAATAAATTTAAAAAAGTTTAGTATTTCTAAAAAAAATCAAGCAATTTTAGTGTAAAAACTAAATATTAAATTATTTTGCTCTATAATTTCTATCAAAACTATGTTGAAATATGTTAATTTTTTGTTTTTGCAGTTGTGAATTTTATATAATCAGAGCCAGAATTTTATTTTTTTTTTTTATAATTTTTAAAAACATTTTTTACGAAAAACTTTCAAAATCTAAAGACTTCTATAATAGACGAAAATGAAAATAGTTGCGAAAAAATATTATTGACGTTAATGCTTGTAAGCTTAAATTTTTTAAATTATTGATTTTATTTCCGCTTATGACTATTTTATTAAATTTTTTTAATAAATTCCTTTTCTATAATTGTACAAAAAAAATAAAGTTGTATGGTTTTTGTTTACGTTTTAGTGAGCTTATAATATCCAGCATTGAACATTTTGTTTAAAAATTGGCAAAGAAGAAAAAAATCGCAAAAGCTGTCATGGAAACGCAATCTTAACATTTTGTTATGGCTTCATTAAACACTTCAAAAATAAAATAAAATGCTACAAATCTTAAAAAACTCATGCTCTTAAAAACACGAGAGCAACAAGTTAAATTGTATTTTAATGTCTTTTCAGAATCAACAAAATTAATCAATTAATTACTAAAAAAAACCTTAAATCCTTTAACACAATGCGATGCATTCTTCCTACCAATGATTCATTTTTAATGTATCAATATTAAAAATAATTTTCTATTATAATAAATACAATAAAATGACAACATAGCGAAAAAAGTTTGTAATTTATTTAAACAAATTCATAGAAAAATTTACTATACGCGGTTACAAATCAACATCCATTTATGAACATGTATGAACTCATTCATGGTGATATATGAAATCAATGTTAGATCATACATGTAAATATACTACCATTCATATTATGCTCATATGAGTTCATATGTGACCATACATGTAAATATTACCTCAATTTTCGTTAATGTTCACATACGATCATGTATGGAAATGTATGGGCATGTATGATTATATATGTAAATATTACCTCAATTTTCGTTAATGCACACACGTGAACTTATTTGATCCCTTGATATGAACGCATATGAATTTTTGTATGAACACATATGAATTAAGCATTGGTGCATGTATGAAGCACGTGTGCTCATATACGTCGATTTTAAACAGGGTATTTAGTATTTTTTTTTTTTTTTTGCTGATTTCAGCAGTTCTATTGTCATTTTGCAAAAATTTTACTAATATTAAGTAATTTTTACTATTATTTTCTACCAAATTAGTTTTACTATTATTTTCTACCAAATTAGTTTTACTAATTTTACTAATATCTAGTATACAATTTGTTTGATTTTAGCAAATCGATTTCCATTATGAGTTTACTAAAATATTACTAAATATTAGTAACTTTTACTAATTTGTTTACTACTTTTACAATACTAAAAAAATTACAGTCACAGATCTGCTGGCCTAATATTAGCAAAATTTTCTGTTCCATTTGTGTACCATTTACAGATTTTTATTAATTTATTATTGAATATATTATTTTCATGTATTTCAAGTTTCATACAAATTTAACCACAAAAACGGAATATTGTCGTTTATTTGTTTTCATTACAATTATTGTAAATTGATTTTTTTCCAAAAAAAAATATTTACAAATATTCGTGTTTGTTTTTTTATTAAATAAAGGGTCCGCCATCTAACGTTTTTTTTCAACTAGTGCTTATTTCGTGAATGGTAACACTTAGCTCATGTCTGATTTGACAGATAATTAGTTTTATCCTTCCGCTGAACGAATATGGTTGTGTATATGCTTGAACACCGCTTTGAAATATTGTGACATTACTTTGAAAATCATGGTAATGTGTGCGAAAATTGCGTACAGATTTTGGAAGAAGAGAAGCACCGTCAGCTCCGTATGTTCGTTATCTTGTGAAAAAAGTGAAAGAAACTGGCATTCTCATCGATAAACCAAAGCGTGAAAAGCCAAAAACAGTGCGTACACCCGAGAATATTGCTGCTGTGACAGAAAGTGTGCGTGAAGCGCCATCAACATCAATTCACCGTCGTTCTCAACAATTGAACATTTCGGAGACATCATTGAGACGAATTTTGCATAAAGACCTTGGTATGACGCCATACAAAGTCCAATTGGTTCAGGAGTTGAAGCCAACTGACCATCCAATGCGTTTTCGCTTCGCTAAGTGGGCCTGCGATCGCCTTACAGAAGATGCCGATTTTGTCAAAAAAAATCATCTTTTCAGATGAAGCTCATTTTGATCTTGGCGGGTATGTAAACAAGCAAAATTGTCGCATTTGGGGCACAGAAACCCACACGCATACATTGAAAAGCCGATACACCCAAAACTAGTCACTGTTTGGTGCGGATTTTGGTCCAGAGGCATTATTGGGCCATTTTTCTTCGAAAATGAGCAAGGAGTGGCCGTTACAAGAAGAGGAGGATATTGGCAACATTTGGTTTCAACAGGACGGCGCTACGTGCCACACAGCCGAAGCTACACTCGATGTTTTGCGCCCTGTTTTTGAAGATCGCATTATCAGCCGCAGAGCTGATGTCGTTTGGCCACCTCGGAGCTGCGATTTGACACCGTTGGACTATTATTTGTGTGATGCCGTAAAAGATAAGTGTTACGTTAACAAGCCAGAGACAATTGACGCTTTAAAAGACAATATTCGTGAAGCCATTGGTGAAATACAGCTGCACACAATCGATAATGTGCTTAAAAATTGGACCGATCGTGTAGGCTACTGCATGGTCAGCCGAGGCAGCCATTATTTTCCATTATTAACCGGAAGGATTGTAATTTCAAATAAAAAAAGAAATTTGAGAAAATATTCAGTAGTTTTTTTTTATAGCATTTTCTAAAAAAAAAAGTTGGCGGACCCTTTACAAAATTATTTCAATTCAAATTACAAGAAATTGAAAAAGTTTACACAAATGTGTGTGTGTGTTACATTTTGTAAAAAAAAAAAACAAACAAAAATTTGAACATTTATTTTTAACTTACTATTCTTTTGTTCCTACAGATTTGTTAGTTATTTAAACGATATTTAAAGTAAATAACAAGAAAAGTTTGATTTAAATCAAAAGTAGGTAGACCGGATTTTAAGTGATTTATCATTTATATTATATTACATTTTCAATTATTTTAAACTACAAACTATTTCGAGTGTATGCTTACGGTATATAAGGAAAATATGACAAAAACTATATGGAACCAAACCAGAAAGAAGGAAAAGATTTTAGATAAATATTTTTTTATTTTTATTTTATTAATGAATAATCATATAATTACAAATTATATCCTATTACCCTAACCGAGCACTAGTTTTTATGGCCTTCGGCGCGTTGTAGCGAAAACAGACCAGTGCCTCTGGTGGGAATCGAACCCATGACGTCGCACTGATAAGCCAGCACGCTACCAACTAGCCTACCGGGGCGCACTGGATAAATATAAATTTCTAATTAAGGTGATGAAATTAATCCCCATGCACCATATTGTTATTGATAAATTTAACTAATATTTAATTATCGCCATTTGGCCTACTTTTGAAAAAGTGGGCAAAGTGTGCTATCTCCAAACGTTATCCAATCTTCTTGAAATTTAGCATATATAACTTTTAAATCACTGAGACTCTGGGCGAAATTAAACAAGTCTTATTAATAACACTATAATATACCGATGAGCAAAGGTTGACTCCAGAATTCTGTATATTACTGGAGTCATTAACAAGGGAGGTGTCCGATGCAGACCACAGAACCCACAGTAAAACTTAAGTACGTGATATGGGACAAAAGTAGAAATATTCGGTGGTAAAAATGGGTTTGAAGTTTGTTCAAAACATTTTTGTTTGATAACTTTTCAATATTTTTGTTTTGAATCACTAGATAAGATATTCAAAATAGCTCACATTTGCTTTTCAATTTGTATATATTTTCTTCTGAACCACCATGCATAAAATTTGGGTCACTTTAGAACATATGCCTTACTTAGTCTCTAAATCAGACTTGGGCGACGTCAATTACATTTCAAAAACGTTCACTTCTGAAATTTGTCTTAATCATTAATAATATCAGACCTACACTCACACTTGTGAGCTTAATCGTTTATTTGGAAAATTTGTTAAATCTTTAATACCAAACTTGGGGATTAGCAACAACATCTGGGTATTTAATTACAGGGCAATTACTCAATTACACCCAATTATATGTAATTGAACATAAAAACGTAATTGGCCTGTAATTAAATACATAAATATTGGAATTATGTGCCATGTCTAGTATTAACAAAATTGAAAATTTCCCAACATACTCTAGCTTCATTGTCATCTGTGGGTCCACGTCGGGATACCTTCCATGTAGGCTTAAATAAAAAAATGGGATAATAAGATGTAAACATCGATTGTTTCTAGTAAAAGTATGGAATTTGTCGATTTGGTTGTTTTAAATTTTAGCCCAAAAACATTTGAGAACCGTCTTAAACTTTAATTTAATAAAATCATGTACAAAATTTGAAAAATCTTCGAAATATTCTAAGAAAGTTCCAAAATCGGGATCATTGCAATTTATTCCATTCACCGTATTATTCCAAGAATCTAATAACTTGCTTTCGCACCCTTTATCTGTACAAATATATATCTTTATTTAATCTTAATCATTTTATTTTTAGTTGCATTTCTTCATGACAATAATTTGCTTACCTCGCACTTTAACACCCGGATCGATTTTGGCGTGAAAGAACTTATTGCTGCTCACCAAACGACATGGCAACAACACTTCTATAAAAAAAAAACATTTGATATGACAACAACAATTTTTTATTTTTTTTTTTGGTTTTTGGGAAGGTATACGATATTGATCAAATGAGTTATTATTTAATTGAAAAAATAATTCAATTAAAGAGCTATCAATTTCTTATTGAATTAGCAGTTTTCGTTGTTGGCGGAATTTCAGCAATTAAATCAGTGGTATTCGTAATTGAAATGGGTTTTTATTTTTTTGTGTGTTACTATTTAAATTATGTATAGTTACGCATTTTATGCCTTATATGGAAATTTCGTCACAATGTGTGTAACTATAAACAATAAGTGCTTACAAACCTATAAACATATTTACCAACATGGGAATTACTATATCTTGTGTGTATTTTGGTTGACAATATTATGTAATTAATTTTTGTATTTTTGTCTAAATTTAAGTCTTTTCTGTAAGTTTACATACAAATTTTGCATACTTAATAGCAGTAAACTTGGACTCTGAGGTCCGTTGTGATGCCACGAGACTAACGGGTTACCGATCAGACTCCACCGTTGAACCAGTTAGAGCTCCTTACGAAGCTAAGGAGGTGCGAAATACCAGCACCTGAAAGATCCCCAAGATCGTGAAAGAACGCCGATACAGGTGAGGCCCTCCTACGTAGCGCCAGCGCAAGACATGAACAGAGAAAGTGCTCAATACTCTCCTCCTTCTCCTCGTCCCCGCAGCTCCTACAGAAGTCAGGCGATAAAACCCCCAACCTACGAGCGTGCTTGCCAATAAGAAAGTGGCGGTTATCACCGCCACCATGTCAGAGATTTTCCCCCTGGAAAGCGACAGGAGCGCCCTCGTTCGCCCCAGATCCAGAGCCGGCCAGATGTGCCTTGTCACCACACAAGTTGGTTGGGAACACCAACTCTTGCAAATTCCGCAGGAACTTGCAGGGTGGTACCTAGCCTTGCAAGCTCATCAGCTCTACAGTTCCCTGGTATGTCCCTGTGCCCCGGGACCCACACGAGTCGAATGTCGAACTGCGATATACTGATACGAAATCCTACATGACTATACTCAAATTAAAGATAATTTAATGTAGATTTATATTCTTAAAGAAAATTAAATGATTTAGTGATAAAATTTCTAGAGTCCGCCAAATAACTTTTTTTTTTTGAACTCCTGAACCAAGTGGACTTTGTATTTCGTCATACCAAGGTCTTTATGCAAAATTCGTCTCAATGATGTCTCCGAAATGTTCAATTGTTGAGAATGACGGTGAATTGATGTTGATGGCGCTTCACGCACACTTTCTGCCACAGCAGCAATATTCTCGGGTGTACGCACTGTTTTTGGTTTTTTACGCTTTGGTTGATCGATGAGGATGCCAGTTTCTTTCACTTTTTTCACAAGATAACGAACATACGGACCATATTCGTTAAGCGGAATTGGGTTTAGCAAACACAATAGGTTAATTAAAAAAATATATTTTTCAAAGTCAGTTTTTTTATAATGAAAATTATTAAAAAAATTTTAAAAGTTCTCTTAAAAAAATAAAAAAACTTTATATTACACATTTACAAATCCCAGTTTTATTAAAAACTTGTATTTGTTGGCATCCTTTACATGTACACAAATTGTGGTTAAGTGTTAGTCTCCTTCACATGTACAAAATATATGTACGAGTATGTATAAAATATGCAAAAAACCATAATAATATTTACTCAATTACCTCCAGTTTTTTTAATGTCTGTTTTTATTAGCAGAGAGTTTAGTCGTAACTCTATACAAGTGATAGAAAAAACAAAGAAGAACAAAAAATATATGTTTTCTTTTTAAAGCAAATACATATTTAAAATTATAATTAAATGGAGAATTTATAATACAGTCATTTATAACTTATAATTAAGTTATACATACAAAAAATTAAAAAAACCAATAAACAAATTTAGTTTGCGAAAACTTTAATGACCTTTAAACTAACAAAAGTAAGTGCTAAATGTGTAATAGATTCACTATATCGAGTTGATGGTGCTGATACTGATGCTGCTGGTTGGTTGCTATTTCGTATTAACTCTGAAAAAAAAAATAAAATAAAAAAAGATATAGGAAAGACAAAACTTTAAATCTTCGGTGACCTCGTAGAATGGGGGTCAAATACGAGTGATAGTATTTAACAAGCAGCAACAAAAAAAAAAATTCTTTTTTGGGATTAGTTTGTTACTAACGTCACTCAAAATATGATATTAAATATTTGTAAGTTGAAAAGGATAAAGATAATATATATTTCTATATGTTAAGTAAATATTAAATTTTAATATTGTGTTGAAAAAGAATTCCTTTTTCATAAATTTCTTTAAATTGACAAACAAACAAAAAAAAAAACATCTAACAAAATTTTGCATTTAAAATTTCTCTATAAATAAAATTCTTCACATTTTTCAATATATTTTAGTCTTTTTAAAATATTTTTTGCAAAACGCAAAAATCTTAAAAGGTTTTTTATTGGCAAAGAGAAGAGTTGCTAGAAATCATCTGGTGTTAAATTTTTTATTGACAAGCTAACAAGAAAACATATGAGTGAAAAGCTGTCATTTAAACTGCCATATGAGAAAAATAGTATAAGTTGCTGATGATATATTAAACTTTAAACTTTTAATGCAAAATATTTTCAAGATAATATTAAATTATTTATATTTATAGTTTTATCATAAAATCCCCAAAGGATGAAGAAATAAAATTTTGAAAAGCTTAAAAATTTATTTAAATAAAGAATTAACTTTAAGCTGTATGCTTATGTATTGACTTTAAATAAGTCTTTATAAATTAGGGGGATTTTTAAAATTTGCACTAATAAACAATTTTTAACTTTTTTGCAGAACTTGTCTTTGAATAAATGTAGGCAGGCGCGAATGCCGGGGGAGGGAAAATGGGACATTTCCTACACCAAAATTAAATTTTTCAACACAAAAGTGTAAAAGAAATTAGAAAATTTAATAAAAACTACTCTAAATTCCCATTCCAAAATCTTTTCCCAGGATCCGCGCCTGTTTTAGGTCAGGCACGGATCCAGGGGCGGATGGAGGGGATGAGGGAAAATATCCCCCCTCCCAAACCGATTAATAAAATATCAGACTTGGGCGACGTCAATTACATTTCAAAATCGTTCACTTGTGAAATTTTTCTATATTATTAAAAATTTTAGACATACGCTACAACTTGGAAAATTTTCAATTTTGTCAATACCAGACATGGGACATAATTCCAATATCTGTGTATTTAATTACAGGGCAATTACTTGTTTATGTTCAATTACATGTAATTGGGTGTAGTTGAGTAATTGCCCTGTAATTAAATACCCAGATGTTGTTCCTAATCCCCATGTTTGGTATTAAACATTTTACAAATTTTCCAAGGAAGCGATTAAGCTCACATGTGTGAGTGTAGGTCTGATATTATTAATGATATAGAAAAATTTCACAAGTGAACGATTTTGAAATGTAATTGACGTCGCCCAAGTCTGAAAAATATAAAATATAATACGAAAAAAAAACCTTTGAAATAATACGGTTTGTAATTTTAAATTATGGTTAAACTAAAAAGGTTTGCGCATTAAAATCTTTGTTGGTTGCCTAAACCAAACATTTTCTTAAATATTTGCAAACATCGCAATTGGATTAGAAAAAATCTGTTAAAAAACTTATCAGATGTTTAAATATTTATGATCGCTTAATATGTACTTTAATCCGAAAATGGTAAAATTGTATATAAATGATGTAAATCTTCTTTCCAAATGGTAAATAAAGAAAAAATTTAAAAAGTCTTAAATATTTTGTTTTTCCAAAATTTTGGTAGAAAAATTTGAAAATTCGGTTTACTACAATCAAAAAATCACGTTGTGGTGTAATGGTTAGCGCGTTGGACTGTTACACAGATGGTCCCGGGTTCGATTCCCGGTGACGACAACATCAATTTAGAAAAATAATATGTATGAGTTTTCTATCACTTATATGTATCGCTGCGCCCACCTTCGGTGTTCCCATAGCACTTAACCCCACCGAAGTAAAATAATGAATCAGGGCTTAAAACAAAAAGCTTCAATAAATTCGCCAACTCTAAATCAGGTGGCGAGCAACAACTGTTCTAAGACTTATCATCTCGCGCAATTACAGTGTTGCCATGTTTGAAGCCCTTCATCTTTCACCACCTTTCATCTCTCCACTATCCCCTTTCCAAAGAAAGCAACACATTAATTAATAGGAAGAATTTCATGAGTGTTGCTTCTCTTTAAAAAAAAAAAAAATCAATTTTTAGCTTATAAAAAATGCACTAAAAACGTAAAATTTGCTCTTAAAACACACACTTTTTAAGAATTCATATTTCAAAACTTATTATTCAGTAAAGTTTTAATAACTTTGGGAAATTTATATTAATTGCGAACTGAAAAGGAAATAAAAGAATGCGTGTTGCATAATCGGTACAGTCTTAAAACAAGAAATTTAAATTTGCAAACATTTCTCAAACTTCATCAGTGTTGAAAACAAAAAAAAAAAATTTTTTATTGAAACATAAAATTGTTCGATTATCAAAGGGTCCGCCAAATAACTTTTTTTTTTGAACTCCTGAATCAATTGGACTTTGTATGGCGTCATACCAAGGTCTTTATGCAAAATTCGTCTCAATGATGTCTCCGAAATGTTTAATTGTTGAGAACGACGGTGAATTGATGTTGATGGCGCTTCACGCACACTTTCTGCCACAGCAACAATATTCGCGGGTGTACGCACTGTTTTTGGCTTTTCACGCTTTGGTTTATCGATGAGGATGCCAGTTTCTTTCACTTTTTTCACAAGACATATTCGTTCAGCGGAAGGATAAAACTAATTATCAGTCAAATTAGACATAAGCTAAGTGTTACCATTCACGAAATAAGCACTAGTTGAAAAAAAACGTTAGATGGCGGACCCTTTAGAAACTAAATAAAAAAAATCGCAAAAATAAGAGTTTTTTTTATGAAAAATAAGATTTTTTTTTCAAAAATAAGATTTTTGTTTTATCAAAAATAAGATTTTTTTTTTGAAATATGCAAAAACAAGAGCAAAATATGCAAAAATGTGCTATAACAAATCAATGGAAGAATTCGTCAATTGTTCTAAAAAATATATAAATATCTCATTAAGTTTTCAATACGACGCACAGGAAAAAACATGAAACAACATATTTCTGGTTGCACTAACACAGATTATATTTTGTGTAACAAAAATTCGTAAAAACTTCTAGAAATTTTAGATTTATAGAAGTTTAAATGTTTCGTTGGGAAACAGAAATAAACGCCAGAAATTTTAACAAAAAAAATGTTAAATTCGACAATTAAATTGTAATTCAAGGGACAGGAGGAAACCAAAAGTTTAAAAGGATGGAAAAAACAAATAAAAACGACAATATTTTTTATAGCCAGAAAATCTTAACAAAAAATTACACGAGCGCTCGAAAATTAAAAATCCAAAAAAATTGTAAAATAGCCAAACGCGATAAATTACTTTTCTCTTTTTTTAAAAGAACAAATTTTCCGAATTTTATTTATTTTTTAAAATTTTATAGTGTTTAAGAATTTTTTTCAGATTTTATTCGATATAAATATGGTTTGTTTAACGGTCACTTTGATGACCTTAAAATGAAAAATTTCGCACCCATACTTTTACTGAAGTTGTAGAAGTTTTAATTTGGAAAGTTCTGAATTTTTACATTTAAGATCATCAAAAGTAAATAATTTGTAATAATTTGATCAACGAATAATTTATTTTTAGTAGCCTGGAACTCTTGAGTAGTGAATTATACGGTTTTGCGAAAATATGACACAAGAAAAAATAAAAATTTGTATGTTTCATATCCTAATTTTTCGGATAAAAATGTATCTCAAAGTTCCCGTACCCCTTCAAAAAATCAGAAAAATTTCTTTAAAATTTACAAAACTCCATTCATGCAGGTGTCAAATAACTTTTTTTCCAAGTGTTTTTTCTGTTAATTAAAGTAAATTATCACAAATAAAATTATAATTTTTCTGTTAATATGGAAAAAATATTCATGATCTTTAACCGAACTAACCAACATCTCACATTTACAAAAATGTTCGAAAATTATCCCCCCAAAATCGAGTGCTGGATCCACCACTGATTTAGGCATACTAATATCAAATCAGTCAAATTTCTTTTTTCTCATTTGCAGTTTTTGAAATATCGCGGTTTTTTACTCATACCATTCACCCAGTTTTTTCGTATATTTTCCAAAGATTTTTAAAATTTAAATACAAAATCATAATTTTTATTCTCATATTCAGTTTTTAAAATATCGCGGTTTTTTCACTTACACCATTCACCCCATTTTTTCGTATAGCTTGCTTTCAATATTTAACTGCAAAATTATGCATTTTTTTAAGACTACAAATCTACACAAATTTATCTTTCATTGAGTACTGGCATTGCAAGGAATTGAAAATTTTGCATGTTAATTTTTATTTATAAATTCTGTATGCTAAAAAAACTGCCAGTGATACAAAAAATCAAGCACTTTCTTACCACTGGCTAACCGAGGAATTGTAAATAAATTACTGGCAGACCACTTGTTTGAGGCTCTTTACCAGCGTTTCCAAAAAACATGTTTGCCAGTATTCGCTTTACAATACTTTCAGTGGTCTGCGCAAAAATGATTTAAAATCTGGCTACGCGTTCAATAATTGAAACCATTTGAACAGCATGTATTTTTATAAATTTAAATAAAAACCAAATTAAAGCAGCTACAAAACGCGAACGGCAACGAATTAAAAAAAAAAAAAAAGAAATTGTTGTGTCATACTAATTAAGAATTTACATATAAGTTTACAAGTATCATGTAAATCAAAATGAGGACGAGCAGATGACTGTCAAAGTTGATTATGGAACCACCCTATTATTATACTGGCTCATTTCAACCGTAGTATTGATTTTTTATTTGGCAACCTCAAAAACTTATTGAAAAAATGTGGAACCTTTAAAAAAATCGAAAAACTTTGACGCTACAATATAAATAATGACACTTACCTACATAAATTATAACTTTGTTAATATATCTGTATGTCATTTACAACAAAATATATAAATAAAAGTTAACTAATGCCCGTAATTTCAAGCAATATTTACCTACCGGTGCTTAGATACCTACCCGATTTTGTTCGTGTACACGGGTAGATATCTAAGCACCGGTAGGTATCTATTGCTTGAAATTACGGGCATAACAAGGAAACTACACATTAGGGAATCCGCAGAACAACCGACATGTATTTTTTTAGGTGTGCTATCTCAAGTTGAAGGGTTAAAAAGTGAAGTCAAAAATTTCCCAATTTGAAGTTTTTTTATATATATTTTTTTTATAAGTTTGTCAAATTGGGTATCAAATGATTTGGGTAGACCATCTACCGGTATATAAAACAAGTCCCTGCATGTCCTTATATTTGGGTTATTAAATTTTTCGAATATCACAATTGTATGGGCAGTTGCAGTTGGTTTGAGTTTAAATTTTTTTTTTTTTTCTTTCAATTCATAATTTTTATTTAACATGTTTAGTTTTACAAAAATGCTTAACTTAAGACTCACGAAGCCGTTAATATTTCTTATCTGTAGGTCTGAGAAATAGATTACGTGAACCGTGATTTTTAAATATTATTTTCAAAGGCAAACTTCAATAAACTATGTAACTATTATTACATTTTTATAGTTTATATGTACATTTTTACATTTTTACAATTTTAATATTTTTTTTTCTTTTTAATTTTTAATTTCATTTTAATTTTAAATTTCATTGCGAACTCAAGTAAACGTTTTTGATTTCTTTATTTCTTTTATATTTACTTCTATTATTTAATAAATTTATTGGCAATTTGTTGAGAATATTGGGCAATAATACTGTTAATTTCGCTTTTCCATAGTTGTTTAGGAATTTTTCTGGCTTATAGCGTCCTTCGGTGCGAAGTCTGGTGTTGTGTTGATGACTTATTGGCGTAAGATAACAGCGTTCGTTTTCAAAGTTATCTATAATTGTAATTTGATGAATGCTTCCGATGTTAAGTATTTTAAGTTCTTTTGCTAGATTTTCGTTTGTACATTTGGCTTTTTTTATTCGGTCAACTTTGGAACGACCAATGTTGTTTCGGTTATCTACTTGGTTGTTGATTTCATTATTGTTTTGGTTGTTGGTTTGGTTGCTAATTAGGTTGTTGAGTTGGTTGTTGATTTGGTTGTTGTTTTGATTGGTAATGTTGTTAAAATCGTTGTTTTAATTCGGGCCATGCGTTGTAATTAATAAAGACGTTGATGTGGCAGGGTTCTGAGTTTTGGATTTGTGAAAGTTTTTCCATAGGATTTTTAAAACTCTATTTTGTGTGTTTTGAAGAGTGGTGCAGTAACTAGAACTTTCCCAAGCAGCTATACCGTGTCTTATGTAGGATTCTAATAATGAGAAGTACGCTTGCCGTAGAACACTATATGTTGCTGAGTTACTCAGGTGATAAAGCATTATAGCTGATTTACGAAGCTTTTTTGTTACTTCTTCTATGTGATTTTTCCACTTAAAATTATGGTCTATATATACTCCTAATTACTTATATATATTGACCAATTCAATTGTTGTAGTGCATTTGTCATTGCTGGTGTTTGTTTCGTTATGAATACAATCGATATAAAAACATATAGCAATAATAATATGATAATAGTAATGCATATTTAATTTTATCGAGTGGGTGTCTGGGCTTTTTTCAATTTTCGAAACCGTTCGGCTTTAACTCGACTTTTCGAAAAGAGCTTTTATTATAATCCATATTTTAAATTTTTCAAATAAGTGGCAACCCTGAGCCAACAGCATAGGAAATATGTTTATCAACATTATTGTTTTCTCGACTGCTTTAATAATGCGTACAAAAAAAACTGAATTTTTAAAATATTAAAGAGGTTTTCAACAGTTATTTAAAAATGTAAGCTATAAAATTGTTTCAATGGAATATACAGTTAAATTAACAAAGAAATATATTTTTTAACTTACTGTCTGTAAACGAAAACAATCTAATGTTTTTTTTTTATCGATTTTGTTAATTAATTTTTCAACAGTTGAAAATAAACTACAAAAATACAATTGTTTTAAATGAAAAGAAGTCCTGTTTTTAACTGCTTTTCAGTTAATTTAATATGTATATGCAGTAGTCTTTACGGAAAAAATATTATGAGTGTACAAATATATATTTTGCTATTTACCTTTTGCCGAAGAGTTTCACCATGTAGCAACGCACGATATGAACAATATATAGATGCAAATATATTCATAAGGATCTCATATTTAAAAAAAAACTTGCCCAAATTGTGCGAAATTTTTAGTTTGCGATTTTCTGGGCATTTATATTGAAGATCAAAAATATATATTTTTTTAAAAAGTTTATTTACAATGTTGGCACATCACAATTGTATAATAATAATAAGAAAACTAAATGACTGGTTAAATATGGCCAGTAAAATTTTTATCTTATTCAGATTCTGTTAGAGACTTTGGGTGAGATATCTGGTCCGCCATTTTGAATTTTAAAATTCTATATACAGAATCGAATTTAATATTTAGAATCAGAATCAGAATCAGTTACTTTAAACCCAAGTTACGACAAAGATTTTGTTTGATAGTATAAAAATTTTTTTTTTTATCCGCCATATTGAATCCGCCACTTTGAATTTTTAGTTTTTGGGAATTTTTTTTTAAATTACTAAACAACAAAACATTTTGGTTCAAAATTTCACCCAGCTTTGACTAAGGGAAAGAGATTTGGACAAAAGAAAATGTTGTGACTATTTTCGCCGCCTTTTTTTCGTACGCCTTTTTGAATGTCTAAAATCGAATTACAGAATCATAATCAGTGAAACAATTCAACACAAAGTTTCTTTTTGATCAGATAAAAATTTACTTTTATTTTTTTGCCGCCATATTGGATTCGTCATTTTGAATTCATTTTTAAACTCACCCACCCCAAAATTTCTATACACACAAATTCAGGCAGCTGCTACTACGGGAAATACTTTTGGGCGAAAAACTCATCTTCTGGCCCTGTGTGCTGTGTAGTTTCCTTGTAAGTAAACTTTTGTGTTTTTAGGTAATAAGTTTGTAAACTTGTAAACTTATAATTTAGTCATTGAACCTTCTTTGTGGTTTTAAGTGACAGTTTAATATCTACCTTTTCTAAAAATGTTTAAAGTTTTCTAATATTGAGTGATACCGCATTAGTTACCAGGAAAATGTGTTGTAAATATTGACCAACAAATGTGGTTATTTAAATTAAGCGTAATATGGGGTAAATTTAAAAAGTCATCTGGCTTAAAAAATATACTAAGAATATTTAATGGGCTTTGTTTGCGGAATATATTTCAAAGAGGCAGCTCGTTTTCCCACATAACCCCATGCACACAAGAATTTTACGTTCATTTGAAAGTGAAAAAAATACTTAAAACTTACAAGATACGCTAAAAGTTCTATTAGTGTCACCTATGTACATTATTAAATTTTTCAAAAACCAAGACTCATAGAATTTTCAGACAACTAAAGCATACTCGGAATCAATATTTTTTGAAATTTTCTTTTTTTTATTTAAATAATTTTTTTTCAATTTTAAGGCAAAGTAACAATTAAAGTACTACTTGAATGAATTTTTCACACCCTTATAGGGAGGTGACAACTATTTAACTTTTGCAAATACACGCATTAATTTCATTTTTTTTTCGAAAAATTTTTAACTTTTAGATCCAAACCAATACAAAAGATCCAAACCAATAGATGATATATCCACTAGAAATGAAATTTCCACATCGCTGCTTGGTGAAAAGTTGTATGGAGGTTTACAAGTGAAACCACAATTTGCCGATATGTAAACTTTTGCAGTTTTTGTTTTCATAGGGTTTCAATGAAATTGAGTTTAGAGAACAGCATTTAAAAAACGATTAAATTAATACAGTTTTATAAGGAATTGGTGTAAATTTTTTTGAAATTCAAAATTTTTTGCGTCGCACATTCACAATTACCCAGCAAAAACATGATAATGACAGGTCATTACCATCTAGATTACCACGTAATGATAGGTCATGAATTATTACATTACTTCAAAATACAAAATAATGACTTACTAATAATGGGTTATAGAAGTACTTATATGTAATTGCGAAATAATGAATTGGCTACAGAAGTTTCGATTTCATATTTTTTATTCTTCTATTGTATTATTTGTTTTAAAAATTTTTACAATTAAATTTTCAAATTTTTAAAGATTCCTTAAAAAAAAAAATAACTTAACTTATTTTGTAGCTCCTTGGTAACCACTTATTCTATCATTGTGAGTAACCACGTATTACTAACATAAAAGTAATTGCTATTCTTTCACTATGAGTAACCAATCAGGTAACTCATTATTTTCACTTTTTTGTAAGCGAGACGGTAACGGCGAACAAAAGTAATCAAGTGCTTGTGGCGTTGTGGTGTAATGGTTAGCGCGTTGGACTGTTACACTCATGGTCCCGGGTTCGATTCCCGGTGACGTCAACATCTATTTAGAAAAATAATATGTATGAGTTTTCTATCACTTATATGTATCGCTGCGCCCACCTTCGGTGTTCCCATAGCACTTAACCCCACCGAAGTAAAATAATGAATCAGGGCTATGAAACAAAAAGCTTCAATAAATTCGCCAACTCTAAATCAGGTGGCTAGCTACAACTGTTCTAAGACTTATCATCTCGCGCAATTACAGTGTTGCCATGTTTGAAGCCCTTCATCTTTCACCACCTTTCATCTCTCCACTATCCCCTTTCCAAAGAGAGCAACACATTTATTAATAGGAAGAATTTCCTGAGTGTTGCTTCTCTTTTAAAAAAAAAAAAAAAAATAGCCTGGTAACTAGCGAATCCCTTTCTGCACTACTTACACGCTTAATTACTTGATAATGTCTGTTATTGCTGGGTATATGTATTTGAAATTGGCTTGCGCTAACTGAATTTCTCAGTAGTCAGCACATCCGATAAAATTTTATAAAATTTTTAAAAATGTTCCAATATTAAAATTTTTTTTTTTTATATTCAAAGGAAAAGTTTCATCACATTTATAAAATGCTTCATAAATAAGTAGAAAGCTTCATTGTTTTTCATTCAATGAAACTGTTTTCTAAATATTTATGAAGCTGTTTTATACAAATATAATTGTTGCGTTTCGGAATTCCATATGGGCCATTACAATAAAAAATATGCTGAAATTGTTCTATGCAATGATGAAGAAGTTATGAAGAATATTTCATAAAGTTTCATCACATTTATGAAAACTTTATAAATATGACAATATATATAATAGATATGATATATATATAATAGATATTATATATAATATAATAGATATGAAGACACGATAACCGCATCGTATCGGTCACTGTACATAGTTATTGAAAAATAAATATATGTATATCAAAAACTATGTAATTTTAAGTAAAATGTTATATTTTTTAAAAACTTTAGAAATTTTCTGATCAAGACTTCTTAAAATAGAACTGTTGTGTTTCTGGAGTTGTACTTCTGAGATTATGTATGCAAGAACAAAAACTCCGTGTATTGAATAAAACTAGTTTTAATCACAACAAAACTTGACCTGACGATAGATCAGTGGGCTAAAGCGCTCTGTCGAACGTGTAGTGCGAGTGCATGTGGCATTAGAAATCAGTTTATCTATACCACGGTCAGTGATTGCACAATGGTTAGCGCGTTGGTAATGGTTAGCGCGTTGGACTTTTACACAGAAGGTCCCGGGTTCGATCCCCGGTGCCGGCAACATCAAATTAATATGTATGAGTTTTTTTCTATCCCTCATACGTATCGCAATGTCCACCTTCGGTGTTCCCATAGCAATTAACCCCACCGAAGTAAAATAATGAATCAGGGCTATGAAAGCTTCAATAAGTTCGCCAAATCTCCATCAGGTGGCGAGCAACAACTGTTCTAAGACTTATCATCTCGCGCAATTACAGTGTTGCCATGTCTGAAGCCCTTCATCTTTCCCCACCTTTCATCTCTATACTATCCCTTTCCAAAGAAAGCAACACACTAAATATAGGAAGTATTTCCTGAGTGTTGCCTCTCTTTTAAAAAAAAAAAAAAAAAAAAAAAAAATACCAGAAACTGCGCAATCTGATTCAGAAAATTGAAAATTTGCAATGTAGCTATGATTTTTAGAAAATACACTCATTCTTCTCTACCACGCCTTTCACAACTTCATTCATTCTATTTGTTGCGGAAACATTTTCATATACCGCAAAAAAGTAAGATCATGGTTTGTTCAAGGCCTACATACATAGGTATAGTAATTTTTAATATTTGTAATTTTGGATAAAAAGTTATAACCCTAGTCTACAAGGGCTAAAACTTAAAACCAACATAATTTTTAAGTCTTAAAGATGAACGACCAACGCGGATGGATTTAGCATGCTCAAACATCGGCTACCACAGACACAAAAGGTTATTAATGTCATACAAAAAGTTTTTTCAAAAATATTTTGACTCATTGTCAAACATTTTTTAAATTCCTCATATATAGTTATATTTTACAGCAAATTTTAAAATTCTTGCAATTAAATATATTTAATTAAACAAAAATTTTAAAAGAGCAGTATTTCAAGTTAAGCTTCCTGTCCAATTTTTAGGGAATTTGGATATGTGAGAGAAGAAAAATCTTAAGCCAACCAGTTTTGGATTTAAAAATGTGGGTGGTGAAATAGAGGATGAAATCAGACATTTTTGATTCACCCAGAAAACACGTCCAGTCGTGGCTACCGTGTGTGACACTTTTCTATCGATATTACCATGGGAGATGCTCATCTGAGATAAGTGAACTTATTCCACGAGCCCGAGTTTTTATTCGTAATACTCGCTTATCTAGTAGAGCACATCCGTTTGTAGTTGATTGTCCTGTGTTTCGCACAACGCATTACAGAGAAAATTCGTTTTTTAGTCGAATAATTCGTATGTGGAACAAACTTCCCGCAGAAGTCTTCCCTGTTACTTACAATTTAGCAAAAATTTAAATCAAATATCCACAAACACTACTCCCTCTTTCCTTCTTCACATACCCTATTTTCCTGATCAATACAATGCACTGCATGAGTAGGGGGCATCCCCTGAGTATTGGTTAAATAAAAAAAAAAAAAAAAAAAAAACGACAGTAAAATATTGATTACCTCAAGAGATATTCGGTAATAACTAGCAAGCTATTCAGTGGCTACAACTAAGACATTCGATTGTCTACAAATACGCTTAATACGACCGAATCTGTTTTCTGGCTTTACTTATGAAATTTAAATTTATTTAAGGGGTTTACCCTCTTTCGAATTTTCCATTTATTAAGTAATTTTATTTCACTCTTTCACTCTTCCATAGTTTGAACTTTTTTCGATATACTGTAAAAATTTTAAAGAAAATTTCGAATAAATAAAGAAGTTACAGCTTCTTCCGAGACATTTTACTTTAAATTAATTTTTCTTAAAACAACATATTGAAAATCGGGTGCTACTGTGAAGTCTTAACAGATGAGTCGATTTTCGACCTGCTTTCTTGTTTTGTAGAGAATTAAAAACCGAAGTCTCTGTCTTGTGCCATTTTATTGCAAATCAAAAATTTTAAAATTTGGCCACGGCAGAGACTAAAGAATTTATTTGACTAAAAACAAATGATTTTCGAATGAGTGCTTATGGCTGCACGATGGCTCCCGCTTTTTGCCTTAAAAAAAATCTCTATAAAGAAATTTTGCACCAGGATTGTCAAGATAAAATTTTAAATTATAATATTTAAAAATATATTTAATTTATTGTCTTTCTATCATAGAAAAACTTTTTTTTAATTAACCATTTCTTTATTTTTTTTATAAAATATCGTTTTCATTAGTTTCTAAAATGGATAAACCCCTTAACGTGGAAAGAAAGTTCACGAGTCAACAATAAAATGAATTAAAAGTTTCCAAATAAATATTCTTTTTGGAGCAGTGTCAGTTTTCCACTTTACCCCACTTAACCTTATATTATTAGACAAAACATAATTGTTACCAAAAAATATTGACTTAAGTATTGTTAGTAACACAAGGAATTAACAAAAGCTAAAAATAAATAAATATCCAAATTAACCACAATACAAAAAATACCATGTTTTAGTTCTTGTATTTTTTTTTGTTTGGGTTTTTTGTGATAACTAAATTAAACAGCAAAAATTTTTGAAAATAACATGGAAATTTAACAAGTTTGTTATAATTTTTATTAAAAATAAAAATTATGTTTTTTCGACCTTTAATTGTGCAATGAAAATGAAAATTATTCAAGTTCGAGGCCATATACTCTATATTTCTTCATTAGGATATTGTCCTAACAAATAATCTATAGAGTTTTTGTTTTCAAATTTATTATTTGACCCTTTCAGGAATGTGTTGATAGATCTATTTCGGGAATTTTCTAGGTTCCCATCATCAGAACACGTTTTGAAAGCGGTAACAATCCCATGCCAAACCTCAAGCATTCATATGAGGTTTGGCAAGAAGAAATATAGAGTATATGGCCTCGAACTTGAATAATTTTCATTTTCATTGCACAATTAAAGGTCGAAAAAACATAATTTTTATTTTTAATAAAAATTATAACAAACTTGTGAAAAAAGGCAAAGTACCGCCTAGTTTACTTTCCCTGTTTTGTTAACTAACTTAACAAAATATAAAAAAGGAGAGAGAAACAAAAAAAAACGTGTATTGAATATCCATCAGAGGTGGATCTTGCACATCAAACAAGTTTTCAATTTATTTTTTGATCAATGGTTATAATCTTTAATTTCAAACTCATATGTATATTAGTTCTCATGTAGTGAGTAAACTAGTTCATATGAATGCTTGAGGTTTGGCATGGGATTGTTACCGCTTTCAAAACGTGTTCTGATGATGGGAACCTAGAAAATTCCCGAAATAGATCTATCAACACATTCCTGAAAGGGTCAAATAATAAATTTGAAAACAAAAACTCTATAGATTATTTGTTAGGACAATATCCTAATGAAGAAATATAGAGTATATGGCCTCGAACTTGAATAATTTTCATTTTCATTGGAAATTTAATTATATGAACATTTTGTTTCACCCCAAAATAGTTTCGTTTTCAATTCAAATTAAATTTTTAAATTATACAAAAAAATTTAAATTAATTTTTTTTGTGAAAATAACCTTATTTTAGCCTTAACCACAAATACGTCCATATAATTTTTTTTTTTTTTTTTTGGTTTATTAATTTATTAATTTATTTTCTTATTTTGTTTCTACAATTGTTTTCTTGCCTCAGCGTCCTAGGACATTATTGAGGCCAGTTGGCGTAAAATTTAATACAAAAAAGAAATAAATTAACTAAATTTATGTACTATATCATTATAGTTAAAAAATAAATATAATGTTTAAATACATTACATTCTTTTTACACTAGAAGCATTTCTAAATTTTGTAACAAATAACTTTTTAAATTTGATTTAAAGATTGAAATTCTTTGAATAATTTTAATATTTTCTGGCAAGTTATTAAATTCAACTCCACCAATATATTCAATTTTTTGTTTAGTTGTTTCTAATCTGCATCTGTACGTTCTTAAATTTGAACTATTTGTAGTATTGTACGTAGCCTGGTTTCTCGAAAACTTAATTGTGTTGTGACTAATATTTTGCAATGACTTAAAGACAAATATCAATAATTGCATTTTGTATAAACCATTAATTGGCAAGTTTGTTTTGGTTACGTCTCTATTTAGCGACCATGTCGGATGTAAAAGTGGAAGATTATGTACCGTTTTTAAAGCTTTATTTTGAATTTTTTGCAACGATATTAGTTCAGTGCTATTTTTACAGCCGTATACTACAACAATATAGTTTAATTCGCTTTGAATTAACGCTTGATATAGCAGCAATTTGGTGTTTTCGTTAAACTTATTGAATCGCAGAAATTTGGGCTTTTCAGTGTTTATTACTAACTTGTTTAATCTTGCAAATTCAAAGTGCGGCATCTTTTTCCATATATGCTTTTAGAGCTGCATCATATTTGTATGGATAAAATAACGAGATATCATCAGCATACATAAAAACTTTTCCATACAATCCAAGATTTACAATATCGTGTATATAAATTGTAATTTGACATTCATAACTGTGGTTATGCAATAAACTTTGGTTTTTTTGAGATAAGTTAACAGGCCTAAATGCGTTAAATAAAATTCAAAATTCATACTTTCGAACTTTGCCGAACTGCATAATTTTCAATTGAAATTGTGAACATTTTAAAAAAATTTGAGACTATCCAATTGAAAATTAAAGTTTTTAAATGAATTAAAAAGTAGATCCAATTAGATCTAAATTGCGCCCATGGCATATTATGGGATCTATCAGGATCTTTTCACATACTTTTTCTATATAATTTTATACACTAATATATTTGAGGGATCTAATTGGATATTACTGGGTACCCCAATTTTGATGTGAAGATTAAATAAGATTAAATATCGATCTATAATAATTTGAGATATAATTTTTTTTTTTTGATCTGGTACTTAATTAATATTTTTTACATACTTTTTATATTTCCATTTTTTAAAATGTTTCTATTTTTTATATTAATGGCTCCATAGTTTTTATTATTAAGTGTTTCTATTTCATAAGGATTTTTTCAAATAAAAGTAGAAACCTCAAGTTTATTTGGAGTTGTCTCAATTTCATTTAAAATATTCTCAATTTTATTTTAAACTTTCTTAATTTTAAAATAAAATTCACTATTAAACCACTCACCAGGTACAGTGCAAAAATCATTTAATGTATATGCTCGTCATATGTATTAATAAAAAAAAAAAAAAAAAATCTTTAATGTTTGTTGATATGCTTTGCTAATGTAAAAGGATAGTATATGATGACATTAGAGAAAAAAACTGCCATTTAAAGTTTTAACTAAAAGTTAAACTGGCAACTATGATAATGACTAGAGAAAAAACAAACACTCTATAAATAGAAATCGTTCGTGGTAAATTTCATTCTAACTCAACACACAGAGTAATGTGGGATTTAAAAGTTACCCAATTTCTTTAACATGTGAGTTAAATAGATGATATTTACGATTAACACTAAAATGGCACGAAGAATGTTGATGAAGACCGTAGTGGGTCAGAAAATGCATTCCATTCATGCTAGTGTCTAATAACTTTTTCTGGGTTTTTTTCTAATAGTCAAAGTAAATTATCATATAAAAATTATAATTTTTCTGTTAATTTAGAGAAAAATTTGTCATGATCTAAAACCGAACAAATAAAATCTCACACATAAATTTATAGATCAACGATAAAATTCACTATCTCAATTTTATTTAAAATTCCTCATACAATTTCATATGAAAAGTCACAATTTCAATTGTATTATTAAATTTCTTTTGGTATTTTCTTTATTTCAAGCACAAAATCTCATATTAATTTAAAATTTTCCTAATTTCCAATAAAAAAATTTTATTTTCATTTGGAATTTTTTCGTAAATTTTTAACTACATATAAAATTTTCTCAATTTTCTCTATTTCAAATAAAAAATCTCAATTTCATTTGGAATTTCTCAATTTCAATTGAAAAGTTCTCAATTTAAGTTAACCCTTTGACGACGAATGGTTGATATATGCTATTTTTTTTTTGTTTTTTGCTGTATTGGCGACACTTTTCAACCGATTTTCTCCAGAGTAATGTGTATCGACAAAGGATAGGTTTAGCTTTCAGATCATACCAACCACTTGGACCAATATGGTCTCAAAGCCGAACCCAGTAAAAAATTTTCATGTTTTTAGAAGCAGGATGAAACAAACGCGCTGATGTAAGTGCTTACTATAACATAATATTGTGGAGCAACAAAATAAACGAATAATTTTCATATAAAAATAAACAAACAAAAATTTTGAGATTATTATTTTCCCTAAGCTGCGTAGGATTCAGCGTAAGCTGCTTACAACCTGCACCCTTAGGTTGTAAGCAGCTTACCCTACTCCCTTATAAGGATGCAGGTTGTAATGCAGAAAGTTTCATATCGTGAATTATAAACGATCTGTAAAAATTCTCCTGATTGATTTCCTATTGTGTTTGGTGTTTTCGAATATGAAATAAAAAATACTTAGTCATTTGTTTCTGAAGAGCTACCGTGGAGCGGTATAAAATAATAATATTATATGTCAAAAATTTTAACAACAAAAAACTAATATATGTAAAATAAATTATGTATATTCATATTATTACTTTTAATTGTAATAATGTAGACATGAAATATGATTTTACTAAAACCCATGAAATCACTGGTTTTTATAAGCGCTGAAATCCGCGCTTATTTTGTCCAAAAGTAATGCTTACAAGTGGGAATTCGCCATATAAAAAGCATAGCATATATATGTAAGCAGGTTTGTAAGGGATTCTTTTCGGCTTACTACCTTACAAACCTGCTTGCATGTAAGCAGCGTTTTTTACTGGGTATTTTCTTTCGTAGTTTTTGGTACTTTTTTTAAAAAACTATTGGACATAGGGGATCAAACTTTTGGTAGGTTCTTTCAAGAAACATTGAGATATTTGGAATTGATCAATTAGCACTACCCAGCAAAATTGTTTAGAACTGGTTACCTCAGAATCTATTCCAGAACATAACCTCTTGCCACTGGTTGCATAGAACCGTTTCTAGAACAGATTCCTGGGAGTCAAAATGTAAGGCTTCACAGTCCCAGAAAAAGTTCTATAACTGGCTCTAGACCCGGTTCTAAAGCAACCTGTTCTTGTTTGGAGGTAAAGAACCTGTTTTAAATAGGACAAACTCCATATAAAAAGAGTCCGTTGTAGAACAGAAATTAGAACCCATTGTAATACAGTATAAGTTGTTCTGTAACCTGTTATTTGGATTTTACTATTTTACTGGGTTGTTTGTGTTCAAAATTTCGAATTAAAAAAAAGATTTCAAAATAACTGATATTTCGAAAAATTGCCAGTTTAAAAAAAATTTGAAATAACCGCCAAATTTGGAAATAAACTTCAAAACTAAAAAAAAATCGCCAACATAAAAAAAATCAAAATTGCCGTAACAATTGTCAAAATTAAAAAAAAAAAGCTCAAAGTGGAAAAAAAATTCTAAAATAAAAAAAAAAATTCCCAAAATTTAAACAAATCGCTAAGATTGAAAAAATACCAAAATGAAATTAAAAGCATCTATATCTCGAAAACATTTTTAATTTTTGTAATTTTTTTAATTCCGGCGATTTCTTTAAATTTATTTTATTTCTTTAATTTGATGATTTGTTCTTTAAAATTTACCGAACTATTTAAATTGAGCATTTTTTTCTTTATGTGTGATTATTGGCTATAAAAACTGAAAATTTAGTGTGCACAAAATTAATTTTCAATTAAACATTTAATACATATTATTAAACTTTTATTTGAAAGTGAGTCTGAAATCAAACAAAAGTTCACACAGAGAAAAGTTTTGCTATTTGACAACTGAAATTTGGTTACTACGACTTATATTCGGTTATTACGAATTTCAGTCTGTTGGTAAAACTGAACATTAGTATTCACAACAAAGTGCGGTAAATTCAACTGCATTTTTGTTTTAAGACCTAGAGTTTATAGAAATCTAATATAAATATCGTAGTACTAACTGAATATATAAGTTGTTACCATTAATATACAATTTTCAATTCGGTTGGCACTTTATTTCTCTGTGTGTTTAATTGATATTTTTTGGACAATCATTTTTTCTGTATTGGCAATAAAAAAGTTTTCATATCTTGAACTTGAATAATCTTGCTCACATCATAATTTATGATAAAAGATCGAAAAATAAAGTTTGGGCTTTAACCCACTTGGCGCAACCGTCCTTTTAAAAGAACATCTGACAAATAAGAGAAAAGCGCCGTTATGCACGGGCATTTCTGTACTTATTTTTTTATATTATTATTGTTTATGCTTTGTTATTTAGCTTCGCAGCTCGAAAGCGTCAGTTGGTGAAAGCAGTTCCGGGTATTTTAATTGCTTATTGAGTGCTTTGCGAATAAGTGATTTTTTCTAATAGTGCGTAATGGAAAAAAACATGTAAGTAAATCATTTCAGAGACCGAAAATAACAGTTATCCCGAAAACTTTAACTCAAAAACTCTCTACGTTAGAGTCAACGGAGACATATACTTTTATATACCAAATGATTCGTATTGAAGTGGTCTTTCAGAATCTATTGTGATCTTAAGGAAACGATCTCAACTCCACAGTTAAAAGTTATTTTTCAACGAAAAAAAAAATCGGATGAAACTCTTAAGAAGAAAGTTTTATTTCGCCTTCATTAAATAAAACTCTTTTGAGGAGTTTTATTTTTTCCGTCTGAAATAAAACTCTTTTGAGGAGTTTTGTTTTTCACGTCAGAAAATAAAGCTCATTTGAGGAGTTTTATTTTGAAACTCATTTATGGAGTTTTATTTTTCCGTCTAAAATAAAACTCATATTGTTTATTTTCTCCTTTTTTATTGACTTTATTTGCTATAATGTGTTTAGTAATTTATTTATTTAATTTAGCGAACATAACTTTTTCTGCGGAAAGGTTTGAACACAGGTCGCTCAATATCAATTTAAAAGCAGAGAATGCTCTTTCCACGCTTACCTGGCTTGCAGGTACACACTGTATAGTTTTTGCCAATGTATAAAAGTACGGATAGTGTATTCTTTTAGCCTCCCAGAAATCAAAAACAGGTTTATCAATCGATAAGGGCCTTGGAGAAAATTGTCTATTTTATAGAAAGCTTTTTTTCATCCTCATTATCACTTCCTTCGCTTTATTGTTCCATATCTTCATATATAAGAAATAAAACAACAACCATTTAATAATAGGAATCAAACAATAACAAATTAAAAACCCACATGTTTTCATTTTAATGCCGATTTTTTCAATTGGAACGCAAGTGATTAGATTACACTGCCTTACAAATTGTAATGATCTGGCAAACGGCAAGCTTTGAGTCTTAATTTATATAAAATGAGTTTTATTCTCTGACGGAAAAAATAAAACTCTTCAAATGAGTTTTAAAATAAAACTCCTCAAATGAGTTTTTTTTTTTTATACGGAAAAAATAAAACTCCTCAAAAGAGTTTTATTAAATGCAGGCAAAATAAAACTCTCTTCTTAAGGGTTTCATCCGATCTTTTATTTTTACGTTGAAAAATAACTTTTTTATGTTTTTTTTCCTTTTAAGCCACAAAATAACTGTTATAAAGGAACTTTTTTGATATCACTTATAACCGTTACGGTCCCTGCATCATTTACATCCAGTTACTTGTTATTTTTTGTTTAAATATTAATAAGAGTAACATCTTAGTTAAACAATAAATAAATGGAAAGCTTGCGTAATGCTGTATTGCAGCGCAAAGTGTACTTTCTTTGGACAGTACTTTTAAAAGGACACCCGATTCCGGGAAATCTATAGGTTTAAAAAAAAAAGTTATTTTATAAAAAATGTTAAGAACCCTATAAAGATTTAAGTTTGGAAATAAAAATTTAAATTTTCAAAAAAACAAAAATTCCGGCGTATAGTGAAAAAAAGTTGAATTATATTACCATATATAAAATTTATAAAAGTAGACATGCAAAATGTTCAATGCCTGTAAGATATACTAAAACATACATCGACAAGATTATACTCAAACGAAAGATAATTGTGTGTAGATTTATATTCTTAAAATAAAGTGAGAAAAAAATTGTTTGACACATTAGGATTCAGCATACCTAAGTCTATTAAAAAATATGCATTTCCAAGACATTTTCTGCCAAAAGTTTAAATTTGTTGAGGAGTGTGATTAAAAATAAAATCTGATAAATTTTGTTAAGTAAAATCGTTAAATTTTAAAACAAATTAGCAATATAAGTATAAAAAAGAGTTAATTCAAAAGGAAAAGTATATTTAAAGCTTTTAATGATATACTTTAAAGATGCACAAAAAGCGTAATAACATTTTCACTGTTTTTTTTTTTTTTGTGTTTAATTAAAATCCATTAAGCAGTACGTGCAGTTTTTCTGGCTGACTAAGTTAATTATTGAAAAAAAAGTCTGGTTTCTCTTTTTTTATATTCATTTTTAATTCTTAATAAAAACATAAAATTTCTGCCTAAAATAAATTCATATTTGCATAAAAATATGTAATTTTTGTTTGAACAAATAGCAAAATTTTCCCCTAGTAATACTTGCCAATTATATTATATCCCTGCCAACTTTTAAGATTTTAATCAATATTTTTTTTTTTTAATTCAACTGCACTTTAAGTATGATTTATTTTATTATATTAAAAACACTCGAGCACAATTTTTTCATTCACATTGAACACGGTTAGATGCTTGTAATGGGATTAGTCGTAACAAATCACTTTGAAAAATTTTAAAATAATTTTTTTTTTTTTTTAATTTGCGATTGAATTATATGCTTCAAATATGGCAACAGAAAGTACTACTTACTAGTATTTCTTATGGAATTAAAATATAATAATATCGAGAATTTTTTATTTTATATTTTTAATTGGATATTTTATTTTTATTGGATATTTTATTGAAAGACAAAAAACTAATAGAATTTAAAGTCTCCTTTATTATTTTATTTGGCGATAATTACCTACAAACTTAAAAAAAATCGAGGGCAGCTGAAGTGAATTTAAAAATTACAAAAACATTAACTTTTTATTAGCGCATCACGTAATTTAAAATATCTTTAACGTCTATAAACAGTAAAATTATTTAGTTGACGTCTTAGAATTTTAGAACTTAGTTATATTATTTGGATTGTAAGTCCGATAGAAAAATCCTCGCAAAATTTAAGACTTTAATACATTCTGGATAGTCGTGGGCTACAATAATACTGCACGACTCGAATATAAAACAAGAGTAAAGGAATTTGATAGATTTTTTACAAAATTCCTTTAAAGGTTTTCATGTTTTAACAACTTTATGTATAACAACTTTATGTATAAAAAAAAAAAACTGCGCTAAAACATGTAAAACTTTAATGCAATTTTGCGAAAAATCTGGCCCATATGTTAAATACAACTGTGTACGCCATTAAAATTTACGATCAATGTTCGGTAATCTTGTTTTCGATTTTAGGGAAAAATTTTGTAGAGCTGTGTAATTTTATCTCGTTTTAGATATTTGTTGTTCTTAAGATATTTAATTTAAAATTATTATTATTATTATCAGTTTTCCTTTCGTAAGTTTGGATTAAATTCATTCTATTTAAAATGTTAATCTTAAAAAATAAAAAATCATATTAAATCTATATGAAAAATGTATAACTAGGGCAACCAAAAATAAGCTGGAGCTTGTTCTTTATGTGATATTATATAATTATTTACATACTAAATAAAGGGTCCGCCAAATAACTTTTTGAAAATGCTACACACAGAGAAATAAAGTGCCAACCGAATTGAAAAGTGTATATTAATTGTAACAACTTATAAATTTAGTTAGAACGACGATATTAACATTAGATTTCCTAATATTTGAGTGTTACAACTAAAATTCATTTGAATTAACCGAACTTTGTTGTGAAAACTGAAGTTAAGTTGTGCCAACCGTCTGAATTTCGTAATAACAGAATTTGAGTCGTAGTAACCGAATTTCAGTTGCAAATAGCTAAATTTTTCTCTGTGTGTATAAAAAAAAAACTACTGAATATTTTCTCAAATTTCTTTTTTTATTTGAAAGTACAATCCTTCCGGTTAATAATGAAAAATAATTTCATTCAAATGGCTGCCTCGGCTGGCCATGCATTAGCCTACACGATCGGTCCAATTTTTAAGCACATTATCGATTGTGTGCAGCTGTATTTCACCAATGGCTTCACGAATATTGTCCTTTAAAGCGTCAATTGTCTCTGGCTTGTTGGCGTAACACTTATCTTTGACGGCACCCCACAAATAATAGTCCAACGGTGTCAAATCGCAGCTCCGAGGTGGCCAAACGACATCAGCTCTGCGGCTGATAATGCGATCTTCAAAAACAGGGCGCAAAACATCGAGTGTAGCTTCGGCTGTGTGGCACGTAGCGCCGTCCTGTTGAAACCAAATGTTGCCAATATCCTCCTCTTCAATTTTTGTGAACAAAAATTCGTTCAACATGGCCCGATAACGATCGCCATTGACTGACCATTGACATTCTGCAACATTACCATGATTTTCAAAGTAATGTCGCAATATTTCCCAGCTTAGTGTTACCATTCACGAAATAAGCACTAGTTGAAAAAAAAAAAACGTTAGATGGCGGACCCTTTACAAGTTATTATCATGATATTAAGAAAGTTTTAAGCTATATTTGTTAGAGCTTTTTTTAGCTTATTTTTTAATATTTGATTATTTTATCGTATTTTGTAAATATTAGCTACTTTTTTACTTTTTTCTTTAAAAATTAATCTTAGTTAAGCTTTTTTGTTTTAAAATGGAGCTTTTTTGATATTTTTTAGCAGTCGGTATTTTAATGATTTTTTTTTTTTAATTTAAAATTTTGGTTGGTTGGTTGGTTTGTATTTTTAATACAAAAATTAAAACATTTTTAAACACTCAAATATTAATATTGCATGTGAAAATTTAATACTGAACTTTGAAGCTTAAAATAAGAATTTCTCTATTGCATCTTTGTTTGACTGGCAAAGTTCAAAAGAACAAATTTTACACAAATTTTAATTGTAGTAACAATTGCAATAAAAATATATTAAACTCAATAGTGTATTTTTTATTTTTTTTATTTCAACGTCTTATTTTACTGTTTTTCAAGCTTCTTCTAAGCGTTTAAAACATTGTTTTTAGAGCTGTTTTTTTGGTTGCCCTATTTATAACTAACCGTTTCTATTATCCATAAAGTAAAAATATTTTAGTTACTGTCGATAAAATGAATTCACATTTTTTTTCCTGCTTTTTTAAACATAAAGAAGTAGAAGTGTAAACCAAAGTATTAAAGGAAATATTTATTTTAAATACACTATGAAAACTTTGAGACTTTTTTCTATCATATTCAAAAGAACTTGCTACAAAACTGCAAGACTAATTCTCAAATTCATTCAAATGCAGTAGATAGAATTTGAAATAGCTTTAAAAGAAAAAATAAATTTATCTTGAAGATAGCGTATATTTAACTAATGGGATTGCACAAAAAATTTGAATATAATAAAATATTAAAGGCATTAAGAAATAGCTTCGCTCATACATATGCAATAAAATTCATTTAAAGCGAATGTTCGGGTTATACATATTAAGTACTCGTATCTTATTTCATAATTTTTTTAATTGGCATTGAATAATAAAGGAATGTTCAACAATGTGGCCTTTTCTCTAAAGCTATCGTGTTTTTTCGTGTTGATCCATGAATATGTCAAAACTGTCAGCTTCCATCAAAAGTTTAATTTCCGCTATCTCTGTTTTCTACGTGAATGCACACGTATTTTTCTGGCTAGCAATTCTGTAGGACGATCGACAATTATCGTCCACTTTTCGCAGTTAAATTATGACCATTTTTATATACAAATTTGTAATAAAGTTAACAATTTTAGAAAAAAAAAAAATTTCCATCGTTTTGCTTAGCATTTTCGTCTGTAACATCGTCAAAATAATAGCAATTTAGTTCAAGTTTTGAGCAAAACGATATCGTTTTTCGTAGAGAATCTGTCCCCTGGATTTATTGTGTCGTTGCAAAAAATAAAAAACACTACATAAAGTATGAATTTTCATTGACATTAAAAGTGAATAACAAACAAGTTTTAAAGAATTTTCCAATTCGGATTTTTGCAAACGGTAAAAATTTTATTCACGGTTTTAATAAAACTTATTGATTCCACAAAAAATGTAATTTAAAAAAATTTTAAAAATTAAATTATCTATTTTAGACAATTTTAAAGCGTGTCTCACAACAATAAAAATATCGTTTGTTTACCGCAATTAAGGAGCTTTAGCTTAAGCAGCTTTAAACTAAATCTTAATCTGAACCATTTGAGTTCTTTTGAAAATAGAGTGAAATTGTTATATTTTTTATATTACACAGTAAGTGTGTGAAAATGGCACACCAAAACCCCAGGACACGCAAACTTCTATTCTACGACAAAAAAAAGTTCACATGTCACGGGGTTTTGGTGTGTCATTTCAAAAGTTAAAATTTGACTTACAGTGTAATTGATAAAAATCGAAAGTTGTAATAAGTGAAGTAGCTTTTTTATGCAAATAAAAAATTTTGCAGTCCGGCTACGTTAGGGAATTAAGAATTTATTTGTCTATATAAAAATATATATTTTTTATTCTCAAATAATTGCTCATGGATGCACAATTTGCTCATGGATGCACGATTTCGACTTAAAAAGGGCTATATATTGAAATGGCCATCAGGGTTGACATTGTAGTCACAATTTTATAATATGATTTAAAGAAAAAAAATTTAATATTGTGTTAATAAATTGAAGAGCTTATTGTTAAAACTAGATAAGCCACATTTATTGTTTTATTGATTTTCGTTGTTTTCTAGCCATCCATTGATTAATATTTAATAGAAGTCTTGCTGGAACACTTATTACAAGTACATAGAGTATAAAAGTCTTGCAATAGTAATATTTTCTGCATCTTTTTAACCTTTAAAATGCAAAAACAAACTATAAAATGAAATGTGGCTTATCAAGTTTTTACAATAAGACCTTCAATTGTTTCTTTATTTTTTATAATTGTTTAAATATTGCTGTTTTTATTGATTTATAAAGAGGGTAAACCCCTTAAGCCTTAAGCGGGAACAAATTGTCAAAGTTTAAGTTTCAATTAGTTATACTTCTACTAGAGGACGCGATTAAACTATAAAAATTCAAAAAGAAATTATTACTTAGAAACCGAACCACAATTCACGCAAGTATTGTCAATTTTTGGTTTTCTTAACAGAATTATATCAAAAAATGGCGTTTTGATTTAAATTAAAGTTTTACCCTTTTTTACTGATAATGATTTTACAATGATTCGTCTATCTCCGATGGGCATATGGGATTTTAAGCGTTGTAATATCCGGTACGAAGATATTCTGTGTTAAAAGTTGATATTTAAAAAATTGAGCAATTGAAGGGCTTATTGTAAAAACATGATAATCCACATTTACTGTTTTACGGATTTTATGAAAATTGGGCAATTGAAGGGCTTAGGGAAGAAGGGAAGAAGGGCTTATTGTAAAAACATGATAATCCACATTTACTGTTTTATGGATTTTATGAAAATTGGGCAATTGAAGGGCTTATTGAAGAAGGGAAGAAGGGCTTATTGTAAAAACATGATAATCCACATTTACTGTTTTATGGATTTTTACAGTTTTCTATACATTCTTCACTGATTAATATTTAATATAATACTTGCTAAACACTTATTAGAAGTACCTAGAGTATAAACCGCCTGAAAATTCATATTTGTTGTACTTTTTCAACCATTAAAAGTCGAAAACAAACTAAAAATAAAATGTGGCTTATCAAGTTTTTACAATAAGCCCTTCAATTGCTCAATTTTCATAAAATCCGTAAAAATGATAAAAAAAAAATGGCGTATGAAAAATATTTGTATTAATTCAATATTACGTATACGCGACCAAGTCCAATTAAATTGTGTAAAAAAAAAATAATAAAATCTGGATTTGATATAATATTTTACAAAATACTGAACAGCGTCGTGCTCTAATAATATTTGTAACTTAAGAACAAATCTTGTTTTGAAAACTTTTTAAATCATTTCCATATATCTTAGCAAATATTGATTAAAATAACTTTTAAAGAAACGTACAGTGGACAAAAAAAAAAAAAGCTTAAAGTTTTTATCTGAAATTAAAATTTTATCTCAAATGGTTTTCCAACTTACATTATTGTTTATTGGAATATTTTAGTATATTACATTTTAAGGTATATTTAAGGAGACACTTATTTATAAACTAAAGAAGACAGCAGGATAAATTTTTATTTTTTTTAAAAAATTTACAAACTTTTCTTTTCAAAAAACAAACAAATTATTTTGATATAACAAATAAAATGTTAATCTGATAATTTAATTGCTTAATGTTACAGCTTTACATGATTTCGATTTTTTTTGTTAAAGAGTTTCGGTGAGGTTTTTCCAAAAAAAAGTAATAACGTTTATATATAAAATATGAACTCAACCTTAATCAAAATACATATAAACATTTATAATCCCTTTGCATGGTATACACACATACATGTGTTTTATTTTCTTATACCATTTTTTATATTTAAAAGTTTTTTTTTTTTATTTTTTTGTTTGTTTTTGTAACCAATGAAAAGGAATGAAACACGGTCATAAAAAAATATAAAAAAAAAAATAAAGAAAGATTAATATACACAAATATACACAATTTGCAAAAAGGGAATATAAAAAATGAAGAAAATGAATATGAAAATAAAACATTATTATATAAAATCTACATTAAGGTGGTCTAAAAACAAAACAAAAAGACGTTCGAATTCGCTAACTCCACAACGCTTAAAATATGCCAATATGAAAATAAATATGGAGTACCAATAAAAACAAAAATCCAAAACAGGCAACGAATTACGGCATTCGTGATCATTATTTTTCTATCGAAATTAAGTTTCTATTTCCGAAAATAAAATACTTCAACGATTTTTTTTTATCAGGAATGCTGTAGTTCTGTTTTTTAATTAAAAATAAATGTAAAACTTGGTGTTTTCATTAATAGAATTGTTGTAGTTACTCACTAAAAACAAATAGTTTCGAACGATTTCACTCGATCACGAATGTCGTAATTTGGCCCCAGTTTTGTTTAAAGGTAGCACATCGAAATTGAAGTCTAAAAGTTGTACTTTCACAATATTTTGTTATTAGAATCAAAGGAGTATGTAAGTTAAAACTACTAATTATATAGTTAAAAACCGGTCTACTCACTTTTTTTTTAATCAAATGTTTTTTCATTTATTTTTATCAATTAAAAAATTACCTTAAAATCAGAAAAATAAAGATTTTCTTTTATTTTTACAAACAAAAAAAAATTTTTAATAAACTTCCAAATCCGTAAAAATAAACGATTTTATTTTATTTTTACTATCAAAAATCAAATAAAAAATTTTAATAAACTTTCAAATAAGTAAAAATAAACGATTTTGTTTTATTCTAACTATCAAAAATTAACTCCCAAATTAACCTCATTAACTTTTTGGTTCAAATAAAGAATTTTTTGTAACAAAAAAATTTTAAATGAAAATAATAACTGGTACAGGGCAACAGTATTTATGTGTAGTTTGATTTTTAACAACTGGTAAAATAAGTTTAAAAATAATAATACATATATATCTTTGTAGTTTAAATGCATATTCCTTAAAAACAAGGTTTACTGATTGCTTTTTAAATAAACTACAATTCGTATTGTGAGTGTACGTATTATATTAAGTGTGTTCGATTACTTTACCAGTAAAGTCCAGTAAAAATTACTCAGTAACAAAATTACAGAGAGTAAGACAAATTTACAAAAAAGTAAACGAACGGAAAATTTGTAAGAATTGGTAAAATATATAAAACAGCTGATTTGAAATACCAAATATTAAAAAAAATCAACTGGTCGTTATGGAAAAGATAAAAATTAATTGAAATATTCGACCAGAAATAATTTAGAATGTTTTTTAATTTGTTCCATAGTTAATTCTTTAATATTTTGCATTTTAAATCCATAGACAATTACTGGCAAAAATTCTTACCGGCAAAAATTTATGCAGTAAAAACTTGTAAGTTTTGTGTCAACAACCTGTTACTTTACTCTCTCTTCTTACTATTTTTTACTGAGTATTTGTGTAAACGAACACCTTCCAGTAAAAACTTTTACAAATTTTTAAAAATTTTTGTGTTATCGAACACACTTATTATTTTATTTGAATTAAAAAATATGAAAAAATGAGAAAAAATTAAAAATTATTAAAATTATTAAAATTATTGCGACACATCAAATTAAAATCGGAGTAGCTGAATTCGCTAAATTGGAAAATGTTTAAATTTTATCAAAAAGTTTTTTGCTAATATTACAACCAATTAGAAGCATTATCTCTATTTACATTTTATAACATTTCACACATTTAAGTGTGTTTTATTATACATATTTCTCAAAATTTATTAAATTTAAGGCATTTTGAAAGCACCAAATTTTTTGAATTTCCAACGTTATGCCAATTAGAAACAATATTTTTTTGTATTTTATTATACTGCTCACATTTAAATATGACTTAAATGACTAAGATGAAACTAACTGTATTGCTGTTTTTTTAAATTGTTGAGTAGTGTTACTTATTCTTAAAAAATAACTGTTTTTGTTGCTTCTTAATGTTATCGGATTTAACTAACACTTGGCACATACACTCAGGAAACTTCTGCTGTAAATATTTGAAGTTGTTTGAGTGTAATACAGGTATCTTTATTTCTATGTGGAAAAACTGTCATTTGTAGAAGAAATTTTAGTTTTAACTACAATTGTAGTTCATTAAAAAAAACAAACCACATCAAATAACTGTATTATGATTTTACATTAATTTTCCACAATAGTTTTTTTATTAACAAAATAAAACAAATTAATGTTTGTTTATTTTTTACTGCATTTGTGGTTCATTTCTACTACAATTGTGGTTCATTTTTCGAGCATTAAAAAACAAACATTTACTGAAATCTAAGTCGTCCTTTCTTCAAGTGAAATTCCATTTGTTATTCTCTAAGTGTAAAGTTGTATTCTAAGTGTAGGGGTTTTCGACATTAACGAAAAGGAACAACATTGTGGAGATCGCAAAATCTAACTTTCATCTTTTTTTTGGACGACTCTAATATACACACATACATATATGCATACATTTATATTTAATGTAAATTGTAAAAATCCTTTCAAAGACTAAGTAAGGGACATTCTATGGAATCCTTTTAACATATAAAAAATATAATAAATAAATAAAAATACGAAGAATTATAAAAGCCCAACAGCAAATACTACTACAAAAACAACATTTATATGTTTGAATTAGTGTTTTTTTTTGTATAAATTTATGAATATGAAGCCAATTGTAAATGAGTGTCAATTTCTTCAATATGCAAAACATCAACAACATCAACAACAGCAGCAACAACAACAACAACAAAAACAGAACCTTAACAACAGACTTCAACTATTAAAAACATCAACATCAATAATAACAAAAACAAACGTCATCATATACTAAAAACAAATAACAACAAAAACAAAGCCATGTTATTAACAATAAATCATCATTATCATCATCATCGTATAGGATGTTTGATTAATATGCAGCTATTATTTCTCATCTTACTGGGTAAGTGTTATAGATAATATTTTAGAAATACAAAATATCACTGCTACTACCACTACTACTACCACTCTTATTATAGTAGTATGAGTATAATGAGAATGAAAATGAAAATAAACTTGGAAAATTATACTTATTGTCAGACAATCAAGTTTTCACTAATAGCACTAACCATAATTTGTCATTGGTTAACAGACGATTAAAAAAAATGCTATGGTGGCATATCGAATTAGATAGGGTCCAATAACTAATCAGTTACAATTTAATCCGAAAAATGTTGAATACAATTATATCTACGTGGATCAAATTGGATTTAGTTTTTTCAAATTACTTGTATATATAGAATTGAATCTAAATATTAAAAAATGAAAAAAAATGTAATAAACAATTGAATTTTTAAACAATTTTGGATAAATCCTAATTAAATTTTTCACTGACGTTGGAAATGGCATTTTGAAAGTAAGAAAAGTTCAAATAAAATAAAAAAAAAACCATAATAAACAATTACAGTATTGTCAAAAAGGATTACTGATGAAGGTTGTGTTACCAGAAACTGCGCAGTCTAATTCAATAAAAAATTACAATGTAGTTATGATTTTTAGAAAAGTATGCTTAATCTTCTCTACCACGCCTATCTCAAACAATTGAAAATATGTGCATATTAATATTAGTATTAATTGCACACTGTCTAAGAAGACGATGAATAAAATTCAAAAATCCCCAATAAAATTATTATTGTTTGAAATGAAATTAAATGAAGAAGAATGAAATAACAATATTAAAACGAACTCCCATGTTAATAAACTCATACAAATAATAATAGTAGAAAAAGTTACTAAAAATTGGTTAAAAATTACGTTGCAGGAAAAAGCAGTAAAATTAGCAGAATCTTTTTGCTAAATATTAGTAAAATAAAAACAGCAAAACAAAACTGTAACGTCTACTAAATTTTAATTACATTTTTAGTTGTTTGCATAAAAACTAAGCGCCAGGTTTTTTATAAATAATAAAACAACTAAAATGCAGCTCTGTATTTATAAGATAAATAACATACAGAGTTGTATCTGTCTTTTATTTGCCTCTATGATTTTCTTTGTTCATTTTGTATGTACATTGGAATGATATATGTCAAAGACTCAAGCGTTATTTAAAAAACATATGAAAATAACAGAAAAATAATTAGTGTCCGACCGAACAGTTCGGTCAGAAAACGCATTTGGTCTGTATTTGGTATTTTAAAGCATAATGGACAAATTTGGCGTGTGGAAAAATGTTTATTGGGCTGATTAGATGATATTTTGAGTGTCAAATTTGAAGAAAAGTCTGTAGTTAAGCAATGAATTCACTGTTCGGCCTCAGAAAGTTCGGTCAAATTGTAAATAGTTCGGCGACCGAACTTTTAACTTTATAGCTAAACTTCGGCTTTTCTCTTAAATTTTCTACACAAAATCGAATTAAATCGGCTCAACAAACATGTTTCCAATACCAAAATTTGTCATCATTGCCTCTAGATATCAAAAAACCGACAAAATATAGTTTTTTGGCCAAACTGTTCGGTCGGACACTAAAAATAATAGAAAAATAAGTGAAATTGTATTAAAAATTTAATTAAATAAGCACTGAGTTTTCCAAGGCTTTTGTTAAAAGAAAAAAAAAATTTTTTTAAATTTTTTAAACATTATAAATTATTGTATAAACATAAAAAACCACTTATTATAGTCCTTCAATTCAGAAAAAAATTGTTAATTTTTTTATTTTAGTTTTTAAAACTCTTGAATATTTTATGTAGTTTTATTTTACATTAGTTTATAATAAAACCATTTGCATAAATGCTTCTAAATATTTTTCTCATACGAAAATATAAAAAAATACACAAATACATACAGAGAAAAATTTAGCTGTTTGCCAACTGAAATTCGGTTAATACGACCCAAATTCGGTCATTATGAATTTCAGTCGGTTGGTACAACTGAACATTAGTTTTCACAACAAAGTTCAATTAATTCAACTGAATTTTAATTGCAACACCCAAAATATTAAGAAATCTAAACTCAATATCCTTTTACTAACTGAATTTATAAGTTGTTACCATTATTATACACTTTTCAAATCGGTTGGCACTTTATTTCTCTGTGTGTACTGAAACGCAAACCATGCATTACAACGACCTCTGCTCGTATTGATTATCAAAATAGTATTTTCAGGCTTTAGTAAATTATTTTTATATTTTTAGACTTAAAAAAATTAGTTAAACATTTATGCCCTGTTTCTAGAACACGTTTTGCTTCACGTTCGACACTTTTCCCATTTTTGACAATTCCCAAAATCACATCAAATTTCAAGTTCCTAGCTTTGGCGGTTTGGCCAGGCCGCCAAGGGGGAGACATTTTCGCGCTTTTAGACCTACTGCTCGTGATAAGGAACCCTCATACCATATTTTAAGTTCCTGTGACGTGTCCTTAAGGGGTTAATATTATATTTTACTTTCGCTGACATATTTAATTTTTCATTTTAAAACTATATACAATCAAAAATTTGTCGTTAATTTTATTAAATCATCAAAACATAAAATTTACCCTTTACAGTCTGTTTTGATAAAGATAGCAAACTTTACTTATAAAGAATATTTAAAACTTTTTAAATTTATGTTCCTTCAAATAATTTAGTGCTAATGTGTTTGCATCTTTAAGTTATCCTCTGAATACGAAAGCGCCAAAATTGACTACACCATGACGTTGGTGACAAAAAATATTAAATAAAATACATCATTAGAAAAAATATTACTTCATACTAATGAAGTGAATGTTGGCGGTCTTGTAAAAATGCAAAATGATGAGTTGTCATTTCTACTTATAAAAATAATATACCAAATATAATTGCTACATTTTTCATAGATAATTATAAAAGTATATGAGGAAAAAAGCAACCTTTTCTTAATCGATTTTAGGCGTTGCAAAAGGTGAACAAAAAATTAAGTTCATTGCCGATTGAAATTCAAAAATCTTTTCAACCCTAAATAAACGTTACGGTACGTTTTATAAAACAATAATAAAATGATAACAAAAAAAAAAAAAAAAAAAAAAAACTGGCCCAAAGGCGTTATAAAATGTTTGCCCATTGAAAACGTTTTGAAATATTTTTGGTATGAAAAATATGTGTTTTTAAAAACAAATTTTTACTATGAATACAGCTGTTGGGTGTATTAAAATTCATGGCCTTTTTTCCAATTTTTAGTGTGTTTTAAGGGCAAAAGTTTAGAAAATATTGTTCAAAAACTTTTTAACATAATTTGTTCTACCCTTAAAACACTATTAAAAGCCACCACTACGTATTAATACTTATACACTCCATCTATACGTATGAGTTATGCAAAAAAGAAAAAACAAATATTACTCATACGTTAGTTTAGTTTATTTTTACAGATTTTCAAGTACCAATTTTTTTTAGTTGTTGGGAATAAAATACATGTCTGTTTGTTTACGTGGATTTTATACTATTTTTCCAATTATTTGTTTGAGTTTTTTTTTTTTTTTAATACATATACAGATTTTCAATAAAACGAATAGTAAAAAAAATAGCACTTAAATAAGCAAACACAATCAATCTACATGTAAGTTTTTATTGAAAAATAAGATTTAATTTATTTTTTTTCCAAAATGATGGACAAAAAAATAACACTACTCGACGTGCAAAATAAAACTTGGTTTTGAAAGATATATTTTTTAAAAGACCTACCATAGCAAAAAAAATATATATGGTCTTGTATTTTTTCATCATAAAACGTGTGATTATATATGGTACCATGCATACCTGAGTAAAAAAATGTATATATAACAATATATTCTTTAATATAAAATATATGATCATATAAAATAGCATATGTATCAATATGTATGTATATACGATAATATTTTCAAAATGTTTTACCCAAAAAATTCATGTATAAGCACATCAAATGATGTATAACAAATACTATTCTGAATATTACATATGATAATACATGGTTTATAAATTTTATTAAATGTTTATAAAATTAGATAAAACCCAATATAAACTTAAATAACCTCGTCTGTCATTTAGATATATATGTATATACATACAATCAAAAAATTCAAAAAATGCAAAAATTTTCCAAGTCAGTTTCTATGTAACTATATATTATTAAAAAATAGCAAAATAATTAACGAAAATTGTTTGTAATTTTGCTAAATTTTTAATATAGACAAAAAAAATTTTAATTCAATTAAAATTAACAATTTCGTTTGAAACGAAAACTTGATGTCCTAGAAAAAATATAAATAAAATTTAAGTTAAACATAAATTTCAAGCATACATTTTGTGTTTTGAACCAGTTTTATGGATGTAAAATTTTTGTAACGTAAGATCTTTTAATAATATCTTGATAATTACATCTAATTGTATCAAATGTATATAATCAGATATAATTATATCGGGAGAAAACTCGGATATACACAGAAAAAATTATGGGCCAAAAATATCTAATTAATCAATTGTTTGAATATCAATGGCAATTTAAACATTTTTTTTTATTGATTCAATTAAAAAATTTATTGAATTTTCTAATATATCCATACAGTTTTGACAACATGTTAACAAAATTTTAAAAAACTTTGCAAACTATTTTTTTTTTATTTTATTTAGATTAAATAATCAAACAAAGGTTTAATTATATCAATATATTATTAAATTTGTAAATAAAAAGAAAAAAAACTGCAAATGATTAACTTTTAATAAGTTGAATAGTTTACCGATTTCAAATACACGCAAAATCGTAGTTATTTCACTAGAGTTTGCAACACGTTTTTTGTTGGGATATTCGTGTACGCACGAAAACTTAATTTAGTTTTGTGTTTTATATGTGGTAATAAAAGTGCACATGTGGATTTAAATAAACCTTATCGAAAAAGGACAATTAAACCATTATTTTTGTAAATAATTAAATTTTCAATAAGTATAAGTGTCATTAAACTATCATTTTAAAGTTGTGTGTGATTTTCTTAAGAAAGCAGTTCAATTACAAAAAAAAAGTTCAAGACAAGACAAGCAAAATAAAAATTTTGTATTTACTTTTATTTGTTTTCTTATAATACATTTTTATATTAAAAAGCTTTAATTTTATTATAAATAAAATGTCAATTTAATTTACAAACCTACATTTCTTTTTTTATTTAATGGAGGGCATATAACAAAAATAATAAAAATACGAGTTTTCAATTAAAACTACCATTGTTTTCTTCTCAAGTTTCAATTAAAGTTTTAATCAATTTAACTAAACTTTTTAATTGAGGTTGTAAGGAAAAACAATAACTCTTTTAATTGATATTATTATTATTATTTTAATTGAAAGAGTTTTAATAAACTGTATGCAAATTTTTTTAGTTAATACTATCATTTCAGTCGTAGGTGCAAAATCAATTAAAATATTAATTGATTCAATAAAATTTTTAATTGAAACCCGTTTTTAGTTTTTTCTGTGTAATTGGATAATTTTTTATCAAATTTATCTATTTAAATATAATTTCGGATGTAATGATATAATTTAATATAACCATTTTTCGAATCAAATTATATCCTCTTATTTTTGCGAAAAATATCTCATCATATATAATTTTATATAAAATTTCTTACTCGAGTAGCCATATATTGTATATATGTATATATTTATATGTTGGCCTTTATAAAATTGAATATTAGACATATATGGTATACATAATGAGATATGTTAGATCTATTGGCATGTATAATAATGCATTCCAATATATAACATAATATGTAATCATATATATAAGCTATATAGCTTAAGATATTCTAATATAGACTGTCGTATAAAAAATATTTTATTGTGTAATCTAAGATGTGGTTATATATGGTGTCATAGTTATAATACAAGTTAACATGACATTAAATGATGTAAGATATAATTATGTAAGATTATACATTATTATATTATGCGTCAGATGACTAAATTATTTGTCTTTAAACTTTTTTTAAATTTTACTAAAAGTTATATATGTCATGGAATTTAAGTAAATCCAATGTAATTCCTAAATATCTTATGCGATCCACAAAAAATTACTTATCTTTGTGGATATAATATTAGAGCTAAATTAATCCCATGTCAAATTTCGGGATCTATCAAGAATTTAAAATAGATATTATCGTATCCCCCAATTTTGAGATCAATTTTGCTATGAAAATGTGTGACTTCATATTATATGCGTCCTTAATTTAAACTACATTTATTCCATCAACACTCAAAAAAATATTGAAATTGGACTGCGGCACACGATTTTAAAAATTGTGTGAATGTCAGTGGCTTAATTTTGTAAGTAAATGAAACTACATATATTCTAGTACATTCAGGGAACTTCTGCTGTAAATATTATTATTTTGCATTCACTTTACACAGTAGTTTTTTTTTATTAAAAAACTAAAACAAATAAATATTATTTGATTCTTTACTACATTTGTGGTTCATTTTTTGAACAGTAAAAACACATGACAATTTTAGTTGAATTTAATGAAATGCAACTCGCTCGTTTTTCAAGTGAAATTTCATTTGTTTTTAACTACATTTGCAATGGTTTGTCTTTTAAGATTTTGCGGTTGGGTTTCGAAAAATTTTCTGAAGAAGGTATGAAACTAAATAACTTAATTTTCTATAGAAAGAAAAAAACAATTTCTGTGTAAATTGTTAGCACATTTGTTGCGGTATGCAATGAAAATGCATGAATAAGAAAACCCTAAATTCTTCGCCTCTTAAACAATCACGATTAATTTCCATTCCCAGGTAAAAAGATATTAGACCACGATCAACAGCTTCCACATATTTGTTTAAAGTTGAAATTGTATTCGTCATCTCTAATTCATTTGAGCACGCTAATAACATATATTCAACATAAATTTGTTCACATAAGTATAAATAAATCTGTTAACTAAATGAGAATTTCATGCTGGTTTAAATTAAATGCTATAAAATTCAAGCTATAAAAAAACATTTGGTATGGCAACAAAACATTTGGTATGGCAACAACAACTTGTTTTTGGTTTTTGGGAATGTATACTATATTGATCACTTTCTAATCAAATGAGTTATTATTTAATTGAAAAATAATTCAATTAAAGAGCTATTAATTTCTAATTGAATTGTCTATTTTCTTTGTTTTCGGAATATCAGCAATTAAAGGTATGGTTTACGTGATTTAAATCGGTTTTTGTTTTTTTTTGTGTGCCCGTAACATTGTGAAATCCCAAAATTGGGCCTTTAAGCCATTTACGTGTCCATCCCGGCAATATGAGCTATCACCACAAGTTGTTTAAGAAAATTCCAAGACGCAGTTTTTAAAATATTCGTGAAAAATAAAGTTATGAGATACACTAAAAAATGGAGGTAAACTCAGCAACATGTTTGCTGGGGGGATCCTTGTAGAAAAATTGCTAATATCAGCAAAAAAAGTTTCTTTATTTACAAAATTTACTGACTTTTTTTGAGTGTAAGATTTGTAAAATCGAATAAAAACTTAAACAATTAGAGCAGTTTAAACATGAGGTATTTCTCTCAGTTTTGATAAAAATATTGAAATTTTTAGCAGCTGTTCAAATGAACAAAATTAACTCAATTAGAGTTCTTAAAATTCACTTTTATTTTGTTTTTATATTAACAATTGCAATGTACACGTTCTTCATCTTTCTTTGCATAAAGCCATAATTTAAAAGTACTATTAAGGCATAAGTAAATATGTAAATAAAAAAGCGTTTATTGTCAATAATTATCAATAAAGGTTAAATTATTTGCATATTTTCTTTTGTTTTCCATAAAATGTTACCCTAAGGATGTGCGTAAGGGTATGAAAACTTCTACCATTAAAATGACGCACCCGAATTATAAAATAATTAATAACGTATGAAATACTATACATTAGAGGGACTCACTTTGTATGGAGGAAAAAAAAAGAGCCGCCTAAAAAAGTTCCTTAGTTTGTTTTATGACGATTCCCGTTCCTGAACTGAACGATTTTTAAAAAAGGAAAGGATTTAGTTTTTTGCCTATTTTTCAACTTTTTCCACTACAATATACAAGTATTACACATCATATGAAAGGTGTTTTGAAGACTCGTCCAACGGTGTATATGACATGTACAATCATCCCAGCAAAACCTAGGTCATAGGTTGGTATTACGGTGTAATGGTTAGCGCGTTGGACTGTTACACAGATGGTCCCGGGTTCGATTCCCGGTGACGACAACATCAATTTAGAAAAATAATGTGTATGAGTTTTCTATCACTTATATGTATAGCTGCGCCCACCTTCGGTGTTCCCATAGCACTTAACCCCACCGAAGTAAAATAATGAATCAGGGCTATGAAACAAAAAGCTTCAATAAATTCGCCAACTCAACATTAGGTGGCGACCAACAACTGTTCTAAGACTTATTATCTCGCGCAATTACAGTGTTGCCATGTTTAAAGCTCTTCATCTTTCACCACCTTTCATCTCTCCACTATCCCCTTTCCAAAGAAAGCAACACATTAATTAATAGGAAGAATTTCCTGAGTGTTGCTTCTCTTTAAAAAAAAAAAAAAAAAAAAACATGCTACCTGGTAATAAGTTAAACTCCTTACCCTTGCATTACTTCGCTGACTGCCCATTAGTAATACCAAATTCACAAGTATAAATGTTTTTATCATTTTAATATAGTTAAATTTTTACTATAAATTTTACAAGCTTAAAATAATATTCGATGTAAAAACGATGTAAAAACGAAATAATAAAATTTTGACAACTCTTTACCTGTAAGTAAGGAGTAACATGTTACCGAAGTAAGTACTAAAATCGATGGGCATGCTCTTGTTAAAATAATACGGTTTGTAATAGAAAAGTAACACGTTACCTCCACCCAAAACTTATATAAATTCAAATTCAAAATTTTTAAAATTTAATTTAATATACAATAGAAAAAATTTAATTTTCAAAAAAAAAACTTATTATATTCATACTGGAGGTAATGTGTGTTTTGTAAGGTGTTACCAGAATGTACAAGCCCTTGTTAACCCACTTGGCGCAACCGTCCATTTAAAAGAACATCTGACAAATGAGAGAAAAGCGCCGTTATGCACGGGCATTTCTGTACATATTTTTTTATATAATTATTGTTTATGCTTTGTTATTTAGCTTCGCAGCTCGAAAGCGTCAGTTGGTGAAAGCAGTTCCGGGTATTTTAATTGCTTATTGAGTGATTTGCGAATAGTGATTTTTTCTAATAGTGCGTAATGGAAAAAAACATGCAAGTAAATCATTTACATCCAGTTACTTGTTATTTTTTGTTTAAATATTAATAAGAGTAACATCTTAGTTCAACAATAAATAAATGGAAAGCTTGCGTAATGCTGTATTGCAGCACAAAGTGTACTTTCTTTGGACAGTACTTTTAAAAGGACACCCGATTCCGGGAAATCTATAGGTTTAAAAAAAAAGTTGTTTTATAAAATATGTTAAGAACCCTATAAAGATTTAAGTTTCGAAATAAAAATTGAAGTTTTCAAAAAAAAAAAAATTCCGGCTCTATCTGGGCTAAAATAATAGGGTTTCTATCAGAAAAGTAACTAGTTACCGACCCTAATATCTTATTCGCAAACTTATTACCGGGTAATAGAAAGTTTTGCTTGGATGCACTATACACATGTGATATTCAATGAAATATGTATGTTTTTTATGGTTTTTGCATGAAAATGTAATCATTTTTTAATCAAATCAACATATTTTAGTCACTATTTGACTAAAAAGAGGTTATGTAATACTTTTTTTCATATTCGTTTTTGTTCCCGATTTACCAAAAATTTGTCAATATGGGTATCAAAATTTTTCTTTTGTCATGTACATTAAAGTTATGTGAAAATAAAATGGAGTTTACCAAATTTAATACAGTTTCCACCGTGCTCTAGAAATTAAAATAAATTTTTCAATTTAAATATGGCCAAGTATATAAAAGTTGTATGAAAATAAATTGAAATTTACTTAATAAATTTTCCACGGTGCTGTGGAAATTCACAAAAGAAAAAGTTGATGTACATTACTTGTATATTGTAGTAGGAAAAATTGAAAAAATAGCAAAAAAAACTAAAAAAATACCTTTTTTAAAAACGGTCCATCTCATGAACGGCCTCCGCTAGACCCAAAATATTTTGGGAATCGTCAAAAACACCACCAAGGCACATTTTCAGAGGGGCACTTTTTTTACTTTTTTCTTTGAGTCGCTCTACTATACATAAATAATAGTGTTTTCAATTCGGTCAATCGATTAACCGATTCAGTTAATTTCGTAACAAATAATTTAAAACTCAAATAATTATTGGACGCGAATAATCGGTTAAAATAGGTCGAATAACCGTTTAAATTTTTTAAATCGATTTTTTACAAAAACATGTAAATTTTTTTAACTTTGACTAAAAAAATTACAAGAAGAATTCAGAAAAACGAAACGTTGTATAAAATATCAAAAAAATCTTTAATAATCGAAAAAGATCCTTAATCCTTTAGATAACATGTTTTTATAGACTGTAGGAAATTAGACACCAATTTTTTATTCTGGGGAAATTTTAAAAATAAGGAACACATTTTCAACTTTAACTCTTCTGTTTCAATTACAACTTGGTATAAATATTATTCTAGTTAATATAGTGTTTCCGTATTTTTTCTGTTTATAAAATTCATAGCGGCTAAACGCGAAACACTGGTAGATTCTTAGATATTTTTTAAAGAAAAACTGTGTAACTGTACACTCAGGCAAAAAAAGTTCGTAGAAGAATCTGTAATCCTCTGTACTATTTTTTTTTTTTACTAATTTTTTTTTGTGACAATTTTTGCTATTCTCATTTTACAAATTACTAAATTTTTTACTAATTTTTGTTGCAACATTTTACTAATATTTCATGTGCAAAAATTAGCAAAAATTTTTGCTAATTTCAATAAATTTTATATTTATGTTTCATAAATCGTTTGTCATCAATTATTAATCATATTTATGAAGTTTTTATAAATGCGACAAAAGTTTTATAAAAATTGAAGGCAAACATTTTATAAATCGTTTTATAATCTTTGTGAAAATAATTTTATAATTTTTTTTTTTTTCAAAGTAAATCAACTTTATTTATTATTTTACGGGCATAGCAACATAAATCAATATTGATAAGATTTAACCAAAATATATTTTTTATTTTTATTTATAATTCGTTTTCTTTTGAAAACTCAAAAACTATCAGAGATAGTTTTAAATTTTGAATCATCAATAGAAAATCAGAATTTTCTAAATTAAAAATAATATTTTATAAATTTCAAGTAATATTTTCTGAATGTTATCCGATACGTTCTACTAAATGGAACTTTTTTAATATATCTAAATTTAAATTTTCTAACGAATATTATTATTATTATTATGTCCTTCTCTTTTGCATGCAATGCATTCTTTTCAGTGAGAAGTTATCACTCTCACAAAATGAGTAAATACTCCAACAAAATATGAATATATATGTTCTTGTATTTAACAAGAACGAATGTATTAAATAGTTAGACTTAATGGTTGTGCATTTCTATAATGTAGATGGTGGTGGGTTTTCTTCAAGATTGCATCTGTTTTTTTACATAAAAAGAACAACTAGCGCTTGTTAAGGAATTTTTTGAATTTTCGTGTTGTATTGAACGTGGAATTATAAACAAGATAAAAATGTACAGCTTTAAATTAATATAAAAATAAGGTTAGTTTAATAACTAAAAATATATTTATGTGAAATATTATATAATTAAATATTGTTTTTTTACTTCTTTAATATTTTCTGCATTTCATCAATAATGAAACGATAATACATGAATCATACATACAGACAACAATGTTCCATAAAAATTAAAATGTTATTAAATGTACTTTTATATTGATCCTCAAATGTGTAGAAATCACCACAGGAATAAAATTAAATGAAAAATGTTTATAATTTGTGTATATTAAAAAAAATATTGTTAAAAGTTATAGTTACAAAAATTTTACTAAATCGGTTTTAAATTGCATTTTACAACAATACTTAAAATTTAGTAGTGGCTACAAATTTGGTCTACTAATTTCATTGTACTAATTTCATTTAAATTTGGTAATTATTTTAGCAAATCGGTTTTTGCATTTTACAATTGAAAAGTTAGCTAATTTTACAACTATTTTACTAAAACTTAGTAGTGGCTACTAATTATTTCTACTAATTCCATTGTACTACAAAACATGTCTGCTGAACAGACATGTTTTGCTAAGTTTAGCAAAAAAATAACGCAAGTCTCAAAATAGTTAAATTTCCTGTAATAACAGCAAAAGTTACCGCAGTCTTTTGTTTCCTTAGTGTAAGGATTTATTTCCGCTGAACATATTCTATTTACAACAGAATTTACTTTCCGCAAATTCGTCACAATTTGTTTAGTATGTGAATCTACATACATATTGTATGTAGTTACTATTTTTACACATTATATGGAGTTACAGTCCATTTACGAAACGCATCTTGCTCGAGTAATGAAAACTTAAGTCTTTTTGTTATAACGATCCGAAAAAATGTAATTTGTACAAAACAATTGGATAACTGGAAAAAGGTGCATTTAATGGCAAATGCCAAAATAAAAAAACTTGCCCTACCTTCATAATAAAACCCCAAGATTCTAAGGCATTTTTCATTAAAACATCTCAAAATGATTTTAATTGTCCTAAACAAACACTTTATAAACCAATGCAGTCAACTTTACTTAATACAGTGAGGCCTCGATTATTCGTGATGGTAGGGACCGGGAGCATTCTGGATAATCGATTTTCCCGGTTAATTGAGTAACAATTTTTAGTAGTTTTTTTTAATATTTGTTTAAGAGTTTGTCTTTGTTTTTTTATAATATCATAAACGGTTTGTATCCCCACTCCGTATTTATGTGAAAGAATTTTAGCACACACATTGTTTATTGAATGCTCATTAATTATCTTAACTTTGTCTTCAATAGATAAGACTTTTCTTTGTCTTTTTGCCGTTGATAATTATGCCATTGTAAAAATAAACATCATCAACCCGCACTTCTCAAATTTTGAAACTAAACTAAATTAAACACTTGTATATGCTTCTGACTCATCGTATGCAAACGATGGAATTCCCCTTTTTCGTTTTGTTCACATTGTGTTTGATTGTTCAAAAGTAATCGAAAAAAAATATGCTTATAGTCCCGTATAATCTAAAATAATTGTCTTTTTCAGTCCCGGATAATTGATGTTGCCGGTTGATCGAATCACGGATAATGGAGGCCTCACTGTATTTAACAAAAAAAGAAAAAACATTTCTGTGTGTTTTTATTGATAAAAATCCAAAAAAATACATTTTAAGCGATTAATCGATTAATCACCAGTTCTGTCGATTAACCGACCCGAATAACCATTAAGCGATATTTCGAATAATATCTTAACCGGTTAACCGGCTATGTCGAATAATTGGAAACACTAATAAATAGTTATTAATCAATATTTTTGGACATGTGCGTGTTGCGTGCAACAGTTTCGATGACAGATTTAAGCGAATTGTAAACAAAAGAGAAAAAGGCCAGACAATCGAATAATTTTTTTCCCAGTAATTAATTTTTTTAATCTTTATTAATTGCACGTCAACACACACAAGTATAAATACATACGCACACATTTACTTTATTAATAAAGTTACATTAAGTATACTTGGTTAACCTTCGCACACCTAAAGCTTCTTACATGCGTACACCAAGAAACAAAAAATTTGCTATTACGGGGAAATTCAACTAGTTTAAGCCTTGTGGTATTTTTTTTTTTGCTATATTTAGCAACACTTGTCTGCTGAACTGTAGTAGAAAAAATTAGTAGCCACTACTAAATTTTAGTAAGGTTTCTTACAGCTTAGCACTTTAAAATTAATATACTAAAATCAGCAAAAAAAAATTTTCTAAATTTTAGTAAATCCAATAGAATTTCACAGAAGCTCTCAGACACTTCACATATTTTAAATAAAAAAAAAAGCATTTACTCCAACATTTCATAATGCGAATAATAACCAAAAACTATAGCAGTACCGTTAACCCATTCCTGCCTATTTTGTATTTAAGTACCCAAAAAGGAGCCATCTTAAAAAAATATAGCTAAATCCAGGAATATAAATATAGCTAAATCCAGGAATATAAATATAGCTAATCACAGGCAGGTAGAGTTGTGTAGTTCGTGAACGACCTAGTTCAATTGAACTAGTCTTTTCTTTGAACTAGTGAGCTGGATCACAATCATCGGTTCTTTTAGGTCTCTCGCTCTTTTCGTTCTTTTTGTCTTTTGAGTAATATTTCTTTTCTTTATGTTGCTTTTGAGTTTTTTTTCATGTTGCCAGCTCAATTTTTTTTTTTAATAATTTAAAATTTTTATAATTACGTACAATTTTATGATTTAACAATCATTTTAAATATATTTTAAAATATAGAATTATTCTCCGATACTAAATTTAATAGAAAGTTACACGTTTTGTTTCGCATCAGCTGATTCAATTCACTTCAAATAGTTCGTGTCGCACAGCTCAATTTAGGATAAAGAGCTGTTGAACTAGAAGAACGAACTAGTTCATTGAAAGGAGCTGAACTGTAAAGAGCGATCTTTAGAAAGACCTAAAATGCCCAAGCCTACAGGCAGGTACAGAAAGGATAAAATTACTTTAGAATTTTTTTTTTGTAAAATTTCACAACCTTAGCGGTTCAAAAGTCTGCAAAATTTACATAGTCAGAAAAATTGCACGGATATGCCTCTGAAAAATTGGGGTAGGAAAATATCGGAAAACTTCTTTGTGAGCTAATAGTATTATGAGTATCAGTGGTTAATTCATAAGTCCCAAGTATGAGTGGAAAATATACCAAATAACTTCTAAGATATTAAATATTGCACGAGTGAAATTTCATCGATATTGGACAATTGAATCGGGGGTCAGTCATTAATGGGCTAAGAATACATGTCAGTGAAGAATAAGCAGAAATGTGCGTATGTATTAGATAAATCAATCATTTCTTGTTCAAACAAAGTGCGAATATTGTTATATGGCCCAATCTACTTCGCGCTACAATTTATGATAAATTTGTCAAAATGTTATTGTATTTAATAAAAGCAATATTTTTAAAAAAATATTTATCTTTCTGTACTATATAAAGGCTTATAATAAATAGTGATAAAAAAAAAACAATATACTGAACCAAGTCACCTGGAATTTTAAAAACAAAAAAAAATTAGAAAGAGTATTCACATTTTGAATAACTTAACAGTTTCTGATAAAAATTAAAAACTTATGGCGTTTTCTTTTCTGACAAATATGTCACATTTTTTGCACTTTGCCCTCCAATTTCCCTTTTTTTTGTTCTTTTCTAAAATAAGGTGAACACTCTGAGAGGTTACCGTGTGTCTTTCTAACGGCGTTTTCGTTGCTGTCAAAAATGTCACATTTTTTTGCACTTTGCCCTTAAATTACCTTTTTGTGATCTTTTCTAAAATAAGGTAAACACTCTGAGAGGGTGCCGTGTTTCTTTCTGAAAATGTTGCCTTACAAAAGGCAAAAAATGCAACATTTTCTGCCCTCAAAAAATTTACAGGGTTGGATATTTGCCCTGTTTATTTGGTTTATCAATCTCATGTGTATATATTGCAAAGTTTTTGGTGAGAAAACTCTCACCTTGGTAGCAGAGTGGTAATGTGCTGGCTTCTGACACAGAAGATCACGAGTTCGAACCCATATTGGTATCACATTTTTTTATATTTTTTTTTTTTTTTTGTTAAATTTAATTTACGATTTTTTTAATTTGTTTTTGCTATTTTTTTTTTAATTTTTTCTTTTTGTAAGTATTTAATAATTTTTTTAATCTGAAATTCGCTTACAAACAAAATTATAAAAAAAAAAATTAATTAAAAAAAATGTATGGAGCTAAATCCAAATTTTTTAAATAATTAAAAAAACAAAAATTAATTATTAAAAAAACATTAAATTTTTTTAAAGGTTTGCTGGGATTCGAACCCGAACCTTAACAACACTAAAAAACAGATTTGTTTAAATAAATGTAATATGTGATGAAATTGTGTTCTATTCTGATTGTAAAAATGCTTCATTTTCATGGGGCGAGGGCAAAATTTTTAAAATGTTGCACTTTAAGAAGGCAAGACTTTTTTCCAGAAAAGAAAACACCATAAGAAAGAAAAAAGTGCAATTTTAGCGCCCTGAAATTATTTACAGGGTTATTTTTGCTCTGTCTTTTTTTCGTTTTATCAATCTCATGTGTATATATTGCAAAGTTTTTTGCGAGAAAATTTTCATCTTCAAAGCCGAGGGGTAGTGTGCTGGCTTCTGATGCAGAAGGTCCCACGTTCAAACTGTCGTTGGACCACTATTTTTATTATTATTTTTTTATTATAAATTAGGATTTTTTTAATTTGGTTTATGTTATAATAATTTATTTTTTCCGTTTGCAAGTATTTAATAACATTTTAACCAAAAATGCGTTAAAAAAACAAAATTATGATAAAAATTATATAATAAAAAAAAATTATGAAGCTAACTCCAAATTTTTTAAGTAATTAAAAAAAAAATTGTTATTAAAGAAAATGTTTAAAAATCTATTTCACGTTGGCTGAGATTTGAACCCGGCTTGCCATAACAATATTGTATAAACGTACATGTTCAAAAAAATGCAATATGTGATAAAATTGTGTTCTCTTCTGATTGTAAAAATTAAGCATTTTAATGGGGCGAGGGTGAAATGTTTGAAATGCAATACTTTTTTCCAGAAAAGAAAACACCTTTAGTCATTGAGTCGAAATCATTTTTTGTTTTGACCAAAACCTGTAAAGTTATCAATGATTGAAAGTCTACAAAACCCACCCAGGTGGGTTTCAGGAGTGCAAAGGTTAAAGTGATAAAGTAGTTTTTGTATCGTGTATATAAAAGATAGTTAATCTCTGGCTTATGTTCCCAATTAAAGGTAAAAACATATATTTAAAACCAGCAGAAAAACATATTTTGTGTTTTTTGTTCATTTAAAAAAGCAGTACTTATTTTAATCCATTTGGTTTATAATATCTCTCGACATTCTTTAATAATGGTTGTAGTATCTAAAAGTTTCATAGAATCATATTAAACAATCGACATGCAATTTTTATATAAATAGTGTGGCTTGCTTTGAAGTTTTCAATGAATTTTGACATTTGGGGCGAGGCAAAGTTGTGGATAGATATTAAGGTTATCTATTAAATCAAACATATCATACAAATTAAATAATATTTTCTTAGAAATTGTTTTCATTTCCCCTAAGTCGTACACAAAATAAAATAATTTCAACCCCGTGGTAAAATTACAAAGAAAAAGAGCTTTAAGTCGGACCACTCTAATGTACATATGGGCACTTCCATAGACAGGTCAACCATGACCGAAATATTAAAAGTGGACAAATAATTCCTTCTGACTTGTATTATTAAAGAGAAAAACTTACATTTTATTAAACTAAAAAGTCGAAATTATATCTTATCTCTGCCATGATGATAAAACGGACTGCAAAGTTGCGTTCATGTTTTAGGTAAATTTTTTTAATTTTCGGTAACATTTTCTTTTAAATATGTAATTTTTTAAGACTGATGATGACAAGTATACGCCTATCTCAAAATATTTGTTACAACAAAAATTAACTCCAAAAAATTCAAACGGTGTAAATAAAGATCAGTGAACGGAAAATTTTTGATTAGCTTTCATTGCCATTATAATGTCACGGATGTCGCAGCAAAACAACATTTATTCTCATTACTTCTGCGTTGATGGTAGCCGATGTTTAAAACTTTTAATTTAAATCAAGTTTGTTGTGAATAATTTAATATATAAAAATCTGAGCCATATCAATCAGAATTATTTTTTTATATAATTTTAAACTGTGTCACGTCACGTCACATGGCAAATATTTTACTTTTGAGAAGTAAAATATAGGTATTTAAAATTATATATTTTTACGTAGATGCTAATAAGGGGAAGGAAAACTCACGACGGAATAGAGGAAAATTAAAAACAGACCACCTTGTTACAAAAAAAATTTCATATATATTCTACTTAAAATACAGGCCATCAAATTCCGAAAACGTCAATACACTGGGACTAGAGTAAACTTTAACAAAGGTTTGATATGCGCTGAATCAGAATCTAACCTCAGAATTTCTCCATCTTAACATATTTTTTAAATATATTAACCTAAAGTTTTAAAAATCTAATTTTTTCGCAATATTCGGGACGTTATAACATTTTTATGTCATCTGAAAGTGCTATCTCTTCGGATTCAGTACACATCAAACCTTTTAAAGAGTATACTCTAGTATCAGGGTTGGAAAACTTGTTGTCCTGTGTAGTTGAATTAATTTAATTTGATCCTTTGTAATTTTGAAAAATAAATTCAGAAAATAAAATTTTTAATAAGGGTTTTCACAAGGTTTAATAAGTGTTGTATATGTTGTATGTTGTATTGTAAAAATAGAGATGGTAAAATTTTATTTTTAATTTGACGAAGATTTTGGGTTGGGTTTTCACTCTGTTAGCACATTTGAACATAGTACACTAAACATAGCTACAAATTTTGTATCGTACTATCATATATTGTTGTATATTTTAAAATACAATTTTACCATCTCTGTTTGCGATATGACTACAACATTTAGTTTTATAATTAATAAAAACAAACTTTTTTTTTTTATTAATTGCTAGCATTTTCCTAATAGGAAATTTATGTCACATCACGCTACGTAACGACAAGTGTCACATCATGCGTTGTAAAAGAAAATTAAAAAAAGTTTTATTAATTCAGCAAATTGTATAACATAGTGGAAAGTGGTGTACCTTGAAACGGGTGTACCTTGAAACGTTCAATTTTTTGCGTATGTTTTGCACATTTTGAAAAAATGGTCCTCTAGATAGTGCTTTATTTAGCCTTGCGCACAAGTTTTATAAGATTTTTGGTCCATAAATTAAATGGATACAAAGAAAAATGGGGTTCTGTATGTTGAAATGCCCAAAGTAAATATTCAGGCAAATTTTGAAGTCAATTAAAAATCTATAAATGCAATATATTTGTTCACAACTAAAACAATATTAATAAATTAAACTTTAATAAAGAGTGAGATGTAAAATTTGTACATTTATTTAAAGAATAAGAGTAACAGTTTAAATTTTTACAAAACTCTATCATAAGTGTACCTTGAAACGATTTTCGAGTGTACCTTGAAACTAATATATTTTTACTTAAATATTTATTTCAATGCTGATTCACTGTAATAATTGATAATTTTTACCAAATAAGCGGTTAACATATGAAACTTCCATGTATAAGTCTAAAAAATCTCTAAAAATTGTTTTTTTATATAGTATTTTCGATATTAAAAAAAAAGTATTTACATATTGGAATTTAAAAGGAACCTCTATTAAGGACCTAATTCTAGTGGATATAATAAAACACGCCTACATCAGATTGCTTTTCACAATTTGTTAAATAAGTTGTGGGACTTTAGCACATTTAATTACTATAAAAAATCCTATTTATTTTTTTATTTTTAAATTAACCAAATCAATAAAATACTTTGAAAAATAGTTGTTCAGTCCTGATATTAATATATTGGTCTAATAAATTGTTTAATAGATTTTTGCGAGGGGCTGTTTCTTAACCTGTCATTTCTAACATTTGTTTCATTAAATAAAGGCATGAAACAAAGAAATTTTAAAAATAAATGTAAAAAAATGTAATATTGCTGATGGGTGTAAAAGTCTCGAAACGGCCCATAACAGCACTCTTACACTCGGGGAATTACTGCTGTATATATTTGTAGTTGTTTGAGTTGTAATAGTTGTATATATTAATTTTTAAGTGAAAAAAATAGTCATTTGTAGAACAAATTTAATTTTTGACTACATATATAGTTCATTTAAAAAACAAACCACATCAAATTACTGTATTATGATTTTATATTTATTTTATACATTCATTTAAAATAATAAATAAAATTAATGTTTGTTTATTTTTTACAACATATGTGGTTAATTTTTACTGCAATTTTTTTCACATTTTGAACAGTAAAAAAACCAATAACAATGTTAGTTGCATTTTCTGAAATGTATGTCATCCTTTTTTAAAGTGAAATTTAATTTGTTTTTAACTAGATTTGCAGTGGTCATTACCTACATAGTATTCTAATGTACTGACAAAATGTCAGTAATAAACAAATATATTTATTTATTCCTGCCATTTTGTCTATTTATTCTCAATTATAGTATAGTTTTAAAAAAAAAAAAGTGTACCTTGAAACAAAATTTCAAAAGTGTAAAAAATTGCGATTATTTTGCCATTTAAAATTTTTTTGAAAATTTGAATGCAGTACTCTTATAGACAAATATACTATCTCACTTTAAACTTGACTTTAACAAGTCTTTTCTGCATTGATATACATATCTGTTAATATATCAATCGTTTCATGGTACACCACATTTCCCTTCTTAAAATATTCCAAATCATACAAGTTTGTTATAATTTTTATTAAAAATAAAAATTATGTTTTTTTCGACCTTTAATTGTGCAATAAAAATGAAAATTATTCAAGTTCGAGGCCATATTCTATATTTCTTCATTAGGATATTGTGCTAACAAATAATCTATAGAGTTTTTTGTTTTCAAATTTATTATTTGACCCTTTCAGGAATGTGTTGATAGATCTATTTCGGGAATTTTCTAGTTTCCCATCATCAGAACACGTTTTGAAAGCGGTAACAATCCCATGCCAAACATCAAACATACATATGAACTAGGTTACTCACTACATGAGAACTAATATACATATGAGTTTGAAGTTAAAGATTATAACCATTGATCAAAAAATAAATTGAAAACTTGTTTGATGTGCAAGATCCACCTCTGGTGGATATTCAATACACGTTTTTTTATTTCTCTCTCCTTTTTATATTTTGTTTAGTTTGTGAGCAAAACAGGGGAAGTAAACTTGGCGGTACTCTGCCTTTTATACAAGTTTGTTATAATTTTTATTAAAAATAAAAATTATGTTTTTTTCGACCTTTAATTGTGCAATAAAAATGAAAATTATTCAAGTTCGAGGCCATATTCTATATTTCTTCATTAGGATATTGTGCTAACAAATAATCTATAGAGTTTTTTGTTTTCAAATTTATTATTTGACCCTTTCAGGAATGTGTTGATAGATCTATTTCGGGAATTTTCTAGTTTCCCATCATCAGAACACGTTTTGAAAGCGGTAACAATCCCATGCCAAACATCAAACATACATATGAACTAGGTTACTCACTACATGAGAACTAATATACATATGAGTTTGAAGTTAAAGATTATAACCATTGATCAAAAAATAAATTGAAAACTTATTTGATGTGCAAGATCCACCTCTGGTGGATATTCAATACACGTTTCCACCAGAGGTGGATCTTGCACATCAAACAAGTTTTCAATTTATTTTTTGATCAATGGTTATAATCTTTAACTTCAAACTCATATGTATATTAGTTCTCATGTAGTGAGTAACCTAGTTCATATGTATGTTTGATGTTTGGCATGGGATTGTTACCGCTTTCAAAACGTGTTCTGATGATGGGAAACTAGAAAATTCCCGAAATAGATCTATCAACACATTCCTGAAAGGGTCAAATAATAAATTTGAAAACAAAAAACTCTATAGATTATTTGTTAGCACAATATCCTAATGAAGAAATATAGAATATGGCCTCGAACTTGAATAATTTTCATTTTTATTCCAAATCATATTAAAAAAAAAAAGTCCGACTCAATTCGCAGAGTTTTGCGTTTTTGTAAAACTCGAAAACACCAACTTATATTTTTGTCACATCTCGTCTTCAATTGCTAATATTTTAGGAACAAAAGCAGTTCGATGGTTTTCTAATTTTTGCCAAATATAGAGTATCTAAAGTAAAAACAAAATATATACTTTTCCTTGTTCTTCACCTCATTGAACCGTATGAGTGGTAACGTATGTGCCTATGGAAATGCCCATATAGATTGATTTTTAAAAATCTATAACCGAATATAACACGTATGATTAATATTTTTGTGCATAACTCATACGTGAGGTGGTTGGAGTATGATTATACATTTTTTTTATGTTGGTTTTATAGCGTTTTACGAGTAGAAAATGCTTTCAACCACCTCTTTATAAAAATGTACCATTAAATCGCAGTAAAATTGGAAAACGGACATGAATACATAATATCTTATAAATGCCATATAATAAAAATATCTATATCCACTTGTCAAGCATTAAACGCCAAAAAAAAAATAAAAAAAATATTGTGAAAAATGTTTAAAATTTTTCCACAAAATTAAAAATAAAATTTCCAAATGGAATAGCAGAAGTCAGCCAATTAAATCATACAAATGGGAATAGGATTTAAAATCAGAAGCATATTTGGAAAGAAAAAAATATATTCACTGTGGCAATTGAATTTCTGGTCAAATAATTCATTTGGTTAAGACAATATAATTATTTGGTTGTCTTAATTAACAGCCTCAAATGAACTTTTTTCCAGAATTTTTTGCTAAGAAATGAGTTTTATTATCATTAGTAAGTGAATATTGGCTAATGTGAGACACTATATGGTTTTTGGGCTATATCCAAAAGTGGAATATTCAAAATCCAAATACAACAGCTTCTAGGTCAACTATTTGGGCAACTTTTGGCTATACAGTACACTTCGCTTATAGGCACATGTCTCAGTTGCACGCAAATTGTGGACTATATCGCTAATGTGATTATAAGTCTAATATTTATATATGTCATTTTGTTGCATATAAATGAATTCGGATGTAGTCATCAATTAATGTGACTATAGTCAGAGAACTTCTGCTTTAAAATATGTAGTTGTTTGAGTTGTATTACAGTTTCTTTATTTTTAATGTACATGTCAGTCATTTGTAGAACAAATTAAATTTTTTATGAACCTTGTAGTTCATTTAAAAAAACAAACCACATCAAATGACTTATGATTTTACATTAATTTTTTAATTTTTTAAACAAATGTGTTTACTGCTTACCAAATCCAGGTTATTTTTTGTTGGGATATGTGTTTCATTTTTACTACAATTGTGGTTCATTTTTGAACATTAAAAAACAACCCAGCAAAAAAAAGCAGTAACTAACTACATTTGTATGCTTCCAAAATAGCGCTTCACCGCCTTGCATACTATAAAGCAATTAGGGAAGACATTCTGTAGTGCTTCCCAAAATGTCTTCTTTGAAGCAGCGAAAAATGCTTACAATAAAGCAATAAAAAATGCTTACAATAAAGCAATAAAAAATGCATACCATGAAGCATTAATGCTATCAACATACAAAAACAGCGCTTCTTGTTGCCTAAGAAGGCATGAACTTATTGCTTCTAAGAGCACATGAAAGAAGCGTTTTTCAACTGCTTAAAAGAGACATACCAAGTGGGACATCGCGAACAAAAATCATGCCTTCTGGAGTTGCTTTGGAAGCGCTTCGTAATTAAATAATGCCTTTCGGAAGCGCTTTTGGGTAAGCACTATTTTTTGCTGGGAAATGACAATGTTAGATGAATTTACTGAAATGTATGTCGTTCTTTCTTTAATTGAAATTCCATTTGTTATTAACTACATTTGCAAAGGTTTTTACCTACATCGTATTCTAAGTGTATATAAAGTTGGAATATAGATGAGATGTTTTAAAAGCTTAATTTGATGCCGATTTTCGTTTAAGCATCTGAAGTTTTTGAATAACTTGGAACTTAAAAATTTTTATATTTCAGAATTATTTTGCGATTTTTTGTATTCTGACTATAACTTAAATTATTTGCATATAATTTTATTTTTATTAACCAAAGGTACGTGGCATTAGGGTGGTCCTTATTTTTCAACTTGCGATTTTTGGGGCTGCCCCCCTCTTAAATTATTTGTTTGGGTACAAAAATTCACCATGCAAAAAATTAGAGTTCTAGCATAACGGGAAGATGTCCCGCATCGCCCTTGAAAATTGGGCCCCTTGGAAAAATGGGCATAATTAAAAAAAAAATTACAAATTTTTTTTCTTCAAAATTAAAAAAATATAAAATAATTTTTGTGTTTGATTTAATGATAACTACTCAGATAAAAAATATTACTTTCCCAGAAAATCGCTAACTTACCCTAACTTTGTGTCAAAAAAGTTATTCAGTTATGCAATTCTGACCACTTTAGACTGGAACTCCGTCGAACATTTGTGGGGTGACGTAAAAAGAGACATAAGACTTAAAAATATAACAAATATAAAAAATATAGCAACTATGTTTGAGGAAGTAAAGATCGCGTCGAGCGATGTCGTCGTCTTATAACATCAATGCGTGATCGAAGTGAGGCAGTGATCGAGCAAAAGGGGTTTGTAATAAAATATTGAAAAAAGTGAGAATATTTTCTTTGATAATGTATTGTCGTTTCTAATTGAAAATTCAAATAATAATAATAATTATTGAAAAAAAATAATAATAATTATTACTGTATGGTGTTACAAATATGTAACGAATAATTTGACTGAATGCAGCGTCTGATATAAGTAACTTAGACCCATTTTTTGTGTTAAATACGATAAAGTCACATCTGTATTGTAATATTCAACATCTTGTATGTACAAAACAATGGTAAACAAATGAAGATATACCCTTTTTTGTGGCCAACAAATTATTTTTAAATAATTTTTAGTTTTTGTCGTAGCTAACTTTCCAAAAGATTTTTCCGAGTGTGATGTATATCGACAATGAATACATGTAGCCTTCAGATCATACCAATATGGTCTTCAGATCATACCAATATGTTCTAAGACCCGAATAGGGTGACCGCAAAGTTAAAAAAGTGAATAGGTTTTTCATAATTTTTGGTACATATTTTATCGAACGCTATTAGACATAGGGGATCAAACTTTCGATTGGATATGGTCCAATCCTTCAATTTTCAACAAGAAATAATTTGAACTGATTCATTTCAGTTCCTGCAGGACATTGGTCGTCAAAGATAAAAAAAAGAGGAGGTTTTTATTCAGTTTTTTTTTTTATTTCCCATTTTCATTTAAAATTTCTAAGGTAAATGATCGTAATTAAATCTTTCTATTATATAGAAAACTAAAAATTTTTTTGATTGTAAGAGAGAAAAAAGTTCACAACGTTTTTATTTAATGTGGTCGTATTATACTTTATTTTAAAGTTATTTAAAATTTCGTTTTATTGGTAAATACTTCGTTGTGAGGCGACAATAAACATAACGTTTACGCTTCCATAAATGCATAATGTACATACATGCCATTCGAATTTTTTTTATCCCAATTAGGCCTTTTTAATAATATTGTTTTTTTATTCAAAAAGTTTTTTAAAATAAAAAAATATCTAAAAAAAAATTAAAAAAAAACATATAATGTATGAACATTAGAGCGACTCGCCGAAAAAAGAAATAAAAGTGCCCCTCTGAAAATGTGAATTAGTTTGTTTTATGACTATTCCCAAAATATTTTTGGTCTAGAGGCCGCCGTTCATGAGCTGCACCGTTTTTAAAAAAGGTCTTTTTTTGAATTTTTTGGAAAATTTTCAACTTTAACCCACTACAATATACAAGTCATGCACATCAAATCATGCACATCAAATTTTGATACCCATATTGCCCATACTAAAAACATCCGCCAAATTTTGGTAAATCGCGACCTAAAACAAATAGTCAAAAAAAAAAGAGTATTTTATAACTTATTTTATGTGACAGCAAAATTATTATATTTTTGTGCAAAAACCTTAAAAAAAATTACATTTCACTGAATTCCCCGTGTATATAGTGCATGCTTCTTCATGTCTTCTTCAAAGCTTTCATATGATGTGTGTATTACTTGTATAGTGTAGTGGGTTAAAGTCGAAAATTTTCCAAAAAATCAAAAAAAGACCTTTTCTAAAAACGGTCCAGCTCATGAACGGCGGTCTCTAGACTAAAAATATTTTGGGAATAGTCATAAGACAAACTAATTCACATTTTCAGATGGACACTTTTTTTTACTTTTTACGCTCCATACAAGGCGAGTCGGTCTAATGAACATATATGGATGACCATATAAAATAATATATGAACATATAATAAAATATTTGTCCATATATGGAAATGTTGGTTAATTTTTCTAGTATATATGATCATATATAAATATTTGCAGTTTTAGGAGAAAACATCAAAGCTCACATTAGTGAGCATGGGTCTCAAAGAGTTAAAGCAACTTTACCAAATTATGTACCATATAAATGGTTGTTTGATGACACTTTCGCCGGTATATAAAACATTTTCCGATAACTTTTAAGTATTTGTTATAAAAAAAATTGTTTTGAGTGTAATTAACCCTCTAACCGACACTACACGTTTTTGCAGTGAATTTTGTATCACATATTCAGCATAAAAAATAAAAAAAAGTAGTTCTACAATTTAAATTGAAAATAATTCAATTTTTAATTGAATGAACAATTTTCGTTGTTGGAGGAATTTCACCATTTAAAATAATTTAATTGACGGTTTTCGTGATTGAAATTAGTTATTATTATTTTGTGTGTTTTGACTTAAAAAAAACTGATTTTATCGCTATTTATATCTCTTAATTTGACAAATTCTTGAAATTCCTAAGGATTTTAGCCAGTTACACTTTGATGTATGTATTTTACGCAAAAACATCAATAATTACTAGCTTAATATCTATTTTCCATTTACTTAATATCTATAGTGCCAGAAACACTGAATGCTTATTAGGGGTATAACTTTTAAAAAAAAATTAAAAATAATTATTGGGCTGTAGCCCCTATTGTGCACGTCATGAAGAAAACTGGCACAAACTAAACCAAACGACTATCATTATTAATAAAATACTTCCCATCACTTACAGCTAGGGCACAATTTTAGTTATACCCCTAAAGCATATATAATTTTGTGTGCATTTTGAAACAAACGTCGCTCTAATTTTATGAAAATGTCGATAAATTATTATCATAATTTGATTGTCTAAATGGAAATTACTAACTTGACAGTAGTTTTAATAAGAAAATGAACATTTTATAAATGCAACAATAAAAAACTTTAAAATAGTGAAAAGAAAAGATAAAGAAAATGCAAATGCAAATTTGAATAACAATAAGAGAAAATGTGCAAACATTTAAAAAAAAAAGTTTTCGAAGTAAACTTTTTTTTTGTTTTAATTTGAACAAAACAAAATGTCCAAAAAAACTAACTTACCCGATGAAAAAAGTTTCTATATATTCATATACAACTTGCTATTATTATATATGCGTATATAAGTTCATATATTATACTTAGTTTATGAAATTGCTTGAATATGGCGTAATATATTATCATATATCATTGTATCGTATGTTATATATTAGAATATCTTGTATATCTGATCATATGAAATAAATATAGATCTATATATGACCATAAATTCTACCATATATGATCATATGTAAGTGTATATGGTGCAATTTATTAAAAATAATTCACTTTTATATATAATTATATATGGCAAAACATATCATAAGATATAAATATATATAATAAAATTTAATGAAAAAAATTCAAATTCTTGTACATATTTCTTAAGCATCGTTTATAGTTAGAATATAAATGAACACTGAGAAAATTTTAGGTAATTGCCAACTGAAATTCGGTTACTACGGCACAAATTCTATTATTACGATTTCAGACGGTTGGCACACCTTAACATTAGTTTTCACAACAAAGTTGGGTTAATTCTACTGAATTTTAATTGCAACACCCAAAATATTCGGAAATCTAAAGTAAATATCGCAGGGCGGGGGACAGGTGGCATAATTTGGATACCTGTAGGACCGCGAGACTTACGTGGCCCAACTACGACCTAGTGCGTACAAACTCTCTCCTGAGCAGGAGCAGGAGGGATGTCTCGAGGCTGACGGCTGTTCTGACCGGTCACTGGCTGATTGGTAGGCATGGCATTAGACTTGGGATTGTACGCGGTTCGCATTGTCGCAGCTGCGGCATACCGGGCGAGGAGGAGACTGTGGAGCATCTTCTCTGCGAATGTCCGGCGCTGCAGAATATTCGACTCCGGATCTTGGGTGACCATATACTGGACGACCTCTCGGTAATATCACGTGTGGGATTCGGTGATCTCATACGTTATCTTAACCGAACGGGGTGGGTCTAGTACTCCGGATACCAGTTCCTTACGGGTAGTGTGGTCTCTTCAAAACGGAGTCGCTTTTTGACTCTACTTGATGCTCACGAGTAGCGTGAGCTGCCACTTAAACCAACCAACCAACCAAATATCGTTGTACTAACTGAATTTATAAGTTGTTACCATTAATATACACTTATCAATTCGGTTGACACTTTAATTTTCTGTGTGTGAGTTTCAAAATTTACTGCAACAAAAACATGAAAACCATGAAAAACTAGTACGCGCTGCAATACGTAAGAGGAATATAAAACTCATACACATTATTTTTCTAAATGGATGTTGTCGTCGCCGGGGATCGAACCCGGGACCATCTGTGTAACATTCTAACGCGCTAACCATTACACCACAACGCCCACTAAGGGTGACAATTTCAAACAAAAAACATGGGTTACAACTTCAAACTGGAAGCGGTAATGGTCCAAAAGAATAGTTATAGAACTAGTTGTGGAAGTTTTCCAGGGAAAGTATTCAACATCTGTTTAATGTTATATGTTTTTAGAGTTTTTTTTAATGTATATTTTGCGTTATATATAAACAAAATTTTGTGTTAATTATACAAAACTTATTCAGACTTATGCATTAAACAACACAAATTAATTTTAAAATTGCTCAAAAGCATGAAACTTTACCAATTGAACGGTATCACTGTTAACACATTTTTTTCGAAACTCTCATAAAATCAGTTGAAGTTTTTAGAAGAGAACGTTGGAAACGGCTTGTTTTAACAAACGAAATACCCAACTCTTATATTCTAAATTTTCAATTTAATAAATTAAATAATTGCTTAGTTCCACTATAGCCAATATACTATATGCCACTGATCCTGTTTTGTGGTTAACAAAATAGTTGTTTTGAACAATTTGAAAAAAACATTTTCAATTTTTTAATTCAAAAACTTATTAGATAAAATTGTATCAAAGTATATGTAATTCGATCATATTTGATAGACCCATTTATCGGATTAAACTATATGAGATTAGAACCCATGAGATAGTTACCATGAGATCAGCTTATGTATGCCATTTTTCGGATCATATGTGATGTCATATGTGATACTATATAAATCAAATATGATTATATCGCAACTTTTTTCGTCGGGTTAAGCAGAGTTTAATCAGTTTTTGATTCGCAGTGTTTGTAGAAACAGAAACTTTAGACAAATTATATAAAGTTTAAAATTGTTATACATCTACCAAGTTAAACAACTTTAATCGCTTTAAATTTTTGGACAACAAAATTTCCATTTTAAATTCTTTTTTTAAACTAAAAGGTACACGCAGCTTATTATTTTTTCTTTTTTTTATAGTTTTTAGTTTTTTTTACTGATTTTCTGTTGTAAAGTTTTAGTTTTTTTTTTTTTTTTTGCTTTTCATATGGTAGGTACGTACCTTGTTCATATAAGTACTAATGAGGTCATAAAAAATACTATAGCAGATACTAGAAGAATTTTTTTTTATTACTAAAATGTTTCATAAAAACAGCATAAAAAACAGTAAACATTTTTAAAGTAAAATAGGGTCACATTTAGGTAGTCAAAGGGAAATCACTACTGAGCAGAGAATCTTAAAGTATTTTTTTTTTGGAAACCATTCGATTTTTTTTTTAAATTTTAGTATCCACTGTGTGTATTTTTTTTGATGATATTCAGCTTCAAATCGAAATTAACATTGTGGTTAAAACCATGTTAAGTCCAACTTTCTTAACCCATTTTATACCACTCATCGATACCATGCACTGAGAGAATTTTCTGGATGATATCAACTAAAGCGCTGTAGCAATTCAGTCAAAACGTCAATCAAATAAAATGTTTGAATATGCTTAATACTAAAATCGGAAAGGACTTTAATTTTTTGGAGCAAACAAAATTTTCATAACCTTAAAAAGCATTCATATATAAAATATTGATATTTATGAATTTAAAAGTATTTAATAGGATTTCCTGAAAATAAGTAACCCTAAAACCCAATGAAATATCATTAAAACTTCAAAAAAAATAGTGTTTTCCAAAACAATTTTGGGTTTATTTTTAAGTTCTAATATGTGATGAAAAATTATTTTGAGAGTATTTTTATATTTGTTGGCGCTGTAGAATATATATTTTAAAATGAGATCTATAAGTTGATGTAGCATTAATTAAATCCAAGTCAAAACTGTAATTTTAATATTTTTCGTTTGGTTACAACTTAAAACCGCCAAATTTTTTTCGCCGTTAAAGAAAAATTATTAAGACGAATGGATTTAGTATGCTTAAACATCGGCTAACATATACACAAAAAGTTATTCATATCGTACAAAACAAAAATTGAAAATATTTTATCTCAGTGTCAAACAGTTTTTAAATGCCCCATACCTGAGATTAGGAATTTGCACCATTTAGCGAGCAAACAACAAATAAATGGAATAAATAAAGGGGAAATTTTCAATTTGAATACTTTTACATAGAAACTTGGTGATGGTGATAATTTTGGTATTTATCGTTAGATTTTCTTTGAAAATAACTGATTTTTTCTTTGTTGAAGTACTACGTTTAAGAAAAAAATATTTTATTTTTTTTATTGCAAAATTTTTTATATATTCTTTCGAAATTTTTCATTTTTAATTTTTGTCAAAAACAGCGACTTTTTCATGTAATTTAGATCCATAGATCCAAAACTACTGAACCGATTTAAGTATTCAAAAGATATGTTGAGCATTAACTAATATTTGTTTTGCAATCTGACTGACTAAAGTAGCTTGGCGCTAAATCAAGATATAGTAAAAATAGTCAAATTGCTTAAAATTTTAAATTAAAAAATAAAAAAACTCCAAAAATTACTCCATCAAAATTTTTTTAATGCGATTTTCAGTTTTTGGATACATAATAAAAAAATAGTCGCATTTTTTGCTGTAAACTATTGTAATATAACATGTAGAGTTAATCATTCTATTCTGCGCTTTACATTTTACGTTGCTTGCCATTTTTACTGAATGTTTTTGATATGCAATGCAAAAGCCGTAAACCACAACAATTGCATTAGTTACAAATGGCGCCCAACGTAAGACACAAAATTCTGAGTTTTGTAATTAGAGTCCAACCGAACTACCTCTTTTTGGCCGAAGCCGTACTCGAACTTCGACCAAATATTCAGTGTTTGGCCGAAACCAAATCAGAGGCCGAACTTGGTACTTTACTTTTTTTAATACAAATAAAACGTGAATTTTCATTGATTTTGCACACGAAATTTGTTAAAAGTAAAACAAAAAAATATTTAAACATGAATAAAACTCAAAAAAAGCTACTTAAAAAAAATCAAAAATATGAAATTGCAAGGTTAATTATTTTAAAGATGACTTTTGAAAAAATTTTAACTAAACGCTCTGTCTAAAGTGTTGTACAAGTTTATGTGGTATTAGAAAGCAGTTTATCTATACCACGGTCAGAAAAGGTCGCATTACAACTACCTCTTCTGGTTTTGATTATCAAAATAATATTTTTAGACATTAGTAAATTTAGCAAAAAAAAAATGAATTAAAAATTTAGTATTTCAACAAGCCAAAATTGCAAAATTTTTAACTAAAATCTCAGTTTGACCTAAAAATTTGTTTAAAACTTGAGAAGTTTGATTACTAACGGCTTTACTAATTTTTCTACTAACTTTTTTCTATGAGTGTTTTGCTAAAAATTTTCAGCTGTAAATATCGCTTTGAGAATCGCTGAACATTAAGTAGCATTAACAAGGAAACATTTTTTGTAGTCAAAATAGTAGAAAGAACATTTTCATTATACAAATATAAAACAATTTAACTGGAAATTATGGTTATTTTGAGTTATTAAACTGAGAATAGGAAACAATCATAAAAAATTTAATTTTATATTTAATGTAAATATGCATTATTATGCTTTTTAACTACATACAAACATTATAATTATAATTAAGTTATATGATTTCCTATCATAAAGTTTGATTTTTTTTAATATTTGCTTCCTTTTAATTTTGCAGAAATGAGAATCATATACGGTGATGTGTCCTCTCACTATTGGGAAACACCCTACTCTCAGCCATATTTTGATAATTCCTCAAGGCGAGAAGTAACATCTATAGTGGGTCAGGCAGCGTTACTACAATGTAGAGTTAGAAATTTAGGAGATCGAGCGGTAAGAGTACGACTCGTAATACAAAATTTATACAATTTTCAAGTTTAATTTCTTCTCAAGGTATCTTGGATAAGAAAACGTGATTTACACATACTGACTGTAGGCATATTAACCTATACCAATGATCAACGATTTCAATCTCTACATACCGAGGGTTCCGACGAATGGACATTGAGAATATCATCACCACAACCTAGAGATTCTGGTACCTATGAATGTCAAGTATCAACAGAACCAAAAATAAGCCAGGGGTTTCGTTTAAATGTAGTGGGTAAGTACATCCAAATAATATGCATAATTATATATGTGTGTGTGAGTGTGTGTGTGTGTATATGTGTGTGTGATACAATGTTTATATAAATTTATGTTTTTTTTATTATTTTTATATTTTTTGTCTTTAGTTTCCCGTGCGAAAATTCTTGGTAATCCTGAATTATTTATAAAAAGTGGTAGCGATATAAATTTAACATGCCTTGCTATGCAATCACCCATACCGCCTTCGTTTATTTATTGGTACAAAGGAAAACGTCTAATGAACTATTCGCAACGTGGTGGCATTAATGTTATTACCGAACGTACTACACGCACAAGTAAATTATTGATTTCTAAAGCCACCTCAGCAGATTCTGGAAATTACACATGTTCTCCAAGTAGTTCTGGTAAGTATTGTTATGACAAATAATAAAGCTTAAATTAACAACGCTTTTACATTTAAAGCGGAAATCTTAAGGCATATAACTCAATAAAGTAATATGATGGAGAAGTGATTTGAAGTGGTTCTCTTTGTGACAAATCATAACCGCCATGTACATTTTTATTATGTGAAATAGTGCCCAGAAGTTTTGGTACATAATAAGTCAAGATTGTCATAATGTAGAAAATACCCTACGCGTCAAATTTATTTCGTGAAGCCACCTTTGGGTATACCATTGAGTAGAAACCCCCAAAGCCTATCAAACATCTTTGGCTAGAAATTTTAAATTTAATACATATGTTCCTTTAAATACTACCCAACTCACTGGCATAATACTTTTTTGTAATTTTGACCAGGGTCGTGGTAAAATAAGGGGTTATGGTAAAGGCTACACACTATGTTCTGGGAAACCGCAAAACCGAGGATACTGAAATTTGGCATATATGTTCCTTATAGCTAGTATACATCTGCTAAGAAGGAATTTTTTGATAATTCCTATGGGTAAGGGCAAAAAGAGGAAAAGTCTTCCCCTTGACCAAACCGCTGAAGTTAGGAACTTGAATTTTGGTATATCTGTCCCTGATCCAGCATAAACATTCAACTAGATGGGAAATTTTGAAACTCCTACGCGGAAGTCAAAAGTAAAAAAATTATAAAATTCCCTTTATATACTTGGCAAGGGCAGCGATTTGATTTTTGAGAATTTTGAGGAAATTTAGCTTTTTATGGTTAATTTTTCATCATTACCCGGGGTTAAATAAAAAATTAGTTTAGAATTATTAAGCCATGTGTACGTGCTGACCAAAATGGCAGTAGAATGATTTATTATATAAATATAAATTTTAAAGAATTTTATTAATTATTGTAAAAAAAAAACAACAATTTCCCATCGTTTAGTTTAAAGCTTTCGTAGGTAACATCGTCAAAACGATAGCAATTTAGGTATCGTTTTGAACAAAACAATATCGTTTTTTTTAGAGATTCTGTCCCCTGTTGAATTTTTAGAAATATGATTAAAATTTAATCTGGCTAAAAAAAATTTGAAATTCCATAAAAAATAGTCTACGGTAAATTAACACTTTCATGCTCTTGCTGTCGAAATGACCCTTAGTGGAAAAAATGGATTTTCCAATTTTTTTCCACAAAGGGTCATTTTGATAAAAAAAAGTAATACATTTTTAGTTTTAAATAATTTTTTTTTTTCTGTTAAAATCTATGTTTAGTGAAAAAAATTTTAAAAATATATTTTTTTCACTATGGGTCATTTTGACACTAAGAGAATAAAATTTTTAATTTAGTACAGACTATTTTTTTCTGGATTAAAATAACGGCTTTAGCCAGGTTAAACACAAAATTATTATTTAAGATATTTTTTGTTTAAATATCTATATACAAAATCGCTTAGCTTCAGCTTTTTTCTCATTGCAGCACGACACGGGGTAACATTGTTAAATTTAACCAATATTTTAAACACAGAAGCTTCATACATTGTGTCTTGAAATTTTAAATCTAAAACTTCAATAGTAATAACCAGGGATAGGAACTTTATGCACTAAAAAACAGTGTTTTAGACGCCTATAAAATGCATTAAAATATGTACTAACAACTAAAAAACTATGTACTCTAATTTTTTCAAATTAATTATACCCAGTTTTTTAAGTAAAATTAATTCAATTTTAAATTTAATTTGTATTTTTTAATATATTCACTGCACCAGTTTTGCACAATTAATACAAAATTTAAATTATTTGTATTGAAAAATATGCATTTAAAACACCACTAAAACCTGTATCTCTTAAACCCAGTGTGCAAATAAAATTGAGTAGGGCTTGAGTAGCTTAGACCTCTTAAGTCTAATATTAACGTGTGATTAAAAGTGAATTTTTACGAAAACCTAAGAAAAATTCAATAAAAATATGCAAAATAATTAAAAATATGCAAGAAAAATATGAATTGATAGCAAAATAAGTAAAAATATGCAACAAAAATATGCATTTAAAGCGAAATATGCAAAAATATGCATATATATAGCAAAATATGCAAAAATATGCATTAGCAAATCGATGCCATTTTAACACAAACCCTTGGAACATAGTTTTAATAAAATATTTGCTTTTTCGAAAGTGCTTTTAAAACACTTACGTTTTCCTCCCTCGTGTTCTATATTAGCCCCATTTTTTGCATAACTGTATTTTTTTATCCTACACTCAAATGAAAAAGTTAGTAAAGTCAGCAAAAATATTTTTGTGATTCTTTTTAAAATAATTTACAATACGTTACAAAATATAAAAATGTCCATACTCCCAAATTGACGATATGAATTAATATAATATCTAAAAACAATAGAAATAATTATCTATAACATAAACGAAATTATCTTTGAACTACTTACATCAATTATTGTCTAAATGATGCTATCTTTTAAAGGAACGCAAATGCCGCAGAGAATTATAGAAACGAAAAGAAAAACTAACAAAATATATAGCATATACAACCCTTTTTTGCAATAATAAAAAGGAAACAGAAAAATCTACCTAAGATGTATGTCTTTGTCTTTCGCTTTATTCTGTCTACCTATTGCATATTTGTTAGCAATTTGACCACACATGATTATTAATATATATAAACATTTAGTTTACAAATACACACTCAGGGAACTTCTGCTTTAAAAGTTGTTTGGGTTGTAATACAGTTTCATTATTTTTAATGTAAATGTAAGTCATTTGTAGAACAAATAAAATTTTTAACTAACCTTGTAGTTCATTTAAAAACACAACTCACATCAAATGACTGTTTTACGATTTTACATTCATTTTTTACATTTGTTTTTTGTTATTTAAAAAAATAAATGTTTGTTTATTTTTTACTACCATGTGGTTCATTTTTACTACAATTGTTAGTCATTTTTTTAACATTAAAAAACAAATGACAATGTTAGTTGAATTTAATGAAATGTAAGTCGTCCTTTTTTTAAATGAATTTTCATTTGTTTTTGACTACAATTGCTGTCGTCTTTACCAACATAGTTTCCTAAGTGTACATTTAATCTTTATTAAATTTAAATATTTTATTTTGTCTTTAATTTATTTAATAGACAATTACTTTTACAAGCCGGTGACGACGCAAAATTTAAGTCGTTTTAATCCACAATTTTGTTTTATGTATGAAAAACAGATACCAAAATCTTCCATGGTTGATTTTTTATATTATGTCTTACTAGAGTTGTACTTTTTAGAATAATTTTAATCGTCACTACTACATCGTGACATGCTGCGACATCTAATTCATTCTGAGTATATCTTTCAGTCTGGTTTTTGTTCACACTATTGATGTGTTTAAAACAGTTGTTCACACTATTGATGAGTTCAAAACAGTTAAGTGCTGAATAAGTATAACTAAAATTTTAGTTTAAAACATAATTTTAGCAAAAAATTTGCTGAAAAATAGTATACCTGATTTACAAGATGTTTTACTAACTTTTCTACTAACTTATTTTTTTGAGTGTAGATAAAAAAATTTAAAAAAAAACTAATTGAAATCTAATGGAATCCACATACATTTTTTTTTATTTTTTTTTTTTTGTGTGAATAAAACAAACTAAATTAGTTGATCAGCCTTCATTCTTAACAAAAATGTGATTTTTTTCATGCGCAAAAATGTGTTTGTCTAGGGGTCAATATCAACCCCGAGGTAGGAAAGTGAAAGTTTTATTTAGGACGGTATGAAGGTTAACAAAAATATGTGTTTTTTCGTATAACTTTTAAGAAAATCGCGCATAACTTAAAAGTTATTTTTAGTTTTTTTTTTTAATTTTAATTCTATATTTCTTTTCTGCATATAAATTTAGACTAGATTGTACATAGTGTTGGTTAAGAAATAATGGAACTTAAAGTCAACCCCTAGAGACAAATTACTAATTCTTAATCCTTTGACGACGAGTTTTTGATATATGTCCCAGTTTACTTTTTGCTAACCTGTAGGACGATTTTAACAAAACTTGTTGTGATAGACAATAATAATTCGACTGGAATTCAAGTATCCATTTTGCCGGAGTATTCTATTGAATTACGGTGTAAATCAAGACTTGAAATTGGAAAACAGAACTTGAATTACACTTGAATTTAACTTGAATTTCAGCAAAATTGTCCATAAAAATTCGTCACAAAATTTGTATGCAAAGAAGTTTAACAGTGGGTGTTCTTTAGTCAAACTTGTACCGAACTAGTCTGTTTTTTTATAAATACAGGCCATAAAACATTTTTAAATTTATTCTTTTAATTAACAATTTTAAGTTAAAATTACAGTTAATTGAAGTAAAAAATAAAAATTTTAACAAATGAAATAAAATTACAAAAATATTAAAATTTTTTTTATTCCAAATACATATTTTAGTAACTAAAATGTTTATTAATTTTTAATAGCGTTTTTTTTAACGGGGTTATTTCGTAAAACACTCATGTGAAGTTTTCACTTCACCGAAGTGTTTATGAAATAGGTGATTTAATTTAAATTAATTCTAAAAAGTCAATTGATTTTGTTTCAATTTAAAATAAAACATTTAAAATTTTGAATACTGCACTCAAAAAAATAAGTTAGTAGAAAAGTTAGTAAACGTCTTGTAAATCAGGTATACTATTTTTTAGCAAATTTTTTTGCTAAAATCGTGTTTTCAGCAAAAATTTTTGTTATACTTATTCACTTAACTGTTTTATAGTAATGCTTTACGAATATTATACTAATGTTTAACTAATTAATTTCGCTAAAAAAAATTGTGCTGATAAGCACATTAATAGTGTAGACCAGATTGAAAGATATACGCAGAATGAAGTAGATGTTGCGGCATGTCAAGATGTAGTAGAGAAGAGGAAAATGATACTAAAAAGTACAACTCTAATAAGTCATATAAAAAAATCAACCATGGAAGACTTTTGTATCTGTTTTTCATACATAAAACAAAATTGAGGATTAAAACAACTTAAATTTTGCGTTGTCACCGGCTTGTGAAAAGAATTGTCTATTAAATAAATAAAAAACAAAATAAAATATTTAAATTTCATATGTATTTCTAAACTAAATGTTTACAGATTAATAATCTAGTGTGGTCAAATTGCAAACAAACATATACAGACATGTAGACAGAGTAAAGCGAAAGACAAAGACACACATCTTAGGTAGATTTTTATGGTTCCTTTTTCTTATTACAAAAAAAGGGTAGTTTTTTCGTTTCGGTTGTTTTTTGTTTATTTTTTCGTTTCGTTTCTATAATTATCTTCGGCAGTTGCGTCCTTTAAAAGATAGCATCATTTAGACAACCATTGATGTAAGTAGTTGAAAGAAAATTTTTGTTATGTTATATATATTTATTTCTATATATTTTCAGATACTAAATTAATTCATGTTGCCAATGTGGGAAAATGAAAATTATTATATTTCGTAATTATTATTATTATTATTTCGTGATTATTTTTAAAAGAATCACAAAAATGTATTTTATGATTTTCAGCAAATAAATTAACTAAATTACAATTTTTCTAAAAATTTTTTGCGTTTTTTTCAGTCTACTAAAATTCAGCAAAAAATTTATTAATTTTTAGCAAGGCTTTTTTATTTCTAATCCACGAAGTGTTAGCAAAACTCTTGCTGAATCTACTAATTTTGTTGCTAAAAATCAGCTCACTGATTTTCAGCAAAAGATTTTGCTGACATTAGCAATTTTTTTGCAAGCAACCTCCTGACTAAAATTTTGCTGACCCAGCAAAATTTTTTGCTGACTTTACAAACTTTTTTTTTGATTGTAGCTTAAACTTCTCTACGAGAACACAAAAAAATTCCGGGAATCTCGAATAAATTTCTCGGGATCGCGGAATTGAAAAAGAACCTATAAAATAAGTACCCAATTTTCTTAAATAAATCTCAGAAGTTTTTAGCTAATCCTCCAGCCCCTTAATACCCAAACTTATTTATCTATTATATTTTTTCTCTTCAGATTCTGCCTCGGTAGTGGTACATGTCATCAATGGCGAACATCCGGCAGCAATGCAACATGGTAACAATAGTGCTTCTACTTTGACACAATCATTCCGGAGAGTTGTACGATCCCTATCATATGATGCCATCATCTCGGCATTTGTCAATATATCAACCCTGCATGATCTTCTAAATTCTTTAGTTGATTTTATGATTACAACAAATTGTTGTCTAATATTAATGGGTATGGCGGTCTCAAACTGTGTATTAACGCATAGTAGTCGTCTAACACGTTGCATCACCAGGTGACTGTAATCAATCATAAATATTCGGCATTGGCCGAATTTTATGCTGAGGAAGAGAATGAAGAAGGTTATGATGCCTAGCCAAAAAGGACTCATGTCACATGCCATATTGTCACAATGGATGTTTTTCTTTAGTATTGTATTTTAACGATTTGATCGTACATACCATACGTCGTCATATTACAAATAGATGTCTTTTATGTTATAAATGTAAAATTTTTATGTTTCGTAAATTTTTAACCAGCAGCAATTAAAGAATTAAAACATCTGGGTTTCTAATGGTTTAACGTCGTCGTGGGTCATTTTACCGCTAAGGGGCATTTTAAAGGTGTTTGCAAGCCAAGTTAATTGTGTATGCAAATGGAGTAAACTTTGCATTTGTTTATATTGTTCATAGTTATTAATTATTACATAAATAAAATAATAATTAAGTAAGTTTAAAAGATTTTAATTATGTATGACATAATATTAAGTAGATAAACGTAAAACCAAAAAAAAAAAAAAAAACAAAAAAAAAATATAAATAAAAAAAAATAAAAATAAATATTTTAAAGTTTTTTTCGAACCTTATATAAGTTTAGATAAATAGTTTTAGAAACTAACAAGCCATGATTATTTCAACATTTAAAGAAAACAACGGACAAAAAAAGAGCTTTATTTAGAGAAAACTTGAAGTTTTTATAAAGCTATTTTTTAAAAAGCTTTTTACATAACTTTTTCATTTAAAATTAGCATTTAAATTGCATTTAATAATATAAAACCCTAAACAAAAAATAGCTTTTTCTACAGAACTTTCATAATTTGCAAAGTTTATTTAACAAAGCTTTTACCAGAAAAAAAAACACTTATTTTACTTAAGAATCTTTGCCACTGCTAGAATGACCGGAAGCATTTAAAGCATTTCGAAATGTTGTGTTGTTTAAGTGACATTTGGAATGGAAAGTACAAAAATGTTTAAATCCTTTTAAACTGATATTAGTTCTCAATAATTTCTACATAATTTCTAATTTTACAAAATACATGTTTGGTTCAGGAGCGATTACATTTTGGAAGGGATTTTTTTTATAAAATTTTATGAAAATATACATAAGCTTAATAATATTTTAAAAAAAATAATATATTTTATCGTTTTTTTTTTTTTTTTGCATTTGGAGGCATTACACCAAGTTTTGATATTGCAGTGAGAGAATTTTCTGCATGATATTAAAGAATTTTTGCATTAAATAAAATTTTGGACTGGCATTAGTCTACCCGAGTAAAAACATTTGCATATAATACATTATTTTATATACACTTATATGTTTTTGTCTGAAAGTGTATTTAACCGAACATCATTATATAAATTCATATATAAAATTAGTTTCGTCCAAAAATGCAATGAAAATTATTCAAGTTCGAGGCCATACTCGATATTTCTTCATTAGGATATTGTCCTAACAAATAATCTATAGAGTTTTTTGTTTTCAAATTTATTATTTGACCCTTTCAGGAATGTGTTGATAGATCTATTTCGAGAATTTTCTAGGTTCCCATCATCAGAACACGTTTTGAAAGCGGGTAACAATCCCATGTCAAACATCAAACATTCATATAAACTAGTTTACTCACTACATGAGAACTAATATATGAGCTTGAAATTAAAGATTATTAAAATTAAAGATATTATAATTATGTATTACATCCATACACTAGTACAATTGCTTATCACATTTTGTGTATAATTTTACATGGGAGCTTTTGACAAAACTACTTAAGTAGACTTAGAAAATTTACCCCAATTTTTGTCTGTTGACTATGCTTGTTGATTCCTATCTGGTTCCCAAATTTCTACACCTTTTTAACAAAATATGTAGGAGCCCTAAAAAAAGAACTTGTTTCATTTGTAGCATTAGGAGTTTTTAATTTATTGTTAGATTGTTTTACAATGTAAAATGCTAACTAAAGTAAAATGTAAAATGCTAACTTCCTTCTCAGCTTACAAAAAATCAAAAATAAGTAGTTATATATGCACTTACTAGAAGTGAAAATAGATTTTCAGAAAATGTTTAGATCATTACTTTATATTTAAAATAAGTACTTATGGATAACACATTAACTTTTGTATTGAAATAATGGGAAAATTAACTAGTTATTATTATTCGTGTACAGAGTAAGCTAATGTCACTGGGATAATGAGTTTTAACACGAATTTAGTTTAATGAAAGTACTCTTTAAAATTAATGTTTTCTTAATTTCTAAAATATTTTCAGTAAATTTTTATCAAAAAAGCAAAAATTTAAATTGAATGTAAAAATTATGTGTGAAAATTGCTTGTCGAAAATTAAAAATTTTGTAACAAAGTTTTAAAAATCGTAAAAATTTTGAGCACTTTTGTATGAAATTCGCTGCAAAAGGTGTAGGAGAAAATGGTTACGGAAAATTTGAATGGCTAAATCTTCCGGCTAGATACAATCTAGCCGTTTTTTATGGATAGATAAAAATAAAATGACTAAATCTAGCTGGGAAATGGCTAAATTGACAACCATGATTGTATTTAAAAATAGTAGACACAATGTGTGTAAAAGTATGTTTTTAATTGTATCCAAAAAGGTTGAGCAACATTTGAATTTGTTGAAATTTAAATATTATGTGTCTAAAAACACTATATTGAATGTTTGAACCTTTATTTAAGATGTCTAGAAACACGCTTAAAAATGCTTATATATTCATTAAATATGCGTGTTATTAAATAATATGCAGTATATTTAATTATAATAAAACCAATTACATTTTACCAAGTTTAATATTTTTATTACCAAAAGAAGATCGTCAGATAACAACATACCTACTAATTTACTAAACGAACACAGATAATTATAACTACAAACGAGTTTTTCTTACAGAAACCACATATTTTCTAAGCTTTCCTCAATAGGAAAATGTCTTCAGTTTTTGCGGATTTTTCAAAGAAAAAAATTTTTAGAATACGAACATTATTTATAAAAAAAAGTCATTAGAATCTATGAGTTTTTCTATGGAATATGTATTTCTAAAGCAAAATTCTTCACAAATTCTTTCGAATATTTTTACAAACTTAACCGCAAAATCATTAAATATTTTTTTAAAAATATAAGCTTCTGCAAAAAGTTGAAAATTGTTGAGTAATGTAATCTAATTTATTTTTATATAAAAACAACTCGAATTCTGAGAGGTTTTCAAAGGAAAAAGTTCGCTGTGGTTAAAAGTCATCAGAATCTTAAAGTTTTTCTATGTGAAAAGTCATCTGTATCGGAGGTTTTTGCTATAACAAAATTTCCTTTAAGTCTGAGGGGTTTTAATGGTAAAAGTCTATAGAATGAAGGTTTATCTAAAGATAAAATTTAACTGAATCTCACGGTTTTCTAAAAGAAAAAGTGATCTAAATATGTTGGTTTTCTGAAGAAAAAAATTCTAAGAGTCCGAGTAGTTTTCCATAATTTGGATACCTGTAGGACCGCGAGACTTACGTGGCCCAACTACGGCGTACAAACTCTCTCCTGAGCAGGAGTAGGAGGGATGTCTCGAGGCTGACGGCTGTTCTGACCGGTCACTGGCTGATTGGTAGGCATGGCATTAGACTTGGGATTGTACGCGGTTCGCATTATCGCAGCTGCGGCATACCGGGCGAGGAGGAGACTGTGGAGTATCTTCTCTGCGATTGTCCGGTGCTGCAGAATATTCGACTCCGGATCTTGGGTGACCATATACTGGACGACCTCTCGGTAATATCACGTGTGGGATTCGGTGATCTCATACGTTATCTTAACCGAACGGGGTGGGTCTAGTACTCCGGATACTAGTTCCTTACGGGTAGTGTGGTCTCTTCAAAATGGAGTCGCTTTTTGACTCTACTTGATGCTCACGAGTAGCGTGAGCTGCCACTTAAACCAACCAACCAGTTTTCCATAAAATGAGTTGTTAAAACCTTCGGGTTTTCGTAGGAAAAACTTCTCAAAACCTGCGAAGTTCTTAGAGTCTGAGAACTTAAGAACTTTTCCTTAAAAAGGAAAAAAGTGTGCAAATTAAATTTTAGAGCAGTGGGCGTTGTGGTGTAATGGTTATCGCGTTGGACTGTTACACAGATGGTCCCGGGTTCGATTCCCGGTGACGACAAATCAATTTAGAAAAATAATATGTATGAGTTTTCTATCACTTATATGTATCGCTGCGCCCACCTTCGGTGTTCCCATAGCACTTAACCCCACCGAAGTAAAATAATGAATCAGGGCTATTAAACAAGAAGGTTCAATAAATTCGCCAACTCTCTATCAGGTGGCGAGCAACAACTGTTCTAAGACTTATCTACTTCCGCAATTACAGTGTTGCCATGTTTGAAGCGCTTCATCTTTCATCACCTTTTATCTCTCCACTATACCCTTTCCAAAGAAAGCAACACATTAATTAATAGGAAGAATTTCCTGAGTGTTGCTTCTCTTTTTTTTAAAAAAAAAAAAACAATCTCTCTAATTTCCTAAAATTTATAAAAAAAAGGTGTTGTCTAGAGGCTTAAAGATAGATTTTACTCGATTTTAAAATAACTTTCTCTTATCGAAGCTTTTCTTTCCATTTTTTAGCCAAATTTAAGAAAATTTACAAGTTTTGGGAAAAATCCATAAAAAAATTTACCCGGTTAATAGACCTATTTTAACCTATTATTCGGGTCAAATAATTATTTGAGTTTTAAATAATTTGTTTTGCCATTAACCGAAATAGAGGCGTTTAATTGAGGACTCGGTTAATCGATTAACCGAATTGAAAACGCTAGGCACTTTATAAATTAATTTAAAATCGTACAATTTTAGAAGAAGTTACACTAAAAAAAAATCTAATTAAAAATTCATCAAAAATAGCATATATTTGCATTATGTTTCAAATATCGCTTAAACAACACAACATTGCCAAACGCTTTAAACGGGGCTTTGAAATGTTAAACTTCTAGATTCCATTCTTGCTTAAACCGTAATGATTGGCCGAAAAGTGTATTTTTGACGAATTTTTTAAAAACACCAGTCACTTCAAACTGGTTTTGGGCAGATTAGGTATAAAATTTTTTTTTTCTCGGAAACTGTGGAATTGTCAAAATTACTGGTCCGGTCATTCTAGTGTTGATAATAAATTCAGATCCATTTTTTTTTTAGTTAAGAACTTATTTCAAAACCATTTAGCTAAACTTATATAAAAAGAAAACAATTTATTTAAATATGTTTAAGCACATAAATAATGTATGGGGTACGAAAAAAACGCAAAAGAAATATTAAAAAATGATAAAATAATAAAGAACAAATAAAAAAGAAAATTAATCATTTTTATTTACACAATAAGGGGTCTTGGGATTTTGTTTTTTAATATTAATTTTGCAACTTTTAAATTACAAACAACTTCATTTCAAATGAAAATTTCGTGCTGAGCTACCAAAAAAAGAAAAAAAAAAAAAAAAAAAAAAAAGAGTTGAGAAGAAATTAACCTTGACCTTCTGGTCCCCCATAGCTTATTTAAATAATGGGTTCTACTCGAGATTGATAAGTAGATTACACACAGAGTGATAAATATTATATATATGTATTGTAACAAAAAGGATTTAACTTTGGTGTACGAAAAACAACAAAGCCAACAATAATACACTACAAAAGCCTGTGGTATCCATTCACATAAAACATATTGTGGGTGGTAAAACATATTTCTTAACTTTCTGGGTCAATAGGATTAACACAAGAGGCTGCTAAGATTATGAATATTATAAAAAAATATAAACAATATATAAACAATATATACATAGTAGTAGTAAAATAAAAACTAAAATGTTTCTTTTGTATTCATAAATGTATTATCAATTTATTGGGTGGTTTCCTTTTAAATGTTTTCTTTTGAAATTGGAAACTTTAACAAAGATGTTAAATAATAAATGAAATAAATTATTTCTACATTAGACTTACGATTAAAAAAATGTAAATGACGCAGGACAACAAAAAATAGGAGATGAACTATAGTTATTGCATTACATTAAGCACATGTGGTATTAACTAGGGTTAACCGTTAATCAGTTTGTCGGTTAACTGTTCGAATAATTTAAAATTGACGATTTTCAAATAACAAATAAACCGATTAATTTGTGTCTATTAACCGAAATTTATCTTTTTTGTTTGTATTTTCAGGTATTTTTTATATATGACTATTCTGCTTCTCTAATTGAATTTGAAGGAACTATTAAGTTTTTAATTAATAGTTTGGAGAAGGCCAACAATTCTATAGTAAATGATCTAATTGAAAGCTTAAAGTACAGACTAAATGATAGACGAGTTAAAGTTTTACATACGCTTATTTTATTCCTTAACTCAGGAACAGTTCATTCTAGCAATACTTTTTTAAAATATAGTTCAAAAACTGAAACTAAGGAGTTTGGAAATCAACTTTTTTCTAGAATGTTTAATGATGAACTTTATCATAACTCGGATGACGACATGATAATAGAAGAAACTTTTCATATTAATGAAAATAAACTTTTATCAGAATTAAATGATACTATTAATAGTATTAAAAATATAAAAAATTCTAAAAAGAACTTTAATGGCATAATGGAGGATTTTATATGTATAGAAAAAACAAAGAAAAGAACTGAGTAGTTGGACATTCTTTATCATGCCCTACTTTCGATTTCCCCAACATCCACAATCAGCGAAAGAGTTTTCTCCAAGTCAAGTTTTATAAAAACTAAAGAAAAGAACCGTTTAAAAGCTAAACATTTGAATTACATTCTATTTTTTTTTAAAGATTATTTCACAAGATCTCTTTAAAACCTTTAATTAACAAATATATGTATTAGACCGGGTCGATTTGTATGGAGGCAAAAAAATGGCTCAACGTTCAAGGAAAATCGTATTCTAGGGATCAAAATAAGAAACTTTGCCGAAGGAACCATACCTCTAAAACGAATTCTGATGTCCCGACTTTTGACCAGTAGGGTCAAAATTTGAAAAATCCCACTTTGACCCATTTAGAGTGCCCCAATCGAATCCAACCCAATCGAATATAATTTATACATTCATCTACTAGAGCGTCTTCCGGAGAAGAAATAGAGATCCTAATCTTGGAAAGACTCCTCCTATTTTCTGAAATATCTCTATCCCGAGATTTGTACATTTTGCTATAAAAACACGACTAAAAAGGCCCTCTTTCAACTTAAATTTTAACCCCTTAACGGTCACCTAGAATGATGATTTATGCATTAATCTGCTAGCGCGTCTCCCGGAGAAGAAGTAGCTTCCATAATCTTGGAGAGATTCCTCCTACTTTCTGAAATATCAAAGTGGGCTTTTTCAAAATTTGACCCTACGGGTCAAGTCGGGACATCAGAATTCGTTTTAGAGGTATGGTTCCTTCGGCAAAGTTTCTTATTTTGATCCCTAGAATACGATTTTCCTTGAACGTTGAGCGATTTTTAAATCGACCCGCCCTAATATGTATACAAAGAAAGATCTCATTTACTTTTTTTTATTATAAATTGTTATGTTTTATTTGTTTTTTTTTTATTAATAAAATATAAAATCAGAACAATAAATAAGTGTTTTTTTTTTATTATTAACCATTCTATTTATTCCAATTTGAATTATTCGGTTAACCGAATAATTCTTAATTAACCGATTATTAACCGATTAAATCTCAATCCCGAATTATTATTTGCTCGATTAACCGATTAAACTAGGAACCCGATTAATTGAATACCCTAGTATTAACCCTCCAACCGGCAAATATTTCGATAGAAAACTAAATTTACAAAATATTTTGTCATCGAGAAAGCGTTAAAGTTAAAATATCGTAAAAATTCAAAAAATAACTATTTTGAAATGAACACAATTATCAAAAATCTTAAAAACATATTTATGTTGACTAGAAACCGTTGATACTAAACACAGAGTAAGATTGAAGCTTAAACTTTTAAAAAAGCTCTAACTTTGGTCCAAGGACATAAACGATTCCAAAAGGATACATGGAAAGAACATGGCATTGAAAACGTATGAATGGATTTTTATGAAATTTGGCAGAAATATTATATCAAGTAGTATTAGCAAAGTCATTAAGTTTAATCAATTTACATTGAAGTTTAGGTGCGTTTTCGCTCAATTTCGTGTTTTTCGAAAAGCGATAATCGCCATATCTTCTTAAGTATAAGCACAAAAAGTGTAATTTTTGAACAGTAGTTAAGAGGAATAATTTAAGCCTAAAGTTATAACTTTTTTTAGGGATTAATTGTTGAGATTCGCTCTAAATTTTGGTAGAAAAGCATGTTGTTTGTTTTTCGTGCCGAACAAGTAAATTTCATTGCAAAAAAATCTTGAATTGAAAAAAAAATATTGCCCCACAAATAATAAGTAAAGGGTTGTACGAGGGCGGATCAATAAGTCCGTTACCTTTAGTACTTCCCTGGTAGTTATATGAAATGCAACACTGCTCCCATCAAGTACCACCTGTTAATAGACTACTGTCAAATTTTGAGCAAGTTACGTCATTTTGCGTTTAACAACTGTTCAAAACATACAACCTCGTGGATTTTTTAAAAATGGAAAAAAGTGAATTTCGAGTGCTCATTAAAAGTGCGTGAGATTATTGATACCATAAGCATTTCATATGGCAGTGTGGTTTCGATTTTAAGATCAGTTGGATTTAAGAAAGCTGTCTGCAAGATGGGTGCCACGTTTGCTCTCAATTGACCATAAACGTAATCGTGGCCAATAAGGTGATGGAAACAGTTTTTTGGGATGCACGCGGGATAATGCTTATCGATTACCTTCAAAAGGGAAAAAACAATAAACGGCGAATATTATGCCAACTTATTGGACCGATTTAACGAGGATTTAAAAAAAAAAAAAACGACCCCATATGGCCATGAAATGCCTATTTTATGGACCTTCTTTTTTTTTGGAAGGGATACATAAATAGGAGAAACGTTGGACTAAGTGTATTGAGCTATAATTAGATTATGTTGAAAAATAAATTTTTTTTTGCAAAAAAAAAAAAACTGTGTTTCATTCAAAAAGTCACGGACTTATTAATCCGCTCTCGTTCTATCCTCTTCAAAGTACATGTAAAATGAGGTTTTAGTCCGACCAAGCAGCGGCCGATTATTTGTGTGCGCAGACGCCTCCGATTTGTTCCGGCTAATAAGTAAAGGATTGTATTATCCTCTTCAATGTACATGTAAAATATGGTTTTAATCCGACCAACCCGCCGACGACGCCGATTTTTCATATTAACGGTTTTAAAATCATATTTTAAGATTTACATTTTTGGTAGATAGATATGTAATAACGACATATATGTAATTTTTTTAATATAAACTTTATTGTAAGTCACTAAAATAAATAATTAACTATTTGAACATATTATTTTAAGCATTTCTTGAATTTGTAAATTGCGATAACTAATGTGCAGATGCAAAATTTGAAACTTTTAATTCACCACTGTGGTGAGTAAACACGTCTGATCTAGGCTAGGGCTTTAAAGAAAAGCTTACATACATATCTTATTGGATTGGCGAGAAACTAAAATTTTTAATTATAGGAATAATGAATTAACTCTTCTATCCTGTGTTGGTCAAAATCACCCAATTTTGAAAATCAAAGTTAAAAACTATACTTTCAAATGCTGGTTTTCAGTAAAATGCAGTTTTATTATATTTATTTAATCAACAATTTTATTAATGTAAAAAAATGTTGTGAAAACATTTATTTCAGCGAATTTAATTTTTACATACACACGTTATGTTTGGGTCATTTTTACCCAATATTATATTTTATATAAAATTATAAGTATATAATATTATAAGTTTGATTTGACTTGATTTTTTTTACCATGATCGATAATTTGTAGTCTTTTCATTTAAATTTATGTAATAATATTCATATTACATTTTCTTATCTGTCAAACTAGTCAGAAAAATAGTGTTTAACCCTCCGATGAGTGAGAAGGTCCCTAGGGACCTTTTTGCCTTTTCAAACTGAAATTACTCCTACTTCGGCCACTACAACCCCCAAGAGTATTTTGTTGCGCATCTTTTGGGAAAAAAATCAAGCCGATCGGATCATTACTTTAGGAGTTATTGAGGTTTTAGTGAGAATAGTACGCGGACGTGTGAATAGGTCCGTTTGGACCTTGTACTGAATTTCACTAATAAATGCATGTTTTTGGGCATCATTATAATTTTTTTATTGTTTCAACACATAATTTACTTGTTCTGAACACAAAGACCTAAACTCAAAGGATGATGATAAAAACAAAAAATTAAAAAAATTGAAAAAATTATTTTTGTATGTAGAATTTAGTTATAAACAATAAAAACAAAAAAAAAAATCAAAAAAAAAATTTTTTTTATATGAAAAAACATGATTTACAAAAAAGGTCCGTAGGGACCTTTTCACACGGCCGTGAAGTTCAGAACTGTCACTCATCGGAGGGTTAAATAATAAAAATTCCGACAGTGCTGAATTTACATGGTGAAAAAAAGATATTCAAGGTCAAAGGTCAAAATTTTCGTTTTTTTTTTTTAATTTTCTTGCGGACGAAAATTGTATAACATAAAATTATCTACGAAAATGGTCCTTATACTTTCGCCATTTCTGAGATATCGCGATTCTAAAAGTTGAAGGAATTGTACACTTTGTAATATGCATGCATATGCCAAAATAGATCGTAGGCACATTTAAATAAGTAAAAATACTTACAGTGTATCGCAAAAATAAGTATACAGCTGTATAAACTATATATTTTAATAAGAAATAAACCTTTTAAGTTTTTTTAAATGAAACAATTTATTTTAGTTCAATAATAATAAGTATAGATATTAACAACAAGAAAAATAACTATAATTCTTGTAGTTATTTGAGATAAAGTTTAAAAGGTATGAAATTAACATCACAAAAGTAAGTATACACTATCGCCCATGTCCTGTGTTTCCTTACTTTTTGAATGCAAATGGATTTGAAAAACACATGAAATGGAAATTTGGTGTTCTATAATCCCCATAAAGAATGAAATGAAATGTATAAATATTGAACTAATATTCGAAAAATACCTGCGGTTCTTATAACATTTTATGGAATTAGTATTTAGTGGAGTACCCCTTACTTTTTTATAACTTCTTGAAGCTGTGATTGCATTGAATTGACTAAACGTTGAGTCACTGAACGGGGAATTTTCGCCCATTCTTCCATTGCTTCCGCTTATCTCCGGTTTTCGTATTTGACAACCAAGATGGTCACATAGGTGCTCAATGGGATTAATATCTGGCGATTGAGGTTTAGTTTTAAGTTGATTTGTATTACAGCCTTTGACAATTAGAGCCGTATGCTTTAGATCATTGTCCTGTTGAAATATATGAATAAATCATCCAGTCCTAATTTTGTGGCGATATCTTTAAAGTGGGTATTTTAGAATATTGAGGTACAAGTATTTGTCTATAGTTCCGTCAATAAAAACAAGTCGCCTGACCCTAGATAATGCCATATATCCCCAAACTAAGACCGAACCACCACCAAATTTTACAGTACCAGTGATGTTATTTGGTTCTAGTTTCGAATTTGGCTTTCTCCAAACTTAATAACCCGTCCAACAACCTTCTGGAACACCTTAATATTCTCTGATGAGACGAAAAATAAATATTCATGAATCGGTTGGGCGTGATATAGTTTGGAAAAGCCAAATTCCAAACTAGAACTAAATAACATGACTAGTACTGTAGAACATGGATGTGGTTCGGTCTGAGTTTGGGCATGCATGGGAACTATGGACAAATACTTTTACCTCAATATTCTAAAATATAACTTGAAAGAAATCGCAACACAATTATTACTGGAAGATTCATTCATATTGTAGGACGACAATCATCGAAAGGTATACGAGTCTCATTGTCAAGGAATGTCAACTTAAAACTCCACATCAATCGTTAGATGTTAATTTTATCGAGCCCCTATGGGATCATCTTGGTCGTCAAATACACACAAAAAAATCGTTGCCAAGTAATTAAGAGCAAATAATACGATAAAAAAAATATAAATCAAAGAGAACGGTTAAAAATTTTGAAAGATGCGACAGTAATTAGTTAAGAAGATATTCAATCTTCTGTGGTTGATAATACTAGAATGTTCGAGAATATAAACAACGATATTCCGGAATCATTAACGTATTTTTTAAAGCAAGCCATTCTTAAAAAACAAACAATGTAATTTGGAGCATTTGAAAGTAGTTTGAACGAACATTAGATATAGAATTACGACTGCTGTTCGTCCGAGATCTTTCAAAGAAGTAGAAGAAGAATAAATCGAAGAAGTAATGACAGTTGAAGTCGAATTTGAAGAGTGTGAATCAGATTAAGAAATCAGTATTCACCAGTCTATATCAATTATCAAAATACAGTAAATAGAATAGTATCCCATGAAAGCCTGTCTTAACCGGTCGTAGAGTGTGCCTGGACTTCCGGGGAAACCACGTTAAAAAAATGCGCCAAGTAGACTACCTCACAGGTAGTGTGGAAATGTGTGCATATTATATAAAATACAACTCCTTCAACTTTTACAATCGCGATATCTCAGAAATGGTGACTTTTAGAAAAAAAAGTGACAATTTTTGTAGATAATTTTGGGATCTACAATTTTTATCCGACCTTTTTTTTGGATAAAACTTATCGTTTACGAGAAAAATCAAAATGAATAACTTTTTTCACAGGCATGGAATTGATGGGGACTTTCGGTATTTTATTTGTAATGGTGTACCCAAGGTCTGTAATAAAATTCAGCTCTGTCAAATAACATTTGAAATCTCTATTTGGACCGGACTACATTAGTCTTTCAAGTTATTAGGTTTTTTTTTTAATAAAAACCCAAAAAAAATGTGGCAAATTTTGAAATTCTACAAATTGATGTTTCCTTTTAAATGTTACTATTTTTTACTATTTCGACTTAAGGCCTAGTTTTTGGGATGTTAGTTAAACTCGGTTTAGCTAAACCGACAACGATTTTAGTCCACCATTTCCAGTTTTATTAACAAAAATTTGCCGAACAACTTTTTCTAGTGCAGAATTTAGGCCTTTACTGAAATAAAGCAAAATAACCAAAATTCCAATAGCAGCAATTCCAGTAACAAACTGCGTTAAACTAAGATTAATGATAATCTAAATCCTAAAAAATCGGCCTAAGTGTAATTACAAAAAAGTTATGGTATGTTTTTTAATGATTTATAATCATTGGGTCAATTTTACACAACAATTATAACAGATGGGGTATAATTTTAAACAGGACAGAAGAGTTAATAAATGATACATATGCAGTGGTTGCATTTTATCAAAATTAAGAAATTAAAATTAAATAAAGAAAAACCCGTTTAATTAAATTTAATAAACTTGCATTTGACTTTGAATTGTCAGTTTTAAGATCATAATTAAAATGCCACCATTACAAAAAATAGAAAACACTACTTGTTAATAAAATTAAGATAAAAAAACTTGTGGAGATCAGCGCTAGAGGGAGTGCCGCACTTTCGTCCTAAGCGACTAGGTCATCTTCAGCCTCATACTAAGATTTAAATCTAGTGACTAAACTTGTAAAAGACAAAAGTAACTCATGTTGTTCGGGTAATCAATTAACATCACCGATTTCCCATGGTTGGTTGATATATATACCTGATAAAACCTAGAGTTTATTGTGGGTGGTGGATTAGAATGAGGTTGAGGATAACCTAGTTGCTTAGGTCGAAAGTGTGGCATTCCCTTTAGCACTGATCCCGACAAGATTTTCTTCATCTTCTCCTTACGTATATTAACAAGTAGTGTTTTCTATTTGTAGTAAAAGTGACATTTTAATTACAATTCAAAATGAAATTCCATTTTAAAAGATCAACAATACATACTAAATTTAATAAATAATTTAATAAACTTTAATTAATATTTTCCTAATTTTGAAATACTTTTGAAATTTAAATCATTTTCCATTTCAATATCAATTAAACTCCATTAAATTATTTAATTAAAAAAAAAAAAAAAATTACAACTTAAAATAAAAAAGACAAAAAATTTAACATTTATTAAGCAGGATTTAAACGTATACGTTTAAAATGCCAACCCAATAATAAATAATATAATCAAATGGCCGTTGTATTATGTTTCGAAGATACCTTCTCTGTGGTGGCAGCTGAAATGGGTAAATGTTCAGCTTCTGAACCGGCATCCAATTTCTTTTGACCCTCTTCTAATTGTTTTGTTTCTTCGGTGGTAGCGATTTCTTCTACAACCGGCTCTTCAATAAGTTTATAAGTTATGGTAGCAGGTTGTTTGGGAGGCAACCAATCGGGTATGATTTTGTCATGTAAACGCCATCTACCATATTCGTTGGAAATATGTTTTTCAAAGACCACATATTCCAAAACATCTTTAGCTAATATTTCACTACCATGCATAAGACGACCAAAACGATCATAAATGGCCAACAATTGTTGTGTATTGAAACGTACAGTAACTTGGGCAAATAGATTCTCCTTGGATATGACATCAGTAACACGAGCATGTACAATACGTGGTGGTTCTAAGGATTTCAGAAATTTCCAATGTATAGTCTTATCCGTAATATTATGCATCATTTCGGGATAAGCACGTTCCGAAACATATTCACGTAATTGATGTTTGTCCTTTTTGGCCATTAGATTGTGGGCTTCAATATAGACATCTTGGGCTATAGAAGGAAAATTATCCGTATCGAATTCTTCTTCATAATTACGTATTTTACGCACAGCCAACATACTTTTAGATTTCTTTTCTAAAAATTCAAATTTTTGTTTGGCACCAGCCGCCGAAACAAATGACTTCTTGCCATCACCTTCTGGTGGTACATACGCCTCAAATATACCTCCAGTACAGCTTATATGAAATGGTCTTTCCAACCATGGTCTAGGTGGTAGGAAACCACGTTCCTTCATACGTTTCTTTAAATCTTCTTGGGGCATTGTCTTGGCATCTTCATGAAAATTCGGTATGTCCATTTTAATAAATTTTAATTTACGCAAACGTTTAAATTTTGGTGCCCAATGTTTGGTTTGACGATGACGTACTTGTTGGGTTTGTACTAACGCCTGGACACCGGGGGTTAACATGCCCGTTTGCAAACACTATGAAAACATAAAATACACATGGAGATTTTAATATGCATTTTTTTCCGTCGAAAAATTATTATTACCTGTAAAAATTTAATGCAATTACGCGAGGAATTTAAAATTTCCATTTTTACGTAAGTTTTTATTGATAATTTGTTGAAAAGTTAGAAATATTTTTTTACTCTACAGCACTTTTACACAATCAGCACCAGAGAAACAGGTCGATTAAAGAATTTTGGCGGCGTCGGAAGAGAAAATATTTTAGGCAGCGGCGCACAGTGCTTTGACTATAGATTGAGATAGTTTAATTCTATAGATTCGCTTATATTTAATGTACCCACAAAAAATTTCCAGAGGGATTACGATAAAAGCATATTTAGTAAAAATTGTTGCATTCAAATTCTGTGAATTTTATCAAGTTTTGTTTGAACTGTGCATCCCACTGTGTGAATTTTGTAATTTGCATTTACATTTCCTGAGTGTTGCTTCTCTTTAAAACAAAGAAGCTACGGTTATTAAAATTTATTTTTTCGGTTTGAAAAAATACTATGTTTTTCTATCAATTAAAATACAAATTTGTATTTCCTACATTCTACTTAAAATCCGAGTGTAGAAACGGTAGTGACATGTCATTACTTTTCTCACTATCAGTAATGACACCAGCTTACTCTTTGCATTACTTTAACAATAACATTAAGGACTTACTTATAAGCAGTTAATTTTCTCATTATTTCAATTCAAAAAATAATGCGTACTTATTTTTATCATTATTTTAAATATAAAGTAATGATCTAAACATTTTTTTGAAAATCTGTTTTTAGACTCATTATTTTTTCAGGTTTAGTAAATACATATATAACTACATATTTTAGACTTTTTGTAAGCTGTTAAGTAATGACATTTTGTGCAAACAAGGCATTTCTGTTTATATCTATCAAGTATAACATGTCGAGATAGCTCAGATGGTAGAGCGGTTGACTGACAACTTTGAGGTCCGGGTTTGCATCCCGCATATTTTATTAAAAAAAATTCAATTAAAAAATATTTTTTTTATTAAATTTAGTTTGATATGATATGTCATTCTTTTGAGCGAAAAAAGTAATGAGATTTGTACTGACAATTGTAAGTACTTGCCACTATGTACCCAGGATGGAATTGCCAACCGTACCAAAAAAATAGTACTGGCAAATCACTATTATTTTTGTAAAACCCATCGTGTTAAAAATTACTAAAGAAACAACTAATATTGTAGTGGGAACACATTATTTTGTTTTAAAAGCATGTGTTTTACCAATATACTCAATTAAAAGCATTTATTATATTTTTTTATATTTCAAACATTTAAATATGTATGATGTATAAGGTTAAGACCGAACTGTGTTGCTGATTTTTAAATGTATTTTATTATAGACATTTCTCAAAATTTATTTAATTTAATTTAAGCCATTTTAAACTCACCAAATTTTTTGAATTACCATCTTTATGCCAACGGTGGCAAGTTTACAATCGGTTAGCAGCACAATACTGTTAAAATTGTTAATCACACGCTCTGCAAACGCATAACCGACCGTAGCCGACGTTTTGTCAACACTGTGCTGCCTGGGTACTTATGTAACCACTTATATGGTAATGCTTTTCTACACTGGAAATTCCTATCCCGGGAATTTGAGTTGCTTTAATTTCCTGATTTCCCGGGAATATTGTTACTACAACAAAAAACTAGCAGTTTTTGAAAAGTTCTTGTTTTTGATAAAAATTTTTTATGGAATTTAACAAAAACTATGTACTAGTTTTTGGTTGTAGTATAAATGCGTTATAACATGGTAGAAAGTGAACGAGTTTTTGTGGTTACATTTCAATTTGTTAATAAAATCAGAAATAAACCTTCTACCCAGTCAGTGTATTAAGGAATAATTTCTTAAGCCAAAAAATGTTAATTTAGGATAAGTATGTTACCTATTTTATGGGTTACGTTTTTATGTTTTAGTTTTGTATCTCATATCTCAAGTGCCTGTATTATTTTTTTTTAAATATTCTTTTATTAATTTAATTGTTATGGTTTTGTGTTTTGATCTTGTATCTGGAGAATAATACTTTTTCTTGATTAAAAAAGTTGTTCAACGGAATTTACATTTAAAGGCTCGAAGTTAAAAATACAAGTTCCTCTAAAAATTTTCAATTAAAATAAATTTTGTAGTATTCTAGTGTTTCTTTTAGTTAATTTGTAAGCAAATTATATTAAGCTTTTTAATAAAACAATTTTTATTTATTTAAAACAAATTCACTTTACTATTATTTCTATGGAGCGGGATCTTGGGAAATTTGAAAAAAAAAACCGCTTTCCCGGAACTGAAAAAGTGCGGGAAAAAGAAAATCCTATACATATATCAATAATAACAAATAAACTAAACTCGACACAAACTTATATTTTTAAATAACTAACAAAAATTAACTGTTTACTGCTAAATTATTGTTTTGGTAGTTGTTTAATAAAATACTAAAAATAACTGCTTAAAAAAGCTATTCAAAAATAGAGTATTTTTTTCACTTGTTTTTTAAATAACTGTCAAAATAGTTGCTCTGTATTATTCCATAGAAAAAGAACTGTAATTACAGTTAAAAACAACAACTATTGATTACTACACAAACAACTGTCATGTAGTAACTGTAAAACATTTTTTAGTGTACACTTTACACTAAACATAGAACTACTAAAATGTTATCAAAAAATTAAAACGAGAAAAAAATTTTGGCAAAAGTGCAGTTTATGGGGCGTGACGAAAAAAAAAAAAAAAAATATGACCCCCTCCGGAATAAAAAAAAAAATTTTTTTTTGTTCTGGAGTTAAGGGGGCCGGGGCCCCCTTTGGCCCCCAGGCCCTAAAAACTGATACACCACCGAATATACAAGTATGGGTATTCAAATCAAAGGAAATTTTCTCCCGATTCCAAAAATAGTATTATTTTTTGGATAAGTGAACCAGGGCGGCAACCAGAGCCATTTTAAACCCCCAAAAGGGGGTAAAAAAAAAAAAAATGCAAATGTTAATGAAAAAAAATATGACCCCCTCCTTGCTTTATAAAGTTTTTCTGCGTGGCGGCCTGCGGCCGCTCTTAGGGGTTTTCTCCTCCATAGGACGCGGCAGGTGGCTTCGCTGAATAAAGTTTCCCTGCGCGCGTCACACTAGGGAAGATAATGAGACGCGCGATTTTTTCAAAAAATTTTCATTTTTTGTTTTAAATAATTAAAAAGTGATTAGTTTTAGGGCCTGGGGGCCTCGTTTGGCCTCCAGGCCCTAAAATCGCACGAGTTTTTAAAAAAAAAATTTATTTTTTTGAATAAATTTTTTTTCTACCCCCTTTTGGGGGTTTAAAATGGCTCTGGTTGCCGCCCTGGTTCACTTATCCAAAAAATAATACTATTTTTGGAATCGGGAGAAAATTTCCTTTGATTTGAATACCCATACTTGTATATTCGGTGGTGTATCAGTTTTAAGGGCCTGGGGGCCAAAGGGGGCCCCGGCCCCCTTAACTCCAGAACAAAAAATTTTTTTTTTTTTATTCCGGAGGGGTCCATGTACTTTTTTTTTTTAATTTCGTTACGCCCCATAAAGTGCACTTTAGCCAAAATTTTAAGATTTCTTTACCGTGTTTTTACTTTAAAAATATCGCGAACGCAACTCTAGAATGCCCATACGCCACTTGATACGTCTCTACTGAGTACTTTAAAAACGAACTGGAGTTTCAGCTTAACCGCTAAAACTGGCTGGAAATTAAGCCGCCAAGCATTCCGGAATGGAATTTTGGCTTAGCCGCTAAAACTGTCTGGAAATAAAGCCGCCCCTAGCCAAGCATTTCGGCGGCGGCTTGGCTCGTAACAAATATCGGCGGCCTAGGCTTAGCCGGCCGACGCGTCGTTCGACTTGCTTCTCTGGTCGTCGCTTGCCAACTATTTGGAAATTTTTCATTGGTAAATTCAATTTTTGCATCTGTTGATAACATAGGTTGATAAAGCGAATAATAAACAAAAAGTCGATTCAATTTGAAAAATAAAATAGGAACATGTCTTCGGAAGTCAATGACAAATGGAATATATGCAGAATTTGTTTAAAAGATGAACACAAAAAATTGTATAACATTTTCGAAGTGATAACTGAGGAGGAAATTGCAGATTTAGGTACCATACAAGACAAAATCGAGTTATGTGGAGGCATTAAGGTAAACACAAATGATTTTACCCGCAATCAATATAATTTAACAATAATAGATTCGTATATTATTTTTAGCTTTATAAACAAAATAATTTACCCAACAAAATTTGCAATCGTTGTGTGTTGCTCCTTCGCGCTGCCCACAAGTTTCGTGATTTATGCCAGCAGTCACAAAATCAATTGAAACAATTTATCAATATACAAAAAGAAGAAACAACTGTTATTAATTTCGATTCAGATGCAGAAGATCAAGAAACCGGATCGCAGGAAGAAGTGGACAATGTCCAGATAATAGAAACACAAACTGATGGTTATGTTGTGGAGGAAAGAATTGAAGAATTTCAATTAAAAGAGGACTCTCAAGATGTCGAAAATAACAATGAAGAGGTATATATATCCGCTGCAGTTCAAGATGAAGAACTTGATGGTTTTAGTGATGATGATAGTCCACAGTATGTTATGGAAGAAGTGAATGCTAAAGAATTTGTTAATGTTGAAAATGAAGAAGAAATTACGACTTATAAATATGAAGATGACGACCACAATGATAATATAATAATCGAGGAACAACCAGGCAAACCAGAGGCTCGCAGAGTTTATATCAAAAAGGATGGCAATGAAAAAAAAACCAGTACAAAAAGAAAACGTAAAAATAGTGATGATACCGAAGGTGGGCATGGTCCTTATGAATGTTCTTATTGTGAAAATACGTACATGGACAAGTCTAAATATAATATGCATGTAAAGATTCACAAAAAGGAAAGACCACATATATGCGAGTAAGTATTCTACTGGTGTTAGAAAAAGAAATTTGTTAACTTGCCATATGGAAGGGTTTGGATCACTGGTTAGACGTAAACAAAACTTTTAGGAAATTTTTCCAGCACTTTTTTAGTTTTTGAATTTATATAGTTGCCACGTTTACTAAAATTACTTTTTTTAAAAAATGGGCTACCAGATGAAAAATAATCGATAAATTATTTTAATTCGGTCAAAATAACGGGACCAACAAACACTTCAAGGAGTTTATACACACAAAAAAGTTCCAGAGGGAATAATGTGAATTTTATCCAGTTTTGTATAAATTCAGAAATTCAAATATTTGCAAGTATATCGTCGTATGAATATTAGTGAGACCTATAGACCATTTCTGGCAAAATTGAGTTACGAATTGATTATATATGATTAATGTGTCCTCTTTCTAAATCTTTAATCCGTTTTTATATACCTCGTATCAATTAGGAGATATCCAGCCCCATGTGTGCTGCGTATCCCTATTTTTACAAATTTCTTAACATTGGTATGGTGTATTGACCACTTTTTGGCCAATGAGTCAAACTTTCTATAAAAAAATAAAAACATTATTCGCCAATCTTGGTTTGACGCATTTGAAATAAGCAACGCATATAAAACAAAAAACAATAAAAATGTTTAAGCATTGGTTTGCACTATGACATCCTAGTTTTATAATGGTTAAAAGAAAAAAAACTTTTGACCTACTTGAAAGAAAAACAATAAAATTGTGATAAAAACGGCTTATAGGCCATATAATAAAAAAATCTTTTTTTAAAAAATTGTTAATAACTCTGGATACTCAGTGCAAAAGGGCGTAAAAATTAACAATATTGTTTATAATAAATGCAGCTATAGATATAGCAAACAAAAAATAAAACCTATCTTGTAGAAATTTATTAATTTTGTTGTAAATTTTCTTTATCGTTTTTCTCGCAAAAATGTTTTTGGTCGGTGCGGCTCTCCAATAATCAATCGACGATATGCTGATAATATATTATTAATTTTTGGGGGTAGACGTGAATTTTCGGAGGTGTTTGAAGGTAACATTAATGATACGCTTGATCGTATATTGCAATAGATCTTGACATATTCTTGGATTGTGATCAGATTCAGTTTGTTAATCGAATGAAATGTTTGGGTGTTAATATTGATAGTAGGCTTTCGTTTAAGACTCACATTGATACATTGTGCTCTACGTAGGATTTATTGGTCAAATATTTACTTACCTTTAGCGGTAAGGCGAAGGTTAGCGCATGTCATTTTAATGTCGTAAGTATTGTATGATCTTGATGTAATCTCGGGTACTACTGGTGTAAATTTTACTACACTCAGGGAACTTCAGCTGTAAATATTTGTAGTTGTTTGAGTTGTAATACAGTAATCTAATGTAGTTCATTTAAAAAAAAAACAAACCACATCAAATTACTGTATTATGATTTTACATTCATTTTATACGGTAGTTTTTTCTTATTTAAAAAAATAAAACAAATAAATATTTGTTTATTGTTTACTGCATATGTGGTTCATTTTTAAAACAATTGTGGTTAATTTTTTGAACAGTAAAAAACAACAGACAATGTTAGTTGAATTTACTGAAATGTAAGTCGTAATTTCTTTAAGTGAAATTTAACTACATTTGCAGTTGTCTTTACCTACATAGTATTCTTAGTGTATACTCAATTGTGCTGTGAACGCTATTGTCCGATTCGTTTAAAATGTACGTCGTTTTGACCATATTTCTTAATACGTACAGCGTTTTCTGGGTTGCTTATTTTGAGATTTTATAAGTTATCGTTCACCACTTCTGTTAAGAGTGGTATGCAGGGACTTTGTTTTAATACGGTCTACAAGGAACCCTCAGATATTTATTTCCAGGATTAGAATCATTTGTGGTTAAAGTTGCTAGGTGGTGGAATAGATTACCTTATAGTTTGCGTGTCTTTTCGCATTCTAATAATGTCTTTCGGTTAAAAAATTCATCAACAGTTGAAGAGCTTATTGCTTCTCTTAGCTTTCTGTTTTTCTTTTATCTTTGACTCTTGATTATTTGTCTATGCATATTTATCAAGTTGGGCTACTAGATTAAACGACTATAGATATTTATATATGCGTTTGTCACTATTTTGGGCTTATTTTTACTTCTTACTCGTTATATTTCTATTTGTAATAATATCTTATTTTGCATGTTTATTGCGGCTGGGGAACCAATATGTTAGGATAATGAGTGTATTAATTTTATATTTTTATTGTATTTAAGATTTTGTATTTTTTAAATATTCTTGCTCAGGATTTCGGGTTTTCTTTATAATACAGTTTTTGGCCTTAGTGGATTTTGTATTATTGTTGCATGAATAAATAAATAAATTAATTAATTCATCACATACCAGACTATAAAAGAATACAGAACTTTTGTAAGATAATAAAGATTTTTAAATTTTAGCATAACTATATAAAACTCATAGAGAAATGTTTAACTCATTTTGAAACAAGATATCTTATACAAATAAATTGTATGGGACTATTTTATCGAATTTATTGGCAAACGATTTTTGTGTTAACATTAGTAAATCATTTAAAGTTTCTTTTCTTTTTTATACATTTTAAAACTTGATATTCTTTTTGCAACTAAATTTAATTGAGTATATATTTTTTATTTTAGAATTTGTAATAAGTGCTTTTCTACCACACCTCAATTGTCAAGACACATGAATTCACATACAGGCAATCGCCCATATAAATGTAAATTTTGTGAAGCTCGATTTGGCGATCCCTCGACCAAGATAAAACATGAAAGGTATATAATTAGTAAATAATATTTAAAAAAAAAAACACTATACGGTAGTAAGTCATATTTTTACAATAATCCAGAATTCACACCAATGAACGACCCTATAAATGCAACATGTGCGACAAAGCTTTTGCGTACTCCAATGTTTTAAAAGTCCATATGATGACACATACTGGTGAAAGGCCACACAGGTATTTGGTTAAATGTTAAAAATTTGTTCTTAATTTAAATAGCTTTTCTTATTTGTAGTTGCGAATATTGTGGAAAAACTTTTTCACAAGTGCATCATAAAAATGCCCATGAAAAGAGACACTTAAATATGGTTAGTATGGTACTTGAAAGCGACTCTCCAGTCGTTGAATTTATAGAAGAGGTGGAAGAACAGAATAAGGAAGAAGAAATATTTTAAAAATAAGTTAAGTAGTTTAAAATAAGTTAAAAGACAAGTCATATTTTTGAAATACCTAATAAAGATTTAACTGTTTTATAAATGCAATTTTATACTGTGTTTTCACTTAAGTGTTTTGAGTAAAACATGGGTTTTGATTAAAATAAAATTTGTGGGAAAACATGTCCAAAACACCTGCAGTGAAAAAGTATCCTGACATTTTTTTTTTCGATTAGTGCACGCGCACATAAAATCGTTGCCCATAAATCAGGAGCATTTCAACTAATAAAGTTTATTTACATAAATTATTCAAAAATTAAGTAGAAAAAATTAAAACTTGGCAAATGTTAACATAATGTTTTAACATAATTTTTGTGAATGAGCTTTTTAGTTGAAATGTTCAGAATTACTTGGCAATGATTTTTTTGTGTTCTCAGAAAAATCAGGCGGAATATTATAGAAGTGCTTTGTAATTAATACTACGTTTTCATTGATATTATTTTGGACGTGTTAACTAATGCTAAATTTCTTTAAATCTTCGCCAGACCCAGCAAGAGAGCATATATCATTTGTTGGGCATCCTGCAATCTCTTTAGCTTTCTATAATCGTTGGTGAAACTTTTGTAGTTTTTTTTTTTAAATACACTCAACAAAGTCTGACAGTAGAATCTACTGTAAAATTTGGTAACAACTACTGTTTTCCAACAGTTTTTTTTTCGGTATTTTAAAAGTATTCCCCCTGAAAAAAAGTCGTTCTAGCAACTTAAGAAAGATTTATATTATATCAAAATTGTATTAGGTTTGCCAAGAAATTTTCAGTTTTTGTTAATTTAAAAAAAAAAAATCAACTTCAATAAAAATGTGCTAGAATTTTTAAAAACTTGACATAATCTTCTATTTTTAAATAACTAGGGCAAGAAATTTAATGCAACTAAAAAAGGAAAATAGGCGCTTTAAATATGCAGTAAAGAATCCAAAATATGCACAAAAGCCCAAATGATATGCACTAATCAAAAAAATATGCAAAACCCCAAAATCATCGTCAAAGTGAAAATAAGATTTTATCATCTGTATTTTGACAATACAACATATACTCCACTTAGTAAACCTTGTGTACTATGTTCCTATGAGAGAAAATACAACAGAGAATCTTCGTCATATTAAAGGTTTTCACAGTGTGTACTAAGTGTTGTATACACGCAAAAAATAAAAAGTGTAAAATCAAATAAAAAGCGTATAAGTTACCTAAGTTTATTATATAGAATACAACTTGAAATGTTTTTCGACAAGTTATACAAACAACTTAGGAAAAAAGTTGTCAAATAAAACTACTGACATTTATACTTTGTAAACTTTGCATATATTGGTTAAATGTGAAATTCTTTATTAAATAGAACAGTTTTATTTTGTTAATTTAACCATTTTTATATGAAATATTGTTAAATCACTTTCCATACAAAAGCCCTTTCCATATTTAATTTTTTTTTAATTTAAAATTATATTAATTATCAAAAAAAAAAACGGATGGGCCAAATGTGAACTAATTTCACAATGATTAGTAGTTAAATTTCAATTCAGAATCCATTTAGACTAATGATTTAAACTTTTCCCTGACATTTGTTTTAACCCGAAAAGCGGGACTCCTTTTATATCCCGGGAATTCCTGATCATATAGAAAATAAGTGAAAATTGTTGGACAATAAATATTACAAAATTATTTATAAAAAGCAAAGGTCAATATAATTTTAGTTGTCTCACAAAATTCTCATTGGATGTACCAATGGGCCAAAAGGGATTAAGCTAATTCGATATCTTATCGATAACAATAACTTGCCGTACTGTATTTCATCAGCTCTTTAAATACGTGGCATCACTATATTTGACAAGCACACATCAGAGATGATTAATGTGATTTCGAAAATAGTACCAGCAAGCTTACAAAATAGTTCATTTCCAGTTGAAATGCTCCTAGTTACTTGCCAACGATTTTTTAGTGTGTAGTACTAAAATAAATGAATTAAAACCCTGTTTTTACATTACGTTTTTCCCACAGAATTTACCCGGCCCCGTTTGTTTAGTATGTGAAACAGAGACATCATATTGTATGTAGGTACTATTTTTACACATTGTAAGGAGTTACAGTCCGTTTACGAAACGTAGCCAATCGAGTAAAGAAACCTTTAGCCGATGTTGGGCATAAAAATTTCGAGATTTTTTGTAACAAATTCACAGAATTTTTAACATTTTTTTAATATATTAATATCTTGCTTTATTGAATTAGGTTTCTCTAAATTGTGATTGGAAGCAAACAAATTTCATTCCATTTTAGAAACACAAAGCAAATATGATTAGTTTTTAGCTTTTTTCTTGAAATTATATTTTTATAAGATTTTATTTACTTTTTTGAAAACTTTTCACAAATTGAATAAATAAAAATCAATTAATTTAGTTAAAAATTATTACATCCTTAGTAGTTTAACGCAATAATTGTTTAGTAGCTTTAAATAACTAAAATAGACTTATCTGTAATCTATATTCATAATATAAATATTTTTTTAAAAATTTTATTTATAAATTTAAAAAAAAATTAAAACCAGAGGCTAATTTTTCGATCATATATCATAAATTATGATGTGAGCAGGATTATTCGTGTTCAAAAGCGTTCGGTACTATTTCCAAATTTTCATATAGTTTAATTTAAAAACAAACAAAAAAAAACAGGGTACTGTTGAGGTTCAAAAAGTACTATAATACAAAATGTATCATCCCTGGCACACATTGATTTGACAACCAAACAAAAAAAGCAACAAAAAAAAACAAGCGCAAGAGGCGTCATTTTTTATTTTACTAAAATTGTTAAGAAAATTGAAAAATATTAAGAAACCCCCAAACAAATCTAAAAAAAATTTAGTCTTTCATTTGTTAATAGTAAAATATATAAAAATGAAATCTGGTTTAAATGAAAAATGGCTAGTGTGCCGCATTTGCTTGAAACAACCCAAAGAAGACATGCAAACAATATTTGACAAAAATGCTGAAAGGGATCTGACGCGTATGATATTGGAATGTGGTGGAGTGCCCGTAAGTTGTGTTTTTACAATATTTTGACTTGACTTTGCGTTTATTTGCATCATTTTCTTTTAAAGATTAAACAATTTGATCATTATCCGGATAAAATCTGTATCAAATGTTATAAATATTTGCAAGTGGCCTACAAATTTCGTTTAACCTGTCAAAGGTCTCACAATCATTTAAGTAAATTTATTGCACCCGTTGAGGTTGAAAAACGTGACGATGATGAATTTGTCGATGAAGTGGAATCTCAACCAAATACTGCGGTGGCAATTACAGAAGATGGTTTTGTGATCGAGGAGTCTAACGAAGATTTAGTTAAATTGGAACACGATCAGAATGAATTGGTAAAGGAAGAATTTACGGTACACATACAGGAGGAAGACGATGATTTTGTTGAAATCTATGAACCCATGACCGAAGAAGAAGAAAAGGAAGTTTTTCAATTAGCAGATGAAGAATTTGAAAATGAGGTATGTACATACATAATTGGTAAAGGCTGTTAAGCTATTAACTCTAAATGCAATCATTACAATTGTTACGTATTGAGATTTAAGTAGAAGCTAGGGTTGAAACTTTAATTATTACAGAGGCAAGGTCACTTTTTTGGAATGCATCCATTAATTTATTTAGTTTTTTAGTCTTGGTTTACTAGAAACTACCTAAACACCTCTGTCCCATGTTTCACTTTCACATGAAAGTGCAGTCAATACGATTATTTTTGTGCTTTTGCATTTTTGTTTTTGAAATCATAACACAGCTTTATAAATTGGAATTTATCATTTTGACAAAAATAAGACATGTTTTCGAAAATATTTCAAATATTAGTTCGAAATTGTATACATTTATGAGACTTAGTAATGAACAATTTTCAATTTAATGTGTTTTTCAAATTCATTCGTATTCAAAGAGTAAGGAAAACACAGGACATAGGCGAAAAAGTTTAAAACTTAATTTGTTGTAACTGGTATGTTTTTAAAATGGAACATTTCAGACTTCTAACTATAATTATGTTATATTGGCATAAAAAATTGCATGTAAAAGGTGTTAACTTTTGAAGCACTTAATAAATATTAAACTTGGTAGCACTGTTTTTACAATTCGTTGTGATTTTTCTTTTGTATTATTGTTTAATAAATAAATACTCTAATATATAAGCGCTAATATGGTATCTTTGTAAATTAGTATAATTTTGAAGTTTTGCCCATATAAAATTGTTAACTTAACGACAAACTTCTTAGGAAGAAGGCTGCTGGGTGGGTCCATAAATTTTAATAAACTTTGGAATGTTATATTGTCATAAAAAATTGCATGTAAAAAGTGCTAACACTTCATAAATATTAAACCTGGTAGCACTTTTTTATGGTTTTTCTTTTGAAATAAATTAAATTATTTTATTAAAAAGTGAACTTTGTTTTATGTATAAACAAGAAAAATTGTAATTAAAAAACAAAAAAAAAACGGAAAGAATTAAAATCTTAACTCCTATTTTATTTTTGGAAATGTTGCTCCATTTTAATATATGTTGTATCCATATGGATAAGCTCATTTTTGGGCGCATTTTGCAATCTCCACGGCAGAGAAATAATAATAATGTTTAAAGGTGTTACCTATCATTTACCACAAAGATTTCAAAAAAATTATCAGCCCATTCCTTCTGAAAAAACGAATTTTTTGGCAATTTATTTTGTTAAATTTGACGATTGAACTTAAACCGCTGAAGATTTTGGACGAAACTTCTTAAAATGAAAATTAATTTTTTAAAAAAATATATGGGTTAAGGTTTTGAGAAAATTTGTATTTTATATTTTGTCGTAAATTATGCCTAAACCAAAATTAATAACCATTTTTGTATAGATTAAACACATACTTTTAAAATAAATAAAAAAATCTTAAAAAATGTAAAAAATCAAAATAAGAAATTTTGATTTTGTGGTGACTTCGTAATGCTCTGGGACTATCAGTATACAATTTATAGGTATCAACATCTCTCCAAAGAGTTTAGAAAATAAAGAGATTGAAATACTCTCACTTACTGAGAAAAAATATTTAACTTGTGGTTGCAAATATTAAAATTAATATTTTTTCGCGACTTTAAATTGATAAAATGACTTTTTTTTTAAATGTCGCTGCTGATAGCCATTGATTGATCTCTCTAGTATCGATCATAGTGCCCAACAGTGTATCACTGTACTACAAGATATGCTTCATAACGTCAAAAGTAATTAAATATAAATCTTTAAAAAATTTTCATCAATACGATAAATTGACATTTCATGATTCAATTGTTAAAAAAGAAAAATTAATTTCTTTATAAAAAAACAGAGTAAAATTAGCACAAACATTTGTTTAGTCAGTTTATGTTTCAAATTGTGTATTTTTTCCAAAAGCAGAGGGTTTGTACTTTTAAGTAATGTGTCGTTGTTTTGTGAGTTTTGATGCCCATATCGCGAAACTACAAGAAAAGAGCGATATTATCATTAGAGCAACGAACATAAAGTTTAGAGGTTTCTTATTGCATATTTTGTAGTATATAGAAACTAAATGCGTTAATTATACAAAACTTATGCAGAGAATACATTAAATAAAACAAATTAACTTTAAACTTTTATTAAAATAGTTTAAAAGCATTAAAGTTAATTAAAAGTACCACTGTTGGCAAATTTTCTTTTTTCAAAACTCTCTTAAAACCAGTTCTGGTTTTTAGAAGAGATCGTTGGATAGAGTTTATGCGGGAACTTTTTGAAAACAGCGAAAAATTTATAAGGCCTAATGGGGTTAGAATAACTTAAATAACGTTATCCTTAAAATACGGTTACCGAAATAACGGAAAACCCGTTATCCCTAAAATAACGCTACAGAAATAAAAGAAAATAGCGTTACCGCTAAAAACCCGTTAACGAAATAACTGAAATATCGTTACACCTAAAATACCGTTGCCGAAATAAATTAAAATAGCGTCAAACTTACAGATACCCGCATCGAATTGGTTACCATCCATGCTTTTCAGTAATAAAAAAATAACACAAACGGGTTAAAGGTTTTTAGTAAAATTTTTTTTTTTTTTTTTTTTTATTTTATTTTATTTTCTTCATTTTCAATGACCTAGCCTTTTGGCCATAATCGGTCATAAACTTCTACTCAAAAACAAGTTACAATATTTCTGTATTATTATAACAAGAGATAAATATTTAAAATTAATTAATAAAATTATTATAAAAAAAAAATATATAATAAAAAATATTAATTATAAAATAATTAAAAAATAAAAAAAAAACAAATCCCAAACAATCTTAAACAAAAAAATTTAATCTATATCAGCCATTAATTGCTGATAAAATAAAAAAAAAAAAAAACTCTTCTATCATCTATTAGAAACATTTTGAATAAGTTTTCTTTTGAATGTATTAACCGAATCACAGAAATCTCGCCTTAAAGTATTTTTACCCATTTGGGGTTTTTGTTTTGTTTGGGTTTTAAAATGTTTAGTTTAAAAAACTTTTTCTTAAGATTTTTGACCTTTTACTGTTTTTTTAAACGATTTTCTGACTTAAAATGTTGCTTACTCGAAAATTATTATTTGTTTTAAAAAGAAGTGTTGTTTTTCCATGGTTTTTTTTTCAATATTTTTTGGCTTAAATACATTGCATATTGCTTATTTTGTCTGCTCTGATAATGACTTAGAAGGTCAAAAGGATTTTGATTACAAAGAAGATTTCCCCCATGGCACCCACCAATTTCGATAAAAAAAATTGATTGTTTAGCCAAACAAAATCTGTAGCGAAGGGGTTAACGAATCAAAAAACATAGATAACTCAAACACAAAGAATTTCAATATGCGAATAAAATACTAACAACTTATTATTTTTTTAGAGTCAATCCGATCAAGATATCGAGTATCTTGAAATGGAAGAGGATTTGGAATTACCTTCATCTGATAATGACGATTATGTTGGCATTAACCAAGAGGATAAGAAACGAGCTAAAGTATTGGTAAAACGCGGTCCTCATGCATCCACTAGCCGAAATGCTTCCGGAGGAGAACCGGCTAAGAAACGCGTAAAGCGAGGACCCAGAGAAAAGAAAGTAAAAGATGCCTCCTATATATGTGATTTCTGTGGCAACAAATATCCATCACAAGGACGATTAACAGAACACATCAAATTACATAAAGGCATTAAGCCTCATGAATGCGAGTAAGTTTTGTTAAATTAGTATATTTTTTTTCAAAATCAAATTAATCTATATTGATATATAGAATTTGTGGACATTGTTTTGCACAAACTCAACAATTGGCTCGTCATATGAATACCCATACTGGTAATAGACCCTATAAATGCAGTTATTGTCCAGCTGCATTCGCTGATTTATCGACTAGAAACAAACATCATCGGTAAGTATCCTTAAACAGAGAGACATCATTCATTCTTTGAAAGACCACAAAAAAATTGTAATTTTTTGACGTCTTTATTTTAAAATCATATATTCACTATGTAGCCTATAAAACATATCGATATTCAGTTTTTCAAAAAAACCGAGATGTTTTTCATGGTCTGAATTTTTAAGAAAATTCAGAAAACTCAACAGTACCCAGCAAAAACTGTTCTGCCAAGGAATGATTTGAATTGAACATTTTCATCGATGAATTTAACATTGGCTTTTCATAGTAAGGAGTCATATTTTAGTGTTGCAAAGCAACTTCCTCTTTTATGCCTAAATAATTTCTAAGAAGTGGTTTAGGCAGAAAAACTTTCAAAGGATCATATTTGGAATGATTCCCTCCTATGACAAGCCAATGTTAAATTCAACGATGAAAATGTCAAATTAAAAGAGAAAAAGTTTTTGGTGGGTATATATATTTGAAGAGCCATATATTCAAAAGTTGTTATCGGATTTATTAAATTCAAAAAGCTTTCGATTCCTACGAATGTCTTCTTTCATATAAATTCATTAAAATACACATTAAAAAAAAATGTAATTTATAGATGGATGGCTTTTCAAAACTGTTCTTCGCCTTAACATTTTTTTAAACATGCATCAATAGAAATCTTATCATATTTTGTATAAAATTTAATGAAATTTAATTTTAAGACGATTTAGCTATGTCCGTCTGTCTGTTGAAATGGCGATCACTGCGCGAAAACACAATATGGACAGCTTATTTTTATATAGAACTAGCTGACCCGACAAACGTGGTGGATTGATATTTCGAAGAAGAATGTACCCGTATCCAAGCAATGCTGTGTAACAAAGCAAAAATTTTTGATATTCACACAATTTATATGAAAATGACTAATGTTCAGAAAAATCACCACATCTCGACCGAACGAAAATATTTTTAAACATTTTTTTTTTAAACCATCCTCATTGCATGTTCTACAACACGTATTCAGCCATTTTTTATTTTATGCAGCCGTTTCCGAGTTATGGAGTGACAATCAAAATGTACACTTCTTTTTATATATATACATAGATGATGAACATGTTCTCAAAAAGTTTTGTATTGAATAGTAGCAAAATCAGTTACTGGTGAAAATGTGAAGGTACCTTTAATTTTTCCATACAAATTGGTATATAACATATTCACGGTAGCGACTGGTGTATAAAATATAACTTAATATTTTTCCACCAGCCGCTAAATTCACCCCAAATTGTTATTTCCGCCCAAATTTTTTATCACCACAATTTTTTTTCACCACAACAATAGTTTTTAACCTTAAAAATGTTTTTTACCACAATTTCTGTTTTTTATCCAAAAAAGTTTTTCACCTCAAATTTATTTTTTATGTTGTTTTTTGTAGTTTCATTTGTAAGGGCTAATTGTGGAGGGATAAAGAAAAAATTTTGGTAAAAAAAACACATTAAATGCACGTGTTTTTTGTATAAATTGTAATTTTTATATTTTCAACAAGTTTTAAAATTCAGAGCACACCTATAAAATCAATTTTACAATACATTTTGAAAAATGCATTAAAAATTCATTTTTTGGACAGATAAACCTAAAGAAATAAATTTTTTAAATGTAGAATGTACTGTGTATTTTAAATGTACTGTAGAATGCACTGTGTATTTTAAAATTACAAATACGAAAAAATAAAGTTTTTTGCATGGAAATTTGATTCTTTTTAAAAAAACTTAGTAAATTAGATGTGATTCGATTTACAGAAAACGATAAATTTATTTTTTTTATAAAAAGTTAAATTTTTAGTGAGTTTTATATGACCCATATTTGGCCCCAAGGGCTTGCTGTGAAATTGTATAATAAAAAAAATGTTCGATTGATGTATTTGTAAAATATTTTAAATATGGAAAACTATTTCTAAAATGCATCTAAAGTGTAAAAGAGGACAACCATATGAATGCTTTTTTAATCAGAGAAATCTGACAACAGCTTTCGACAATAGAGCTCTTCAAAGTTAAATTCTTTTCAGATTTTTTAAAGATTAAAACCGTGAAAAAATTGCGAGTTTTTAAATATTTTAAAAACTGAATATGGAGTTGTGTTATGTATGGGTCCATAGAGTATGTCTGTACATCAATTTGAAGACACTTGGCTAATTTCAATGTTATGCATCAAAGAACTCTTGCTATAAAATGTTTTAAAAATTCTTTCTATATAGTATTCATACCAATGAACGTCCCTATGTCTGTGATGTATGTGGCAAGTCCTTTACCTACACCAATACCTTGAAATTCCATAAAATGATTCATACTGGCGAAAAACCTTTTGTGTAAGTTCAAAAGATGTTTTTTTTTTGTTTTTCTTTTTATTTATTTTTACTTGCCTTAATTGTGGTTTAATATACTTTCAGTTGTGACATCTGTGGCAAGGGATTCCAACAAAATTACAAATTGCGCAATCACAGAATGATACATGAGAAGAAAGGTATCAAAATTGAAACTTTGGAATTAGCTAAAATTGAACATGAATTGCAAGAACAAGAACATCAAGTACAAGAATATCACCAGGAAGTCCATGTAGAGGCGGCTGCCCAACAGCTTTTGGAAATCTAATAATACACTGAAACCAATTACTATATAAATTTGTTTTTAAATTTAATGCTGCTCTCCTTATTGCAATTTAATAACATTCATTTTTTTTTTTAGTTAAGCTTTAACTTTATATAAAATTAGATTAATATAAAACTGTATGTATTTCGAACTCCATTTAAGATCCCAAAATAAAAACCATAGAACTTAATAAATTCATTTAATTTTTAAGTAATTTAGCATGATATGCTATATGTTCACCAACAAATGAGGCTATATAGTAGTAACTGTGGTCATAGCCTTTCCTCAGTTTATACACGGTTTGCAAGTGATCATTATTTGCAGCAGCATTTAATAAATTATCGGGTAATAATTGCTGGTCTTTCAGAAAACCATCCTCACTACCTTGATCTATAAATAACTCCAAGGGTGTACCAGCATAGGCTTTCGATAAATGAGTAGCATCCCATTGTTTCCATGCTTCTGGGTCATCTCCCAAATAACCTTTAAAAGCTTTCTGACCCCAAGGACATTCGATAGGATTCGAAATAGGGGCAAATGCTGAGACCGACTGATATAGACCGGGATTTTTTAATGCACATATTAAAGCTCCATGACCACCCATACTGTGACCCAAAATACCCTTTTTGCTGGGTAAAACAGCAAAATTTTTATTTATCAAATCCACTAACTCCTCCGTCACATAAGAATACATATGATAGTTTTTAGACCAAGGTTCCTGGGTAGCATTGACATAAAATCCAGCTCCTGTACCAAAATCATAGGAATCATCTTGTCCCTCAATATTTAAACCTCTTGGGGAGGTATCAGGATTTACCACCATCAAGCCATGTTTAGCAGCATGTTGTTGCATGCCCGATTTGTGTATGAAATTTTCATGTGTACAAGTCAATCCACTCAGGAAATACAAGACAGGACATTCCGTCTTATCATCCAACATGCAGGGCGGCACATAAACAGCAAATTTCATTTCGCAACCCAAAGCTGTGGAGTCATGACTATAGACACGTTGCTCACCTTCGAAACATTTGGTGGTGGACAAAAGTTTTAAAGACATATTGGAAAGAAAATTTATAAAAAAAAAAGATAAAAATTAGACTTTGTGGTTCGTGAACAAACTAGTTCAATTGAACTAATCACTAAATTGAACGACATGACCTAGTTCACCATTATTCGCTCATGCAGTTCAAACGTTCATTTAGTTCTTTTTTCTCTTTTTAATAGGGGTTTTTTAAACAGATGCCTAATTTTTAAAGTAAAGCCACATTCATAATAGATAGCAATACACTTAATTCCAACAGAAAATATTATGTTAACAAATTTGGTAACCTGGCTACTAGAGGTATATGGTAGGTAGAGGCATATTTTAATGAAAATTTGGTTTCTTTTCGTAATATTGACCTAAGTGAGTTGTGTTTTGCTTTGCCTATTATTAAATCAAATGCTTCTGGTTCAGATGGTTTATCAATAAGATTTATTAAGTTGATATTTCCACATGTTAATAGGCAGCTATTGTATCTTATTAACAACGTTTTAAGAAGTTCTGTATTTCCTGATGACTGGAAATTAGCCAAAGTAGTGCCGATTGTCAAAAAAAAATTTCTATAAACTGCATAAATGATTTTAGACCAATATAGGGCACCGGTATAACTAAATTTATTTTTCTGTTTTTTTAATTTTAATTTCGGAGGTGGTCAAGTATTTTTTTTGTAATTTCCGTGTGCTCGCAAAGTGCAGTTTAGCGATTCTATATTATTTTATTTTCAAATGTGGTAATATATTAAGCACCCACATAAAATATTAGTGCAATTATATGACTTTTTAAGTTAATCCGCCACCCATTTAATACCGTTAACTTGGCCAGTTCGATGAAATTGGCCAGAAATATCTTTTTCTCCATACCAATACAGGTGACTATATTTTTTATAATACAACTGAAGTGCTACCATATTTTAAAATTTGTGGGGTTTTATTGTAGCGATTTTAGTTTAAATATAAATATGGCATCTTTGTGTACATTTAGCAAAACAAAGCAAAAGAAGATAATAACAATTTGTAAACAAGTTTAGGTTTTGAAAAACCTTTATTAATAAAAAAAAAATGCCCCAGGAAATAGATAATGCAACAAATTTTGGATTTAAAAAGAGAAATATTAAAAAACCCGCACTAAGGCGTAAGCAAGAATCATCAGAAGAGTCAGGTAAGTTATGCAAACGAATTAAATTCTTATAAAACGTGCATTCAATATGATTCTAATATGTGCGTAGATGCTGATAAAAGTGACCAGGAACAATCATCCAGCTCAGCTGTGGTAAGATCACAGCAAAAACGTAAACGTTTAAATCCCAACTTTCAAAGTACCAAACATTTAAGTGCCAAAAGAGAAAGACAACATCAAAATAATTCTAGTTCAAGTGAGAGCAGCGATGAGGAACGTAAAGTGACAGTGTCGTACAAATCCAAACGTACAGCCTTACCTAATGGACCACAAGATCAGGGAGCAGCCTCTATAAATGAAATCGATACTGAGTTAGATCGTGATGCTCAGGCCATACATGAAAAAGCGCTAAAAATCAATGAACAGTTGGAGGGCATGGCCGATGACAAAATATATCGTGGCATCAATAATTATGCACAATATTATAAAAAACAAGATACCGCAGCTGGTAACGCCAGTTCGGGAATGGTACGCAAGGGTCCCATAAGAGCTCCTGCTCATCTTAGAGCTACTGTAAGATGGGATTATCAACCGGATATTTGTAAAGATTTCAAAGAGACAGGCTATTGTGGTTTCGGTGACAGCTGTAAATTTTTACACGACCGCAGTGATTATAAAGCCGGCTGGCAATTGGAAATGGATTATGCTTCCCAACAGAAGGGTGACTGTGAATCCGATGAGGATGATACTAAATATGAAATACACTCCGATGAAGAGTCATTGCCATTCAAATGTTTTATATGCCGGCAAAGTTTTGTTAATCCAGTAATGACCAAGTAAGTTCCCATCATATTGAGGCCTTGATAAGATGTTTTCTTAATAACTTGTTATATTTTGTTAAATTTTCAGGTGCAAACACTACTATTGCGAAAAATGTGCTTTGGAACATTATAAAAAGTCTCAACGTTGTTTTATATGCTCTCTACAAACTAACGGTATATTTAATCCAGCTAAGGAACTAATAGCCCGACTAAAAAATGAACACGAAGAGTCTGTTCGTGGCCGTTGTGATAGTGAAGATGATGATAGTGAATAAAATTTAAAACACACAAATTGATTATGACAAATAAAGTACATTTTTTAACTAAGAGCACTGGTTTACTGTAAATTTTGAAAAGATTTTCGATCCATTTATTAGTTTTCAGAATATTGTTAAATTTTCAATTTTTAAAAAAAGTGGTTTTACTTAATTAAAAATATCTCCGGACCAAAACGGTGGATTTGATTTTTTATTTTTAAATTAAAGAGAATTAAATGTTATATCAATTCTCTGTACAATATTTTTCAATCCGATTATCGCCTTAGAAGCTATTTAACGACATATCGACAATTTTGTTTAAATTTTAACGAAATTTGGAAAAAAAGTTAATTCTATTGTCAATACCACTAAGTTAAAATATGTTTAAATTTTATTTCTCTATTTACAGCTCTTTCACATGCTCTTTAACAACATCAGTTAAAAATTGTAGACGCTAAAAGCATTTGAGTAATAATGCAGAAATTCAGTTTTCATACAAATACTGTTGTATTTGTTTATTTTGACAATTCTCAAATACAACTGTGTTCAGCAAAAACTGTTCTGCCAAGGAATGATTCTAATCGATCATTTTCATCGATGAATTTAACATTGGCTTGTCATAGGAAGAAATCATTCTTTTAGTGCTGCAAAGCAACTTCCTGCGCATATTTTAGGGCTAGTTTCATTCAAATCTGAGGATACACCACTGTGTAGTTTCCTTGTAAGCTATAATTTTGACTCTTCATGGTAAATTTTTATTAAAATTTTAAAATTCTACATCTTAAAAAGAATTTATTTAGAAACGTAAACTTGACTGTGCAAAACAACAAATTTTCATATGATTTTTGGTAAACGTAGAAGCAACTCCAAATGACAGTTAAAATAACTACATTTTGGAGTTAAAAAGGTGTTCATAACATTTGCATTTAAATCAACTGAAATGTGTAGTTATTTTTAACTGTTACAAATTAACTGTCGAATGTAGTAAAAACAATTACAAATGCATTTAAAACAACATCACCAGCATTAAAACAAATATTGTAGTTAAAAACAAATGAAATTTCACTTTTTTTAAATCAGTTGATCATTAACCGTGATACTATCAAGACGTTTAGTGCATTGTAAATAGTGATTTACATTTTTTTTTAAAACAACATTAATTCTTTGTTTTTGGCAAAGTGTAATGTAAAAACTGTGTATTAAAACATACAACAAAGCTAATCCCTTTGTTTTTAAAACAAATGACAAAGTTAATCCCTTTGTTATTTAAATAAACTAATCTAAAAAAAAAAAAACAATTACAAACATTAGCCTCTGCTATCATAGCAGAATGGGTAGTGACAGCGATGACGACAGTGATACTGCATGGCAGGTAGTAGTGCCAACAAAACGACGTCAAACTGAATCTCCAAAAATGCATAGACATAAACGGTATGCTACTGATAACATTCCCTCAACTAGCAGAAATTCTTTTATTGAACTTCAAGACATCAATGATGATGATCAAGACAGTAATCAAGATCCCTGTGATCAAAATATGTGTGACACTAATAATGAATCTAGTTCAGACCCAAAACCCCCACCTATTATCATTCCTAATGTTTCTGATATAAAAAATATGGTTCATAAATTTACAAAAGCTATTACCGCAGATGGGTTCTCCTATAAATCAATGAGAGATGGTCACATAAGAGTAATGGCAAAATCCACTGAGACATACAGAAAATTAGTCAAATACTTAGACGATAAAGGCATAAACTTCCATACCTATCAGTTAAAGCAGGAAAAAGCTTACAGAGTCGTAGTTAAAAATTTACATTTTACTACACCAACTTGTGTACTAAAAGATGAAATTGAAAGAAAAGGTCATAGAGTTAGGAATATTACGAATGTAAAAAGCAAAATCTCAAAAGACCCTCTGTCAATGTTTTTCGTTGATTTAGAGCCGGATAAGAATAACATGGAAATATATAAAATCAAATTTTTATATAATGCAGTTGTTAGAATTGAAGCTCCGTTTAAATCAGATGATATTGTGCAATGCTTTAGATGTCAACAATTTGGACATACTAAATCCTATTGCAGAAACCATTACAAATGTGTGAAGTGTGGTTTAAATCATTCCACTACTGTATGCACCAAGGCACTTAACGTTCCGCCACAATGTTCCAACTGTTTGCAAAACCATACTGCAAGTTATAAAGGCTGTAGTGTATACAAGCAAATATTACAAAGAAAGAATCTTACCAGAAGACAAACAACAACTAATAATGTACAACCAAATTTAAATAATTCAAATTTTCCAAACATTAATACTCGCAATTTACATAAAAGCAACATTAACAATCAAAATAATAATAACTCTAATTCAAATCAATTTTCTTATGCTGATGCTTTAAGATATACCAACAATAATCAACAAAGTTCACAAGATATAAATGCAACTACCCTCCAAAGAATTGAAACAATTTTAGCAAATCTTGTAAATATGATGAATATTCTTATATCCAAACTATGCAAATAAATCTACGATTAGCAATATGGAATGCCAACGGCCTCTCCAATCACAAAAGAGAAATAGAGTTGTTCTTAAACCAACATTTCATCGACATACTTTTAGTATCAGAGACCCACTTTACGAGTAGGTCATATTTTAATATAAGAGGATTTGATTCCGTAAGTACTAACCATCCAAGTAACAGAGCTCGTGGTGGTTCATGTATCTTAGTCAAAATACAATTAAGTATGAAGTATGCCCTCCAGTTCAAAAACCATATCTACAGGCCACAAATATTAAGGTTAAAAGCAATGAAGGGGACTGTTTGCTATCTGCTATATACTTCCCTCCACGCCATAGTATTACGGCTTCACAATATGAAGAATTTTTTAAATCGCTAGGCCATAAATTTTTTGTTGGTGGTGACTTTAATGCGAAGCATCCATGGTGGGGCTCGAGATTAGGTCCATTCGTTTACTTTCCAGTAAAATCCAGTAGATGAGTAAATTTTGGGCAAAATTAAAATTTTACTCTCAAAACTGGCTCTTGCACAAAAAAGTAAACGAACGGAAAAATTGCAAAAACTTGCAGGTTAATTCAAACATATGAGCGCTAAAAAGCTTAGTGTTGTAAAATATGTGTTATTTAGACTACCCAGTATATATTGTTTTTGGTACTTGATGCATTGCATTTTAATAATTATAAATTCGTAGCAATTGTATATATTAAATAAACTTTTGTGGAAGCTTTTAGACTTGTTTAGTTTGGACATGACTTTTAATTTTGTTTCTAGTTAAATAACATACGAAAATACATGAATACTTGATTTTTGATATTCGGTACCCTGAATAATATGCAGTAAGAAGTATTCATATATTCATTAGCTTTACATCTCTAATATATTAATGTAAATAAAAACAATTAACAGAGATATTAGAAAACTGATAAATTGTTACTATAATAATTGTAACTGACTACTTTAATTTGTTTCAGGTTGAAAATAATTATTTTTAGTTTTTGCCGCCCTTTTAATTCAGCTTTTAATCTTTTAAATGTTTTTATTACTGAATGTATGCTTATTTTTGTTTGTTTACTTAATTTAATCATATGTTTTTGTTTTCTACTGGATTTTACTGGATTTTACTGGCAAAAATTTCTCCAGTAAAAATTTGCAGGTTTTTTGCTGACAACTGTCACTTTTCTCTCTTAGTAGATGCTCTCTTTTGCAAATTTATGTGTACGCGAACGCATTTCAGTAAAATCCAGTACAAATTTGTACAAATTTGTGCAAATTTTGGTGTAAACGAATGGACCTATTAACAAACCCAAAAGGTAGCCAACTTTATAAGTGTATTACAAACAATAAATACTCAATTCTATCTACCGGTACACCAACCTACTGGCCATCCGATCCCCGTAAAATTCCTGATGTTTTGGACTTTGCTGTTTATTCTGGCATTTCAAATCAGCTTTTAGAAATACATGACTGTAATGAACTAGATTCTGACCACTCGCCACTCTTAATAAATTACAAAATTGGTTGTAACCATAAAACACAAAGTCAAAACATATTAACTACACAATCAAATATTAAATTATTTCAACACCGGCTCGATCAAAAATTAAATTTAAATTTAAGCTTAAAAAACGGTGATGAAGTTGATGAAGCGGTAGAGAATTTTACCCAACTCATTCATGAAGCGGGCTACTATTCAACACCTATAAATAGTAAAGTTCACACAAACCAATTTAAAATATCGACAGAAATCAGAGAACTTATCCGGGAAAAAAGAAGGCTGAGAAGAGTGTGGCAACAAAACAGAAACCCAACTAATAAAAGATTATTTAATAATGCTTGCAAGCACCTAAAAAAGGTTCTTGATGACCAAAAAAATAAATCAACCGCAGAGTTCATTAATGAAATTAATAACTCCAAATATGATGATCATCTTTTGTGGAAAGCAACCAAGTACATTAAAAGACCAACTAAACGCAATATTCTTGTAAAAAATTCAGATGGTTCTTGGTGTCGATCAGATAAAGACATATCGGAAGCTTTTGCTAATCATTTAGAGGAAATATTTCAGCCATTCCACATGAATACCCTTGCTGATCAGAATGAAATACAAAACTTTTTGATCTCGCCATGTCAAATGGACTTGCCAATTCGACAAATTTCGCCTAATGAAGTACAAAATGAAATAAAAAAAATAAACAAAAAGAAGTCTCCTGGGTATGATTTGGTCAATGGATATGTAGCCAAAAATCTGAGTTGGAAATGCATTATTTTCCTAGCTCTAATCTATAATTCTATACTTAGACTTAATCACTTCCCGTCCCAATGGAAGTGTGCCGAGATCATAATGATTTCAAAGCCAAATAAACCGAATAATATTTTGTCTTCGTACAGACCAATAAGTTTACTGGCAACATTTTCCAAAGTATTTGAAAAAATATTTCTAAAAAGGCTGCAACCAGTGCTGGAAAAAGGAAATATAATTCCGGAACACCAGTTCGGCTTTAGACATAAACATGGAACTCCAGAGCAGTGTCACCGAGTTGTTAATGTGATATCTGATTCACTTGAGAAAAAACAGTACTGCTCAGCTGTTTTTCTTGACGTGCAGCAGGCCTTTGATAGGGTGTGGCATCAAGGTCTACTCTACAAAATTAAGAAAATGTTACCAGCGCCATATTTCCTATTTTTCCAAAGCTATTTATCAAATAGATCATTTTATGTAAAAATTAAAGACGAGAGATCGAATATACTTCCAATTAATGCCGGTATTCCACAAGGTAGCGTACTCGGCCCAATTTTATACACAATATTTACAGCCGATATGCCAACAACTCCAGATGTTACAGTAGCCACCTACGCAGATGATACTACTATTATCGCAACAAGTCCTTGTAAAGCGGAAGCCTCTCTTCTCGTGCAAAATGTACTCAACCTACTTCAAAATTGGTTCCTTAAATGGAATATAAAAGTAAATTCCGAAAAGTCAAATCATGCTACATTCACATTACGTAGGGGAAACTGCCCTGATGTAAGCATTAATCAACAGATTATCCCACAACGTGAAGTCGTCAAATACCTTGGTATGACAATCGATAGACACCTTACCTGGAAACCACACATTAAGGCTAAACAAAATCAACTAAACAAAAAAAACAAGAGACTTTATTGGCTCTTGGGACCAAAATCCCAGCTCAACCTAAACAACAAAATTAGAATATATAAAGCAATCCTAAAACCAGTTTGGACGTATGGGATACAACTCTGGGGTACTACAAGCAAATCAAACAGAAGTATACTAGAAAGATACCAATCAAAAACTCTGAGGTTAATCACAAATGCACCATGGTTTATAACAAATAAGCACATACTTCTTGATCTTGGCATTCCATCAGTTTCCCAAGAAATTCACAACTTTAGTGAAAGGTACTTGCAAAGACTAAGTGATCACTCCAATCCTTTGGCAATTTCTCTTCTTGATGACAGCAACGAAATTAGAAGATTAAAACGAACCCATATATTAGATTTACCATTTAGAAGCTAAACCCTAAACTGTAAATATGTAACATAAAAAAAAAAAAAAATCTCATTTTCTTTTTTTGTACAAACATACTTCTTATTTATGAATTATACACATAAGTAGTTAAAAATTCTTTGTATTATAAGTATTTTATATAAAACTATAATTTTTTTTTGTAAAAAGTTGTGAAGTTTATTGGAACTTTGCATCACATGTCAATTGCTATTAAATTAAGAAATTTACTTATTGTTTTGTTTTTAGACAGATTGCAAATAAAGATATATTATAAAAAAAAAAAAAAAAAAAAAAACTTTTTTTAAATGAACTACAAGGTTAGTAAAAAATTTAATTTGTTCAACAAATGACTGACATTTACTTGTGAAAGGCGTGGTAGAGAAGAATGAGTGTATTTTCTAAAAATCATAACTACATTGTAAGTTTTCTATTTTTCTGAGTCAGACTGCGCAGTTTCTGGTATTGAACCTTCGTCAGTGACCCTGTTTTTTTTTGAATTTTTGAATAATGTAATATTTGTTTTGTTTTTATTTGTTCGATTGCGTCTATATGAATATGACCGTGGTATGATAAACTGATTTCTAATGCCACATGCACTTGCACTACACGTTAGACAGAGCGCTTTAGCCCTCCGAGCTATCGTCAGGTCGAGTTTTGTTGTGATTAAAACTAGTTTTATTCAATACACGGTGTTTTGTTCATTTACATTAAAAATAAAGAAACTGTATTACAACCAAAGCAACTACATATTTTTACAGCCGAAGTGCCCTGAGTGTAGGATGTAGGAAATACAAATTTCTATTGTAATTGAAAGAAATAAAAAATATTTATTTATTAAAACATATTTTTAAAATACTGAAAAAATAACTGTTAAAATACAGTAGTTTTTTTTTACCAATTTTTACAGTTGTTTAAAAATTTTTGTAGTAAAAAATTATGAGTTGTTTTTATGACATTGTTAATTGTTTTTAGTACATTTGATAGTTGTTTTTAAACAGTTTAAAATAACTTAATTTTTAGTTACTTTAACGGTAATTGACTTTGTCATCTTTTTAACTGAAATTAGAGTCGTTTTAACTAGAGTTGTGTCGTTCATGAACGAACTAGTTCAATTGAACGAGTCACTAGAGTGAACGATATGACTCCTTCCCAAATATTCGATCTTGTCGTTCAATCGTTCATTTCGTTCTTTTTATTTTTTTTTTTGAAATAAGTAATAATATTGTTTCAAATTAGGAAAAGCAATTATAGCCATACAAGTAAAATGTTTTTTACACAAAACAAATAAATTTTTGTTAGAAAAGTTGAAATTTTATAACACTTTTGGTCTTTGTACAGTAAAATTTGTGAAAAAAATCGTAAAACATGAATAGTGAGTAATAATTGTCAAACGAACGACACAGTTCACAACACGCAGATCAGTCCCAAATCAAAGCAAAAAAGAACGATTGAACGATTTGAACGAACTAGTTCACTGACTCGAATTCAACGATACTGACCGATTCACCAAAATGAACAATTAATCCTAACTCTAGTTTTAACTGTAACTTTCAGTAGATTCTACTGTCAAACTTTTTTGAGTGTGCTGGCCCAAAACTAATTTAATTTTCTATTGAAGTACCGAGTTTTCTGTAACTTTAACACACTTTTTTTTATTTAAGTGTAAGTAATTCAACAATTTTATATTATTTGTCTTTAAAGTAGTCTAGAGTTCTAGTTGTTTGCATAAGTGAACATTTACAGGTAATGTAAATATCATTTTACAATTGTCATTTCTATTTAGGTGTGAAAATATTCCTTTTCAAACAAACTCATAAGAATATATGACTCTATTGAGAGGGTCTCTTATTAACATTTTCTAATATCAAATACAACAGTTTTCATTTTACAATTCTATACCAGATAATAAACATGAAATGTATTCTACTCCTGTTGAACGAACATAAGGAAATGCATATTCAGCCAAACATTTATTTAAAACATGGATGACATTTTATAACAAACAATAACAATAACACGGAAACTAAACACAAATCTACATTTTGTATTTATTGTCTTTGTGTGTGTGTACAATTTTGCGATAGATATGAATGTGTTTGTATTTGGATTTGTTTTAAACTGTGTGTCAGTGTGACTTTGTATAACACAATGAAAGGGAAAAGGAAAAGTGACTGCTAACGGAGATGTGATAAAAATTGTACAATACTAGTTTGCTATTACATGTTATTATAATGGAAATAATAAACATACACAAAGAGAATTTTTTAATTGGTCAAAAAATAATAAATTTTTTTTTTTTTTTTAGTAAACTAATGCAACTTTTCTTTTCAAAGTGCACGAAAATTTGTCAAATTTAATTAAAAAAAAACTTTATAGATTTTATGAAATCAGTTTTTTAAGATACTTCTTTCTGTATGAAACTTTAAGGTCTATTAACTTATCTCAATTTATCCTCTGGTTACCCCTGATAAAGACTCAAATATTTTTCCATTAACTTATCTAAATTGAAACCTATGTTTTCTTCTAACAATTGATAACCATAACCCTATAAATTTATATCGTTAAGGCCTGCTAACTTATCTTATGTTAACTAAAAGTTAGGTCTTAACCATACACTTAGAATACTATGTAGGTAAAGACTATTGCAAATGTAGTTAAAAACAAATGAAATTTCACTTGAATAAAGGACGAATTACATTTCAATAAATTTAACTACACTCAGAGAACATTGGCTATAAATAATTGTAGTTTGTTGAGTTGCAATACAGCAATCTTTATTTTTAAGTGAAAAAAAACACTCATTTGTAGAAGAAATTTCATTTTTGATATTTAGTTCATTTAAAAAAAACAAACCACATCAAATTACTGTATTATGATTTTACATTAATTTTATACAGTAGTTTTTCTTTATTTAAAAAAAAAAATAAAACAAATAAATGTTTGTTTATTTTTTACTAACATATGTGGCTGATTTTTACTACAATTGTGGTTAATTTTTTGAACAGTAAAAAAACAAATGACAACTGGCATTGATCAATTGGCAAGAGGTGATGCTACGAGTCATAGCCTGTTGTATGGCTGTGGGTTTGAAACTTACTACGACACAGAGTAACAAGTTTTTTATACAGAACAATTAATCAATATAAAATTCTTTGTTCGATTGACACATAAATTAACCATGAGTCCTTGGAGGGCACGAAATTGCTGCAGTCTGGCATATCCATTGTGTTCGTTACATTTTTCAATAAAAAAGTTTTTCTTCCTATTCCTGTGAAAATCTTACTAAAAAAAATTGTCCGTAATTTATTTTAATAAAATTAATAACGATTGTCATTATATGACGGTTACAAACACTTTACCCCAGAAACAATATTTCATTGGCATTGTTTTTTTTTGCAATTGTAATGCCAAAAAAAATTAACCATTGACGGCAAACAATGCCAATTAAATCGTCAATTAATTGTTCCATCCAATGAACTAGTCCCAAGTATGATTCATACTAAGGATGAGTTCCCAAAGTTAAAATATTGATAAGTTATTATGGTTAAATCTGATTTGATATAAATAGTTAGCACTGGTTAGTTAACCATGGTTAAGTTAAAGTCAACTTCCTGAGATAAGTTAACAGCCCTAAATAAATTAAATTATTTTTTTCGTAAAATTTGAATAAAACGTGAATTAACTTATGAAAAGTGTTAATGGAACTCCAGTGCAATTTCATTCATTTTATGCTAAAACCTATAAATAATATGATGAACATTCTCTCAGTGTAGAAAATTGGGATTTGTTTTAACATAATTTCTTTAAGGGGGACATTACATTCGCGGCAGAGAAAACAGAACTTTTTTTAAAAATTCATAACTCAGTCAAAAACAAACATTTTTCCAAAATTACAACAAATTACAAGAAAAAAAAATTCAAAAAAATATATTTTTCACTCCAACATGGTTTTATAGAGCTCCAAACTGGCGGCAGAGAAAATAACGGGGCCTCATGGTTGCAGCGCTGGGAGTCTCAAAAATTGTCCGATCTGGAAAAAGTGACTTTTTTAAATCTTACCAAAATTGGTTATCGTATGACACGAGCTTTTTTTAATTTTTTTTTTCAATTTTTGGTGATGTTCCAAATTTAAAAGTGTGTTTTTTCGAAAAAAATATTGACTTTAAAAATTCATAAAAAATCGAAAAAAAAAATTTAAAAAAAAGCTCGTGTCATACGATAGCGAATCAAGTTTAAAAAAATACAAAAAAAAAATTTCGTCAAAAAATGAACCCGCTAGTGCCGCAACCAGTATGAAAAACATGGTTTCGAGATAAACGCGTTCAAAGTTTGTGAACATAGAAAAAAAAGGAAAAATTCCACTATATGTGTTATAAAGATGCCTTTTTTTTCAAGAAATTCAAAAACTCAAAAAAAACCACCCTTTAAGTAGGTACGAAATAACAACCACCATAAGTCAGGTAGCAAGTAAAACAAGTATATACCAGCTGCCGTACGTAGGTAGCGCGAAAATTAAAAATGCGCTCTCACTAATCCGGCTGTAACTTTTGAACCCGTAGGAATTTTTCCATGATTTTTTTTTTCTTAGAATCTTAAGAATATTAACCCTTTATATTCCGGATCTTAATAAATGTTATATATTGGCTGATTATCTGTAGTTGTTGTTTTTAACTGCAATTACAGTTGCTTTTCTATAAAATTATGCAAAACAACTATTATGACAGTTATTAAAAAAAAAAAAACAAATAAAATATTTTTTTTAACAGTTATTTGAAGCAGTTAGAAGTATTAGAAGCAAGAGATTAGGTAGATTTTTAATAAATATTTTTTTTTTTTAAATTTTGGAAATTTACAATGGGAGTTAGCATTTATTTTCACCAAAAAAAGTGTACTTTGAGATAGCAGAATAACAAAAATTTATATAAAACGAGAACAAATTATTTTTTCGCTTTAAAATTTATATCACAGATTGGTATTACATAGCGGAGCTATTTGCCATCGGAAACTCATTTTGACCAAATTTAAGTTGGCATATTTTGGATATAAGCTCTCGATATTACCATCATTTACATTTCCAGCATGTCGTTTATTTTCAGCGTATGTTAGTTATTTTTGCTGAATTTTTTAGTTACTTTTCAACAGTTAAAAATAAATAAATTATTATATATTTTAACTGTAATTACCTAAGTGGTATTTTTAACTGAATTTACAGTAGTTTTAACTGTCATTTTCAGTACATTCAACTGTCAAACTTTTATGAGTGTAGGATGTAGGAAAACAATTCCTTTGTTGTAAACGAAGGAAATTGTTTTTATTAAAATGTATTTTTAAAATACAAAAAAATAACTGTTAAAAAACTATAGTTTTTTTACCAATTTTTTCAGTTGTTTAAATGTTTGTAGTAAACAATTTTTTGTTATTTTTACGACATTATTTGTTTACTGTATTTGCTAGCTTTTCCCACAAATAAACTACATTTTTAGTTATTTTTGTTGACTTTTTAACTAAATTTACAGTTGATTTAACTGACATTTCTGTAGATTCTACTGTAAAACTTTAAATATGCTTTTATTTTCTAAAATTTAAATTTTAGTTTTAAAATAAAATCTTTTTTTAAATTAAGATGATAACTAATAGTTAAAATGAGACTCTACTATATGTGAGTAATTTGACTTACACGCAGAAAAAATACACGTTTGAACATGTTTGCAGGTAATTATTTATATGTTTACAATGGTTCAAATTTTTAAACCTAAACATATATATTTGCAATTTTAAAATTTGTAGATATTATGTTTGGGACATTCAAATATACTTATAATTTGCAGCCAAAAATATATATGTTTGGCGGTAGACGTGTTTAACTTTTTTCAAACATATAGTATATGTTTACAGGCAAACATAATTATATTTTCAAGCTAACATGTTATATTAGAATCATGGGGAACTGAAATGTTTTTCAAACAAAAGTATATTACCACCATTTATATTTAAAGCGTGACGATTTTTACGGCGATATAAATATTAATTTGCATAGAATTTTATAACTACTTAATTATTAGGTTATATTAAATATACTAGCTCACGACACTTAACAAATATAAAATTAAAAGCATTTATTTGGTACAACTTTTCGGCATTTAACTGCCAGAATGACATAGGGCTATATTTTTAGATCTTGCGACCATAGTTCACTTTTTTTAAATGTCTATGGACTCCTGATTTCAAATTTGACTTCAGAATACATCAATTTTATCAAGTTTAAACATCTTAACCGTTTTAATTGATTTATAAATTTTAAAATATGCAAACATTATAGCCACTTATAAGCAAAGATTCGAATCTCAAAATGTTATATCAAAAAAGCAATGTTAAAAATCAGTTAACTGGTTAAATTTTAAGAATAGACAATCAAGTTCGTCCTTAATACTAAAATACAATTAAATAAACTACAAACAAAATTTTGAAGCTTCTTCTGTTAAAGGCTTTGTTAAATAACAAAGTCATAGTCAATTAATTTGGTAATTGAGTCAATCAAAGAAGTTATCAATATTACAAAAAATTACTATTACTTGTAAAAATTTGAATAAAGTTAATTTTTTCAATCGAATTACATATTTGACTATCTAAACACTTTATGTACTTTTGTACGCATTTCAAAAATTATTAGACAAAAACTGTATTTTTATCACTTGGTAAAATACATGATAAAGCACTGGCGACTATAAAAGAAAATTAAAAGATAAATTGCATTAAAAAAATTAAAAATTTTAATATCAAATCTATTAACTTACAAATCATAACAATACCAACCATTAGAAATGGCGGTAAACAACCAATTTGGATAAATACCGGAAAAAGCATATTACCCGATAAAGCACCCAAGCGACCAAACATCATGGATACGGCTATTATAATAGTTCTACAAATAAGATAAAGTAATATAGTTCAAATCTAGTTTGTATTTTTATATAATTCTCAACTTTACCTTAAGGATGTTGGAAATAATGCCAATACTAAACCCAATAGGCAAGATTTTGATATACTCGATACTGTTATAAACAGTGAGGATATAATTAGTGTTGCTAAACCATTATTAGACCAATATAAGCCAAATCCTAAGACCCCCGATATAAGTAAACCGAAAGCTTAAAGAAAATTTTTCAAAAATAGTTATGCATATTTCTGCAAATAAGTTTAAGGAATTGCCAAACTTACTCAATATTATTTTGGGGCCAAGAGCTTTTATAACAAAACCGGTTAGGCTATAACCAATTAGACCCACAACTGCAACAATAATGTTGTCTAGATACATATCGACAGAGACATTTTTATTCTGAAAATAGTAAATATTTAAGAAAATAGCTACACTCGTAGAAATAAATCTGTTCAAATAGCATAAAATCTGCAGAGAAAGCTGTTTAATGCATCAGTCCTCATTCAAAATATTGGTTACCCAAAAATTTTTAAATATACTGGTTAAATCTAAAAAATTTGTGCTAATGCCTGTTAATTTCTCCGTAAAACTTGAGAATAAGTAAAAAAGCTTTAAGTTAAAATTTACCACAAAAGCTTTAACCCATTTTACACTGCTGTTGCTTTAAATCAACGATTACTTTTAAGGTCCGATAATTTTGAATAGGAAGGAGATATAATAACGCATTAAAAATCATATGCATGTTTAAGGCCTTTACTACAGAAATATTTAAAAAAAATTTTAAAATATTGTTCCAGGGTTTCCATATAATTAAAAAAATTAAATTTTTGACATTTTTGTATTTTACTTTTTTGAAAAATTATTAATTTACAGAAAGAAGCAGGCTTTCTAAAACTTATATGCTGATTTGGTTATGGAAGTATGGTAAAATTTTTTTAAATGAGAAAAATTTTGTTGTGCAGTATGTACATTTTTATGTAAAATAAAAAGATCGGATCAAGAAATTTCCGATCTTGTATAAACTTTAATATTCAGAAAATTACTTAATTAGATATTATATATTTTATTTGGCTATTTAAAAAACATTTTTAGAAATTGATTCGTCAGTGTTGTCATACAACAATTTTGAAAAATTGTCTAGAAACAACAATATTTTGAAAAAATTATCAAAAATCGTGATAATCCGATAGATAAAATTGTGTATTATGGTTTGCTTTAACAACAAATAAAAATTGTAATTAAAAAAAAATATTAACCCCTTAAGTACATACAAAGCGTCAAAATTTGAATTTAAATTGGGCATACCACCGCTAGAGGGCGCAATAACTGTACAAAAACTTCAGAAAAAGCTTATTGATACACAATTACATCTTTCTAACAATTTTCGTAAAAAAATTCCCACGGGATCGATGAGTGGTATAAAATGGGTTAAAGCTAACCATTAAAGTACTGTAAAAACATTTTATTTAAAAAGCTTTTATTTTAGTTCAGAAAAATTTGCGATTTACTTTAAAAAAATTTGTGTATAAAACTTTAAAGCTAAATTAAGATAATGAAAAAAATAATTATTCAAGCTCGAGGCCATACTCAATATTTCTATATGGCTTCGAACTTGAATAACTTGTAATCATTTTTAAAATTAAAGGTTTTAAAAAAACATAATTTTTCTTTTTAATAAAATATTTGTCAAACTTCTAAATAAAGATATTTAATCAACTTTAATCACAGCAGCTTGACTATAAAAAATCTTCGATTAACAGTAAATAATTTTTCTATAAAAGCTTAAAGTTTTGTTTAAAAAAATCCACTATTATGGCTCTAACGAAAGCTTTACATATTAAAAAAATATCTTCATTATTGTATTAAACTTACCGCACTACAATCGGATGTATAACTTGCTACATCTGTTGCCGTTTTATTAACACTATATTCCAAAATGGTACAAAGATTTGATGACTCATCATCATTAGCATGTTTAATCTCATACTCAGCAATGGAGGCAAACAATTGGGGCAACCAAAGACGTATAGTATTCAAGCTAAAAATAACAAAATTTAATAACACTGCATATAATTAGTTCCATGATACACCACAAATGGATTGAACCGAGGGTCTTCAAATTTGATTATTTTTTTGTACGCACATACTTCATGGAGCCCATAACATATCTCCATATTCAGTTTTTCAAATTTTAAAAAACTGGCGATTTTTTCACGGTTTCATTATTCACTAGCGTCACAGAAAAAGCAAAATTTATTTGTTGTTTAAAAAATTATTTAATGTTCACAAATTTATGAAGGTGGGAAAACAATTTTGAAAATGGATCTTAAATTTTCATTTGCATAAAAAATGCATTTTTTTTTAATTTAGTGTTAAACAGGACAATCGTAGAAATTGAAAAACTTTTCAAATCAGCGAAATCCGATAACAACTTACGAGTACATACACGGCATCGCAAAGGTGCATATTTTTTGAATTTAAAAAAAAATTTAAACCGTGAAAAAGTCACGAGTTTTTGAAAAACTTAATATGGATATGCGTTATATACTCTATAAAGAATATATGTAATACCATGTCAAAGCAACCAAAGGGTGTACCCTACCTCCTCCGAATTTTATGATTTTTTTGTAGGAATGCGGTATATCACTGAACTAAGACAAATGCAAATCTTGGGGGAACGGGCATATCTGGATCCGGAAATATGAGGTCTCGAAAATCGGAAAAAACTATAAAAATGTACAAAGTTGTACTTACTTAATTGTCAGTTTCTTGAAATGTGTTATACGTACCCAACTCATAAAGGTGCATTTAAATGGTTATTAAATTAAATTTGATATGCAACATTATTATTTATTTGGGAAGGATAAAAGCCAATTTTCTTGGGAGACTATATCTATGAAAACCTTTTTAAAAATAAAAAAAAAATTATATTATAGCTTCTAAGCAGCCATTTTCTTGAGAAGAAAGAAGGTTATCAGACTTCCCAGCAAAACATATTTTTTAGGCACAACATTCGATATTATTATAGCGATTGAAAAAATGTGTGTTTACACTTTGGCGTCTATCGAATACTGAATTATATTGACAGATGTTTACCCTTCAAAATACCGTATTTGCTATTTATTAATGACACAAAACATATGTGATAGTTATGCCATATATTGTCCAAATCGACATTATTAACTTGTATACCCAATATGTTGAAGATGGTTTCCTTCTATACAGTTGTGACAAATTTCAAAGTGGATGTATTCTTGGATCCAGAAATACAAATCATATTGTAAAGGTAGATATTTTGCAAGGAAATTAAAACTTTTTAACATGGGTTCTTGACGATTGCGATGAAATTTGGATATGTTATAAAAAATCAAAAGTTACGAGACCCATGTTTTTATTTCAGCTGCCCATTCTCACATTTGGCTGTTAAAGTGTGACCCCATTTTCTGTATTTAGCGTTTTTTTATATTTCTTCCAAAGAAACTAAACATAAATTAGGTATGTAATGAATAGTATTTGAAATGAGCATTTTTCGTGGTATCCGAAAACACACATAAACTTTGGGGGGTTTTTTACACCCGATTAAACAAGTTTATATATGCTAGATAAAAGAATATAAAAAATCTTATCTCTGTTTATATAATTTCATCTGCAAAATGGGTCTATCAGATTATATAAGGTTGTATCAGATTATATTTGGTTTTATACAATTAAATCTAATACCATCTAATTAGATGCTCTCTCATGTAATTGTATCCCAAAATGGGGCACATCTAATTGTGTCATATGTTATCTAAATTGATAGAATTCTAAAAAATTTTGTACAACTGAATACAAGGACATATTAAAAAAATGTTATATATTATTATTATTATTATTTATATTTTTCAAAACTTACCCCAATAATATACAAAATTGCATAAGGTAAACATGTAAAGATCTGCATAATAAGGGTTTCCGAAACATGGGTTTCATTTGTTGCCAACCCTCATGCAACGATTGAATAAAACTACGATGTTCTTTTTTAATCGGCAGTATTTCTTGTTTGTTTTCTATAGTATAAATTACTTCATTGGCATTGTCATCACGTGTGGGCACCTCCTCGATTAAAGTATGGATCTGGAAAAGGGTATAGTCTATAAATAATTGACTACTCAAGAAATTGTAGAACAGTAGAATATACCGAAAATAACAGTTAAAACAATTGAAATTTCAGTTAAAATGACGGTTATAATAACTTAAAAATATAGCTGTTTTTAACTATTAAAAAAAGTAACAAATGTATTAAGAACATCTAGCAAGTGTAGTAAGAACAACTAATAATGTCGTAAAAACAACTAACGATTTTTTACTACAAAAATTTTGCAACACTTGTAAAAATTTGTAAAAACTATTTAACAGTTATTTCTTTGGTATTTCAAAGCAACATTACAAACGGTACTTAAGTTATAACGTTTTTTTTTCATTTCGAATTATTATTAGCAAACTATGAGCATATCAATTAAAACATATTTAAACTTAACGAGAATTTATAACATTTTCGAAATTATTTTGTTTTTTTTAAGTAACTAACAAAAATTAACTTTTTTTGCTGCAAAATTACTGCTTTGGTAGTTGTTTATTAAAATAACAAAATAATTGCTTCATACAACTGTTAAAAAATACAGTAATTTCCTTCAGTTGTGTTTTTTTTAAATAGGTGTCAGTAGTTTTATATTATTTCATAGAAAAACAACTGTATTTGCAGTTAAAATAACAACTACTAATTACAACACAAACAACTGTTATGTAGTAACTGTCATTTGAATTCGAAAAGCTCAGTCCATTCTCTGGATTCATGAGTACTTTAATTATAATTACTTTTTCTTAACTTACCGGATAAGTTTGTTTAGGTTTTCTAGTATTAAGGTAATAGATTTTTTGAAATGCTTTTAAAGCTTCCATATTATGACCCTGAGACATTAAGAATTTCGGACTTTCCGGTAGAGCGATAAAAATTAAACCACTTATTAAACTGGGTAAGCCACAAAACAGTAAAAATATTTGCCAAGTATGAACTGAAATAAACAGAAAATGTCAAAGATTTTTTTTAACAATTTTGAATTAAAGTTTTATTAAAAGGAGTTACAAATATTTATTAAATCAATATTACCTACCATTAAAACTATCAAATAACACAAACTCCCAATTTCTTGGTAAAATTAACCAGGCCACAATAGGCAATGATAAAGAGCTTAACGATTGTGCCACACCTAAAGCCATTAAAACTCTCGATCTATATTCGGGACCATGCAATTCCGTTAGATAAGTAAATAAAACAGCACCAGGACCATTAACACTGTAAAAAATAAAGGACATCATAATAAAAGTGCTTTCAATCCTCATATCTAAAATATTTACATTAGACCGCCAAAGAATTTAAATGTCACCAACATAGCAAAATTTTGTGACAATGATGAACAAAAAACACATACAGCATCTGCTAAATAGCCTACCACTAAAATCTTTTTTCTACCCTGCGTATCGGCTAAATATCCCCAGACAATAGCCGATACAATCATACCAGCAAATGTTGCCGCATTAAGTGTTCCCTTATTAAGGAGTGATAAGTTAAGATCGCACTCAGCTATGGGCAAAATATATGCAATGGATGTTGTAGAGAAAACATTTGCTAATGTTGCTGGTATGGCCACACACATCAGAAGTACATTGAATAAACCGAACCCGGCTGCATTTATGGCTGTGTCAAAGTCCGCTGCTACCTCTATATCTGGAATAATTAAAAAAAATAAATTTAAAATTTGAAATTTCATTTAACTTATGCATCGAAGGAACTGTTTTAGAGCTTACACTCAGAAAAGTTATGCAGTTACTACCCAGCAAGAACAGTGACGGTCATATGACCGGTCTGCTGATGGACCGACACTGCTGATGGAAATATCCATCAATGCGTAGAACAAAGTTTCTATCATTTTCTTAAGGGCAATATGAAGAAAGTGATGGAAACTTTGTGTACGTGTGATTTTGCATCTCCCTCTAATTTATAAATTCATAAGTTAGAGGAAGATGCAAGATTTGAATGTGTTAGTTTCGGTCATCCATTTCTTGTAGGGTACATGATGGTTATTTCCCTACAAGAAATGGATGACCGAAACTAACACATGCAAATCTTGCATCTTCCTCTAACTTATGAATTTATAAATTAGAGGGAGATGCAAAATCACACGTACACAAAGTTTCCATCACTTTTTTCATATTGCCCTTAAGAAAATGATAGAAACTTTGTTCTACGCGCTGATGGATATTTTCATCAGCAGTTCTGGTCATTTGACCGGTCATATGACCGTCACTGTTTTTGCTGGGTTGTGTAGTGATGCGGTTGTAGTTATTTTAACTGAAATTGCAATGGTTCTATTTCGAAAAATAATTTCCTATGTTTTTGATGGTTACCTTTTTAAATAACTTACCGAAACTCCTGAACTGTGGTTAGATTTACTTTATGCAGCTGTTTAGACTTTTTTTTACCTCAGTTTGTTGTTTTTTGTGTATATCCTTCTCTCAAATATTTTGCACGCATATTTTTTGTGAGTAAAACAAAATGTCGATTTTCTGTTTTTGTTTCCTACACTCATAATATTTTTACCGTAAAAACTACTGATTACGCACATTAAACTAATAGAAAATCAATTAAGAAAAGGACTTCTTACTTTTCGTTTAAAACAATTGTATTTTTTCGTTTATTTTTAACTGTTAAAAAATTAATTGACAAAATCGGTAAAAACAATAGATTTTTTTTTCCGTTTATTTCAATACTCAATATAATACAACAACTTTTTGTTTTAAACATAACATTTTAATTGAATATTTAAACTAATACCGAACGTCCGTTTTTTTTGTTTATTTTGTTTATGGAAAAACAGACAGAAAAGTTAAATAAAAAATATATTTCTTTGGTAATTTAACAATATATTCAATTGAAATAACTTTACGGATTAACTTTTTAAATTACTTTGAATTTTTATGGTAACATAATTTTTATTGAATAACTAAAATGGACTCAAAATATATAGTCATGTATGAGCCATATACGGTCATATAACCTCAATTTTCGGATCCGAACATATACGCAACTACAAATATGATGATATATGATAATTTTCACCTGTGGAATCTAATTTACTCCAAAAACAAAATTTTGGTAGCGGAGTTTGAGGTAACATACTTTTTTCCAGCTGTAAAAAACAAATGATTTTTTTAAGTTTACTATCTTCAGAAATCAATAAAAACGACAATATTTAAGCAATTAAAAAAAAAAAATGAATGTCGGATTTTTATGGCAGCCCTGGTAACCATTTCATTATAAAGCCTTTTTTAAAAAGGCAAATTTGGGTGCCATCGTGGACCCATGGGTACTCATCACGAATAAATCATTTAGTTCGTAACGTAACCGGATTTTTAAATTTTTGATTTGCCTTCAAATGGTTCAAGAGTAAACTCAAAAATTTAAAAACACCAAAAAAAAGAACGTTGCTTTTAGTTTGTCAACTAACTTGTCAACTGACTCATTTTTTAGTTGCTTTTTTCAAAAAAGATGTTTTGGGGTAAAAATTTGAGAGGAAAGTGTTAATAAACCAAAAATTAAAAAATTATTAATTTTATTGTTTTAACAGACAATTTATTGTTTTTAACAGATAAATTCAAAAGAAAGATATTTTACTACAACTAAAAACTCGTAGTTTTTGAAAGCTACTTGTATTTACTTGTCAAATTCCATATACATTGTTTATTAAAAACTTAAAGTTTTCAAAAACTACTAGTTTTTGGTTTTACTATAAATGAGATTTAAGAGAAAATAGGAAACTAATGGCGTTTTCTTTCATTTGTTTGAACTTTGCCCTGAAATTTCCTTTTTTGTGTCCTTTTCACAAACACTCTGAGAGGGTACCGCGTTTCTTTCTAAAAATATTGCTTTAGAAAAAGGCAAAAAGTGCAATTTTTCCGCTCTCAAAGAATTTACATGGTAGATTTTTGCACTGATTTTTTTCTTTTTTTTTATCAATCTTATGTCTATATGTTGCTTTTTAAGCCAACTGGTCCCCTAACAATATTTGCTCTCCTATAACAACCTAAAATTATAGTCAAATTTAATACAAATTTTTAATCAGAAACTTCAATATGAACGTAGTATAAGAAAACATGTTACAACTTTTCAAATTTTTCTATAAAAATTCACGAAGTAGGTGTGATTAAATATTGAAAAAGTTTGCGATAATTTTTAGAATAATAATTATTATTATTTCTAGAATTTGGATAATGCTAGAAATTTTACTACATCAATATATTGCCATATGAAGAATTTGGAAAAAAAAATATTTATTTAAAAATTTCAGAAGTACACTCAGAAAACAGACTCGTTAGTAGCAACTATATTTGTTGCCAATCGAATGCTCCTGTTGTTGCTACCTAATTTTTCGGTTGTGATAACAGTCATTCGATTAAAACAACAGAAATGCTGTTAAGACAATAGAATTCCGATTGTCTCAACAGAAATTCGGTTGTGGTAACAGTCATTCGATCGAAACAACATAAATACTGATACGCCAATAGAATTCCGATTGCCTCAACAGAAATTTGGTGATATATAACGTCGGCTTAATATTGTTTTGCATAGGTTTACAATACTCTGCCGACGTTATGTATTTTTTATTTCTCATACGCCAATTAATACGAGTTCCACGATGAAACTTTCCAGATCGATAAAAAACATCTAGCCATTTTATAAAAAAAAATCCAAAACAATTTTGGGCAATTTTTAGATAATTCGAGTTTTGCATAACTCTATAAATTGGCCATTAGTTCTGAATTTTTTTAAAAAACTTAAAACCAGTTAAAATATAAAATTTAATAGATGTTGAGTACATTGGTTCTTCTTTATTAGTCTTTACGTTCCTTGGTTAAAGCTAAATTAAAAATAATATAAACCGCATCTGAAAAACAAAATTGCAGGTTTAACTAATGCTTAACTAACAAACTAATCTACATCCTAAAAACTAGGCCTTTGTGGTATAAATTTAGGTTATAAATTTTGAAGTGGCATAATAAAATTACGTGCGATGGAAATACTGGCCTTTTTCTTATTTTTACACCCTTTATTGCTTTATTTAAATAAATTTTGTCTATGGCTTGCTTTCTTAAATAAATCACATATTAAAAATGTTCTACTGACACATCATAAATACGCTCTAATATTGCTGAAATTGCTATTAATACTTCCCCCCAAATTACTATTAAAACTTCACTTTTTAAGTATCTTAGTCCGGCATTCAAAAGACTTGCAAATAAATTATATATTTGTATATATACCAAATTAAAAATGTTAACTAGAATAATTTTTTTAGACATAAAATATTTTTCAATAAAAAGTTAAAAGAAGTAAAAACAAAAGTTAAAAAAAGAAGACACAAAAGCATAATATTGGAAAACATAACAGAATTTACTACTTCACCCCTATTAACACAATACCCAAATTCCGCAGAGATTCAAGCCGCCGCTTTATAGTCGCCGGCATTACCGGACTGTCTGGCAGTTAATAAACCTTTTGGCAAATGCAAACAGACTAGAAATCGTAATTTTTTTTAAATTTTTTCTAAATTAATTTTTTAATTATTTTAAAAAAGTGTTTAGTACATGAGCCGCCGCACTGATAAAAACCTTGCGGCTTTAGCTGGCTTAAGAGCAGGCCCCGATAGTTTTTGGATTTAGCCGCAATTGTAATTTTGCTTATCAAATTTGTTTTTAGTTGTAAACGACAATTCACTTGAATAACAACGGACTGTGAACAGTGAATAGATAAGAATAATGTTTAAACTGGTTGAGGTTCAACCCGCACGTTATCCAACAAATTTAATAAACAAAGATTGGACAAAACGCATTATAAACTATAGAGACGATCGTTTGGAATATATAAAAAAAGTACATGAATTGGAGGTGTTTGAAGATGATGTCTGGATTATAACATTGCCCAAATGTGGTACAACCTGGATGCAGGAGCTACTATGGTTGGTTATGAATAATTTTGATTTTGAGGCAGCTAAAAAAGAACATTTAGAAATTAGATCATCCTTTATGGAGTAAGTATGCAAACTCAATGAAAGTTTGTGAAAAATCAGGGTTGGTAACCGAAGCGAATAACGATATAGGTATGCAATTTTTTAATGTTTCGACATTAAATTCGTAACATCAATACCGGTACATATCGGTGAAAATTGTATTACGAATATAGAGGTAGACCGATTTGAGCTCTTCATGGCGGGAAATTTACAAACAAATAAAAAAAAAGAGTTTACAATAAATTTCTACTGATTTCTAATGATTTCTAATTAAATCCTTCAAGACATCTCCATGAATTCTGAATTAAAATTTTATTACGGTTATTTTTAAAGCTTTTCAAGATATTCGCGTTTTTTGTGATTTGGAAAGAAAGAAAAGTGTGCGCGAAAACATGGTATCTTCAATATATCAAGTTAATCCTCTTCCCTAAAGCCTTAACTAAAAACAAATGGCATACACATTGCAGTAAGGATAACATTAACCTTGCGAATTTTCATAAAATATGAGTTATTTTACCGTTTCTTTAACAACTTATTAGATAATGGAACAATTTTTAAATTTAAATACGTTTTAATAAATAGACTTCATACGGATACACACAAAAAATAAAAACCCATTTCAATTACAAAAACCACCGATTCAATAACTTTAATTGCTGAAATTCCGGCACCAACGAAAATTGCTAACTCAATTACTACTTGAACTATTTTTCGATTAAATAATAACTCATTTGATTAAAAAGTGATCAATATCATATACCTTCCCAAAGACCAAAAAACAAAAACTGTTGTTGCCATACCAAATGTTTTTTTTATAGACGTGTTGTTGCCATACCAAATGGTTTTTAACAGCTGGAATCTTATAACATTGAATTTAAACCGGCATAAAATTCTCATTTAGTTTGCAGATTTATTTATACTTATGTGAACAAATTCACACAGAAATTAGTTTTTTCTTTCTATTGAATCGCAGGTGTTATGGCAATTTTTTTTTTGGATTTTTTCTTTGCAGAAATTAGCAGTTTTATTGAAATATTTTTTTTGTGTTTAAAATAATTTTTAATTTATTTTTTCCATTTTCTTTCTGTTTAAAAATTTTTTTTTTTAAATTTTTATTAAACGAAAATAAACTTTAAAAATTACATTATCAATTTTATGATAATGTTCTAGAATAAATAAATATTCATATTTAAACAACTGAAACTAAATTATTCAACTTAATAAAGTAATAAACCTAATAAGATTTTATATCTAATCTAATTGAAATTAATTTGAAATAGTTTTAACTAATACCACTAAACATAAACATTTATAAAAACCAACTACATAAATATTACAAAAACACAACAAAAATGTGTTGATGTCTGCTTTTGAACGATAATAAAGGGTGTTTTTTTTTTATAGATGTATAGAACTTTGAAATGGAATAAAACAAAGATGATTTTTTTAAATTGACATGAAATTTACTTTATTCGAAAGATAATCTTCTGGCATTATAATTTAAATATGACTTCTGGAATATTACCGCCATGGCTGGCTTGGACATTTTCCAACGTTTCGGTCTTATCGGCGTAGACTAGCGACTTCGCATATCCCCACAAAATATAGTCCAGTTAAATCGCACAATATTGGAGGACAATTCACGGGTCCGAAGCGTGAAACTATGCGGTTACCAAACGTTTCCTTTAATAAATCAATTGTGGCACGAGCTGGGTGACATGTTCAGCCGTCTTGTTGAAACCACAGCTCCTGCACATCAGGGTTGTTCAATTGGTGAACGAAAAAGTCAGTAATCATGGCTCTATAGCGGTCACCATTGACTGTAACGTTCTGACCAGCATCGTTTTTAAAGAAGTACGGACCAATGTTTCCACCAGCCTATAAAGCACACCAAACAGTCAATTTTTGTGGATGTAACGGTGTCGCAACATACACTTGAGGAATATCATCACTCCAAATACGGCAGTTTTGTTTATTGATGTATCCATTTAACCAAAAGTGAGCTTCATCGCTAAACAAAATTCGCAAAATTCGTGTGCGATACGTATTTCGCACAGAGCCATGATTTTCAAAATAAATTTGCAAAATTCGGAAGCGTTGTTCAGGCGTCAGTCTATTCATGTTAAAATGCCAAACCAAACTATATATAAATCACTTGACAGCTGACAAAATGACCGCCAGTTAAAAAAGTGTTGCCAACTTAAAGTTATATACCTGTATAAAAAACAACCTTTATAAAAAAATGTCAAGCATGTTTCGAATTTGAGCAAATATTTAATTGATTCAATTAATTTTTAATAGACAGCTTTTAAAACCGATTTAATTGATAAAAGTAGGCAAATATTTTTTTCTGTGTATTGACAGAGTGGAAATTCTACGAGGTAAATGTTTTATAATATAAGCCGATAAACTGCAAAAATTTAAAGAAAACTTTTAATCTGCTTTATTGCGAACACCGCCATCTTATTTAAAAAATTTACTTCATAATTGTAATTATCGCCAAAATATTTTATAGATTTTATGTATCGTGTTGGATTCAATTTAGTATTAATAATTTTTAAAAATTTAAAATTTTATTTTAACCCATAGTCGAAACTTCATCGATGTTTAGCGACCTTAAGATGAAAACTTTTGTTTAGCGATTTTTGGTTATTTACACTTTTAATATATAGTCACATTAATTTAATATAATGGCACATTGAGGTGGAAATTTCGGATGTCTGGAAATTTGAAGACCATAATACCGGTATTACTTAAAATCTGCTTTTTATAATTAATTGTGTAGTTGTTAAAAAAAAACATTGAAATACTCTTAAAAAAGCCCATTTAATACCGGTGTAAAGGAAACGGTTATGGTATAACGGTATTTTTGAAATCAAGGGATTCGATATTTGTATCGGTTATCAATTTGACAGGGTTTCAAATCGAATAACGGTATTGAGGTATCGGTTGTCAACCTTAATAAAAATAATTTTGAAAATTAAACTATTTAATACTCAATATTTGTAGATTTGATTATATGATAAATAAAAAGTTAGAAACTGCTTTTAAGCCATTGGAAAATTTAGCTAGACCCAGACTTATAAAAACTCATCTTCCATTGCCCATGCTACCAGCACAATTATGGGATAAAAAAACCAAAGGTATGTTTGAATAATAAAAGTTTTAGGCAAAAAGTAAAATTTAAAAATGTTCTATGTTCCAGGTTGTTTATGTCTCACGTAACATTAAAGATGCCTATGTTTCTGAATATTTCCATTCTCGCAGTGTAGGGTTATCTATGGATGAAACTATCGAAGAATTTGTTAATACACAAATTGAGGGGAATTGTTTATTTGATCCATATTTACATTTAACTGAATTTTATTCACTACGCAATGAACCTTGGTTATATTATACAAGTTTTGAGCGTATGAAACTTAATTTACATCAAGTTATTACAGATGTGTGCAACTTTCTAAATAAAACTATAACAACTGAGATTATGGAAAAAATGTTAAAGCACTTGTCGTTTGAAGAAATGAAAAATAATACAAAAACTAACCATTTGTGGGAATTTGAACAAGTTCGTAAAAATACAAATTTACCCTTCGAACATCATAAGTAAGTAGTTGATATTTTACATTTAATGAAAAATCAAAAATAATATTTTATTTATTTAGTTTTATACGCAAAGGCCAAGTAAATGCTTACAAAGAAGAATTATCCCCAGAACTTGTAGAAAAATTGGATAAATGGGCTGATGAGAATTTTTCGAAACATAGTACTACCATGGAGGAATTATTGTTATTGACTGAAAACTAAGGATTGAAAGTTAATGCATATATAATCGTGTTTAAAATTTCTTAATGTTTTTGATATTAACAATAACATTTTATTGGTTTTATTTTAAAACGTGATTTAAGTTTTAAAAGTTACTAGTGCTTATCATCAGCACGTTAGTATTCGTATTTTTCAGATGTTTATGTCTTCGTTATAATAAACATTATAAAAAAATATTTCAAAATTTAATTATTTTCATAGTAGTTATTAATTGTGCTCAAACACTGTTTTTCATATATTTATTTAGTTAGAATACTTTTCAACCTCAAGTCCAAAATCTAATATGATATTGTCATATTAGACTTTATTTTTGTTGCTTTTCAAAAAGTTTGATCTTTTTCATGATAGACAATACAATTATTTCATTGGCTTCACCCAAATTTTCAATTCTCCGCAATGGAAAGTGATAATTGGCTTAACCCGAGATGTACCAAACAGATAATTTGTCTGCCTTAGTGTATAAATTGACTGATTTGGTAAACCTAATTATAAAATCAAAACTATTTGAAAAGCAACAATTTTTACATATCAATATACTTTGTATATCATTATTTGTAGTATGTGTGTTTGTTGTATTACAATTTCTAAAAACAGCATATATCCCAAAGTTTGTATGAGAAGAACCGTTTGCCAATTGTTGATGACAATGAAATAATTGTATTGTCTAACATAAAAATTAGAAAACTTTTTGAAAAGCAACAAAAAATAAAATCTAATATGACAATATCATATTAGATGTTGGACTTGAGGTACGACAATATTCTAAATAAATATATGAAAATATAGAATGTTTTAATTTTTGTATTTTTAATACCAAAATTAAAACATTTTTAAGCTCTGTTTTTTATTTAATTTTTTTTGTTTATTTATGCTTCAAAAACATAATCGAGCACAGTTGGCCATATACGGTTAACAAATAACTACATAATTTAAATATCGCTTAATATCAAAAGAAGAATAATTTAAATAATAACGACAATAATGTTTAAATAATAATAATTTTAAACGAGCTTAAGATTATTTATTTATAAATTATAATTATTTATTTCCAATATTTCGTCTCCACATTGGGTAACTTCTTCAGGGAACAGTTATTACAATTTGAATTGTCATAATTTGTCAAATTGACATTGTTAAACCTTCGTTATAGGTAATTTATGTCTTGAAATAACAAAATTCAGATGTTTATCAAAGTTTAACATACTATCCAATGCAAGCCAAGACACTTTATCTGGTTTACAAACGCAATACTGATATTATTAATATAAATCGTCAAGTCAACAAAACAGGCTCCAAAAAAATAGTTTTTTGAGATTTAATATGAAATTAGACCGACTCACGAAAAAAAAGGTTCCTTTGTATACCTCTCAAAATGTACTTTGGTTTGTTTTAGAAAAAGTTTTCCCCATCTCCAGAACAATTTACTTTATGGTATGTACACTCTTATATATAACCAAAATATCCCGTAAGCTGGACCGTTTTCAAATAAGGATTTTTTTTAGTTTTTCAAAGAATTTTGTTCTTTAACCAAAGATACAATATTAGTATCACTAGTATTGTATCTTTCCTATTTCAGGAATATTTTGTCAAAAATTTGATTTTTTTGTACTCAGATATTTTTCATTTAAATGTCAAATGGACATACGATAATCCTGAGTTGAAATACATGTTTCAGTTTATTTTGAAATTCGCAATAGTTCGCGAATAGTTAGTTAAGCTATGTACAGACGGTTGTCAGATCTTACAATATTGTCAGAAAAATGTTCAGAAAATGTTTAACAACAGTGTGAACTTACAACTTTTGTCTTGCAACATTGTCAGAAAAAGCATTGTCTGTACATTGTAAGACAATAATATTGTCAGACATCTGACATTCGTGTGAACACCCTACGTTGCCATTGTCAGATAATTGCAAGACATTGTAAACAATTTTTTACTGGCAGATGTGTTTAAATTAATGCATCTGACAATGGCAGTATTGTCACAGAAATGTTTTTCATAAATAATGAAAAAAAAACAGAAGTTCATATTAATAATATTAAAAATCAAAAGTGAAACGAAAAAGGAAATCAAATTAAATAAAAAAATGGATGGCGACATTTCCATTAATGAAACCTGCGTCATAGATTGCAGCTATGAGCCAACTGACTTGATGTTTCGTACCCAGTCGCCAAGAGGCTCCCAGTCGCCAGCAGGCTTTAAAGCCGTCAAAAAACCAACACCCAAACAAAGATCCTACCGCAAAAAGGTGGAATCCGTGTGGTCACACGAAAGTTTTATCAAACTTGTCGAGGAAGTTGAGGTACGGCGAAGTTTATGGGATGCTGGTTGCGCTGAGTATAAACTTCCCAAAGATATTTTATGGCTAGAGGTCACAGATGTCATCCAGATAAGTGTGAACGATTGCAAAGGAAATGAGCAAATCTCCGCACCTCTTTCAACTGCAATTTGCAAAAATACTTTGTCTTCATCCTCGCTACTTTCTAATACATATGCAGCTAAAATCGTTGCAATTGCTTTTTTTGTTTAATGACAATTAATATTATTGCTTTTTTAATATAATTGAACACACAATTGACAATTAATAATTTCTTTCAAATGCTTTGACAGTTCTGGCAATGTCTAACAACAGATCTGGCATTTTCTGCCATACAAGACAACCGTGTGAACTGACAATTTTCCATGGCAGATAAATTTATTGTTTGACAGTTGTCTGACAATGAAATTGAAAGGTTTTCTTACAATCGTCTGAACTGACAATTTTTTTCTTGTTACTGACACAAGAAAAGAAATGTTCTTATCATATTCTTTAACTAAAAATTTCAAAACAAGCTCTAATAGATTGTATTTGCGTGCGAAGTATCTGACCGAAAAACTCACATTTAAAAACGATCGAAACAAGTGCATAAAACTAAAATACAGTACTTTTTGTAAGTTGTTTAAAAAACAACTGTCAAAAGCAATAATTTTGTAACAGTTTTTTGCCGTTATTTTTGTATTATTTCTTTTTATTTATGTAATTTTTGTTTTCTTTTTGAAGCTTTGATTTGTTTCAATTTGAATTAATTTAATTGTTTTTACAACATATTCAATTGTATCTACTTTTATCTCTTAAAAGAAAATGTATTTTAAATTTTTTTGTTATTTTTTATTAATTTTTACCTTTACTTTTATCACATTTAGTTGACGTTGCAACCATTATCACGGATTGAAATATTTAAACTTTTTAAGAAATTACTTTGTTTGCAATTTATTTCCAATACGTTTTGCTCTTTTCACTTGTATTCTTCAATTAACTTTACCAATTACTTTGCTTCGTTTTTGATTGTATATTTGTTACAAAAGCGGAATGGAATTTTTTTTTATTTTTTATTAACAAAATAAATTAGTTCTTTAAAATAAACATATTTAAATTTTGTATAACGTCATTTGTTTAAGATTTAAATAACTTAACACTATTTTATAATTTGTTTGTTTTTCCGTTTCTTGTTTTCATTTCTAACAGTTTACAAATATTAAATTCCAGACAGTTCCAGACCGAAAAATCTAAATAGACTGACTATTTAGATTTTGTACTACATTTATATTAAAAATACATTTTCATATAACCCACTACCTACACACAGCGAAATTAAGTGCCAACCGAATTGAAAAGTGCATTTTAATGGTAACAACTTATAAATTCAGTTAGTACAATGATATTTACATTAGATTTCTCAATATTTTTGGTGTTGCAACAACAATTCAGTGGAATTAACCGAACTTTGTTGTGAAAGCTAATGTTAAGTTGTGCCAACCGACTGAAATTTGTAATAACCGAATTTGAGTAGTAGTAACCAAATTTCAGTTGGCAAATAGCAAAATTTTTCTCTATGTGTATATTTTTTAGGAGATTCATTTCAAATTTATATGAAGGTGACAAAAGAAAATTAACTATATGTTTTTTTTTGTTATTTTGTTATTTTGTTTTCTTTGATTTAAGATGAAAATATAAGATAATTTTATGTAAGCCCGAGTAAAAAAAAATATAATGTTTGATATTAAAAAATGCTTTCCCAATATGCAACAGAATATAAATTTATCAGAAAAATTGTTATAGTAAAATGTATTAATATAGGTCTAAGTGTAAATAAGAGGATGTAATGGAATACAAAAAAATATAAAATGATCCATTAGTATCCGACTAAACCCATCAAATGAATAAAAAATATTTTATGAATATTTTATGTGAAAATTTGTATATTACGAAGACCTTCAAACTTATCTCCAACTCATCAAAGTTTAAGGCTTACCAATAGTTATGAATGTCAAATTTATATGGAAATATCTGTGGTAAAAGCTAAACTCTGGTTATTTTTAGAAAAGTTACCCACCCTAAATGTTATATCGTAGGCTAGCCTGCAAGTAGTGTCATGTGTTATTTTGATTTTGTTTTTTATTATACCATTGAGTAGATCTATTGGCCATTCATATATCTGCTAAGCGGTTTAGCGATATATTATTATGTTTAGAAGATAACAAAGAGTGCTTTGTGTAACTCATTTAACAAAAAAAAAAAAATAATATATTTTTCTATGTACAAAAAGTGTTATGTGTACAAACTGGAATGAACATATTTAAAAAAAAAGGCATATTCAAGAGGTGTTATTTATAGTTTTTCTTATAAAGCACGCACCGCTCTGTAACAGATTTATTTTAATGCATCATTTGAGTTAGTAAATGAGGTCTTGAATTACTGAGGCATATAATGTCAATAAAATATATTAAAAGGACAATATGAATTAAGTTTTTCGCTCTCCTGAAAACATGTTATAAACACATATTACTACTTGCAGGCAAGCCGACGATTTATTTTATTTTTTTACTCGGGCATAGAAAATAGTGTAATTATAATTTAGTCGGAGATAATGAAAAGTAAATTTTTGATAAAACAAAAAAATAACAGATTTGGCGTGCGTTACTTATCTCTGCTTAGTGTTAACTCGGACATTTTTATCATTATCATTATTTTTAACTACATCATACTAAATGTATTACTATCATCAGAATTTCATCATTTGTCAACATCTTATCTCTTTGATCAGTTTATATTGAAAAAATAATGCATACTACACTCAAAAAAGAAAATAGTCAGTAATGTCAGCAACGTTCTGGCTGGGAGGATCCTAGCAGAAAAATAGCTAATATCAGTAAAATATGTGCTAAATTAAGCAAAAGTTTTGCTGAATTTAAAATTTTTTTTTTTTGCTGATATTTGAAATTTTTCTGCAAGGATCCTACCAGCTTAAATGTTTCTGACTTTACTGACTTTTTTTTTGAGTGTACGTATTTTTTCTGTTTTATATGAATTATATTTTTTGATATCTAGCGTTATAATTCGCTTTAAAAACGTTAAATGCAAAGCTAACCCATTTAAGACCGACTGTTCCGGTTTAATATAGAACTTTTATAAAGTCTTATTTTTTATCGAGAGACTTACAGGAAAATTCTAGACATTTAAAAACAAATGGAATTTCAATTAAAAACAGCACCAATAACTTTTCAAAAAATGTAGCAGTTACTGCATGGTAGTTATTTAACTGCAATTGTAGCTGTTTTACTTGGAAAATTATTTTCAAATGTTTTTGACGGTTGTTGTTTTAAACAACTTACCAAAATTACTGCATTATGGTAACATTTACTTTATGCAGATGTTTCGACTTTTAACACAGTGTGTGTGAGTATCTTTCTCTCAAATATTTTGCACTCACAATATTTGTGAGAAAAATAATACGGCAATTTTCTAGTTAAGGAATATGAAAATAAAGTTTCTGTTTCTTATTGTTAGCCGAGAACAGAAAACGGAAAAAGAAAAGTCTTAAGAGAAAACTTCGCTGCTGTAATTTTTATGAAACAAATAATGTATAATAAATATACAGTACTCTAATGTTTTGAAAGATGTGGCAGTGTAGTGACGTATATTTAAGTAAATCAACAATAGAAAATCATATGTTACCTTCAAGTGTCAGTACACTCAAAACAAAAAAGTTAATAAAGTCAGAAAAAACTTTTGCTAAGTCAGCAAAACTTTAGTCAGGAGGGTGTTTGCAAAAAAATTGCTAATGTCAGGAAAATCTTTTGCTAACTGGCTTAGTAGATTCAGTAAAAGTTTTGCTAACACTTAGTGGATTAAAGATTTAAAAAGCCTTGCTAAAACTTAACAAAATTCTTGCTGAATATTAATAGACTGAAAAAAACTCAAACAATTAGTATATAATTTATACTTCAGTTAATTTATTTGCTGAAAATCATAAACATATTTTTGTGATTCTTTTAAAAATAATCTACAATACGTTAAAAAATATAAAAATGTTCATTCTCCCACATTGACGATATGAATTAATGTAATATCTAAAAATAATAGAAATAATTATGTATAACATAAACAAAATTATCTTTCAACTACTTACATCAATGGCTGTCTAAATGTGGTCATCTTTTAAAGGAAGGCAAATGCGGTAGATAATTCTAGAAACAAAGCAAAAAATTAAAAAAATATGACAATTACAGTTTTTTTTTTGCAATAAGTATAAGGAAACATAACCAACTACCTATGACGTGTGTTCTTGTCTTTCGCTTTATGCTGTCTACCTGAACGTATATTTGTTTGCAATTTGACCACACTGCATTATTAATCTCTATAAACATTTAGTTTACAAATGCACATTTAATCTTTATTAAATATATAAATATTTTATTTTGTTTTTTATTTAATTAACAGACAATTACTTTTACAAACCGGTGACAGCACAAAATTTATGTTGTTTTAATGCACAATTTTATGAAGTTTTTCATAAATATGATGAAACTTTTCCCTGAGTGTACGTGAAAAGCCAAAATAGATAATTTGTTTAGAAATCTGTAGGAGTGTTTTAACCATGGATGGTAACCGATTCGAATGCGGGTATGGATAAGGGTAACGCTATTTTCTTTTATTTCGCTAACGGTATTTTAGAGGTAACGATATATCAGTTATTTCCATAACGGGTTTATAGCGTCAATGGTATTGTACTTATTTCGGTAACGTTATTTTAGTTATTTCGGTAACGGTATTTTAAGGATATTGATATTTTAGCTATATCAGTAACGGTATTTTACGGATAACATAATTATTTCGGTATCTTTATTTTAGGGATAACGATAATCAGTTGAAAGGGTTTTGAATCGAGAACAGTATTTCAGTGGTACTGCCTGCCCTCCGTGGTTTTAAAATTTAAAAATGTATCTATTGACAATGTTCGTTCATATTTTATGAATTTTTCCATAAACTAAAAAAGAAATACAATAAGTTTTTTTTCTTTTTATTTAAAAATAATGCATGAAATTGTAATTAAAAATATAATTATATTCATAAAACATTCTCGTTAAATGTTCAAGTGTTTTTCACTTAACTTGTCACTAACAATGTTAAACAAATAGGGTCAAGACGGAAACTTGTTTTTCGGTCTTTTTATGATTTTGTGTGTGTGTTCGTTTGCATGCAAATATTGTCACACAAACATAACAAAATTGTCAACACCCAGAACAAAAATCTAAAAAAATATTAAAACAATATGGCAAACGTTACTACTGCAAAGGACTTCGACAACATTTTAATAGTTATTTAAGTTTATATACAGTTACAAACAATATTTTTAGTGTTGGCCAAAAGCCAAAAATAAAAAAATATTTTATAGTTTTACAAACATACTATAGTTCTAATATCGTACATCAATTGAGGAGAAAACATAAACGCTTTAGTTGAACTTTTTGTTTTAGTTTTTATTTAAAGTGAAGTCAAAAAAAAAAAAAAAAGAATAACCGGAGAAAAACAAGGTATTTAAAACCTGATGATGTGTTGTTTGGGAAAATGTTGAACGGAAATTATTCAAAAAAGAAAGTTTAAAAAAACTATTAATCAGAAATTTTGTTAGGAAATAGGAAAGGCTACTAAACACATAAAAAACAAAAATATTTCACAGGAATAAAATTAAAAGAAATGGAATAATAGTTTAATTTTCATTTCTATTAACAGTATGACCCCATATTTACCAGCCAGACATTAAAATAATTATAAAAAATCATATTATTATCTGTATATTTAAAATCACCTTTTAGTTTTTAATAATTTTGTATTGGTTTAATCAAAATTCTATTCATACACAGCGTATACGTAATGTAATCTTGATATGTGATCAATTAGTATTAAGTATACGTACCACAATGGGACATTTGAAAAATATAATGGTAGGAATTGGAAAATACAAATTCAAATGGGGTGTGGGCTAGAGGCAAAGTAATTGCCTGACAAGCAGAAGGTCACCAGTTCGACTCCAGTTTGCGGCATAAGAATATTTTTAAATAAAATAATTTAAAAATAGTATATTAATTTTTTTATAGCTTCGGTAACTCTAATAAAATATTGAGATCTGCAACCGAATTTCTGTTGTACATACAGGGTGTCCGCCGGGAAGGTATACTACTTTGTTTGTTTATAATTTTTGATTAAATGAAAGAGAATGGATCTTATATTGATAAATGTTTTATTTAATGTCGGCAATTATGTATGGAATACAATATCAGATAAATGTCCGCCTCTGTTAGCCTCACAAATGCGAGCCCTTTTGAGCACATTTTTCATTACATTCTCACACATTTCAGGCGGTATTTCATTAATTTCATCACGTATATTTTGTTTGAGTTGATCAAGCGTTTCTAGTTTGTTTGCATTAACCTTGCTTTTCAGATATCCCCACAAAAAGAAGTCCGGAGCAGTCAAATCAGGCGACTGTGGAGGCCAATAAACATCAGCGTTTCTTGAAATAACTTGTTGTGGAAAGAGATCTCGCAGTAATTCCATTGTAATCCTGGCTGTATGCGATGTGGCACCGTCTTGTTGATACCACATGTTAATCAAGCCCAAAGCATGCAGTTGCGGCGTTAAAAAGTTTTCAATCATATCACGATATCGCTCCCCATTTACAGTTACCGTTACGCCGTTTTCATTTTCAAAGAAGTAAGGTCCAATGATTCCTCCTGACCAAATTGCACACCAGACTGTCACTTTTAATGGATGCAAAGGGACTAATGAATAATATGAGGGTTTTCCATTACTCAGAACCAACTATTCTGTTTATTCACATATTTATTGAAATGAAAATGTGCCTCGTCACTCATTATGATTTTTTCATGAAAATCGGGGTTGTCATGTGCGAGCTGTAACATCGGCATATGTACGGCGGCGCAAATGGTCTTGTGGAAGAAGCTCTTGTGTCAACTGAATCTTAAATGGAAACAAATGCAAATCCTTGTGCAAAATTTTGGCCAAAGTTGTTCTTTGAAGACCAAGCTCCTGAGCAGGGCGTCGAATTGAGGTTGATGAATTGTTTTGAACACTTTCTTGAGCAGCAGTAATGTTTTCAGCCGATCTTGCAGTACGTTGTGGTCCATGCTTGGGCCTATCACCTACAGACCCTCTTCGAAATCATTCACTACACGATAAATAGTGCGTTTTGTTGGCACGTTGTTCCTCCCAAAAATTTCACGTAACTTTCTCATCGTCACAGTAATCGATGATTGATTTTGATAAAATGTTTTAACGATTAAAACACGTTGGTTTATCGAATATTTTTCCATAATAAATTTGCCACGTGTCTACTTCACGACTGCCAAATATGAACTGTCAAGACTAATGTTTACCAAAATGGCGGCAAAACAAAGTAGTATACCTTCCCGGCGGACACCCTGTACAAATCTATTTTTAGACATACATATTTAAATTTGAAACAAAAAAACATTCGAGGTTGAAACTGGAAAATACAAATTGAAATTGAGTTTAGGCTAGAAGTAAATTAATTGCCTAACAAGCAGGGTGCCTCCTAAAATAATATTATTTTTTTTTATAGTTTTGTTAGGTATAATAAAATATTGATATTAGCAATAGAATTTCTGTTGTACATACAAATCTATTTTTAGAAAAATATTTAAATTTGAAACTAGAAAATATATTAAAGTTTAAAGTTTAAAAACACATATTTAAATTGGGTTTAGGCTAGAGGTTCTTGCCTGACAAACGGAAGATCTCGAGTTCGAGCCCAGTTCGAAGCATACAATTTTTTTTAGTAATAAAATAAATTTTGTTGAATGCATGTGAATCTATTTATAGAATATTATAGTCCATAAAAATAAAATATTCAATTGTTCGAAAATTGTAAATAAATATCGGTTGTTGCAATAGTATTCAAATTTAATAATAGTGATGGTACATGAAAATTCAAAAACTGTTTTCTGTGTGTCGTGATGTGAAAATATCTGGGTGCTGGTAAAATTGTTGTTATGACTTATAAAAATAGGTAGCTGTAGTAGTAGGTGCCGCAGGCGAAAGATTCGCGCGATTTTTAGTAAACATTTTTCTTTTTGTTTTTCATATATAAACCCCAGATATAATTCTTAACAATTTTAAATTTTTTTATGAAAATTGGCGCCACAGACGAACAATTTTTGACCAAAAATCGCTACATTTTTCGTAAACATTTTGCGTTTCATATATAAAGAGCAGATATAATTCATAAATTTTTTTCATTTTGTTATACAAATTGGTGATTGTAGTAACCGGCGCCGCAAGCCAAAAATGTTTACCAAAAATCTCTCTATTTTTATATTTTTTGTTGGCAATAAAAAAAACAATAATATTTTAAGGTCTAAACAATTTTCACTGTAATCAATATTACACATCAGAAAATCTAAGAAAATTTAAATTTCGTCCCTAGCGATTATAGCCTTTGCACAATCCGCTTTTGAAAATGGTAAATTTTTGTCGTTTCCACCCTTTAAGTGAAGAATATCAAAATAAATTTATAATATTAAATCATTAATATGTAGATTTTTTATACATAAATTAAAAATTCAAAATAACTGTTAATTTTTAACAGTAATTCTAAAAATAAATCTACTTTGTGCTTTTAGAAAATTAAATCCATAAGTGTTAGGGTCTCTGGTGTTAATCTTTTTTTGAAATATTTTGTGAAACGTTTGTCATTTTCGATAACTGCCTGAGGTAGGGTGCATGTATAAAACTAGTGATATTTCATTTAACATATTTTTTGTTAAAGCCCTGTCTTTCAGAAAATATTAAAAGTTATATTTAGTTTTTAACAAAGTGAAGAAAGAAATATACTTTTAAGGCCAAAAATGAAAATTTTTCATAAATTTTTTAAAGTTTGAACTTTAGGGATTTTTCACAACTAAACTACTCGTATTACAGTTAATTTAAAAAAGTTGAAAAAGGGACGACTTACATTTCATTAAATTCTACTAGGATTGCCATTTGTTTTTTACTGTTGATAAAATTAACTACAATTAACCACACATGGCACATTCACAAATTTATTTTATTAAATAAATAGAAACAAACAAACTTTTAAATGAACTACAAATGCAGTCAAACTGAAATTTTTTCTACAAAAGACTGTTTTTCACCTAAAAATACTTAAAGATACTGTATTATACCTCAAACAACTACAAATATTTATAGCAGAAGTTTCCTGAGCGTAGTAATGCTGCACATCTACTAGGGCTGTCGAGACTATTCTAGCAATTCGCCCAATTGAGGTACAGGTGAAGTACGAGGCCGCATTGACTATGATGCGGCTGAGGGCTACCGGGGAATGGGACAGTAATTGCCATATTACCGGGCACCGTACTATTTTGGACCAGCTGTCAGGGTATTGCGTCCCAAAATGGGACTGCGACAGGATTTCAGAGAGGTCTGTCACGACGCTCTGTGACACGTTAATCCCCGACAGGGAACTATGGTTAAATGGGACCTTCTTGGGGAACCATCCGGGGATCTACTTTTACACGGATGGATCAAAACTGGATGGGAAAACGGGTCTGGGCTTCTATGACGCTGACTTCAATGTACGCAAATGCTTCCGTCTTCCTGACCATAATACCGTACTACAGGCGGAGGTCACCGCGATTACGGAGTGCATTAAGCAGGTGAATATCATGGGCTTGACCGGTGATATTGTGATTTTCACGGATAGCCAAGCGGCTATCCGGGCTTTATCTACATACTCTGTGGAATCAATGACGATACTCAGGTGTAAAGGGGAAATTAACGTTTTCTCTGCACGGGGACGCATTGAGATTATATGGGTGCCGGGACACTGTGGTATAGCGGGGAACGAAGTGGCTAATGATTTGGCTAGGGGAGGATCTTCCCTGGAATTAGTCACTTTGGGGAACGCTAAACCTTCTTGAGCTCTCAAGGCGGAGCTGGTGAACTGGGCTGACACCATGCATAGGACCATCTGGGAAAATGCGGGTGTTGGCAGGACTACGAGTATTCTCTGGGGCAACCCGGACAAGGACAAGACGAGGGAAATTCCGATACTCAGGTGTAAAGGGGAAATTAACGTTTTCTCTGCACGGGGACGCATTGAGATTATATGGCTGCCGGGACACTGTGGTATAGCGGGGAACGAAGTGGCTAATGATTTGGCTAGGGGAGGATCTTCCCTGGAATTAGTCACTTTGGGGAACGCTAAACCTTCTTGAGCTCTCAAGGCGGAGCTGGTGAACTGGGCTGACACCATGCATAGGACCATCTGGGAAAATGCGGGTGTTGGCAGGACTACGAGTATTTTCTGGGGCAACCCGGACAAGGACAAGACGAGGGAAATTCTGAATCTCAGTAGGAAGGAACTGAGTCTTTTGATAGAAATCCTCTCGGGACACTCGACACTTAGCGCCCATCTCTACCATATTGGTAGGGCGGACTCGTAAGTGTGCAGGGCCTGTGGGGAGAACGAGGAGAACACTATCTCTGTGAATGCCCGGCATTTGCCGGGATCCGGGTCGAAATACTATCCAGTGACCCAATATCCACATTGAGTGATCTTAGGAGTATAGGATGGAAGAAGTTGAGGAGTTTCGTCAGTGCGACGGAGTTCCTGGGGTAGAAAGGTGACATAGGACCGATTGTTTAGACCGCACAACCAGCCGACATTCTGGCTTAAGTGTAAGTCCTCAGGGATTTGAGTCGGATTCTCCGAATCCTCTTTTCGACCTAACCTAACCCTAATGCTGCAGTTTCATAGATACAGTTGCCGCTTGGCTTAGGAATCAGTGAAACCGGGTTTAAGTCCCGTTGAGCGCAACTTATATTAACATTTTTTTTTTTATTTATTTTTTCTTAAATTTAATTAATTTTTGTTGTTTTCTTGTATTTTACTGGTTTTAGAATAATTATAATATTTTTTTTTGAAAATTTTGTGAAAACTTCTTCGCATCAATTAAATGGTGAATTTGTTTTATATAAATTTTTTGCTACTTATACCAAAAATTTTGGAAAAACAAATCTAGTTCGTTTTTATTTATTTTTTTCAGCAATAAGAATATAAAACTAAATTCTGTTTTCGCAATAAAGTGCTTAAAAGAGCTGAATGGCAAATTTAATCAGAATGAAAAAGCACCAACAAAAAAAAGAGCGCTACAAACGCACTAAATCTAGTGCCAAAACCGACAAATTGGAATCGTTGTAGGTGATTTCCTAGCTGTTTAATTTAAATTATCACATTTTTATGGCTTAAAACCTAGCATAAACTTTTTCTAAAGCATTATTAACTAATTGAAGTTCTATTAGAAAAAATTAACAATATAACTTTGAAAATGATTTTTTTGTTCAAAAATCAATTTTTGTAATTTGTATCTCCATAGAAAAAAGTTTGTTAGACTTTTTGCAAAAATGCTCAGGATTTCTTGTTTTTGCTATCAAGGTGGAATCTTTATAATGACCTAACAACGCCATCATTACCATAAAAACTCAATTTAATTAAAATAAAATGAAAAAAATTCTAACCTAGTAAATATCAAATAAAAATTGAAAGAAAAAAAAGCAATCTTGTTGGAGTACTACGGTACTATATAAAAACTTTTCCATCCCTGGAACAAAAAAAAAATAGTTTTAAAATATCTTAACAAATTAGAAGATATTCCTTAAATAAATAAAATAAATAAATAAAATAAATAATTTCATTCTTTCTTTTATAATTTTCTATTTATAGTCCACACAAAAAGTGGTTAATATTGAAAAATTTTTATAATTTTGTGTTCATGAATCTTATTCTAACCCCGGATTGTCCCATCAACAATTTAACATTTTAAAAATAAGAAGCAGCCTAGTGTGTATTAACGTCGAAACTTTTTTAAAATAGAGATGTCGGAAGTTAAACTTGATGACAGTTGTGACATATTCATGCAACAACACGAAAGTTCCACTTTAGAAAACAGGCCACATTAGGAAACATTCCCTTATTATTTAATATATATTATTATCCTGTATCGTTTATATTCACATCACTCTCTGTCCATCATTCTTATATTCTCATTTTCCTTATGAGTGATTTGTCCTTTTTTAGTTTTTTTCTTATTGTTGTTCGTATTAATATAAAATTTCCTTAATTTTTGCAGAAGTTTTCTTTCTTTCTTCTCTACTAGGTAAAATTACTTCTTGAGACACAAGTGTTTATGACGACAATAATAATGTTATGATGATTTTATTATAGAAAAATATATAAAAAAAAATATATTTAATATAGACTGAATTGCCTGTAAGTGACAGTTTATTAATAAATTACTAATATTTATTGAATTTTTGTAGCTTTAGATGAATTTTTGATTAATTGATGTATAGTTTGAAATAATGAGATAAAAAAGAAGATAAACGCGTGTTTTAAGGTGATGCTTTTTAAAGGAGGAATAATATACGAAAGTGAAAATTTATTTAATATTAATTAGTTATATTAGAATAGAGATAGAGGAATATTAAACATTCCATTCAGTCTAAACGATTGCAAGAACAACAATCAACATTTTGGTAAAATTATTTTAAAAACTTAAATTTTAAAACACTTTAATTTAATAAAATGCCATTATAGTCAATAATTGTTAAAAATTCGGTGATAGTTTTTGTATACACGCAAAGAAAAACATTGTTGGGGTAACCGTATTCGAAGAGCATCAAGCATTTTTGTGTTTATAATAGTTGCGACAACGATATTACTGTGATTGTGTCAACCATACTCTTACCCTTTTCTTAATTATAATATGATAACCATATTATGATTCCAAATTGATCGCAATATTACCATATTATGTCTATGGTAATTTTTATTTTTTGACATTCGGTCCTCCGATTTCAATTAAATTTTGCATTTAGAAACTCTATGGAACCACTTAAAGATTGGCGTTTTTAGTTTTTCAAAATTTCGAAAAATTCACGATTTTTTGAGCGATTGTTTTTTTTTTGAAAAATGAGAAAAATGCAAAATGTGTACCAATTTCAATATTAGTATTTGATTTAATATTCATCGGATTATTACCATTTAAATTGCACTTAAATTATATACTCCCCTACTTTTATACTGTGACATTAAGTTTTTTTTCAGCGTTAAAAAGAAGTGCATTTTTTACAGTTATATTAGTTTTTTGTTTTTATATACATCGAGATTATTTTTATGTTATTTTAAATTTATAACGAGCTTTCAACCTCCGTATATTTACAAAAATAAAGCAAATCAAACATATTAGCTAGGTTGATACTAGTATTTCGATCTGGCTAAAGATCTCATCAGAACCCGAAGTTTTAGAAAAGCTAGAGCCTATATAATAGGCAGAACTTTAACAAAAAACCTATTAATAATCAATGTTGCTCCATTCTTGTCTTCTTAGTAATCAACCACGTGATTAGGTCTATTCCAAACAAGCATCATGACGTTACTAAACTTTGAAGACCAAAAATGTTCTATTTATATAAAAAATTTTTAGTGTGTACTCTGGCTCAAGTAATATTTTTTACAGTTATATTAGTTTTTTGTTTTTATATACATCGAGATTATTTTTATGTTATTTTAAATTTATAACGAGCTTTCAACCTCCGTATATTTACAAAAATAAAGCAAATCAAACATATTAGCTAAATTAAATTGCATTTTATATGCAATTTAATTTTCAATTGTACTTTTTTTAAATTTGGCTACTTTCGGCTTGAAAAAAGATGGATATTTTTAAAATATGGTAATACTAAAAAACAACACTTTCATTTTTTTGGGTCTCGGGGTTTATTGCAAAAATGCTATAGAAAAAACATAAATTTGTTATTTGTTTTATTTATTTAAAATTAAAAAGATTAAAAGTATAAATGTTGAGCCAAGGCGTCGCACACTGGGGATTTCGCGAAAAAGTCAAATTGTCAACATACTCTTCATGCAATATGCCGTGATATTTTGAAATTTTAGACTAAATGATACAATCAAATCAAAAAGATTTACTCCGATCTGACTACCAGTTTTTTTTTATATCCGTCTCAAACTCAGTACTTGTATGTTTTACCGAATCAACTTAATTTAAACTTAAGAATTTAAAAACTAATATTATTTTATTATGTGAGCTAACGTTTTTCTTTTTTATTTTTTATTTAAAGTAGGATGTTTCAGTATACTAAAATTGAAAAAATAAACTCTGCAGAGGCTTAAGTTTTTTTTTGTTTGTTTATTTTTATGAACATATAACAAAAATCCCTTTTTTATCCAAACATTTGAACCTGCAATTTTAGCCTTACTTTCCCACAGTTGGAAATCACTACTTATACATTGTCTCATATCTGTTTTTACATTTTTAAACAATTTCAAGTGCCACCAGGTGCCACCTCTCAATTTGTTGCATTACACAATACAACATTTTCAGCTGATTGATTCGGGACTCAATTCTGATAAGGCTCTTTTGTTTAACATAACTCGAGAACCACTAGTCGGATTTTACTGAAACAAATTTAGAAAAATCAAGAATTAAAATTACATCAGTTTATATAACGTTTCGCTACATAAGTAACAGTTTCGCAGTTATAAATAAATGTATGAAGAAAAAAAAAATATTTTTTGCCTAAAAACTTTAAATTTTTTTTTAATTCATAAAAAATCCAAAACATTAAAACGTGTCAAGTCCCTTTACTTTCACGTAAAGTCGCATAACCTATGAACAAAATGAGATATAAATCATGAAAATCGAGGAACGCGTTTCGCTTTTATTCACAATTAAGTAAAGGCATGAATTTCAAAAATTTGCTCGAGATATGCACAAAATTCTTTGGAAAAAACATTTGACTTTTTTATGATTCTCAGAATTAAAAAAAAAGTAAAAAACAAAAATACACAAATAAACTAAGTTTGTGATGAAATTAAAAATAGATTTAAAATAAATAATAAATTAAAAATTAAAAAAATCATTTAAATTTTTTTTGTTAGTTAGGGCTTTTTACATTGTAGGTCACGATATACATTTCTCTAATTTTCTTTATTTTGATTACTTTTGTGTATGACTATATAAATAAAACTAAATTTGTGATGAAATCACTATATTTTTTGACAAATATATTTTTTCCTCACCTCCATACAAAAATCCAAAGTGTGAGTCGTTTAAATCTCTATCTTTTAAAAACTATACACCAATTTTTTTAAATTTCTTTACATGAAAGATAAACGAATCTAATTGAATATTAAGTTTTAAAACATTCATGAAGAGTTTTATTAATTCCAGGAACTTGTTAGTATTAAAAAAAATTTATGTAACTGTTTCATAAATTCCATTAATGCTTCATTTTAGGAATGCTTCATTAGTTATATTTGAACATTTTCAATAATTCTACAAACATTTTATAAACATTGACTTTAATGAAACCTAGTTCCAGTGACAACTTTCATTAAAGCTATGAAGAAATTCACTACTGAAGTGAAGTTAATTCTATTTATTATTTTTTTTTTTATTAATCAAATTTTATACCCGAATGTTGCTAAAGTTCTTATCACTATTTACCACAAAAAACTAAAATAAAACATCTTATTTTTGAACGTTTATGTATTAAAAACTTTGTTAAACCATGTAAAACTTTAATGCAATTTTGCGAAAAGTCTGTCAAATACACGCAGAGAAAAAATATGATTTAACATGATTGGGGCAATAAATGATTATACTATATTCCTAACAAATATACACATTAGGCTGGTTCGATTTGTATGGAGGCAAAAAAAATCGCTCAACGTTCAAGGAAAATCGTATTCTAGGGATCAAAATAAGAAACTTTGCCGAAGGAACCATACCTCTAAAACGAATTCTGATGTCCCGACTTTTGACCCGTAGTTTAAAATTTTGAAAAATCCCACTTTGACCCATTTAGAGTGCCGTAATCGAATCCAACCTAATCGAATATAATTTATACATTAATCTGCTAGAGCGTCTTCCGGAGAAGAAATAGAGACCCTAATCTTGGAAAGACTCCTCCTACTTTCTGAAATATCTCTATCCCGATATTTGCACATTTTGCTATAAAAACACGACTCAATGATGGTCACCTAGAATGATGTTTTATGCATTAATCTGCTAGCGTGTCTCCCGGAGAAGAAGTAGCTCCCATAATCTTAGAGAGATTCCTCGTACTTTCTGAAATATCAAAGTGGGCTTTTTCAAAATTTTACTCTACGGGTCAAAAGTCGGGACATCAGAATTCGTTTTAGAGGTATGGTTCCTTCGGCAAAGTTTCTTATTTTGATCCCTAGAATACGATTTTCCTTGAACGTTGAGCGATTTTTAAATCGACCCGCCCTAATAAACATGATTCTGAATGATCATATTATTATTACTGAAGACGATTTTATCATCATATATAATCATAATATGATTATGAGAATCATATTATGATTGTTACGTGTTTCAACTGATTGATTATATGTTCAAAATAATTTACTTTCACACAAAACCGCCACCATTTGTTTAATATGTAAAACAGAGCCAACATATTGTATGTAGGTACAATTTTTATACATTGTATGGAGTTACAGTCCGTTTACGAAACGTATCCGCTCGAGCAATGAAACCTTTAAACTGTCATAACATGATGCTCTTTTTTCTGTATGTAAGTTAAAAAAGTGGGTACGTCATTAAAATCAGTGTGACCGAAATATTTAGGATTAATGGTGTTATATAAAAGTTTTGTTATTTGTTGACGAAAATATTTTACAAGTAGTACTTAAAAAATAGTTTAAAAGCAAAAACGAATATTATATACATTCATTTGTATTGCCTTTCTTGAGTTATCATTAAAAAGGCACTTAGTTCCCATATGGTTTATTTAAATGTTTTATGTGTAAATATTAAACATGTTGGTTAATAACCTTTTTTAAACCCAACCCTAACATATCAATAATATTAAAGATAATTACTGTCATTAAAATTCTTGTAAAATTAGCAAACAACAATAACAATTTTAAGACATATTGTTATAATCTTTAATAAAGTTAAATCGTTCCCACAAGAGTGAAAGTAACAATTATGAATTCTATTTCCGTTTCCTCTTATTTTTTGACATTATTACTGTAACTCCTTTTACCGCTTACCAACTTTAACACCACATCTAAAATAACTACAATTACATTAGATAGATTTACCATAAACACCCTTTATTAGTTTTTCGTTGTATTTTTTCGTGTAAGTTTTCTTTTATTTCTTATAGTTTTGTTTGATTTTTTTTTTAATTTAATTTTATATCAGCTTCATCTCTGTTTTTTTTTATAGCTTTAAGTGGAATGTATACTAACAGTTAGTTTCAAATTCTATTAACAGAAATTATATGTGTTTTTTTTATATGTGTATGAATGTAAGTTTATGTGAGAGTATGAGTGTGTGTGTGTGTATGTTTAATAACCAACAATCAACCATGCACATAAAATGTTGTTAACTACTTAAGTACAACTTATGCTTTACCAACACACACACACATACATTTTTATACACTTCTATACACATACAAATAGTGTAAGTAGTAGTTAGTGTAGTATACAGTTACCATTAGGGAATGGAATGCAATCCAAGTTAGTTTTTATAACAAATAAGAAATATCTTTAATATGTAGGTATAGCTCTATATATTAAAGGCATCTCTTCAGAGACTATGAGTGTAAGTATTTTTTTTTTAAGAAGGATGTTGGTGTCTGTTGTATGGGATCATACAAAATAATAGTTTCATTCTTCTTTTCTTACTCCCTATTTTAAAGTAAAATTCACTTAAAATATAAACATACATTTAAAGAAACATATGGAATTTAGATACTTTTCAGCATATATATTTAAAAGTACAAAGGTTGCTTTAAGAAATATTGATCTTAATGAAAATATGAAGTTTTTAATTTCAGTTAAGTACTTAAATCTACGAAATCCTAATTCTTATTTTTTCTAATTCGGTTTTTTTCTTTTACTTGTTGTTAAGAAGAAATTATGATTTAAAAAGTTGTTTCTTTACAAAACTACCCATAATAGTCCGGTCAATTTAGACAATTGAAATAACAAAACTTTCAAAAGAGCCAAATTCTGTTGGGGACCTTGGGTTTACCCTAAAAAATAAAAAATTAAAAGGTCGAAGGGGTCAAAGGGGTCAAAGGTCAAAGGTGGTGTGGAAATGTGTGCATATCATGTATGACTCTTACAATCGTGATACCTCATTAACGGTGATACTTAGAGAAAAAATCATGAGGACCATTTTTATAGAGAATTTTAAGATCTACAACTTTGGTTTGAAGTATTTTTGTGATAAAACTTACCGTTTTTGAGAAACTTTCTGAGCTCACATGGGATTGGTAGATTCAGCAAAAGTTTTGCTAACACTTAGTGGGTTAGAAATAAAAAAGTCTTGCTAAAAATTAATAAATTTTTTGCTGAATTTTAGTAGACTAAAAAAAACGCAAAAAATTTGTAGAAAAATTGTAATTTAGTTAATTTATTTGCTGAAAATCATAAAACATATTTTTGTGATTCTTTTAAAAATAATTTACAATAGTTACGAAATATAAAAATTTTCATTTTCCCACATTGACGACATGAATTAATTTAATTTAATTTAAATATATAGAAATAAATATATATAACATAACAAAAATTTTCTTTCAACTACTTACATCAATGGTTGTCTAAATGATGCTATCTTTTGAAGGACGCAACTGCCGAAGATAATTATAGAAACGAAACGAAACGAAAAAATAAACAAAAACAAACGAAAAAAACAACCCTTTTTTTGCAATAAGAAAAAGGAACCATAAACATCTACCTAAGATGTGTGTCTTTGTCTTTCGCTTTACTCTGTCTACATGTCTGTATATGTTTGTTTGTAATTTGACCACACTAGATTATTAATCTATAAACATTTAGTTTAGAAATACATATTAAATTTAAATTTAAATATTTTATTTTGTCTTTTATTTAATTAATAGACAATTATTTTCACAAGCCGATGACAACGGAAAATTTAAGTTGTTTTAATCCTCAATTTTGTTTTATGTATTAAAAAGAGATACAAAAATCTTCCATGGTTGATTTTTTTATATGTCTTATTAGAGTTGTACTTTTTAGTATCATTTTCCTCTTCTCTACTACATCTTGACATGCCGCTACATCTACTTCCTTCTGCGTGTATCTTTCAATCTGTTTGTCGTCCACACTATTAATGTGATTATCAGCACAATATTTTTTAGCAAAATTAATTAGTAAAACATTAGTATAATATTAGTAAAGCATTAGTATAAAACAGTTAAGTGCTGAATAAGTATAACAAAAATTTTAGCTGAAAACACGATTTTAACAAAAAATTTGCTAAAAAATAGTATACCTAATTTACAAGACGTTTTACTAACTTTTCTACTAAGTTATTCTCCACCAAAATTTGGATCTGTCGGAATTTTTGTTATTTGGCCACTATTTTTATGTCTAAATTAACCGGAGTATAATATTTATAGTTAGGAAATTATAAACTTTCTTTAGCGTTTTCTATTAAATACACATAATAAGAAATGTTTTTGTATTCATTAGAAATTCCTGTACAAGGGATTTATTGTTTTTGTATGCGGAATATGAGACATACAAACACTTAAAAATTACTGTGTTTTTAGTTGTTTTGTTAAAAAATTCGAAACAACTATTATAGAATACAAATACAATACAAATACAATGCAAAAATATAAAACAAAAATACAATACAAAAAGTCATTATAACTACTATATAGGTTTAAAACAAACAACTGTCGAAAATATTGAAAATTAGTTTACTAGGTAAAACAGCCGCTTAATTATGCAAATAACTGCAGGGTAGTAACTGCAGAATTTTTTGAGTATGATACATTTAAGTTTGTGAAATCTGTTCTAGTAGTAGAACCAGTTGTAGAATGGAAATGGTTTGGAACTGTAAACAATTTTGGCCGGGATTGGGTTAAGAAAACTTATTTGCTAAAATAGGACTTCTTCAAGAATGTATTCCATCATAAATTTTAATTTTTTTTAGAGTCTTTAAAGATTCAATTTACCAAAGAAAAATTGTAAAATTTTATAATTTTATATAAAACTGCAAATGTGAGTGATTTCAAATAAATAAATTTAATCAGATTTAACAAAATAGCATATAAAATCGTGGACGGTAAACGATTCGATGCGATTATCGGTAAGGGTAACGCTATTTTATTTAGGTAACGATGTTTCAATTACCGGTATTTTAATTATTTTGGTAACAGTATTTTAGCGGTAACGGTATTTTAGTCATTTCGGTAACGGTATTTTAAAAATAACGGGTTTTCAGTTATTTTAGTAACGGTAAAGTTATATTAGTTATTTTGGTATAAGTATAAATGCATAGATATAATTTTAGCCCCATCATGCCCGAATTTCAATGACTGGTTAGAGTATGATTAAACTTCTTAAATATATCTATTTACAGCTATTATCTATGCTGATCTCGTCAGATTATTATTTTTTTTTTTTAAAGAGAAGCAGAGGTAGGAGAGTTGAAAGGTGCGGAAAGCTGAAAGGCTTCAATCATGGCAACACTGTTATTGCGCGAGTTCAAAAGTCTTGGAACAGTTGTTTCCGCCACCTGATGGAGAGTTGGCGAACTTATTAAAGCTTTTTGGTTCATAGCTCTGATTCATTATTTTACTTCGGTGGGGTTAATTGATATGGGAACACCGAAGGCGGGCGCTGCGATACATATGAGGTATAGAAAACTCATGCATATTATTTTTATAAATTGATGTTGTCGCCGCTGGGGATCGAACCCGGGACCATCTGTGTAAAAGTCCAACGCGCTAACCATTAGACCACAACGCCCACAAGGACAATTCAATTATTTCGGCAACGGTATTTTATCGATATTTTAGGGATAACGATAGTCACTTAATAAGATTTTGAATTGATAACGGTATTTTAGCGATATTGACTGTCATCCTAGTATAAAATTGATTTTTACAAAATAATTCGTTTTAAATACTTCAACTATAATTTCAGCAAAATTCCATGCTAGGTCATGAATATAAGTGATTTAAGTTTTAGTCCTTTTCACCATGTGTTAGTTTACGAAATAAATCGATTTAACCATTTTCGCTAATGTATTGTATAAAATTCCATTTTTCAGAAATAAAAATGAGTATTAATGTTTCATATTAGAAAAATCGTTTTGCTGAGGAACATATTCTGATTCCGAGCTGTATTTTTTATATGTTTTAAAGGACATATTGATTAATATGCAAACAAAAATTTAAATTAAAAGGGGTGCATTTTGAAATATTCGCGAATCAAGGAAATTTTTAAGTTTTTTATTCCTTTTTAAAAGCGTCACATATCTCACAGAAGAAGAGATGAGCGTTGAGATGAGATATTTTTATTTTTAAAATAGGACTACGAGTTCAAAACTTACAACAATTTGAACATATGAGCATAAAAATTTAAAATCAAAAATCCAACTTTAATGGTAATGACAACGGCTTTAGAAAAAAATATTGTTTTGTCATACCAAGTTTCATGGAAATCGAAAGAGGTGAAGATGAAAAAGACATCCTTTCGACACTACACTTAAAGAATTATCCTTCATGATATTAATGAAACAATTTCATTGAATTTTTTTAGAAGATTCAATGAAGAATTTCATTATAGAAATTTTATTAATATTAAGAAATTTTTCATAAATTTTTTTCATAAAATTTCATAGTTTCATAAAAAAAATTCATTCGATTTCATAAATTTTCTCTTCATAAATTTAATGAAAATTTTCTTTAATGCTATGAAATTATCTCGAAGCCTTATTTTTTATTTTTTCATAAAATTTCATAATTTCATTAATATTCATACATTTCATAAAATTTCATAGTTTCATAAAAAAAATTCATTCGATTTCATAAACTTTCTCTTCATAAATTTAATGAAAATTTTCTTTAATGCTATGAAATTATCTCGAAGCCTTATTTTTTATTTTTTCATAAAATTTCATAATTTCATTAATATTCATACATTTCAAACTTTAGTTTTAAGATTTCATTCTCAAGTGTTCAACATATTTTTTAAAGTGTTCTATTATTTCAATGTAAACTTGTATTAATTTTGGACTTCTATGAAATTGTTTAAAAAATCATATGAAGCGGTTCATTGACTTAGTTCCAATGCATTTCTAAAGACATTTGTGAATAGTTTTATTAATTCCAGGAACTTCTTAATATTAAAAAAAGTTATGTTACTGTTTCATATATTCTATAAACGTTGAATTGTCGGAATGATTTATAAGTTTAATAAAATTTTTTATTAATTCTACAAACATATCATAAACATTGACTTCTATGAAACCTGTTTCACAGAATCTATGAAAAGTTCCAATGGACGAGTTCCAGTGACAATTTTCATTAAAGCTATGAAGAAATTCATTACTGAAGTGAAGATAATTCTCTCAGTGTGGGCCTTCTGGAATGACTTTATATAAAATATATTTTTTTTTTTTATAAAGAATTTGATAATATAAGTTTTTTTAAAAAAATTAAGAACTGGTTCCGAATTTTTAGAGTAATACGAAGCTCCATTTATCTTAACATAGGCCAACATGGATTTTTTATTTATTAAAAAAGGTTAAAACGGTTTTCTATCGATTTAGAAAGTTTCATCTGTAACTCGTATTAGTTTTGGAGAACATATCCGTTGAAAATTATCCTAAGAATTATATGACGTGTAATTATATGTATTAGTTATTGCTCATACGCCTGCGTATCATACGTAGCTTTTACATAGAAATATTGAAAGATATATGAAGGAAAATTTAAGTGATCGAAAATTTAAGTGATTTCATATTAAGCGCCTTTTCAGGTTGTAACTTATCTCTTGTTTAAAAACATGGCTAATTCCGATCTACAGTTGATTCAACATATAGACCAGACCTTAGCAAGGATTCCTACCTTACTTTTCTAGCATCAGTCCGACTCATGGACGGTCTAAAGTCCGCTACTGCCATCCTAACAGTTTTTTAAATTTTTTAGTTCCATATTTATCAAACAACCCTCGATACAATACATTCATTCTTAGCATTTGTTTGTTTCTCTCTATATAGTTATGTGAGTTGTTCTTTAGTTGTATAAGTAGTAAAATACAAATTCCACTTAATTTTTAGTAAAAATACTACAAAAAAAGCGTTATAACAACTGAATAAAAGAAACTTAACATGAATAAGTAAATTGAAAGTAACAGCAACAGCCGCTGCTGGAGTAGTTAGATATTGTAGTAATGTGGTTATTGTTGTATTGTTTGTATGTATGAGAGTATATGTGTGTTAATAATGACAATATGTGTGTTGTTGGCAACACTTACAGTCAAGTGCAGTTTACTTACAGAGATAGTATCCTAAAGATTAATTCTAATGGAATTGGAAATAATTGTACAGATGCGCTGATCATATGATTCATGTGTCTCAAATTTAAAATAAAGTTCTCCCGATGAAAAAAGTTCCGATATAGGTATATATAATCATATACAGTCATTATATAATTCATTATTACATCATATAATTGCTGGCCGATTAAAAAAAATTCATATGGAGCTTTATGTAGTTTTATTTATGTATATGTTTGTTATTTATATGTTGATATATTTGTATCCAGATTTTGACCTGAAATTGTATATGATTGTATGTACAACTCGATCCTTGTTTTAGTGTGGTAAAACTTTACGAAACGTTAAATATTTGCATATGAAAATATACACAATTTCATATACATTATGTTCATCCTATCAAATCCGTTAAGAACCGTTATATACAATTAGATACATAATAATCGAAATATGTGTTTAAATTAAAAGATATTAAGTTACATATATATGACCTTCATAAAACGGGTTCAAAACACAAAATGTATGATTGAAATTTGTAAATAACTTAAATTGTATTTATAATTTTTAGGATATCAAATTTTCGTTTTAAATTTTTTCAGTTTTTGATTATATATAAGTGTCTTTAAAATGACAGTAGACGTTTTTGATGTTTGCATTATATATAATTATGTATTGGGTTATATCTAATTTTATAAAAATCCTGCGGGGTTAGGGCCTATGTATATGCTAGACTTATTAATCAACTGCATCTGCAGATAGGATTGGAGTAGCACTACACTACCCCTTGGATTGACTTCGACATACCTTTTCCAACGGCAGGTTTTAATATCAGGGTCAAGGACCGTTAAATAAGAGGATGTACAAAACCCAATAACGTCTTCGCGAAAGATTTAATCGAAGTAATAAGTTCCATCGCAGGTGGAAAATGGCATACAGAAATGGGGACATACAGAACACTTTCAGGTTACCAGATTTTCGGGCACTACCTTCGTATGTAAAGGCACATATGGCACAGACTACAACCTATGGCGTACTAACTCTCTCCTCCGAAGGAGCAGGAGGGACGCCTCGAGTCTGACGGTTATGCTGACCGGTCACTGACTGATAGATAGTCGCAGCTGTGGTATACCTGTCGATGAAGAGACTGTGGATCATCTCGTCTGTGATTGTCCGGCGCTGCAGGGCATCTGGCACAGGATCTTAGGCAATTATATACTAGACGAAATATCGGTGATATCGGGAGTGGGATTAGGTGATCTCATCCGTTATCTTAACCTATCGGGGTGATATTTAGCTCCTTACTTGTGGTGTGGTCCTTCAAAACGGAGTTGCTTTTGACACTACTTGATGCCCACGGTGAGCGTGAGCTGCCACTTGAGCCAACCAACCATATATGATCTCATATTTAGCTATAACAATTATATAAGATGAGGTAAAAAAATGTCAACTTATATATAACATGAGATATAACGTTATTAAAGTTTTCGTAAAAAAAAATATGAGATGTATATATAATTCGTTACATATGTCCACATACGTAATTATATATAAATAAATCAAGACATATATATATAAACTTTTTCCGCCAGGCTATTTTAAACACTTAGATAGTAAGAATGACTGACTCGAAAGTTTCTTTTTCGTTACTTACAAATTATGGAGATATTTCTACAAGTACGCTTTCCCTTTTAAAAAGTATAACAAACTCATATTATATTTAAAATCTTTTTAAATTTTAATATGGTAAATAAAACCAAAAACAATGCAAATACTTGAGGCTTTAAAAGTTTTTTTTAGTTGTTTTCTTCCTTGAAATATGGTCTACGAAACTTTAAAAAATTTTAACTGAAATTCTCAAAGTACACCAAAATTTTGTTTTAGGAGAAAACTTAAACATAACTTTTCTTATGGACGTTAACATTTAACTGGGATAATTATCAACGTTGAAATCTCAACGTTTATACATTTCACCTCTAGCGTTATTTATTATTTCTTAGCGTTATTTATTAAAAACTTTTTGTAACATATTTTCGATTATAACGCTAATGTTATAAACATTTCATATTTTTTTAAATTCACAGTTATTTAATAAGTGAATTGAAGTAATGAAAAATGTTCATTTAAAAAGCGCTAAAAATTTATTGATTAAAAAATGGGATTTCCTCGATATTTTTTTCCATACATTTTTTTTGCAAACGGTTGTATCTCGAACTTTTTTTTGCTAAATATTTTCTATATATAAAGGGTGATTATTTTGCAACTTTCTTTTTGGCAACACTGTTTTTGGCAGCTCAGCTGTTCTCGTGTTCTCTATAATTTAACCATGAATCGACTTTTATTATCAAAATTCATGCTCGGTGTGAAGAGCAGCCAGAAGCATTGCAAGAACTGCCAATACATTCCGAAAAATATACTGTTTGGTATGGATTATGGGCCGGTGGCATCATTGGACCGTACTTTTTCAAAGACGACGAAGGCAGGAACGTTACTGTGAATGGCAACTCTACCGTGCGATGATTACAATTTTTTTTTTGCCCAAAATGGAAGAGCTGGACTTAGGTGACATGTGGTTTCAATAAGACGGTGCCACATGCCACACAGAATTTATTCATGAGATACCGGCCGATATGCCAAAATTAGACCCATCGTATGAACCATTTGATGAGTAGCCGCAGTAACATTTACATGAAATCGTCTTTAAACATTGAATTATATAGATCGTTCTATCGACTCAAATAAAGATTTCATAGATTTCTCTAAATTTTATGGGTTTTTTTGAAAATCAAATCCGAAAGCTCTTTAAAAATCATCCTTTATAATAAAAAAAGTTTTTCCATCTTTATGAATGAAAGGTATACACAATTTAACGCAATCGACTTGTTTAACTAGTTTCAAAGTAAGATTCGAATTTGCCAAAGACTGTATGAAGAGAATACTGTGGTCGGACTCAAAAAAAAGCTATTTATAATCTTTATACATTTTTGAACTTTCATTTAAAAAGTTCAATTAAAATAACACATTTTTTGACTACGTGTTAAAAATTAGTCAACATTATTAATTCTGAGTGTTGAACTTCTTATTCTTAGATAACAAATATAATTTATCAAAATATTTCACCCATTATTTGTGTATTTATTTAACAAAACTAACAAAATTCCAAAGCATAATAAAGTTCTTAATACCACACTTGCTTCCTCTAATATTTTAGTCTTCACTATTATTGTATACAAAAATTATTAAAAATTCAAAATGATCTGTTGTACTTGTACACTCAGAAAAGTTCGGTGGTTACTTCATTATAGAGTTGTGACCTAGTTCAACTGAACTAGCCTTTACTTTGAACTAGTAACCTAGTTCGCAATTATCAGCTCTTTCAGGTATTTCGCTCTTTTTTTTGCTTCTCCTTTTTGCTTTTGAGTTTAATTTAGGTTTTCTTAATGTTGCCAGATCAATTGTTTTAACGTTTAAAAAAGTGTCTAATATGAAAGTTATCAAACAAACGATTTAAAGAACGATTGAATGAAATTGTCAAAGATCGATTAAACTAGAAAGAGAGCTGACTGATAAGAAGTAGATTTCCCAAGTCCATATATTACTATTATTTGTGTAGTAATGTGGTTCAAAGCCCGAACTTATACTGCTTTTTTTTTGATAATACGTGTTTACCAGAGTAAAAAACGGTTTTTAAGAGAGTAAGCCTAAAAGAATCCCTTACAAACCTGCTTACATATGGCATGATTTTCATATCTCGAATTCCCACTTGGAAGCATTAGTTTTGGGAATAATAAGCGAGGATTTTAACGCTTACAAAAAGCTGTGATTTCATGGCTTTCAGTAAAATCATATTTCATGTCTACATTATTACGATTAAAAGTAATAATATAAAAATACATAATTTATTTTACATAAAATTCTACAGATATTAATTATTTCTAGTCAACATTTTTGACATATAATATAATCATTTTATTTTTTTTTACCGCTCCACATGATAGCTCTTCAGAAACAGTTAAATGACTAATTATTTTTTAGTACATACTCTAAAACAACAAACACAATCGAAAATCACTCGGGAAAACTGGTACAGATCGTTTATAATCCACGATATGAAACTTTATGCATTACAACCTGCATCCTTATAGGGGATTAGGGTAAGCAACTTACAACCTGCATCCTGATTAGGGAAAACAGTAAGCTCAAAATTTTTGTTTGTTTATTTTTATACGGAAATTATTCGTGTCTTTTGCTGCTTCTCAGTATTATGTAATAGTAAGCACTTACATCAGCGCATTTGTTATATCATGCTTCTAAAAACACGAAAATCTTTTACTGGGTATCAAACCAACATTCCCAAATAAAAGTGTCATCAAAAATATATTTTTCCAACTCCTTCTATAAAAAAATAAACTGGACATATAAATATGATATAAACATATAAAAATAATGGTTAAAGTAATGTATCGCCATAGAGTTTCATCCAGTACAATACACCTTACTTCGCTAATGAATTTTACCGGCGATGAGCCTTAAAGTAATGAGTGGACCCATTACCTAGTATGGCGTAAAGTAACTGGTTTCTAATATGATTAACAGGTTGGGAAAAGTAGTGTGTTTAAAAATAGCTCATTTTTGAAATCTCGAGAAAATATCCTTTCATTTGTATATGTTTCTACGGATACCGAAGCCGGGGCCGCGGCCCCTGGAGAAGATAGAAAAAGATTTTCTTTTTTTAATTCCAGAGGGGGTCATATATATATATTTTTTTTTTTGAGGAACGCCCCATAAAGTGCAGTTTTGCCGATTATTTTACGCCGGCCCCGATCAGAAATCTTTTTTTCCGGCAGCCTGTTTTATTTTTACCATAAGCACTCGCATTATTTGCAAAATTTTTTACAACCACATGTGAATTTCCCAAAAACTTAAGAAATTTTTAGGCTGAAATTTTTCTAAAAATAGTTCTTTTTCAAAATCACTTAGAACCATGCGGCATTTTATTGCAAATTGATAAAAATTGCATAAAAAACCAAACTAATTCGTTAATTTTTCTTTATTTGCTATTCTTCTTTGTTTACCGTCATTACAGTTATTGAAACACTAACAAAATATTATTACACAATTTTTCTCTTAACTCAATGCAATTTTACACAATAAGTGATCATTTGTGATGATTTGTAATTATAGTTATGCAACGCAGTGTTTATACTTTATGAGGTCTTATACCTATATTTCGAATCGTTACAAACGGAATGACAAACTGATATGTGGAAGGTATAATAAAATCGGTTTTAAGTAATTATATAAATATATTTCTATGAAATTAATGATTAGCATAAGTGTTAGTAATTTTTGCTGCAAGTTTTACATTATTTTCAATTCTGGCTTAACGGTATTTTGCAGTTTTTTATACAGTTTCACAATAACTTTTTGTTTGTTATTTGAACTGTGTTCACTTAGTGAACAAAAGTTACCAACCAATTGTGCCAAAGGTGCCAACACTAACCCTTCCCACCTAATGACGTTTGACCAACATGTCAAAAAAACTGAAATCAATTGACTTGTCATCAAAACATCATCAGAATTTTTCTACTCGTCATCCAGGCAACATCCCGAATTAAACAAACTGTATTTGTAGTTATGTTTACTACATTTCCCAGTTGGTTTTTAACAGTTAAAAACTACTACATATTACAGTTGAATTAACTTGAATTTATTAATTATTTGCAATTGATTTTTTTTTACCTACACAATTTCCTGAGTGTACCCTTTTGTTTAATACAAACAACAAGCAATAACTGAAACAAAAAAAAAAAAATTTTGGTTGTGATGAACTGAAATGAGTAAAACAAAACAGGGTTTAGTGTGTGTGTGAGTTTTTGTATAAGTGTGCACTTCCGTTTTAACGATTTTTGAAACATTAATAACACGTCTTGTTTAAAGACGTGCTTGTGTTTTTATATTATTGCATATTTCTTTTTTTTTTGATACTGCTGTTATTATTATTGTTGTTGTTAACGTTTATTTTTTGATTTGAGGTTTTTTTTTGAAAAAAAAAATAGAAGAAAAAAAAAAATGAACACACATAAACCTGCAAAGTGGTACGCTGATTAGACCGCAACAACAGATGTTGTGATAATAATTTGCTGATAAAGAACAACAAAAAAAAAAAACAAATTTCATAATAACACAATTTTTTTATCATAGACAATTTACACTAAGCTTACCATTGGACTCCTGCTCCATATTACTTACGCTCATTTAAATACGGTTTTATGTTTGTTAACTGTTGTCAATTTTTTTTTTTTTTTTTGACAGCCATTTTTATTTAGGCTCCTTTACGTGATTCTACAATGGAAAAATGGTATATTTTGTTGATTACTAGGTAGGTAACATTTTGAATAGGTCGGACCGAAAAAGTTTTGGAATAATTAAAAACAAATATATAAAAATTGTTTCTACTTAATTTTATTAGAAAGTTTTTTCAATAATGATTACACTACACTTAGAATACACTAAAGACCACTGCAAATGTAGTTAAAAGACCACTGCAAAAACAATGAAATTTAAAAACAAATGAAATTTTACTTAAAGAAAGGGCGACTTTTATTTCAGTAAATTCAACTAACATTGTCATTTGTTTTTAAAGTTAAAAAAACTACTAACAATTGTAGTAAAAATGGTAGTAAAAAATAAACAAACATTTATTTTTTTTTATTTTTTTAAATAATAAAAAACAACAGTACAAAATTAATGTAAAATCATAAAATAGTCATTTGATGTGGTTTGTTTTTTTAAATGAACTACAAGGTTAGTAAAAAATTTAATTTGTTCTACAAATGACTGACATTTACATTAAAAATAAAGAAACTGTACCCAAACAACTACACTCATAATAATCTATGCTTAAAAATACAAATATATTTTTCGTAAATTTTTTTTCGTAGAATGTACAAATATTTTGTTTATATTTCAAAACTTTTGTATACAACAAATTATATAAATTTACAAATTTCGTAAAAAATACAAACATGATTTCGTAATATTTTTTTAGTACATTGTACAAAAATTTGTAATGTTACAAATATTACATATGGATGTTGATGTTGATGTGGTTAGAGGTCGGATTTGCAATCAGAAGGTTGCGAGTTCAACTCCTGACCAGGAGAATTTTTTTTTAGTTTTTATATTTTTTTTGTTTATTAATGTTTTTTAAATTTCTGTTTTATTTTTTTATTTCATTATTACTATTTTTGTGTTTTGATATAAATGGATATTTTGTTTAATAAAGAGGATCCTAAAACAAGTTAAAGAGGACCCGAAACACTACTTCCACTTTATTTGCCGGGCTTAGTATGAAATTCAATAAAACAAATATTTAAAAAGATAAAATATTTAATAATAAAATGCAAATAGTTTGAAATGTTATTTAAGTTTTTTATTATTATTATTTTATTATTTTGTTTTTAAATATATATTTTTGGTATATTTATAAAAAAAATTATATTATTTTATTTAGTTCAATAAACAAAATAAAAATATTTAATTGCCATTTTACCTTTTTTATTAAATATTTGTAGCATATTTTTCTAGTTTTCATAAAAATTTCATAATATTTTCGTGAGTTCGATTCTGGTGTGGCACCATTACATTTTTTTTTTTAATTTTAAAATAAACCCGTAAGGTATGCACCACATTTTTATTTAAAAAAAGTTTTTACAAAACTTTACGAAATGTGATTTGTATATTTTACAAATTTTTTCGTAATGTCAAAATAACCAAAACTTTCGTAAAATGAACAACGGTTTTCGTGTATTTTACCTATAGATTATTATGAGTGTACATATTTTTAAGCACAAGTTCCCTGAGTGTATCAACAAACTGCAACTTTTTGTGGAACCTGAATCCAATTCTGTGATTTTTTTTTTGCAGTTTTTTATATATCGCAGTTCTTATATTTACATCATTTACCCCAGATTTTCGAATATTTAGCTAAATTTATCGAAATGTAACCGAAAAATCTGCACAAAATTATCTTTCATTTGAGTATAACTAAGTCGGCTTATGTTTCAGATTATCTTTATTGATATCATGAAGGATAATTCTATTAAAAAATTTAAAATTTTATTACTATGCGTAGACAAAGCATTACACAGAACTTTTTTTTTAGTATTAAAACTGCAAATCCATTAAAAATAACCTAAAATATTTACAAGAGGCGAATATGCGCGAAATTTATTTAAAATTAACACTATTTGAGATTAAACACAAAACCTGATGAGCATTAAAAAATTTTAAGAAATACAAAATAAAATATTTTGAAACACCACAGAATTTGATACATATTTTTTTTTGGAACACACAAAACAGTTGTGTTAATTTCCCTGAAAACGCCAAAAAATATAAAATAATGTTATACATGTGCAAAAATTTTTAAATCAATAACAAAATGTAATTTTTAAAATTTTTTTTAAATATTAAACTGCCATAACATATGCGCCCCTTGCAGAACATGATTAACGAAAACGGATTTGACGTATCTAAATAGTGGTTTATTACCGTGTAAAAGCTTATTAATGTGGCATAAAGTTAAAAAAATGTAACCCCAATTTTAAATATTTTTGAGATTAGCCCATATATTTTTATATGAATAGAACTTTTTTAATTTGGTACACAAAAATTAGCCTATCTGACGTATTAATGGCGACAGTAACAAAAACAATTACTTTGGTGAAAAGTGGCAACCTTATAAAATTTATGTTTTAAGTTTCAAGGCGCCACGTTGTTTAGTATTTTTTTGGAGTCATCAAAAATAAACGATTTCAGTGAATTTGTAAATATGCAAAAAAATTCTCCACCGTTATGTAATTCAATAATTTCATTTGAAAGGTCTCAGTCCAACCAATATTAAAGCCGAGCTAGATTCTACTCTGGGGGAGTCTGCTCCATCGCTTACGATTATAAAATATTTGGTGGTAGAGTTTAAACGAGGCCGTACTAGTTGCCAAGACTAACACCTTGGACTAATTGAAGTGTCCACGCCAGAAACTGTTAAGAAAATTCACAAAATGGTATTGGATGATCGTCGGCTGAAGGTGCGTGAGCTGGCAGAAATGATAGGCATTTCAAAAAGTGCTTCACATCGCATATTGACCGAAAATTTGGAAACGAGAATTCTGTGCGTAAGATGGGTGCCGCGTTTGCTCACAATAGAACAAAAACAGCATCGTCAAGATGTTTCAATATAATGCTTTGCGGAGTTTTATCGCAATGAAGCCAAGTTTTCGCATCGATTCGTGACCATGGATGAGTTGTGGGACAAAGGAACAGTCAACGTAGGGGACTGGAATGAGATAATCGTGTCCAAAGAAGTCGAAGACAGTTCCATCTGCAGGCAAGGACATGGTGTCGGTTTTTTGGGATGCGCGTGGAATAATTTTTATTGATTACACAAGGCAACAATTTTGAAAAAATTTTAGGGGCTTTGAAAACCACTATACAATTTTGATGTATTGTGGTCCCAGTAGTACAAATATGGTTCAATTTTGAAATTCTATGGAGAGGTTTTTTTTTAAAAAATTTTTAATTAAAATTATAAATTTTTTTAGACGTGTCTCCACATAATTAATGATAACTAAAAAAAAATTAGTCCGATATTATTCAAATAAATTTAGAAAAACTGAAATTTACATAGCCTTTAATCCGTTAATATATTGCGTTTCAATCGGCTCAGTAGTTTTGGAGTTATAATAAAAAATTGAGGGAAAAAATATTTTTTTTACGTGAAAATAGCAAATTTTTTTGGTTAAAAAAAATCATAAAAAATCGAAAACGGCAAAAATCGTTCAGATTTATTGCTTTATCGCAAAGCCACATGTAATAGGAACAAAATGAGATATCGATCATAAAAATCGATTGATTTTTTTCGAATTTATTCACAATTAAGTGAATTCGCTCATTTTCACCAAATTTTAGTTTTTTGTCTGATATACATAAAATTGAGTAGTTAATGTTCTTCTTTCGATTGATTGAATTTTGAAAACATTTTCCCCATGCTATGTACAAATTTTCACATCAAAAATGCATTACATAGTAACATTCGTGTATTTTTTGGCAAAACCCTACCTAGAATATACTGATTCTATTCTTCGGAAAGACATTTGTGTTGGATGAGCTTAAATGTAAATAAATAAATAAATTAAATAGTAGAAAATTTATATTTTATTATTCACATTTATTATAATAAATAAAACAAGAACATAAATAAATAAATATGTATTATAAACTACAAACTCTGAAATTTTCTTTTAGTCGATTTTCTACTATTGTTGAATAACGAAGTGTTACTCTGAATACTCCAGCAAAAATCAGCCATCATGTGTGCATCCCAGCGACCCTGGTATCGTTCCTCCATTGTCCGGATATCTTGGTGGAATCGTTCGCCCTGTTCTTCACTCAAGTCTCCTAGATTTTCAGGAAAACGATCTAAGTGACTGTGCAGGTAGTGTAATTTGATGCTCATGTTGCATCCAAGATTCTGGAAGTGAGTTAACATCTCTTCAACGTGCGCAACGTAATCATCACCCTTGTTATTTCCTAAGAAATTTTGAATAACCCATACAAACGAATCCCATGCATTCTTCTCAATTTCTGACATTGAACTGCCAAATTCAGTATCGTTCACCAATTTGCGAATTTGTGGGCCATCAAATATGCTTTTTGTACTTAAACAAAAATAACACTCGGATGCGTGGTTCGCTGTTTCTCTCCATAGCATAGGCTTCAAAATTTCCAAGTGTCGTCTGTAAAATGAAAAAAAAAATTGAAATCAGGAATATGAAGAATTCAAATTTTAATTAAGAAATATTGTAATTATAAAATATTCCAAATCTATTAATTTATACTTACTTTACGTTAGAAGACTTCATAGATAAATTCAATCGACATGGAATGCATATAGTACTCGGTGTCCAATGCTGGTTCAAATTGTGCGGATAGATATTATAGCAATCTTGATATGACTTTTGCAATGAAGTTAAGAACCACTTCCGTTTTTTCCCGGTGATATATTGGCCGCACACATAACAAAATAAATCTGGATCGTTTTTACATGAAAATGTTCTGGCTTTCTGGCTCATTTTTATTAATATTTGAAAATTGTTTTTAACTTCTAAGCTGTATGACTCTAATTTTTGTGTAGGTATTAAATGATGTTTGCGTTATCGCAAACACTTCTTGAATGAAATAAAAAGGGTCAAGGAGATCTTATAAATACTGATACTATAATTTGGGATAACCCTTTGTGTGGATACAGTTTGTGTGTGTTCTGCAAATTTTTTATTATTCCCAAGAATCCTAAAAAACATTAAGGACTTTTATGAAAAAAAAAATCATCCGTTACAGGTAGCTAACGGAAAATAAGAGCACTTCAGCGTACACGCACATTTATGAGCGTTTTATTACTATCCTACCGCAATCGTAAAAATTAAACAATCTTTTGTTTATTACTTATTTTTTTTTAATTATTAGAATCATAAAAATGTCGTAGAGGTTTTTCCCAAAGGGGTTTTGCCAAAATGCGTGTCGTAAAATGCACCTGAGTTTTTATGTTCTGCATTTTCATTATGTAGGTACAATTTTCTACAGTGCTTGTAAATATGCGATACCTTCAATTAATTGTAAATAAAAATGTAAAGCATGCATCGATTTTTATGATCCATATCTAGTTTAATTCGCATGATATGTAGCTTTACTACAAAAAAATAAAAAGTAATATTTTTTGCAGTTTTCGATTTTTTCCAGATTTTTGTTTTTCAATTTTTTTTTTTTTTTAGCATTTTTTTTTTTTTTTGCTAACAATTTGTTTCATAACTTTGAAACTATTTATCGCATTAAAAAAATTTGTACAGTTCTTTAAAGATATTGTAAACCTTAATTTTTGTAAATTTAATTTGACAAAATCGGACTAGTTGTTTTTGAGTTATGACAACATAAGTGGAGAAATGGCTCAAAATATTGTCAATTTAAAAAAAAAATTTTTTTAAAAAAAAATTATCCATAGAATTGAAAAATTTTACCATTTTTGTACTTAGGCAGCCATGATGCATCAAATCTATATAGTGGTTAGTCAAGCCTTTTTTTGCTGTTGACCTGTGTTATCTATAAAAAGGAAAATAACAACGGCGAGTATTATGCTAACTTATTGCAGCGTTAAAGTGATTTAAGGAAAAAAGTAATTAAGGAAAAAAGTACACATATGGCGAAAAAGAAATTGTTGTTTCATCAAGACAATGCAATGTAAAAGATTTGCCAACAATGAAGAGGTGGTGTCTGCGGTTGATGGCTATTTTAAGGAGCTAGACTGGGTATCAAAGCTAGTGGATATCGCTGGAAAAAGTGTATCGAGCTAAAAGTTGATTATGTTGAGAAATAAAGATTATTTTTCCGAAATGTGTAGTCTTTTCTCTGTTAGGTTGGCTAATTTTGGGTACGCCCTCGTAAGTAAAATTTTTGTGTAACTAACATATTTATTTTTGCTGTTATTGTTTTATTAATATTTTCCAAAAAAAAAAAACAAATTGCTAATTTTTGCAATTTTATCTACAACGTTTTTTTTTTTAAATTTTCTTTCTGCTATTTTTACAGGTTTATTTCTATGAGTGTAAGCTCTATTAAAAAATTGTTTTTTTCGGCCTTGGAGTAGTGTTACCGATTTTAAAAGTTTTTTCTCCTATCTATCGTAAAATTTATGGAAAAGCTGTAACACAATCTTAATATATTTGTCATATCATCTCTACACAGAAAAAAGTCAGTAAAGTTAGCAACATTTTTGCTTTTAGGACCCTTGCAGAAAAATTGCTAATATCGGCCAAAAATTTGCTGAATTTACTAATTGTTTTGCTGATATTAGCAAATTTTTCTGCAAGGATCCTCCCAGCAAAAATATTGCTGACTTTACTGACTTTTTTTTTAGTGTATTATAAAAAGGTGTACTGTAAAAATGACCCAGTCTATAATTTGCTGCTTTAATCTGTTCATTCAATAATTTCCAGTTTTTCAACAATATTGTTGCTTCATTTAAAGACAAAAAAAAAAACAACAACAAACAAAATACGAAATAATCACATCACGTACAATTTGATTGAATTTTCCATTTTCGTTACGCTTTAGTTTTTCAGAAAATGAAGAAAAAAATTTTTAAAACACCAAACATTCTTGCCAAAACATTACAATATGCAAATATTTTTATTTCTAAATAATTTTACTATTGTAAAAGATTTTACTAAACTGAGTTTTTTTTTTCTAAATTTTTATTAGAAATTGCATTTTTTTTTCTTTAATTCATTTATCCATATGTTTGTGAGTGTAAAAAAATATAACACGTTTTTTAAACGAATTCTATAAAAATCTTCTAAAAAAAAGAAAAAATAACTATGATTGCAGGTGATCAACACGGTTATAATTGAAAAAAAAAGTTACAAAAAAAATATTTATCAGAAAAGGATTTAAAACAAATACATACAAATCAAATACACACATACCACACATACGAACAATTGCAATTTTATATCCTGAAACAAATCAATGGCAGTTCTTGGTAAACACAATTGCAACAACAATTTAAATTTTTAGCTAGAAATAGATTTGCAACCAAAACATTGAAAAAAATCCGAAAAATGGTTTCTAGAAAAATATAAATTCAATGACACCTTTTTCGGTGAAGCGCATAAAAATTACATACATACATACACAACCATGCAAATAGCGACAACAATACATCAAATGCAAACATACGCACGCACACAAACATAAACTCTTATCCTTCTTATCGCGGGCTCAAACGTTGCTAGATACAAATAGCAGTATTAAATATCAAGAAAATACACACAGAAAAAAAATTAAGTGTGTCCAACGAGTTTGTCGCTAACAGAATTTTGGTAGTTACATGTACAATCATATTATTCAGTTGCAACTACTAAATTAGGAAACTTTTTTTTAGCTAACCTGTTCGAAATTGTATACATTAGGGTGTCCCCCTTAAAAATTGATTTGTCATTACACCGTTTTATTACAAATGGTACCAACTGGAGGAATTTTTTTTTTTGAAAACGTTAACGAGACAATTGAAAATGGCTCATTTTTGGAAAAATAGTGTATTATTATTAAAAATTCGAAAAATTTTAAATTTCAAGCAAATTTACTTTTTATTCCATTTAATCATTTATTATACTTAAAATTAATCAGATATGGACTGACTTCATTGGATATCACTAACACACTTTAGCCAGGCATCCAAAATGACTCACGAATTCGATAAACATGCAAAAACATCTTTTTTTAAAATTATTTTTAAAAATTTTTTTAAATGCCTAAATTGCAGATGTCGTTTGCTATTTTTATAATATAATAGTTGTTATTACAGAAAAACTAATAAATTGAAAAATTATAATTCGAGTTAGTATTTGCAGCGACTACTTTCAAGGACATTTTATAAAAATGGCTTATTACTTAAATTTATTAAGACTATAATTATGTTTACTGTTATTTAAGATTGTAAAGCTTTTAAATTAAGAAAAAAAAAATCTCAACTTGATAGAAATAAGTATTTTATATAACTTGAAACATTTTCAATTATTAGCCGGATTCATGTAAGTTCGTATATAGTGTAAACATCATTTTTAAACAACATTAGTGTCAAAAGTATTTTGCCAACCCTGGAAAGTTTATTATAAAATTTGGTTTGGTTTTTTTTATTTCTATGTCTCAAACATTAAAAAACATTTAAATAAATAATTGTTTTGATTGTTTATAATGAAGTATTCTATTATATACAGGGTGTCCGCCGGGAACTACTTTGTTTTGCCGCCATTTTGGTAAACATTAGTCTTGACAGTTCATATTTGGCAGTCGTGAAGTAGACACGTGGTAAATTTTTTATGGAAAAATATGCGATAAACCAACGTGTTTTAATCGTTAAAACATTTTATCAAAATCAATCATCGATTACTGTGACGATGAGAAAGTTACGTGTTATTTCAAGTTATTTCAAGAAATGGTGATGTTGATTGGCCTCCACGGTCGCCTAATTTGACTGCTCCTTACTTCTTTTTGTGGGGATATCTGAAAAGCAAGGTTTATGCAAACAAACCAGAAACGCTTGAGCAACTCAAACAAAATATTCGTGATGAAGTTAATGAAATACCGAGTGAAATGTGTGAGAATGTAATGAAAAATGTGCTCAAAAGGGCTCGCATTTGTGAGTCTAACAGAGGCGGACATTTATCTGATATTGTATTCCATACATAATTGCCGGTAGTAAATAAAACATTTATCAATATAAGATCCATTCTCTTTCATTTAATCAAAAATTATAAACAAACATAGTAGTATACCTTCCCGGGGGACACCCTGTATATATAGGAATAGAAAAAATCGTGGAATTTTAGAAGAAATTAACGAATTATATTTAAAATGCGACAACAACTGTTAATTTTTGTACCTGAAAATACGCTTTTTGTACTTATACACCAAAAACGAAGTATATTATGAATCTCTACATTATTTTAGTTTTGTTACAAATTTTGAAACATTTCCATTTTTTTTTTGTTTGACGTTTTTGATTTCTTTTATTAACCGATATATCGGTTACAATTACCAAATTTTTTTTTTTTTTATATTTTTAATTGTTTTGTTAAGAAAGAACCTTTTTTGTTTTAGACACTGGTTAATATAGCCAATGCCAGAGGCTTTTCGGAAGAACATGGGGCCTAAGGCCACAAATGGTCTACTGGTCGTTCAATACTATTGTTAAACCCTTGCATGGTGGCCAAAAGTTGAGCAGAGTAAGGCAAGGGATGCTCTTAAGAGAATCTACCGTCTTGCGTGTGTTGGCATTACAGGGGCCGGCGGAACTTGCCCGACGGATGCCTTGGGGGTTATGCTGGGGATGCCGCCATTGCATATTTCTGTAATGGAGGTTGCCAGTATGGGTTTCTCTAGACTGAATGAATTAGGTGGCATGAGGGGGGGGGTCGACCTAAGGGGTCACATGAGGATAACGCGAATCCTAATAGATGACCCGATTTCTAAGGTTGCGGACAGAGTGTCACCGGAGTGGATCTTTGTTAGATATTTTGATGTGTTATTGTTTGACAGAGACATGTGGACCAATCAATCCTGGGAACCGGAAGATGGTTCTCAGGAGTGGTTCACTGATGGCTCTAAGCAGTCGAATGGGAACACGGGTGCGGGCGTCTTTGGACCAGGCTTCCAGCGTGCTTTACCTATGGGAAAATATCCGTCCATTTTTCAGGCGGAGATTTGGGCCATCTGTGTCTGTGCAGGGGAATGCCTGCGAAGGGGAACTCGCAGATCTCGCATTTACATTCTTTCTGACAGTCAGCCTGCACTGAGGGCCTTAATGGCTTATAAGGTGCCGTCCGGGTTGGTCATGGAATGCATTCAGACTCTCAATAGGCTCGGTAGGGGCAACTCTCTAACCTTGGGGTGGATTCCTGGTCATGAGGGCAACGAGAGGGCAGATTGTCTTGCCAACCGCGGGGCCCGAAGGCCCTTTATTGGTCCTGAACCATTCTGTGGAATACCTGCGGGGTATGTTAGGGAAAGGCTCAGGGCATGGACAGAGTCTGAATTCTCTGGTTACTGGGAAAACTCTCCTGGTCAGCGCCAGGCTAAAAGATTGATCTCTTTTTCCAGTAGGGGGTCGAGGCGACTCTTGTCGCTTGAAAGGGGGGGTTTGAGGACCCTGGCGTCATACTTAACTGGACACTGTAATCTCAGATACCATCTGCACAAGAAGGGTCAATCGGACACGGATATGTGTAGGTTTTGTGAGATGGTGTCTGAGACCTCGGAGCATGTTCTCTGCGAATGTCCCAGGCTTTGTGATAGGAGACTTAGGTTTCTAGGTGATCGCTTCATTTCGCATTCCGACATCGCGAACATTTTACCTAATAGGATAATTGGCTTTATAGGTAGCTTGAGTCTGTAGGTAACTTTAGGCAGCACAAAAGACCTACATTGGTCGCGGTGCATAGTGCCTTCTGATCTAATCTAATCTAATATAGCCAACATTCAGTATAAAATTATTATTACAACAAACTTTTAGCTTCAAAGTTTTCAAATTGGTTGAGAACTTCTATGTTTGTTAAAAATGTAAACAATATTTGGTCGATATTATTATTTGGTCAGATATTTTACTAATGCAATTGATATTAATATAAAAACTATGTTGTACTACCCTAACAACCTGAGTTTCGGGCATTTAATAAATGTTTATTTGTTTAATTTTGAATTTGTTATAACTTCCACAAAAATAAAATAATTTCTCTAAAACAGTCATAACCTTTAAGTAGTGCGTAAGCTCATACGCAGTCATTGAAAAATAATCGAATTTTACATTGCGCTTCAAATTTGACCAATTAAGTTTCGTACTTTCAGAGAAATTTGAGTAATTTAATTGTTGTACAAAAACAAAAAAAAAAAATGATATTTTGAATTGAAAAATATCATTTATCGTCTAGTTAATACTGAAAATTCAATATGATAGAAAATAAAAAATCATAGAAAATCGATACCAGGTGAATTTGAACCAATTTTAATGCATAAATGAAAAATAATATTTTTTATTTCTCTGAAATATCATCAAATTTGTGATACCTTACTTTACCATTTCCACACAAAAAATGTCAATGAAAAGTTAAAAACAGCACGTCCCACCGACCATTTTTGAAAAATTTGGTTAGTTATAGATTATATATAATGTAAACATCCCCTTTCTAATTCCTAAACCCGTTTCGACTTATCTCGTATAATATCTGACATAATCCAGTATTAAGTTTGATCGACCTGCCGATTTTGCATACAAAAATTAATATGTTTGTACTACTTTTTGGCGTATGAATATTAATAAAACACACACACACAGTCTTAAAATTTGTATGCCTACATAATTGCCTTTGTGCGCGATGGCACGATGGGGTGTTGGCGCGATGGCACGATCAGGTGCACGTGGCGCACAGTTCTGTGCATCCTAGTTTTTCATCATCCTTGCTTGAAATTTAAATAATTAAAAAATGTATAAAACGCAATTTAATGAAAAAATGGTTTCAATATTACAAAAAAAAAAAATTTAAATTAGCAAAATAAAAAAAAAATTATGTCACTTTATTAATTTGTTGGAAAATGTTAACCACGCTTATAGCGAACTTCGCTTATAACGAACTAAATTGTCCGGTCCCTACAACGAGAGAATTATCTGCATAATATCAATGCATTTTTGCATTACATCTATCAATTCTCACTGGAACTGCTCTATTGAAACTATTCATTAAATTAATGCAGTTTCTAACAAAATCTAATGAAAAATTATATATTATTTATTATAAAATTGATACGACTAACGAAAAAGCTCCATTGAAAATAGTTTCATTAAAACTATGTAACTTTTTCATAAACTTTAAGAAGTATTTTATTCAAAATTGCCTATGAACAATGAAAAAGTTTCTTTAAAAATAGTTTCATTAAAATTTTGAAGCATTTTCATGAAGTTTAAGAAAATTTTCACTCACATTGTGAAGAAAACTTCATTGGTTTAGTAAAAAAATTTTTTTAAAACTCGTCAAAGGAACTCTCTTTGTGTACTTATAACCAAATTTTAGTCTAAATAACCGAATTTAATTTTTCTCTGTGTGTGTACTTTTTTTTAAAAAAATTTTGATTTTTTGTGCCGTTTTAAACTTGTCCAGATAATAAAGTTTTAAAAATCCACTATTGATGATTATTTCAAAATTGATTTTAAAAATATGTTATACAATTTGAAATTTTAGTCGACGATATAGTACTCCTTCGTCCACACAAACTATAACTCAGAAAAAATGAGTATAAATACAAAAAAATACGATCTGATGATTTGAAAAAGTAAAAAAAAAAATTGGTCATCCACTAGCAATGCAGCATCACTAAGGGACAGAAGGTTCCTTTGGTTTAATTCATACACAATAAACTATATTAGAAATTCCACCCAACTTTCAATAGGAGTCCGAAAAGACCTTTAAACATTCTGAAAAATTGGACCTTCTTTTAAGGTCCGCTAATTATGGATCGCTGAAAAAAGCATAGGAAAATTTTAATTCTTTACTATACAAATAATTAAAAACAAATTTAAAACTATTGTTCCATGGTTGCCTTATAATTAATTAAAAGATACAACTTTTGACATAAATCTTCTTTTTTAATGTAACAAATTTTATATCGAGGGCTTATATTCAATACCGTCTATCTACATTTTCACGAAATTTTTTTTTTATGCCAAACTCATCTCTGACCCCATCTGCATGTACTGTAAAAATTTCAGTGGAAAAAAACTATTTTTAGTACTATATATCCTGTATTTTATCATTTGTCTATCTACAAAGATACTTATTTATGAATTTTATGACGGCAATACCGTCTATCTACATCATAGAATTTTGTCGTTTTATTTAATTTCAGGATATTTCTCTGTTTGATATCTATTTATTCACTGTTCGTTTTTCGGATACATACTTCTCTTGTCGAACGATCAATACCTACCATAATACGCTGTGTATGCGGTGGTGTGCCCTTTATGTTATTTTCTAGCTACAAATGAGTATGCAAATAAATGAATTCAAACGCAAAAACTCAAAAACACAAGCAAGAATGTACTAATTTGGTACTGATTTGAAATTGACCACTTCACCTCGATTTAAAATCTAATGCCCAATTCACACGGTGATTTTTGCAACGTCTGTTTTTCTTAATTTGCTTTAGCAGTTGCTTCCAAAAATCATTTGCCTTTACCACTTTTAAAACCAAAGCAGATGTTTTTAAAGATTACCTTAAAAATGTGCCGAGAAGGCAGTAAAGCCCGTTTCAATTTTTACATTTTCTACAGTTTTTGCCGAACAAAATTTAGCGCTCTTTATGCCTCGCAAAGATCAGTGTGATACTTGTGTGGGGTTTAAGGCCAAGCAAATAACAATTGAAGAATACGATGCACATATTATGGATAAACAACGGGCTCAACTTGAAAAACAACAAGACAAACTTGCATCTGAAGAAGGACGATGTCACGTGTTCACCATGGATGCACAAGCGGTAAAGCTTTGCCCTGACATTAACGCCTCAACCATTTATTATAAAACACGCCTACAAGTGCACAACTTTACCGTGTATAATCTCGCCAAGCATCAATGTACAAATTACTGGTGGAACGAGACTGATGGAGACCTCTCCGCTCCGACGTTTATTTCGTGCATAATGCACCATTTGTCAACACACTGTCTAACAGATACTCTACCAATAATAATTTACTCCGATGGTTGCGGTTACCAAAACCGTAATCACTTTTTGTCGAATGCTTTGTCTAATTTTTCAATAAACAACAAAATCATAGAACAAAAATACTTGCAGAAAGGACACACGCAGATGGAGTGTGCCCATGCAAAGATAAAGGCTAAGTTGAAAAATCAAACCATATATTTGCCATACGACTACGTCAGGGTAACCAAAGATGCCCGCAAAACAGTCAAAATCAAGAACAAAATTATTAAAATGCCATTTGATGCATTACATTTAAAGTATGATTTTTTTAAGAACTATAAGGATACGAACCTTATTCGATTTTCCAGTATTAGACCTGGTCGAGCAAAAAATGATCCGACAGTATCCCAACTAAGATCTCTCTTATATTCCCCAAGTGATACCATTAAGTTTAAAGTGAATTTTGATCATAATTACACTGAACTACCTATTAGAATAAAGCAATATGAAGGTCACATAGAACCAAAACAATGGTATACCGGTCGACTACCAATTCAGCAAAACAAATGGAAACATTTACAGGAGTTAAAGGCGGTAATTCCAGAGGAGTATCACTACTTCTATGATAATCTTAGCCACGCGCAGTAAAAATTATAATAAATTATAATAAAAAAATTATAAAAAACATTGTCTTTGAATTTAAACTGGTTAAACAATTCTTCTGAACACACCTACCCTCTATCTGACACCCTTTTTGAGACACCCATGCCAAAAACAAACAAAAACTAGTCAAAAACAACCCCCAGCTCCCTGAAGGGTTCAAATGTTAGAACAGGTCCTACTATTTTTCTTTCCCCAACATTTCTTGTGAACATATCTACCCCCTATCTCCCATCTTTTTCGGGATCACCATACAAAAACCGTAATACAAACTTAATTTTAAAATAAGGCAATACCGTCTATCTACATATTATTTTCCTACACAATGATTTCATTTTTGAGGCAATACCGTCTTTCTATCATAGAAGCTAAAATAACGCGAATTTCAAGAAACTTTTTAGTTAGAACGTTTGTTAGACACATTCTGTTAATATTGTAGAAGATGAGTTCATCGAAATTGTTGCTTATTTGCGAATAAAACAGTTTTTTGGCTCTCCTGAAAAATTGTGTTTTTGTAGATAGACGGTATTGAATATAAGCCCTCGATATATTCTTTCAACAGATAAAAAAATTTTAAAATTGATTCCCCAGTCTTATTATCTAAAAAACACCAATATTTTCAAAAATACTCAAAAATCATGAAAATCCGATAGATAAATATGTAAATTTTATGATAATTGAAATTGATATGAAATGAAAGGTAATTTAAAGCCATATCTAACCATTTTTATTTTGGATAGAATTGTGTGAATTTGGAATAATCTGAATGTGCACATTTAAGGTCATTAAAATGACCCTTAAACTAATAGTTTGAACCTCGAATAAATTTGTTGAGTATACTCAAGCTCTTGAGTAGCCATTTAACCGGTTTTGAGAAAAAAGCTAATTTTTTTAAATCAATCCACTTAAAAAATTTTTAGGCCATAAACATTCATATTCCGCTTTAAGAGTAGCAAATATAAAGAAAAGGTTTTCGGTAAAACGCTCTAATGACCATGTTTCTGGATTTTGATTTTTTTGCAAAAAAAAATAATTATTTTTAAACTTAATCTCCATTTAGCTCAATACACTTAGTCCAACGTTTCTCCAATTTTTGTATCCCTTCCAAAAAATAGGATTTTTCGAGGTCCATAAAATAGGCATTTCTTGGCCATATGGGTTCGTTTTTTTTTTGTTTTGTTTTGTTTCTTTTAAAGGTAATCGATATGGATTTTCCCTCGTGCATCCCAAAAAACTGTTGCCATCACCTTATTGGCCACTATTACGTTTATGGTCAATTGACAGTAAACGCGGCACCCATCTTGCAGACAGCTTTCTTAAACACAACTGATCATTTAAAATCAAAACCACACTGCCATATGAAATGCCTATGGCATCAACAATCTCACGCACTTCTACTCTTCGATCGGCAAACACCATATCGTGGATTTTTTCGACATTTTCGGGTGTATTGACCTCAACTGGCCGTCCAAAACGTTCAGCGTCATTTGTACTTGTGCGATCACAACGAAAATCAGTAAACCACTTTTTTACCATTGAAATCGATGATGCGGAGTCCGCATAGTGTTTATCAAGTTTTTCCTTGGTTTGATTGACGGTTTTTTTTTCGCAAAAAATAATGTTTAATGAGTACTCGAAATTTACTTTTTTCTATTTTTAAAAAAATCCACGAGGTTGTATGTTTTAAACAGCTGTTAAACGCAAAATAAATGACGGAACTTGCTCAAGATTTGACAGTAGTATATTAACAGGTGGTACTTGATGGGAGCAGTGTTGTATTTCATAAACCTATTTGTTTTATAATGTTCAAAAAATGACTAACAATTGTAGTAAAAATTAACAAACATTTATTTTTTTTTTATTTTTTTAAATAATAAAAAACAACTGTAAAAAATGAATGTAAAATCATGAAACATCCATTTGATGTGGCTTGTATATTTTTTTGTCATAATTTGTAAAAAAAAAAACTTTTGAATAAATAATTTGTGATCTTAGTACTCAAAATCAAGTTTATGTATCAGGATAAGTTTCTGTAATTAAGAACGGACCATAGAACTTGTTTGGTTACTTTCCCACAAACTGGTTAGTTCAAAAATATAAATTTAAAAATTTTCAATTGAGAACACTTTTCTTAAACTCTATTCCATAGTGCACGCAACTTATATAGGTCTGCCGCTATTAAGTCATTTTAGCTTGCCATTCTATGTTATTCATCATACATATATGCACGGTATATGAATACATACGCGTTCCTACCTACCCACTCATATTAATGGTGTATGCATGTATTCAGTGCCATGATGTTACGGTTTCAATTTTCATGAAAAACGTTTTTTATGTTTCGCTATAGTAATTTTTTTTCATCCATTTTTTTTTATTCAGCTTTTCTGACCATGGCTTTGTTGGTGTTGTGATTGTGCGAATGTGACCAAAATTGGTTTTATTATTTTTTGTTGTTTTTATTGTGTGTGTGTGTGTGTGTGTGTGTGTGTGATTGTATTTTTTTTTTCCAATTTTACGTTTTACTGCAGAGCATGAAAATTGCCAATTTTTGGCAAGAAATTGTTTCATTGTTCTATACATATTTTGTTGTTGCTGTTGAGGCTACTGCTGTTTTTATTGTTTTTGTTCTACCGAACATTTACGTTCATGCATTTTAAATGGCCACTCAGTGAGTTGATAGTTTTTATTTAAATTTTTATTTAAAAAAAAAACAAAAAATAAAAAAAATCCCAACTTGTATAAACAATTAATTTAAAGTGTTGTGATTGTTAATTAATTAAAGCGACTGATTACATTATACATCATTTTTAATTTATATTCAATTTAATGTTCAGCACATTGTTAGTTTTTGTTAAAGAGAAATTCATCATTGTCTTTTTTTTTTGGAAAATTTGTAGACTTTTTTCTATATAGAAATTTAATAATTTAATTTAATTTTAACAGAAAATTTTTAACTTTTATTAACATTAAGATTTTTTTTAATTAGTTATATTGCAATAATTTAAATAAAGCTTAAAGCAGCGATCGGCAAAAGTTAGCTCATGGGCGGTTCTCTCGCACATACGTGCTCTTACACATTAACAGAAATAAAAAAAAAAAATATACTCATTCTCGCTCATATTTAACCCTTTGACGACGAATGGTTGATATATGTCTAATTTTTTTGTTGTTGTGTGATGTGTATCGACTTTTCCGAGTGTGATGTGTATCGGAAAGGATATATGCAGTTTTTAGATCATACAAACCACAATTAACCCAAAAAACAAGATGCATTAGATTCGAGGCAATACTTGGGTGTGATCGCTAAACGGTCATTACTTTGTATTGTTACGTTTGTAATGTAAGATGAGGGCAGGTTTGATTCTTACAGCTGCAGGTTGTTGAAAAATTTATCATATAGAGACAATCTGACAATTATAAGAAACAAATAAAAATACAATTTAAATGGAAAATCACTGATGAGCCTGTCCATAAAAAAGGCGGAAACTAGTCTAGTCTGATTTAAAAATTAATAGTGTTTATAATTTTTAGAGAAAAACGTTTATTCTTCTTCTTAACCTCAACATTTCTAAGATTTAATGTTTTTAATGTTTTCCATCAAAATTTTATATATTTAGAAATTTGCGATATAGTTTTACTATCACAGACAAACTTAACTTTTCAAGAACATAAAGCAAAAATATTTCAAGATTTATATTTTTAAATTCGTAGAATATATAAAAGTCAAGTCGCAACCAATTTTAAAATATTGGAGGTCCAATAAAGTGTTACAGATCAAAATTTGTTATTTTAATTATAAAAAAAGTTGTCAGAAATCGGAAACTTTGTTCTTAGATCAACATGGCTTAAAATTTTCTGAATTTTTCTCAAATTTGTATTAGATCTAGTAGTACAATATTCTGTCTGATAAAGGTAAATCGAAATAGATAAGTTTTCAAAAAAAAAGAATTTCACTCTAATCTACGTATGTGATTTATTGAATTTTAAATCCAATAGACCATTATACAACTCATACTAATAGAATTTTTGCGATAAAAGTATTTTCCAGAACATAACATTCATCTTTATATTACAAAACCATAAACAAAACCACACAATCATTTCAATAGTGTGTGTGTTTGTGTGTGTGTGTGTGTGTATGTATGAGTGTATTCTTAGATTAATATAAGCTTCCGGACAAAAACAATCGAGGACACCTGTGTGCATTGGATAACAGCATTGCTTTGATTGTATCCTGTTTTAGTTGGTCGTCCTTTTAGTTGCCTGTCTTTCTCTGATTGTCTAATAAACCGCCCGCTTGATACCCATTTCAATATTAGACAATTTTAACATAAGGACAAAAGGATATTTTTTTTTTGTAAAAAAACAAAATTGAAAGAAAAAAATAAAAGTTTTTTTTTTTATAATTTTTGCTACAAAAGCAGCATAAAAGTTATGTTTGAAAAAAAAAGTTTTAACAAAATTGTCTGTTGTTAAAATGGAAAAATATTATGAAACATTGAAACAAGCCTTTGTTAACCTAATTTTAAAAAATGAAGAAGAAAAAAAAACTGTATAGAAAATAATACAAAATTGCCAAGAACTAGAAACTTAAAATAAAGAGTGAAAAAGTTAAAGTTTCATATATGCGCCATTCCATGAGAGAACGTTTTAAAACAATAATGTTTTGACCTCTTGCCCTTTGAATTTGTTTACATTTTGCAGATGATATTCTAGGATGTATATTACGCACTATCGTTTTCAGTTCCTTAAAATTGTATAAGCTCGCATTTTCATTCCCGTTTTTATTTTTTTAAAAAATCTAATTTTTGGTTAAAATGTGTGAACTTTGAATAGCCATGTTTCCCAAAGTAGATGGACAATTCCAAAGATCGGTATGAAAACTGCGATGGTCTATTTTACGATTTGTATTTAAAAAATAACCAGCGTTATGCAGAATTGCATTCATAATTCATATGCAATGATAACATATGCGATGATAACGATTTTCAGTCATAATTAAAATTAAGTTGCATTGGCCTTTTCTGTCTCTGGCCAATAAGGGTTAAAGATTTTTTTTGAATAAATGTAAATATAATTATAGTCTTAATATATGTAAGTGATATTTTTACGAACGTTTTGAATGGTGTTATTCTGCAATTTTCTTAGTGGGTCTTTTTTTTGACCAAACGTTTTAAAAATTAACCATATCGCACTTGATCAACAAGAGGGTATTAACTCAAAATTTTTAAAATATCACTTTTTTCAAGAAATCAACTAACAACATCAATACCTATTGTAAAAATTTCAACGTATTCCGATTACTCTTTCATCTCGAAAACCACTTTTGAGAACATTTTGATGATAATGTAGTGATTACCTTTATTTCAACAAAAAGGGATTATTTCGAGTCAATACAAAATTTCAAATAGAAATGAATCGTATATTTTCATAAAAAAGATATTATTTTGATTTGAGCCTTTTTTTATGTTAAAAATAATCAAACTGTTTTATTTATATTTGGTTGTATTTTGAGTTGATACTGTTTTGTTGATAAAATTTGTTTTATTCTATAAATTTAAATCGATAAAATTTCAAAAAAAATGGTATTAGCTCAAAAAATTTATTTTTTTTTGCAATGAGTGGTAAAATTTAAAACAAAAACAATGTATATATATTTTCAAATGAAATTTGCTTATTATGATATGTTTGAATTTTTAAATTCTGTTAAAATGTGGCCATAAACAACTGAAAATTTTAAAATTTTGAGTTAATACCCTCTTGTTGATCAAGTGCGATATATGTTTCAAGTTACTTAAAATAATTATTTTTATCAAGTTGAGATTTTTTTTTATCAATTTAAAAGCTTTACAATCTTCTAGTCATAAATAAAATTAGGTTTCAGGGGTCTTTTTTCTCCCCAGGCCACTAATTATTAAATATTTTTTAAATAACAATAAAGATAATTATAGTCTTATTAAATTTTAGTGACATTTTTCCCAAAATTATGCAAACTTTGAAGAAAACATTAAAATTTTGCTCAATATTTGACAAAATAAAATGTCCTGGAAATGAATCGCTCCAAATACAAACACGACCTATCATTTTTCCAAATTAAGTTTTCATCTATTATAATATAATAATAGCAATCGACATCTGCGAATAAGGCATTTTAAAAAATATATTTAAAATTAATTTAAAAAAAGACGTTTTTGCATTTTTATCAGTGAATAATTTTGAGTATACTAAATAGATAATTGAAATCAAAAGTAAATTTTTTTATAATTTGGAGTTTTGGGAATTTTTAATAATAATAAACTTTTTTCCAAAATGGGCCATTTTCGGCAGTCTTTCAAAACAAAAATCTATTTCTTCCATTTGGAACAAACCATTTGCAACAAAACTGGGAGTGAAATGAACGAAGATCGAAAGATCAAATATTTTAAGGGACATCCTAATATACATAGAATTTTTTTTTAATATTTCCTTGTATTAAGTTGTATAAAATTCTTTCTAATTTTATTAATTTAGACAACATGTGATACAATTAGATGTACACTATTTTGGGATACAATTACATCAGAGAACAGCTAATTAGATAGTATCACATTAAATTGTATAATGCCAAACCAACTTATATACGAACTTATATAATCTGATAGATCCATTTTGAGGATGAAATTATATAAACATAAATATGATTTCTTATAGTCTTATATGTAGCCTATATATAAAATTTTTTAATCGGGATCGTAAAATCCAAAAAACTCTTTTTATATGGAAAAAATGTAGTAAGCAGTTTTTGAAAAATTATTAAAAATAGTTACCATTCTGCTACCAGAAAAGTCAAAGATGTTATTTCACAGGAAAACTTTGGCAATGGGTGCGATAAAGTAATGCATTACCTTGTAATGTATACTACTTACCTGTATCATTATTTTTCAACAAAAAGTAATGAATTACCGATAATAGGTTACATAATGCATTACTTTTTAATGATTACTCTTTACCTTCAGCATTATTTCGAAACATAGAGTAATGAGTTACCAATAGTTGTTTACATAATGCATTACATTGTAATGTATACTGTTTAACTTCAACATTATTTTGAAACATTAAATAATGAGTTACCAATAATTGAAAACTCATGGACTACCTTGTAATGAAACATGATTACCTTTTACATTATTTCAAAACATAAAATAATGACTTACCAATCATCAATTCCGTAATGCCTGAAATATAAACGTAAAGTAATATGCAAAATAATTTTTTGAAAATCAGCGCATAACTTTGTGATTTTTTGTAACCATGGGGGTAAGGTAACAACATTTACATCACCACCAAAATCTCGAGACACAACAATTCATTTGCATTTTAAGCAACCCATTATGCTCAGTTGGTAGAGTTCTCGCCTAACAACCAGATACCCCAGGTTCGAATACCAGCGTGAACACGATATTTATTTAATTAAATACAATGTTTCTTAGATTTTTTTATGAGAATCTATTTATATACACATTACTTTTCCCTAGCAAGTAACCATATAAGCAACCAGTTAGTTTACCTCCTAAAATGTCATGAGTCCACCCATTACTTTTAGGCTCATCGCCTGTAAACTTCATCAGTGAATTAAGGTGTTATGCGTGAAGTCCTATGGCGATACATTACTATAACCATTATTTGGTAATGTGTGGTTTTGCTGGGTTATTCCAAAAATAATAAACTTTTCAAAAATCGAAGTGGGAAAAAAGTTCATTATGAGTGCATTTTCACAAAATAGTTTTTGTTTTTTGAATACAAATCGCAAAATAAACAATTGCAGTTTTTATATGCTTTTTAAATCTTTGAAATTGTCCATCTACTTTTGGAAATATGACTATTTAGTTTAATTCACAACTTTTGGAAAATTTTTGATTTCTTAAAAACAAAAAAAAAAAAGGCAATAAAAACTCGATTTTACACAATTTTAAGAAACTGAAAACGGTAGTGACTAATAGGTATCCTAGAGAACACGAGTACAGATTTTTCCCGCTCTATCCTGGAATGGCCGATATATTTTTTGTTCTTAGTTTTTATTTTTTTTAGACAAACTTTATTATATTTTTCTTCCTTTTTTGTTATACCTGTATTAAATTGGTGTTGTTGCTGCTGCTGTCCGGAATTGTTTTTTTATAACTTCCTTTACCTTCAATATGTTGACACTACGTTTGTCACAAGACTTTTAGTGCTGTTGTCGATACTGCCATTGCTGCCGTTTTGTTATGGTTATAAAACTTATGTCGGTTGGTATTTTCATCTGGCACTTTTTCATTTTTTACGACTTGTCTTCTTTTTTATTATATACGAAATAAAGGTAACTTTCAGTATTTTTGGTGTTATTTTTTGTTTCTTTTTTTATAGTTTAGTTTATATTTTCTTCCTATTTTCTAACGGAGAAAAAAGATGAAATAAGAAAACAACTTAACGAAAAGTTTATTCTTTTAACTATTTTGCATTTTATTTACATTTTTTTCTCTATACACTCATTTAATATAGGTAAGTTAGGAAAAATGATTTATAGTTTGAGAACTTTAGATTGTGAATATTTAAACTTTTTTTTTTTAAATAGTGTATTTTAAATTGCACAACGGGCAAAATTTTTGATCTGTAGGAGCACTAATTAAAATAAACATCCGGAGGAATTAATTTCTTATGAAACAGTATGTAAGTGGAAACACAAATTTAAATACTCCGATAATAGAATGGTCTAACATGGAACGATATGGAATGGAATCAGGAACTAGTGGTATGGAAGCACTTTACACATTTGTATTATCGGAACGTGTTATATTCGATATTTCTCTTAGTTTGCGTGGTTTTATGCAATGGATAGTTTTTTAAATGACCGTTATCTCCGAAAATAAAGCAGATAGGGATAAACGGAAGAACTTTTGCTAGCATTAATACTCCCATTAATATACCCTGATAGTACAAAGAGTCTAGGTCCGAGAAAAATTCCGAGGGTGATTTATTTATTTTTTTACTTATAATATAAATTTAGATACTCCAATAAAATAAAGTTCGTTCCTAGTTCAGTACAATATAGTTACCTGTAATCAATGTTCCAATTCCACTCGTTACCCATGTTAAGTCTTTCAATTCCACTCATTCTCCGTTATATTTAATTTTGTTCATAATATTAAACACTACAATTCCACTAATTTGCCATTTTATTCCACATCGTTTCGATTTCAACAATTGCATGTATTTCTACTTCCCTGTTCAATCCTCTTGATCGCTTGCAGTTATCAGGACTATTTTTAAAAAACAAATGCTGTATTTTATCAATTGTAATTAGAATATGATTTTATTATCATGAAAAATGATTAGCAAAATATTTAATTATCAATAAATGGTAATGAAAAATTCCCATGTACGACCTTTTCATAAGTTTTTAATACCATTATTTTCCACACTCACGAATTCTTCTAGATTATATTGCTTGGTACGTCTCAAATTAAAGCCATATTTGAATATAACGATTGCTTTTTTTTATTATTAAACAAAATTAAATGAAAAGAAAATTGAAAAATAAAACATTTTAAAATAATTTTTTTTTTTTATTATCTTTTTTTAATTTTTTATTTTTTCCTTTTAGTTGTATAAATACATTTTTTTATACTTTTACTATTTTAAAAGAAAAAAGCTAAAATAAGCTTCATTTTTTAAAGAAATAAGTCCAATATAAGCTTTTATTTACAAAATAAGCTAAAATAAGCAAATATCAAAAATAAGCTAAAAAAAAGCTCCAACAAATATATCTTAAAATTTTCATAATTTCAAGATCAAAACTTGTGTTCAATCTAATATGTTCTATCCATACAAATAAAAACAAGCTCTCGCTTATTTTTTGGTTGCCCTACTAATCACGATTTTGTCAAAACACGTATTACAGCTTTTCGTTCTTTACTATATTTGGTAAAGTGTATCACTGCCCATAATTTGACAACTTGACATGGACGAATTAATTACTTCCTTAAAAAAGGATGCCAAATTACTCATTACTTAGAAGCCGCTTGTCATTCTTAGCTTATGTTGTAACTTTAATGTCAGTTACAATGTTCAATTGTGTGCTTTGGAAAACAATTTAATTCGTCTAAGACTTGTTAATAAAAATATGACAAACATGACAAATTCGGTCAACAAAATATTCAAGAAGTTTTCGTCAGACAATATGGAAATTATGGATCAGAATTAGTTAATGGAAAATCGATTTTAAACTTCTTCGATTGTATTTCATGCTAAAGTCCATACATTTGTGGTGAATGGAAAACTGTAGTAAACAAATTTTTAAATGTTGATAATAAGAGGGAATTTTCAAAATATCTTCCTGCATCACAGCATAGAGACTGTTTTTAAATCAAATATTTGTTCACAATTTTTCAAACTATGTCTGAATATGGTATCCACTATTTTTTTAGTCATTATTTTTTCTTTGATTTTGCCGCAAAATTTTTACTTAATTTTTTTTATAAAAAACAAAATAATATTCAACAGAGTCTGTTTTGAAATCAAATATTTTTTAAGTTATTCGAATTATAACGTCATCGTTTAAGTAATGATAATTTAGCATTTAATAAAACACTAAAAAAATATATCGATTGAAAAAAAACTTAATATTTGTTTTCTCGAAATTAAAAAAAAAAAAATTGGCAAATTATGTTTTTCAAGTAACCGTTTAAGCAATGATAATTTACCATTAGAAAACGCTGAAAAATATATCGATTAAAAAGCAACGCTAAATATTTTTTCCGCATATTTTTTTTCTTCGCACATTATTATTGGTAAAATTTTTTTTCACAAATATTTGTTTCCAAAAATTTTTGTTGTTATACAAATAATTTTTTTTAAATCTCAATTAATGAGGGGTAAACAATATTCTGCACACACGACTTTAATGAGACCACCTGTTTTTAATTAAGGGGGGGGCATGACATTGGCCGTTTTTTGAAATCGACTTTTTCTATAATTTTGTATTTTAGTAAATATTCTTAAGATTCTAAGAAAATTTAAAATTTGATGGAAAAATTCCTACGGGTTCAAAAGTTACAGCCGGATTAATGAGAGCGCATTTTTAATTTTCACGCTACCTACTTACGGCAGCTGGTATATACTTGTTTTACTTGCTACCTGACTTTTGGTGGTTGTTATTTCGTATCTTGTTGAAGAGTGAAGGCATATGAAGCTTCAAAAGAAGCCCGAATTGCTAAACGATTGCCAAAAACTTTAAGAAACAGCACAACACAAGATAACGAAGGCATACAGTACGAAGCAGGCATGGCAGATTGAAAGTAACCTTTTTTCTTTGTTCACAAACTTTGAACGCGTTTATCTCGAAACCATGTTTTTCGTACTGATTGCGGCACTAGCGGCTTCATTTTTTAACAACTTTTTTTTTTTTTGTATTTCTTTAAACTTGATTCGCTAACGTATGACACGAGCTTTTTATAAATTTTTTTTTTTCGATTTTTTATGAATTTTTAAAGTCAATATTTTTTTTCGAAAAAACACACACACAGAGAAATAAAGTGCCAACCGAATTTAAAAGTGTATATTACTGGTAACAACTTAAAAATTCGGTTAATACAACGATATTTACATTATATTTCTGAATATTTTGGGTGTTGAAACTAAAATTTAGTTGAATTAACCGAACTTTGCTGTGAAAACTAATGCTAAGTTGCGCCAACCGTCTGAAATTCGTAATAACTGAATTTGAGTCGTAGAAACCGAATTTTAGTTGGCAAATAGCCAAATTTATCTCTGTGTGCACTTTTAAATTTGGAACATCACCAAAAATTGAAAAAAAAAATTAAAAAAGCTCGTGTCATACGATAACCAATTTTGTTAAGATTTAAAAAAGTAATTTTTTTCCAGATCGGACAATTTTTGCGACTCCCAGCGCTGCAACCACGATGCCCCGTTTTTTTCTCTGCCGCCAGTTTGGAGCTCTATAAAACCATGTTGGAGTGAAAAATATATTTTTTCGAATTTTTTTTCTTGTAATTTGTTCAATTCTCTACAATAATAAATTTTGGAAAAATGTTTGTTTTTGAATGAATTTTTAAAAAAAGGTCTGTTTTTTCTGCCGCGAATGTAATGTCCCCCTTTAAACAGCCAATAAGGCGTATGTGTAATAATAATTAAAAAATAAATCATACGTTACCATGTAAATTTGACTAGATTTTAAGGGTATTACCAGAGAAGATATTATATGGCAAAATAAATTGTATTTATGGCAAGAAAATATTGGAAAAAATTAAAAAAAGCAAAAATAAAAAGAAAAAAAAAATTTAATACATAATTTTTTTTTTTAAAAAAAGTTAAAATTTTGAAATTAAAAAATATTTTTATAAGCAACAAAAAAATGTTAAACAGCTATTTTTATCAAAAAATTGCAGAATAAGGAAATATGTGAAGAAATGGCAAAAAAATTTAATTTTTCTTCTCTGGCTAGTACATTTTTCTTTATTTAAGTGTCTACATGAAAAATAATTAAAACTTCTTCCATCTGAAAAAATTCGCATGGTTTTTATATTTTTCAAATTTAATATATTTTTGTCTACTTTATTTGTAAATCAATTTGCAAATTACTCTGAGCGTATTTCAAAATAAACTTTAAATTATCTTCTAAAACTTATCTTATCTAAGAAAACCACAAAAGATAATTTCCAATTTCAAGTTCAAATTTCCACTATAAATTCAAAAAAAAAAAAAAAAACCTCAAAGTTTTTCTTAACAATAATCTTACTTGTCTTGTATAACAATTGTTATTCATTTTATATCTTTTAGACTTTATCCTTAAAATATTATGATTTAATTCAATACTATGATTACTACATTGTTTCCAGAAAAAAAGAACAAAAAAAAAGTAAAATCTGTACCTATTTGTTTTGCCTATTGACAAACCAATAATTTTTATCAACATGACAATATCATGCCTTCAGTGTGGAATTTAAGCACTTGCACAGATACATCCTTACCGAAACATACACAAATATATTGACACTTAAGTGAAAAATTCTACCACAAATCATGTATGAAAAGTGGCAACATTTTTTCGATTACTTACAACACACATACTAACAACATATAAAAAAGACAACAACATAAAACATTGCCTCTTAAAAAAGCAACAAAGGCGCCAGAGCATAGTTGCCAGATTTATTGGTTAGCAAAAATTGACAATTTTAAATTTTTTATATAAAAAGGTAGACATTTTTGAAATAATATACATTTACAAGTTTTAAAGATCAGTTTGGAAATTAAATGAACAATAAATGATTTTGAAATTCTATTGAAGAACACTTGGGAGAGCGTAAAATCATGACATATAGCGCCACAAATTTTTCAATAAACGAAATTTTCTTTACTCAGTCTGAAAACTACTCGGCTTTGATGTTTCTTTGCTTCTCAAAAATGTTTCAATTCGTTATATTTTTATCAAGAAAAATCGTCGGGTTTTATCGTAAAATTACCTCATCCTTTATTATTTATCCTACTCAAATTTCCCGGATACTAACATGGGAGTTATCCCGACGCGGGCCACCAAATCCCAATAAAACTTTAGTATGTTATAGAGGGGACAAAAGTAAAAAATATTCGCTAAGAAACATCACTGCCCAATCAAATTTAAAATTAGGCTTGAAGTTTGTTCAAAACTTTTTGGTTTGAGAGCTTTTCGAAATTTTTATTTGTTTCCATTGGATAGATCTTCCAAATAACTTTCATTTGATAAACAATTTGTATATATTTTTTTGAAACCAACTAAATGAAAACACAACAAATTTAAATTAAGGTCTATTTTGAACGCACGTATTATCCGTTAAATATGAGATTGGCCAGCTAAAAAATATGTAGGTGTTACGTATTTTTTACAGTTTCGGTTACTACTACTCAAATTAGATTATTACGAATTACAATTGGTTGCTACAATTGAACATTAGTTTCCACAACAAAATTTGGTTGATTTAACTGTATTTTTGTTGCAACACCCAAAATATTCTGACATCGAATGTAAATATCGTTGTACTAACTGAATTTAGAAGTCGTCACTATTAAAATACACTTTTCAATTCCGTTGGCACTTTATTTCTCTGTGTGTAGTTTTCTGCGGTTTGCCAGTGATGGTTTACAACAATTTCAGTGGTCAACAAAAAAAAAAAAACAACGTTGGCAAAGAAATGGCTGAGACCACTGTGCAAATGTTGGCAAAAAGCGTTTTCCCAGTGCTATCCAGTCAGAAGCTGCCCACTGCTCTAAAGAATGACCACTTGAAGAGCATTTATTTTTTAAAAATTATGATGCTTTGTTTAAAAAAGTTTGTAAACAGCAGGTTTCGGGTTAATTCCCGGTTTCAGGCATATTTTTTTTATAGTTTTTAATGTTTTATATATATCGAATTTATTTTTTTTTGTTTCTGGAAAAGCTCTTTTAGGACCAACTTTTTTTTTGTTTTCCCAAAGTTGGAAAGTTGTATTCTGCAAACCGTCACCATTAAAATACACTTTTCAATTCCGTTGGCACTTTATTTCTCTGTGTTTCTGTTTTTATATACATCGAGATTATTTTTATGTTATTTTCAATTTATAACGAGCTTTCAACCTCCATATATTTACAAAAATAATGCAAATCTAACATATTAGCTAGGTTGATACTAGTAATTTGATCTGGCTAAAGATCTAATCGCAACCCGAAGTTTTAGAAAAGTTAGAGCCTCCAGAATAGTTAGAGCTTTAACAAAAAACTATTAATCATCCATTTTTCTCCATTCTTGTCCTCTTAGTAATCAAACTCGTGATTAGGGTCTTTTCGTAACAAGCATCATGACGTTACTAACCTTTGAAGACCAAAAATGTTCTATTTATAAAAACTAATTTTTGTTTTTATTATGGATCAAGTACAGTTTTATTAGTTTTCTATTTTTATATACATCGAGAATATTTTTTATGTTATTTTCAATTTATAACGAGCTTTCAACTTTTCTTTCTTTTTCTTTTCTGAAACATAACCAAGTTTTATGGCCATCTGGGGGATCAGATTGGGGATATCTCCCTTGCATATTTAGTTAAATTTTTTTAAACATCTAGGATTTTTCGATTGAAATATAAGGTGAATAATTTAAAAATGTGGGATTTTTTTGTAAATTTGTCGCATATCCCGGTCGTTTTTCGGCCAATGCTCGCATCAAACAAATCACTTGTATTCGTTGCAGGTCCCCTGTGATCGCGTGGCCTAATTTCAACAGCTTATTATAGATGTTACCCATTTTGACTGACCTGGGCTGTATTTATATTCGTGTTAAAAGCACAACATCTGAACCGCACAAATCATATCTCGCACATTGAAATCGATGGAACATATTTAGGATAAGATTCGAAGTGCTTCAGCTGCACTTCTATTTAAATTGTAAAACTTTCCGCAAATGATGCTTTGTTGTTTACACTATTTTGTTGAATGACCAAGTGATAATACATGACAGTAGTTTACCCTCCAAAACGTATCTTTTACACAAGCCATGTGTAATAGATACGCCATCTGTTCTGAATTCCCCATTTTCGAGTTATACACCCAATAATATTTTTAATATTTTAAGATCGTCAATTTTAATTGCGTCATTAACAGTCTGGCAACATGTCCCCCAAAGCCTCTAGAGCAAATATCAACAACAAAAACTAAAAAATGTGAAGTAGACATTTATCAACATTATTACAAATGTAAAATTGCTGTAAACTTGTAGAGTATGTGTAATGTACGTTAAAGTGGGCCGAAACTGAAACATTTTTTAGTGGCTCCATAAAAATTAACTTTAACATTTTTTATGAGCATCTTTCATTTGTTTTATTCCAGTTTCTTGGAATAAAACAAAATATCTTGAAAAAACTAAAAAGTTGAAATTATTTGAAAACTGATGCCCCTTGAAATTGTGTTTATTTTGTTATTTTGTTATGTTTTATGTTTTATGTTATTTTTTTATTTTTAATAAAATTTAAAAAAAAAAAATACATGCTGATTTTTAAAGTTTTAAGTACATATATTTAGAGCATTTAATCAAAATCGGAGGAGGTCAAAAAAACTATTTTGAATTGATTTAACATGGAATGATCCTGTCCGAATTTAAAAATTTCGGAATATGTTCTTTGAGACTTACTCTTGGCTAATCTCAAGTTTTAAAAAAATTGAGGGATACATTCCCTCAATTTCCTTTACCCTTTACAAGGACCTTTAAATTAGTTAGGAACCCTTATCTTTTTTTCAAGTAAACTATTTTTGACTGATATAGCACGGAATGACCCCGTACCAAGCTGAAAATTTCAGGATATGTTCTTTGGGACTTATTCTTTGAGAATCCGAAATTTTAAAAAAAATCGGGAGATACATTCCCCGGTTGTCGAAAAACACGAAATATTTCGAGAACATTCTTAGAAAATGCCAAAGTTTATTTTCAGGTTGCCACTAATTTTTTTTTTCTGAAACGACCCACCTTAATGTACATATGCTAGTACTAGTACAAAAAAAATCAAAGTATATATTAGAAGACAAAAAATGTAAAAAAGCAAATATTCGTTTGCATTGGTTTTTTAAGTTGTACGTATTTCAAAATGGGTATTAAGAGACTAGGCTGAAGTTTTGTTATTAATATTGAATGACTTAAGCATCTACAAGGATGTAGTCGGGTTGTAAAAGTGACAACTAATTAATAAAGATTTCCACCTACAAAAAACATCAAAATCATTTGGTAACCATATAAATTCTGAGAACATTTTGTTAAAATAAATATTTCGTTAAAAACTGCCTAAATTATCTATTAAATTAAGTGAAAACACAATTCAAATTTTAACCCATTCTACACTGCCGTTGCTTTAAAATAACGCCTTAAGGCACGATAATTTTGGATAGAATAACGCAGTAAGAAACATGTATTAATTTGAGATCTGACAATACAAACTATTTTAAAAAAATTAAAAACTATTGTCAAAAATAACATTTTTTTTCATATCCCTTTTTTGAAACATTTTTAATTTGTGGAAAGAATACCGGGGTTATTAAGGTTATATGCTGATTTTGTTGGGGACATGTTTAAACAAAATTTGTTGCCCAGTATGTACTTTTTATGTAAAATCAAAAGATAGTATCAAGAAATTTCCGAACTGGCAAAACCTTTAATATGCAGAAAATACTCTTTAAAGTGAAAACTTGTCGATTTTCTTTAAACAACTAACAAAATTTTAAAAATTAATTAGAAAGCTCTAAAAATTCGTAAATAACCGATATATCAAATTGTGTATTACAGTTTGATAGATATTTGCTTAAGCAACAAATAAAAATTATAATAAATAAAAAATATTAGCCCGTTAAGAACATACAAAGCGTCAAAGATTGAATTTATATAAAAACTTCAGAGAAAGCTTACTAAGACACCGTTACAGATTTCTACCTAATTTCGTCAATAAATTCCCATGGGATCGATGAGTGTAAAATGGGTTAAATATCCCTGTCAGAAACTGAAAGTGGTACAAAAAACAATGACTGGTATACCACTTGCTAACCGAGGAGTTGTAAAAAAAAAATACTGGCACAACACTTTCAGAGACGCTTTACCAGTGTATCCAAAAAGCGGTTTGCCAGTAGATGTTTTACAACAATTTCAGTGGTCAAAAAAAAAAAAAAAACGTTGGCAAAGAATTGGCTGAGACCATTGTGCAAATGTTGGCAAAAAGCGTTTTCCCAGTGCTATCAAGTCAGAAGCTGCCCACTGCTCTAAAGAATGACCACTTGTAGAGCATTTATTTTATAAAAATTATGACGTTTTGTTTAAAAAAGTTTGTAAACAGCAGGTTCCGGGTTCATTCCCGATTTCAGGCATATTTTTGTTTTGAGTTTTTTATAGTTTTTAATATTTTATATACATAAAATTTATTTTTTTTTGTTTCTGGAAAAGCTCTTTTAGGACCAACTTTTTTTTTTGTTTTCCCAAAGTTGGAAAGTTGTATTCTGCCAAACCTTATGCCAGTGCTAGAAAATCTGAGCAGCCATCTGTTACCTAATAGTTATAATTTACTTACGTTTTTAGCTATCAGGTATTATATGTCTGGTTAGCTCAGTGGTTATAGAGGTCGGCTGCCAATCTGGCGACCAGGGTTCGAATAACGGCGGGACCAAAAAAATTGTACACGAACTTTTTTTAAATTTTATTTTAGAAAACAAATTTTTTGACCACCTATTTCATGGTTTTAGCAACATGAAATAGGATAGGATTACAGATCACTTTGTTCAATCCTTCAAGAAATTATGCTCTCTACGGATGAGGAAATCTCCCCGGGAGAAGTCTTGGCTCACCGGGGATCTCTTAAGTATTGGAAGGGAGGTTCGTAGACTCTTCAAGAGGATACGAGCGGCGTAACTTAAGTCCTTTCTGTGAACAGGTGGATAACGTTAGTGTAGTGTCGAGGATTAAAAAGTTTCTTTCTATGACTCATACTCAGGTTGAAACTCTGATTTACAGACATGGAAAGAGAGCGGAAAAACATTTCTTATTGGGATGCACTGGGGACAATAGAACGGTGGGACACGAATCAGATGATGATCTAACCATAACCCCTAAGAAGGTAAAATGGGCGATAAATAGTTTTGGCCCATATAAAGGGTATTTAAAGCTCTCTTCCAGCAGAGTTTGGGGTTGCTGGATACCCATCTGGAGAAAATTTGTAATGCGTGCCTACAAATATTGAATACTCCTAGGCTTTGGCAAGAGGCCAGAGTGGTATTTACACCGATGCCAGGAAAAGAATCGTATACTAATCCTTAGGATTATCGACCGATCTGTTTGTCGTCCTTTATGCTTAAGACTATTGAGCATATTGTTGCTCACATGATCAAGGATCGGATACTAAACGATTTGCTAAAATTTCGCCAACAAGCATACATTAAGGGAAGATCTGTGGGAACTGCTCTACACGAGGTAGTTTACCATACTGAGAGGTCTTTCAAACTGGGAATGTATACCCTCGCCATTTTTATTGATATATAATTTTATATTAATACATAACTATTTTGTAGTCAAAACCTTTTTGATCTTACTTTTTACCTGTTATAACATGAAACACGATTTTGTGGTTAAATTTTCCTTCTAAACATATGTAACATTCCCAGCAAAATCTTTCATTACCACGTAAGTGGTTAAATAAAAAAAAACATGTTTTCAATTTTTTTTTTATCAATGGTGATAATCTTTAACTTCAAGCTCATATATTAGTTCTCATGTAGTGAGTAAACTAGTTTATATGAATGTTTGATGTTTGGCATGGGATTGTTACCGCTTTCAAAACGTGTTCTGATGATGGGAACCTAGAAAATTCCCGAAATAGATCTATCAACACATTCCTGAAATTAATGTTAATTAATAAATTTGAAAACAAAAACTCTATAGATTATTTGTTAGGACAATATCCTAATAAAGAAATATAGAGTATGGCCTCGAACTTGAATAATTTTTAATAAAAATTATATCAAACTTGAAAATAAGTATCTTAAAACATTATAATTTGGCATCAGCACTAGTTACCTTTGTTTGACGAAATCGTTTTCAGTCTCCAGTTTCAAGCGTACGCGCGACTAATTATTTCATGACAAATATAATTTATTTTGTCAACTACTTATTTTTTAATTACTGATAAGTTTAAGGGTAAGCCTTGTTATTTAAAAACTTGTAATCACATATTTTTCTATTTGCTTATAAGCATACGAAAAACTAATTATTTTGACAACCACTTATTTTTTGTTTTTTGTAATGCAGCGGGTAAGCGAGTGTAAAAATGTTGGGCGTCTTTTCATAAAGCAAATATGTAAAACTACCCAGGAAAAAATTACACATTTCAAAAAGAAGGTGATGCCCACACTTGCATACATATCTCATTGCCAAATTTAGTAACTGCAATACCAAACTCATTCCAACGATAGAGTCAAAAAAGCAAGTAGTATTGTAATCAATTCTTTAAATTTAAACCAGAAAGCATGAACTCAATAACAAAGGAATTATTTACTTAAAAGAAAATTACAATGTAATTAACTTATATTTATAACTTTTTGTACTAAAGAAGTAATCGTATACTTTTTCTTAATACAAGGACGTTATTGTAAGTAGTTCCTAATTTTGAAAAAAGAAGTTATACAATTTTAAAGAATTTATCTCATATATTTTTTCAAACTAATTTTTATTTGCAGGAAAATAATACTAAAAACAGAAATTGCATTTGCCTAAATTTTGTTAAACTGCGGTTAGGTATAAATTAGGGAAGCGCACGAGAGCAGAAAATTGTGAGTGGAAGTTGAAATTACTGACGTTATCGTGAGTGAGTGTAAAAAAAAATTTCGAGGGTGATTGTGCGTGAGTCATTTTTTTGCTTTTCAATTTTGAATTGTTCTTTTTTTTTGAAAAATTTATATTTTCATGGTTTATAGCTCGAAAATTACGACAAGCCCATGTTATAATAACACTTCGATGTTTCACTTTTTAGGATTTTATTTCCGTATGAGTTTTGATCGTTATATTTGAGTGACTTAGGAGAATCACGTGTGAGTAAAAGTTGAATTTACTTATGGAACTACTTCTTTTTTTTTTAAGTAAGTACTTCTTATTTTTTCTAGGGAACTATTTATTTATTTTTTTTTGTGTAAGTACTTCGTAGTTTTACAATGGAACTATTTCTTTATTAAAAAATGTATGTAGTTCTTAAAAATATAAAGTAAATGGTTCTTCGGTAAAAAAAAATAATCAATTCTAAAGAATCAATTATTTTAGTCTCACGCCCTGTTAAAAGAATCGAGTAGGTAATCTAGTAAGGAATGCGTTCTGTCCAAAATGCTTGATTACAAACCCGCTTACCTTTTTGGAAATTTTTTGCTGGGTACTTACAAAAACGACCGCGTCGAACAAAAATAATAATTTTTGACACCGTATTATATTCAGTTGGCCCTAATACTATTACTTATTATTTAGATACTAGTAATGATAGACAATTACTGAGATTTTGCTGGGTTCGAAAACATTTGAGTTTTAATGTTTAACCTTTTTCTCTTTTACGTAGGTTATAAAATGTTCGGTCAATAGATTTTCTATTTATTTTTATATAGTTTATAAATGGCATATTGCCAACATATTCAAGAGGTATGTTGGTTTGTTTTTAGTTTAAAACAAAACAAAAAACAAAAAAAAAAAAGAAAATTGGTTAGTATAGCATATTGTTGGAGCTGTTGTTTGCTTTTAATTTTTTTTTTATTTTGTAACATGGACATGGTTGAGATATTTGTTCTGTTAACCTCCTCTAACATCCTTAACTTTTAACTCACTCCTACAAACCAAACCAATCATTTTCTAACTGTATAGAATTTAAGTTTAACTAATGTTTCAAATATTTTTGTTTTAAAAGGAATGCTAATAATGTTTTGGGGCTATAAAGGGAAAACGTATTGAAATGAAAAAGTTGGGAGTATGAGAATTAGTGGAAATATTTTTTAGTCTTAAGTGATGAATAAACAGATGTTGGTCTTCTAAGTTTTGTTGTGTTTTTGTTTTTTATGTGTAAAATTTTGAAATTCATTAAGTTATTAATTGAACACCAAATACAAAAAAAAAAAAAATGTCATAACTGTTAATGGAAGCTACAAAAATGTTCACAGTTATTGAAATTTTAAATTACACTACTCAACGACCATAGAAGCCTGGCTTTAAAACACATATTTTTTAATAATACGTTGAATCCAAATCTGACAACTTTTTTTTCCATTTTTTTTTTGAAATATCACGGTTTTTATATTCACATAATATCCTCCAATTTGTTTTTTTGTATATTTTTCTAAATTTTATATTACACTACTCAACGACCAAATAAGCCTGGCTTTAAAACACATCTTTTTTAATGGCACGCTGAATCCAAATCTGGCAAAATTGTTTTCCTATTTTTATTTTTTGAAATATCGCGGTTTTATATTTACATAATTTACTCCATTTACTTGAATTATATAATACGAAAGTAAATGGTTTTGTTACAAAAGTACAGCTTTAGTTAATCGGAATATTGGTAAGAAAATTACCTTATCCTACATTCAAAACAAAAGCCGGTAAAGTTAGAAACAAATTTATTTTTTGCTTACTTTACTTGGAGGATCCTTGCAGAAAATTGCTAATATCTGCAAAATTGTTTTATTGAAAATCAGTGAGCTGATTTTTAGCAAAAAATTAGTAAATTTAACAAAATTTTTGGCTAATACTTTCAATGCAAATGAAAACCAAGTAAAAAAAAACTATTTTTTCTTTAGTTAATTTATTTTATTGAAATTTAAATCTATTGCTTTTTGTGATTGTTTTAATTGTATATAAAAATGTCAGGACTTCCATATCGTTAGCATAAGGCAATTAAATAAAAAATTTGGAAATACACAAAAAATTTTGTTAATTAAATAACAAAACATGATAATTCCCAATTACTTACATGCTTGTATCTAAATGTAGATATGACGCAATTTTACATGTTTCAAATGAAGATAAATCTAAAATACAAAAATCGAAATATTCAAAATATGGATAAATACGAGGGCGGATCAATAAGTCCGTGACTTTTTGAATGAAACATAGTTTTTTTTTGCAAAAAAAAAATTATTTTTCAATATAACCTCCTTTTAGCTCAATACACTTAGTCCAACGTTTCTCCAATTTTTGTTTCCCTTCCACAAAATTGGATTTTTCGAGGTCCATAAAATAGGCATTTGTTTGATCAATAATATCATCGTTGGAGCTAAATCTCTTTCCACCGAGCCATTTCTTTAGGTTTGGAAATATAAAATAGTCACCAGGGGCTAAATCCGGAGAACATGGCGGATGAGGCTCTAATTCGTGTGCCTAATTCATGGAAATTTGCCATTGAGACTGCACACGTGTGCACCCATGCATTATCTTGATGAAAAAGAGCTTTTTTCTTGGCCATATGGGGTCGTTTTTTTTAAATCCTCGTTAAATCCGTCCAATAAGTTGGCATAATATTCGCCGTTTATTGTTTTTCCCTTTTGAAGGTAATCGATGTGGATTATACCGCCTGCATCCCAAAAAACTGCTGCTATCACCTTATTGGCCGACAAACTTCCCTGGGCCATCTTCGGGCCCGGTTCACCCCGAGAAACCCATTGTTTAGACTGCCTGCTGCTTGGTCTCCAGAGTGTTGTAATGTATCCATGTTTCATCCACAGTTACAAAACGCCGCAAAAACTCATTCGAATTGCGGTTAAACAACTACAAACAATCCTTTGACGTTGTCACACGATTACGTTTATGGTCTATTGAGAGCAAACGTGGCACCCATCTTGCAGACAGCTTTCTTAAAACCAACTGATCATTTAAAATCGAAACCACACTGCCATATGAAATATCTCTGAATTATAAGGAGGACACCTTATCATGCCTTTATTCCAAATTAGGTTAGTTTTTTCAAAAAGATTTGGAGAATAACTAAATCTTGAGTTTTAATTTTAAGACATTGGCTCACTTTTGCTCCACAGTGTATATATAAAAGCCGCTATATTTTGTTAACTGCAAATGGCATAAAACAATTTTAACAGATTTGGATTATGCGTTTATTAAAAAATATGTATTTCAATAACAAGTTCAGCAAACAGTTTAAACTTGTTGAGTAGTGTTATTAAAAAAAATTATAATAAATATTTATAACAAAAAAAAAATCAGCGCTCACAAACCATAACGGCCTATCTCGAGTTAGGACAAAATTGTGTTCTGAATCTATTTACTGTAAATTTTTCATGTTTTTATCTTATCTACGACGGCAATTAAGCTTCAAAAACTTAATAGCTTAAGTTAGTTTTCTAAATGATTGTTGTGGCATAACAGCCAAACTCATAATTTTTAAAGTTAAGTGCTTTTTATTCTACTTTTTTATTTTAGCACAGACGCCTAACTCAATTTAAGATTACAATAAATACAAACATTACTTTTTCATTATTGCCTAAATCAACTGGATTTCGAAAATAAAGAAAATATTTTTTTCCTAACTTGAGTTAAGCTGTTATGCTATTGATAAACACAAATTGAGTTAAGTTTTTATTTTATGCGGAAAAATAGCCTAACTCAATTTTAACTTTTAGTTTTTTTTTCGTTCAACAAGTCATGAGAGCCTAATTGTCTTGTTACGTTATATCTTTTGACTACATAAATAAGCAACTCTTCTTTTTAAGAAGTAAGTAAATACATTTTAAGATTCTAGTAAATACATTTAACTAGAATCTGTAAGAAAGTTAAGCCAAAAAAAAACCATACTACTGATTGTCAGTGAGGATTTGAAACTTTAAAATGCTCTCCTGAAAATTAAAAAAAAACAGACTTAGGCTGTTATGACTTGTGACCACAGACACAGTGGTGGTCACCAAATTATCATACCAAGCACACATTATTTTTGTTAAATTTAATTCTCAATTTAAAATCCTTTTTAAAAAAGTATATTTTTGAAATATATATTTTTGCCATAATATTTTTAACTTGATTTTTAACCCTTTGACGACCACAGGGAAGTATACTTGCACAAACATTTTTTCACTTATAATTGTCCAGGTAAAATATATAGTAAATATGTCCGAAAGTAATTTGTAAGGGAGTTTTCGTGCAACAACGATGTGGATTGCGTCAAATCTCAATCTGGGCCCACTTACCCGTTAGGTGGCCTCCAAATTGGTAAATAATTATTCTTTATTTAAGCAGCAAAATTAACAATTTCTGACAAGCAAAATGAGGGGCTGATAGTGTAGAATAATTATTACATTGTATTCAATATATTAAATCAATAAAAACATTAAAAACTGGTTTAAAAAAATAATAATATGACAAAGAAAATTTCAGGCTGGGTGGGCTTATGTGGAGACCAGCACTGTATATGTTTGTAATACTCACGTACAAGTTTGGTTTTCATTATAAAGCTAATTTGTATAACTAATTAATGTCTGAAAATAATAAGAAATATTTTATTTAATTTACAAAGTAAATTCAATAAAATGACCTCGCTTTAAAAAGAATACACTCATACAAATAAGTCTGTAAAAATTGCAGAACAAGCTACTAAAAATTAGTTAAAAATGACGTTGCTGGAGAAAGCAGTTAAACGGAACAGTAGCAGAATATTTTTTGCTAACTAAAATAAAAATAAATTTTTAGTTGTTTGCACGAAAACTAAGCGCAATGTATTCATGAACATTTTTTTTTATAAATAATAAGACAACTTAAATACAGCTCTGTATGTATAAGATACACAAAATACAGAGTTGTATCTGATTTTTGTTCGTCCTTATTATTTTGTTTGTTCCTTTTGTATGTATGTCGGAATGATATATGTCAAAGACTAAGGCGCAATCTTAAAAAATTAAAATAATTGAAAAAAAGTAAAAATTAACTTAAATAAGCACTGATTTTTCCGAAGCTTTCAATATCTATTAAAATATTTTTTAAATTATTTTAGTAAAAAACCAATTCCTAGAATTCAGAAAAAAACTTTGTGTTTATAACTTTTTTTTTTTAAAATCTTTTAAATATTTTTTTTAGTGAAAGTGAAAGTTCGAGGAAATACTGTATATTTTTTTATTAGGATATTAATCAAACAAATATTGCACAATTAAAGGTCGAAAAAAACATAATTTTTGTTTTTAATAAAAATGATATCAAACTTATTTTTTTTATTTTTGTTTCTAAATATTTTTCTACTACGACGTGTTTACTTCACTTCCCTATTTTATACTGACACAATATTAAAAAAAATATACACAAATACAATGACCTCTCCAGGTTGTGATTATCAAAATAATAATTTTAGACTTTAGTAAATTCAGCAAGAAAAATTATTTAAAAATTTAGTATTTCATCAAGTCAAAATAGCAAATTTTTTAACTAAAATCTTAATTTGAACTAAAAATTAGTTCAAAACTTGCAAAGTTGGATAACTAACGGCTTTACTAATTTTTCTACTAACTTTTTTCTATGAGTGCAGAACCAATTTTATGACACCCTTTTTAAACAGCTAAAATAGCTTATAATTCAAAATATTTACAAATATTGTTTATGCTTAAAATAATGAGCAAAGAAATTCCTTAACAAAGTTAATTAAAATAAATTAACATCATAAAAAGATTTTGGCTAATGGAAAATGTTCTTCTTCTTTCCGTTTTAATTTCTGCTTTCTGGGTAAGAGTTAACAAAGTGTATTAGCAACAGAAAGAAACTTTAAAAAAATTACTTTTTTTAAATTCAAATGAGTTGTGTTGAATAATTAACCCCAATTGACATTTGCGCTAGTAGTAGAACATCCGCTTCCACTACTACCACTACTACAACTTGATACAATACAATTCGTATATAAATTAACATAAAGTAGACTTTAATTTTATTTGATGACATTATCACTTTCTTGATGCTTATTCTGTAGCCAGTTAATGTATTTTGACACAAAATATGAGTAGATGCCCTTAATGTTCTTTTTTGCTCTTTGAAATGCAATAAATTTTAAAGCCAAAAGCAATTTAACACCAAATTAGACATACATTTGAATTTGTTTTTGGAAATATGAATTTAAAATAAACGACTAGAAACAAATAAGCACAAAAAACTGTGAATCAAAATTTGAATACTAATCACAATAAAAAATACCAACTGGCAAACATAATACAGTGAACGAAATTCCTTTGGGCGCAGCAATATTTTTGAGCAATATTTTTGATTTTTACCATACAAAGCGAATAGTTAGAAAAAATCTAAATACGAATTCGATTAAGTAGTTTTTGTTTTTTTGTCAGCACCAACACTAGGATCGCTCACAGTGGCCCAGTCAGTCGCATTGGCATAAACCTACATTATTAACGAAGCCACAGTAAATAAAGATTATGACCAACGGATCCCCACCATGACTATTTTTAGTTTGAAAAAAATTTCGCGAGAAATCAATACCTGCGACATTCTCAAATTTATATATTCCGGCAAGCTGGATGACCAGCCAAGATCAAGCGATGACGGTTTTCTGCTATCAAACAAGGCTTATGATATAATGACCAATTGGAAGCCATATGGATCCAGAATAATAACTTCTGGATTCCGTACGAGAGCTCGAAATCTCACCTGTGTGCAGTGCTATGCACCGATCGAAGCATCGGACACATCAAAAAATAACATTTTTATAGAGATTATCCTCAATTCCCCGCGTATACATTGTTGTTTTGACGGGCGACTTTAATGCACATTTAGGTACCGATAGCACAGGACGAGAACACATAATGGGTAAACACGCAATTGGAAGACTTACTGAAAACGGTAATCTATTCACTGAGGCATTTAGCAAAGTCAATCTGGTGATAGGGGCCACTCTATTTTCTCACAGAAGAGTCCACAAAATTACGTGGGTTTCTTCAGACAGTGCAACGGAGCCCCAAATCGACCAAATATCTATAAGCAGGGCCTGGTGCAGAAGCATTCTGGATGTGAGTTCAAAACGCAGTTCTGATTGGAACTCAGACCATTATCTGGTTATTAGAAACTTACGATTAAAGGTTGCTGCCATCCGTAAACCTGAAATTGCGATGCAAAAATACGATGTAGTTAAGCCACAAACACTCAACAAATATGTATTAGAAATAAAATCTGGATATCAATAACAAGTCATTTTGTCGATGCTGCAAGAGCACACATTGGTATCAAAATTTCTTTGAGAGCACATTATATGTCTGATGGCACTTGTAACCTCATTCTAGGAAGGAAGGACTTAAAGAAAAAAAATAAATACAGCCAGAACTCGCTGTGAGAAGTCCTCGCTAAGAGGTTCCTAAGCTCGACAAGACAAACTTTTCAACCGTAGCGCTAGAAAAAAAATATAGTTTATCTATAATCACATTTGACATACTTGACATTCCATAACTATAATTACAAATGATTTTTGCTATTTTTTCTAATATTGAAATTATTTTTTAAAAATTATTACTGTTTAAGAGTGTGATAACTGATCTCTTATTGTACACGATTTAAGATACTAGGTAATTGATTTAGAAGAAAAATTGTGTAATAATATCGCACACCTAGTTCAAAAGTGACTCAACTCAAAAGTTTAATTTTTAAGGTTTATACGCTTAAACTATGCAGAATACACTTGTTTATCTAATATCAGCGTATTTTATTGTTGTTAACTGGGTTAAAAAACAGTTAAGTCGTTCTTTATGTTTCATTTGGTATAAAGTTGCAAAATTTTTTTTCCATTTCTAAAAAATGAAAAATTTTGAGTTGAGGCAATTTTGAACTAGGTGTGCGATATTTTGTTAGGGTTTCATAACAATATTTACATATAACGGCAAACAAAGAAGAATATCAAATAAAGAAAAGTAAAATAATTATTTTCGTGTTTTATGCAATTTTAATAAATTTGCAATAAAATGCCGCGCGATTCATATCTAAGCGATTTTGAAAAAGGCCATATTTTAGCATATTTAAAAAGTGGCTTAAGTTTTAGGAAAATTGCTGGAAAAAAAAAACCATTCACATGGGGTTGTCAAAAAACCGTTAATATGAAAGCGTTTTTCATCTAAAGGAATCAGTTATTGATGCGTGGAGATCTATAGAAAAATTACACTTTAGTAAATTTATTTGCTGAAAATCTTAATGGTTTTTTTTCTGATTCTTTTAAAAATAATTTATATCTCATTTATACCAGAGCCAAAAACGAATAGTTTTCAGAAACTAATTGTATAGTTGTCAAATTTCATACAAATTTTAAACCAAAAACTAAAAGTTTTCAAAAACTACTAGCCTTGGTCGAACTTGGGCCATATTTTAGATGTTCGGCCAAAGCCGTAGCCGAACTTTTTAATTTCAATTAAACCTGAATTTCGGTTGAGTTTGACAACAAATTTTGTTTAAAGTTAATCAAAAAATACTTAAACATGAGAAAATCAGCGAATTTAGATTTATTTTATTTCAAAAAATATGATATAATGAGTTCAGCTATTTTAATGACGTGCTTTGAAAAAATGGGAATGCTTGAACTTTTTTATTTTTATTGAAATATATAACGAAATAGTTCATGTGGCTTTACTAAAACTTCGGCCAGAATTTGGCCGAACACCGAACTTGGATAACAATATACTTGGCTGAACATTACAATATTCGGTCGGACTCTAATGATAGTTTTAATCAAAGAATGATAAAATTTTGCTGTACTTAGCGATATAAAATTATACACGAAATCATGCGAATTAATATATACTATATGTATTACGGCAGTATTTATAAATCACAATTTCCTGTTAGCTACTAACTGTTACTTTAACTGACACATTTGCTGTTGTTTCCCATATAATTTTCCAATATCTGTTTGTTCAACTTTAACTGTGTGTTCAGTAATCGGGTCTTGAAATTATTGGACCAATATAACTCTTTTAGTATACCCAACGAATTACAAGGTGAGTCTCTCGATGGGTTCTCTCCGATCTTAGCGGAATATGGATATGTAGTAACAAACTAAAAATAAGGGACATGTATTTTTTCCCGTATCCCAATCACAGGTTTAGTGGTTAAAAAGTGTGTTAAAAAAAACCGTGACTTATTTCGAGAAATTTTAGGCAACATATGTACAAAAATTAAAACATTTTTGAACAATTAGCATACCACGACTCTTCTCATACAAACAATGTTTGTTGGGATATATGTTGTTTTCACAAATTGTAACACAACAAACACACATACTACTACATATGATAAAAAACAAACTATATTGATATAAAAAAATTGTTGCCTTTCAAATAGTTTTGATTTTATAATTAGGTTTAACAAATCAGCCGATTTATACACTAAGGCAGAACAATTCTCATCAAGTTGATTTTGTCTGTTGTATGTAATGTCTAGGTTTGAGTTAAGCAAATTATCGTTTTATAATGAGAACAAATGAAGATTTGGGTGGTGCTAATGGAACAATTGTAGGGCTTATTGTAAAAACTTGTTAAGCCACATTTAATTTTTAGTTTGTCTTCGACTTTTGAAGTTTGAAAAAATGCTAAAAATTATGACTATTGTAGACGTTTATACTTTAGATATTTGTAAAAAGTGTTTAAGTAAGTCCTCTATGAAATATTAAGCAATGGTTGTGTAGAAAAAATCGAAAATACACAAAAAGAAAAATAAATGTGGCTTATCATGTGTTAACAATAAGCCCTTCAATTAAATTGTCTCTCATGAAAATTATCAACCTTTTTGAAAAAACAACAAATAAAATCTAATATGACAATATCAAATAAAATTTAGGACTTGAGGTAGAACAATATTCTAGCTAAATATATGAATATTTATTTTAATTTTTTTTTGTTAAAATGTTTTTCTATCGATAAAAAAAGTTTCATCGCTTAACTCGGACTTTATGTGAAGAAAATCTTCGTTGAATATTATCCACCTTAAATATTTTTACGTTTGGATGTTAAAACTACATGACGTCTGATGGATCATATAGTACATGTAATAAAATTCATCATACGCCATGTAGTATTAACAGACAAACATGAGAATATTAACATATATATATGTATATATTAGAGTTAGTTTTGAAAAATAGATTTTTGGATATTATCACTTTTTAGAAGGTTTTTGTATCAATAAAAATAATGGCGTATTTTTTTTTTTTTAATTTCAACTCCTTCCTGTGCCTATAGGCGACTCAAATCGCGGATTAAATATAATTATAAATATAATAAATGCTATATAAAAAAGATTTTATAGAAGTAGAAGAGGGAGAAGAAGTGGTTAATAATGTTGTTGATGCAGCTAACAAGTTGGCATATTTTGATTCCGCTTTTAGTAAGTCACCGTTTGATTTTATTACTCTTCAAAGTTTAAAAACTCTGGTTAATTTTGGAATTAACATATCCTTTATGCTTCATAACGCTGTTGAGTGGCCAGCCCAGAAAGGTTTTCGTAATGCAATCGAACAAGCTAAAAATATACAATCAACAAGTATTTACACCGAACAACTTGTTGGTATAATTTCGCGCCTGAACAACTCGTGTTTAGTTAAAAATAAAGATAATTTAAATTGTTTAGCTTTATCTGCTGTGGAAAGGAATAGAATTAATTATAAATGTTGTTAAATAGAAATTACAAAACCAATAAATTATTTTGTATTCACTAAAAAATTTAATTTTTAAACTTTAATAACTTTTGAACGGGTAACTACAAAATTAAAATTTTTGGACCATTTTTATCAGATGTAAGTATTTTTTCATTTTATATTAACAAAAAAAAATATTTTAATTTTTTTTTAAAAAATTATTTTTTTGGACCACTCTAATTATGCATTCTGGTGCATTCCAAAAACTAAAAAAAAGCTTATTGGCCTAAGTTTTCCCGTAGAGTCGAATACTGAAGTCAGATTTGGCATATATTAAGCCGTTTTTGTTGTATGGGAAAAGGGACCCAAAATCCGCGATTTTAGTCGCCTATAGGCACGGGAAGGAGTTGGAATTAAAAAAAAAATACGCCATTATTTTTATTGATACAAAAACCTTCTAAAAAGTAATAATATACAGAAATCAAAACCAAAAAAAAATTGAAAACGAACTCTAATATATATATTAACATTCAACAAATATTTTCTAAAAAACAAATCTGAATTACACGTTTAACTTTTTCGATCAATAGAAAAACATCTGAACTTTTTTCATAGATAAATTGAGTTTTCTATTACACTAAAAATTTTAAAGTTGTTTTAAGTTCTTGTTTTTTAAATTTTACTTTTTCAAATTCAACATTTTTCTAATTAAACAAAACACTTTCGAATAATAGTTGAAAATTAGGTACTTTACATTGTAAGTATTGTAATTTTCAACTTTTCCCGATTTGTATATTGTAATTTATTGTATTTTATATTTTCACTACTATCACATATTCAAATTTCATTTGTTCGTAAAGAACCCATCTAGATAAGGCTGTTTTTTTTTTTCTGCAGATATGTATATGCTTCAAATTCTTAACTTTTTTTTGACTTAAAAACTCGTTCTATTAAAATAAATTGAACATAAATAAAATTTTACCGCCATATAAAAATACTTTCATTACCATTTGCTTTGGTTCATTACAAAATCGTTGATTTAATTTTATTTCCGAAAATATCAAGTAATATTGTCAACATAATTAGCGACAAAATCATAGAGGAAATTTAAAATTATAAACCTAATTCAAAGCTGAAATTGATGGCGTTTTTGCAAACACTTCCTTTGTCATTAACATTTCTTTTATTAAGCATTATTTATTTTCTTTATAAATTTCAAAATAATAATAATAATAAAAAACTACAACTTTATTACCGCTAATAAACCACTGTTTAATGCATTTTATACTTTTTAATTTAAATGTAAATGACTACAGAATATGTAACACAATCCATTAATAAACGTTCAACAACAACGGTCACCACATCATCATCATCATCATAATAACAAACAACAAACATACAAAAAAAACAACAACAACAACAACAACAAAATTCATATTACTTGCAACTACAACAACATAAATCTATAAAAAACATTATAACGCAATTGTCCTTAATACAACACATTTTCACATAAAGGCCAGTTAAAATTTGAGGTAATAAACATTAAAAAAAGTAAAACAAAAAAAAAAAAAATATACGCTGTTGCTTAAAGCTACAAGTCATGTTAAATTAAAAGGTAAATCCTGAGGTTAAAAACATTTCATATAAACATTGTTTAAGTATATGTGTGTGTGTGTGTGTTTGTGTTTGTGCGAATAAAATGGGCAGGGGGATAATAATAATTGGAGATGTTACCACTAACATACACACATATTAATACATTGAACAAGCAATGCACGGTGTAAGATTTCCCCAATCTAAATGGAAAACAGTCGGTTTTTTGACTTTCAATGTAAATAAAAATTTGAATCAAATACAAAAAAAGACTTTCTTACTGATTAGGGAAATGCCAAAACTTTGCGAACTTTGTTAACAGTAACTAAATAACGGTACTTTGAACTTGAATATATTTGAGTGAAATAAAAAGGTAAAAAGGAGGTATCCTGACCCGAACTCGCAGATTTGAATGAACTTTAGATCTGTTGTAAAGGAGTAAAAAAAAGAGGAAAGTATTTTTCTCACGTTTAAATGTTAAAAAGTAGGCTTAAAAATGCATTTGTGTTTGTATAAAAACTTGTCTTAAAATTACGAAAATTTGATTTATTTGTACGCAGGGTTAAAGTACTTCCGAAACGCATAAAAACCGAACGCTTTCGAATATCGCAGAAAGCTCAGACACAACCTCGACTAAATGAAATAGGCATTGCTATGCATTGTTTTTAGTTTAATACAAACAAAATTCTTTATTAAAATGCCAGATTTAATGTTACTCAAAACACATTTTTTTGAATAACAAAAATACTTGAAACATACTTAATTTGATGCCAAATTTGTCTATAGTTGCTTTAAATAAAAGGAAATAAACCGACAAATACGTAAGATGGGGTAATATTTGACCCCACTTAGTAACGTCTAAACATGAGATTGCGCAGCTAAAAAAAATGTTTTATTCTCTACAACATATCCGAAGTTCATTAAGATCTGCCGGTCCGTATACCTTAATTCCGATACCTCCCTTGTTAGTTAAAATGTATCAACTTTAAAAGCGTATAACTTTTTATAGGAAACGTATTTTTAAATATATTTTTTTTTTTAAACTCAGTTTCCTCTGTTTCTATATCGCGTAAATAAGTTTCTAGAACTTGGAAAGTATTTTTGTTGTTATTGAATTAAAGAAATAAATTTTTTCGCTAAAGTAAAAAAAAAAAAAAATTCTCAGATAGACAAGTTTTAGGGAACATAACAGATCAGCACGAAATTTATTTTCTATTATATGTGTGGTAGGAGTGGTAGTTGTTCAATTCCGCCAATTTTTTTATTCAAAGCTGAATCTTGGTCCAACAATATCTTCTACCAAATTTCATAGCGTTGTTATTTTCTAAGATATAGAATTTTGTCTCTCTGAAATGGCGAAATCTTACACTGTGCGACGTTTGGAAATGTCAACAAATTGTTAACATTGTAAAACATAAAAACAAACACTCGCCTTTAACAACACACTTATGTACACATGCATACATATACAAATTCAAAAAGGTCAATGTATGTAATGAATGCGTAGCAAATATTAACTTTAACGCACACATACATATACTAACATAACAAAAGACGCTGTTAACATCAATATTAATGGTGGAAACGAAAAAAATGTAACATTTTTAAATGCGGCTTGTGCAAAAGCTAGAATCGCTTGGGATGAAATTTAAAATTTCTTCGACTCTCTGAGGTGTAGGGTTGTTAGATATGGCGATTTTTAAACTCATTTGGCGATTTAATTCTTAAAATGGGGACGGGTGTTCGTAATGGCGATTTACTTTATTTTTTGTATATCTTATATATAAATAATAATAATAAATAAAATTATAAATAATTGTTGAAAAAAAGTAAAGTAAAGTGGAGGAACCGGCTAAAACTAATAAAGTTCTAGCTAAGAAATCTAAAAACGAGCAGAAAGATACTAGTGATGATAAGGAAACTTCTGTGCTATTCTATGAAGATAAGACTCCTTATAAAAAGGCAACAGCTAAAGTAACTGAAGTGAAATCTGCCGTAAAAATAGACCAAGATAAAAAACCGGTTGAAAAATCAAAACCTCTAGTAAAATCTATCAGTGGGGTTACTAATTTTTGGTCTACCCACTTAACAAATATCTCCACAAATGCTCAATCCTCGGATGAAGAAGATGATAATGTATCAAATGACGATACTAAAGCCCAAACAAAAAAGAAACTAACTGCTGCTGAAAAATTCAAACAACAACGTGAAGAGGAAGCTAGACTACGAGCTATTGAAGAAAAATATACCGACACCAATCAATTACCAGATTCAGTAGATCAATTCGATAGACTGGCATTATCCGATCCCAACAACAGTAAACATTGGATTAACTATATGGTATTCCATTTGCAATCAACAGAAATCGATAAAGCTCGGTCAGTAGCTAGAAGAGCTTTAAAAACCATCACCTTTAGAAATTCCGATGATCAAATAAATATCTGGGTGGCATTATTAAATTTGGAATTACGTTATGGTAGCAAAGAGTCCTATAATGATACGCTTAAGGAAGCTCTGATGTATAATGAACCATTGAACATTTATTTGCGTACTGTGGAGATTATTACAGATGCCCAAAAAACACCAGAACTTATAGAAATTATTGGAAATATAACGAAAAAATTTAAAACTGAACAAGAAGTATGGCGGGTTTCAGCTAATGCCTTTTTTACGGTGGGTATGACCGAAAGGGCTCAACAATTGTTACACAAAGCTTTAACCTGTCTACCAGAAAGAGATCGTAAGTATTACAAATTTTGTATTATATTATTTTAAAATTTTATGATCTGGAGGAATTGTCTCCAAAGGTACCTACATATTTTGGTAAGTCGATCGTGTGTCTTTAAGGAACTCACTGCCTCAATCGAACAATAATTTGTTCTAACGAAAAATTTCTAAAATGCCTATGATTGGGCCTCTTACAAATATATTCAAAAATCCATGCCTGACTTTCTTACAAGCGAAGTTTCCTGAGGCGTGCATCAATCAAACTTTAGTAATGAATAGACGCGACAAAATTAAGAAATATTCGTTAAGAAACACAACTGCCAAATCAAATTTCTGGGTGATAAAAAATTTGAAATTTTTAAGTTTGAGAACTTTTCAATATTTTTTGGCTCCACTGGATAGATCTTCAAAATTTCTCCAATTTGATATCCAATTTGCATTTGTTTTTCGAAACCAAGATGAAAGAAGCGCGAAAAACGAAAAATGGGATCACACTTTTTAACCCCTAAATATAAGATTATGTAGCTAAAAAAAAAGTAGGTGTTACTTACTTTTCTCCTCTTCTTTATGGCCAAGTAATATAGAAGTCTGGAATCTGAACCGCGTCGGGATACCTCCCTTGTTGCACTTTGTGGCGTTGTAATGACCGTTACACAGATGGTCCCGGGTTCGAACTCCGGCTACGACAAAATCTATTTAAAAAAATAATATGTATGAGTTTTCTATCCTTCATACGGATAGCTGCGCCCACCTTCTGTGTTCCCATAGCACTTAACCCCACCGAAGTAAAATAGTGTATCAATTATAAATAATTGTTGAAAAAGTTGGGTATAGCGTTTTTTTACATACTAAAAGGTGTTTTTTATATAGGTATAGAACATTAAATTGGCAACACTTTTAAACTGGCGCCATTTTGTCAGCTGTCATGTCATATATATTAAGATTGGTTTGGCATTTCAACATGAATAGACTAAAGCCTGAAAAACGCTTCCAAATTGTGCAAATTTATTTTGAAAATTATGGTTCTGTTCGAAATACGTATCGCGCACTACGTCCATTTTACGGCCAACATAATCGTCCATCAGAGCAATTAATTCGATTAACTATGGAACGTTTTCGCACCACGTGTACTCTAAATGATAATGTGCATCCATACAGACTTCGTACAGTGCTTACAGTAGAATTCATTGCTGCTGTAGAGCGTAGCGTAGAGGAAGACCTATCCGTCCGTCAATGGTGACCTCTATAGAGTCATGATTACTAACTTTTTCGTTCCTCAATTGAACAACCATGATCTGCAGGAGCTCTGGTTTCAACAAGACGGCGCAACATGTCACACAGCTCGTGCCACAATTGATTTATTGAAGGAAATGTTTGGTAACCGCATAGTTTTACGTTTCGGACCCGTGAATTGGCCTCCCAGATCGTGCAATTGAAAGCCGCTAGACTAATTTCTGTTTGGATATGTGAAGTCGCTAGTCTAAGCCGACAAGCCCGAAACGATTGACCACTTGGAGGACAACATTCGCCGCGTTATTGCCAATATACGGCCACAAATGTTGGAAAAAGTCATCGAAAATTGGACCTCCAGATGAGACTACGTCCGAGCCAGCAGTGGCGGTCATATGCCAGAAGTTATATTTAAATTATAATGCCAGAAGATTATCTTTTGAATAAAGCAAATTTCATGTCAATTTTAAAAATTTATCTTTGTTTTACTCCATTTCAAAGTTCTATACTTCTATAGAAAACACCCTTTATAATAGAATAAGTTTATTTACATATATTCTGGTTAAAATTTAAATTTTTTTCTGCGTATTTATCTAAAAAAGTTATTTAAACATTTCATTTATATATTTATAATGTTGTTCTGTTAATACGGTCCAATTTTCATCAAAATCGGATTATAAATTCCGTACAAAATCATAATTTTTACAACATGATTTCAAAAATAAATTGGTCTGTATACCGTTTTTCCATATTTTGCTAATTTTCAAGCTTAAAATTTTGCAATTTCTACTTCGTTTTTTTATACAAAATTTTGCATATTAATGTTTTCTGGATCTATAGATATGCTAAAAGAATTTTTTAAAATGATCAAGTTTTAACCATTTCTTATGTTTTTCTCGTCTCTTTGAACAATTTGCTTTATGGTCTGTATACCCTTATCCCCCCAACCCCTCTTTATTTGTTAAAAGTTTCCAAATAATATATGCCTTTATAATAACTTATAAAAAAAATGTTTTTAATGTTGGTTCACATAATCTTTTATATAATTATATGTACATTTATGTTGATATACCCTATGGGGAATGAGGAGTCAATTGTCCTAAAAGTGACTGGTTAAAGAAGGACTTTTCACAGGACTGGTATAATTGAATACTGAAGTGGGTCAAGCAGTGTCAATTGTCCTAAAATTACCAATCCTGTGACTGGTAAAGGGAGGACATACCATTTAACCAGAATGCTTATTACCAAGAAAGAGCCAGTTAGCCAGAATTTTACCCATTGGAAGCTGTTTAGTTTTCGTTTATTTTATACGAAATGTGCCTTTAGCGACAGTCTTGTGGTATGCCCATCTTTGGTTAGTCCTGTGGCATGCCACTATCTGGTTTAAAGCGGGACAAATGACCCCCTCCTATGACAACCCAATGTTAAAGTTGCCAGTTGTTTACATAGGGTAGGGTTTAGCAGAGGACCGGTCTCTGGCACGAATGGACCGATCATGTGGCACACGCAGAACCGGTCCCATTTCCCATAGGATAGTTATATCTATTTGTATTAGTTTGGATATACACTGATTCAATATTAAACAAAACTGATACAATCTAATACAATTCTATCGGGCCATAATTTGGATACAAGAGATCTAAACCCATACAATTATGTAGGATGTAATTAAATAATATCACATATAGTGTCATATAGAAATTGGTACGACTACATAAAGCTCCACATACATTTTTTTTAATAGGATACTAAAAAAAAAATTAATACAATTTTCGTATTTAATAGGCTTCAATAAATAAAAAAACATATTTCCTCTCATATTTGCATTCAGTTCAATGGTTACAAGATATATTGACTACTAGGGCGAATGAGTGTTATTAATACCCGAATTAAAATAAATCATACGCACCACATGATTCCTAGCTAAATAAAGCTGCTTCATATAGCTTAAAGGTCGATATTCAATTAAAATTTATAGAAAATTAGCACAAAAACTTAATCATACCGCTAATATAAATTTGTGTTTACATATTTATGTAAGTATGTGTGCTGTAAGGAGCATTTATTATTTATGTGTATGTTACTTTGTTAACATTTAAACATTGAAACACATGTAAAATTTGACATTGCAACGCACGCTATTTATGTATGAATGTATGTGTGTTTAAAAAATTCAAATTGATAAAGAGAAATTTTAAACAAAAATTAGTTAATATAATTGAAAATTAATTAAGGTAAAACTTCATTTTAATTTAAGTCAAACAAAATGTATTTATTTAAGAACTTAAACACAAATACAAGGTCATTTAAAAGGCCATTATAATTATCCACAAAATTAGCTTTAGCTATTTACATTAATCAATTACAATTAACAGTGGATGATAATTACAGCAAAAAAATGGTTAAATAAAATAACAAAAAAAACTAATATACATTTTAATGCTTTTTATATTAAAGCCCACAAAAAATCCATAAATTAGCTAAAACTGTTTATTAAAAAAACAAAAAAAGTAACCATAAAACTGTGGATTGTGGATTTGTCTACCATTGACTTTTGTATAAAAATCATGTCCAATTTTACAATTAAGAGTAAATTTCACTTAAGAGAGTTAATATCCACTAATATTTAAGCATATGCGCATTGTGTATAATCGGAATGTGGATAACATGAGAGTGGACTGTATTCGATTGACTAAATTGTAAATAAAATCTAGGCCGTTTTTAAAGTTAACATCTATTCATTGTTAAGAATATGCTGTAATGGAGTGGCTGCAAAATTTCATTAAGTAAATATTGGTTTAACAAGGATGTTATTAAAGAAAACGTTTAAGGGAAAATTACTCAAAAAATTAAATAAATCAATTTAATAATGATTCGAATAATACTTTCTGCTACAAGAAATAGGATTCTGCAAATTAATCTTTTAAGGAAAATAATTAATTTTTTTAGTAGCACATATATTTTATAAAGAATTTAAAGGTTTTAAGTCAAATTTTGAAAATAAAAGATATTTATATGGATGATTACACTAGTTCACACTTATTTTGCTTAAGCAATGCAAATATTGTTTTTATGAATTCTAGATTTTTAAATGCGAAAGTCTTATGAATTTATTTTATAGATTATTTTTTTTTCTAATTTTTCAGATTATTAATTTTTCAAATTCATTGCCAATTTGTTTAAAAATCCCAGCAAAACTTCAACAAAAGGTTGGTAGTAGGGAACATGTTACCTGGTAATAAGTTAAACTCTATATTGACTATATTGATATATACAGGGGTGTCATGGAAATCGAAAACGTAAAACGAAAGAATTTGGCAGTTATTTTTATTAAACTTTTAATCTAATTTTTACAATTTTTGTTAAAAAATTCTGTTTAATAGAGCATTATTTGTATAATAATTGTCATAAAATTTTTTTATTACAGAAATCTTGTTGAAAAACGACTCTTAAAATTCTTTCGTTTTACGATTTCGATTTCCATGACACCCCTGATAACAATATATAAGTCTATATTGATTATCTTGTGTCATACGTGGTATCTTCCCTAATTATACAATTTGATAACATATATTATTATGTCTTAAGTTGTATTATACATATGGCACCATATATAAGAATATCTTATATCTTACAAAAAAATATTATTTTTAAGACAATATATATTTTTATTTCTGAATTTATTTAGCTAATATGTCACCATATATGATTACATATTATGTTATATATGAAAATGTATTATTATATATGCTAACTTATTATGTATATCATATATGCTTAATATTTTATTTTATAAAGGTCATTATATAATTATATATCGTTAGATATGTTACCACATAAGAAACATATGATAATATACGGCTATACATGACAGCATATATAATTTCATATTATAATATATTTTAAGATGAAAAACATAAGAAAATATATACATTTTTTTACTCGGAATAATATAAAAAAAAAAATATTTAAATCAAAAAGGCTCTTTCGGTGCGGAAGGGTTTTATTCCCAATTGGCTGAAAAAAAACAATATTTATTATCAATATAATATTGTCCATAAGTTGGACAACAACAACTTCCCATACAAATCATTTATTCGAAAAAAATATTTTTTAGTACTTGTAACTTAAGTTATTTTAACGCTTCTTCATTAGGGTTATAATCAAGAATTACATGGCATATTAGGGACCATAATCTTGCTTTTGCGCGGTCGTTAGAAAAGTTCTTGCTAAAACCACAATGAAGTTTCGATTCAATTTTGTTTAATTTTTAACAAAAATTAGCGTTTTACTTAAAATTGCTTAGTTTTTGTTACGTACTTATACTATAATCAATTCTAACAAACACATACACATCGTATTATACAATTTAAATCAAATATTGGAAATAAAAATGGCTTTTAGAAATTGGTTTTGTTGCGGAAGGGTTTTGTTCCGAATTGACTTAAAAAAACGATATTTATTATCAGTCCACTATTGTCAATAAGGTGGTGCGCTGTAATTTTTTCTTCATATTGTTCATTAGTCATATATTGTAAATTATTAATTTATTTAGACATAACGCAACGGAAGTATACCAAAAAAGCTACGAATGCTACTAAACCACCAAATAAAAAAACCACGGCTGTCATCATTTTCCAGAATATCTTTGGATATTAATTTTAGCATAATTTGTTTAATGAAATGTCACTGAAATTATATTTTAACAATATATAATAATATTCAGACAAGAATTGTTTATTTCTAATAAACAATAAATACCGTGAATTTCTAGTATATTTTTTATAGAGTCCCAAATTACCATACAACGTCTCCATTTCTTCAACTAAAGAATATCTAGTTGTGTTATTTTAGGTTAAGAAGCTATACCAATAACCACTCTTTAGAATCGATCTATCAAAAGACTAAAAAGGTGAATGCTATGTAGAAGCTAAAAAAAAAACTACTCCAAAATTACACTAACTTCCCCTACATTTTGATAATAGCGTCTCGTGTATAAAATAGTATGTCATATTTTTTCACCAGACGCTTAGAGGTGTAGATATTTTAAATTCGCCTCAAAGTATTATTTCACCACAACATTTTTTTCACCTCAAAAATAGTTTTTCACCTCAAAAATGTCTTATAACCAAACAATTTATTTTTTACATCCAAAAAATTTTTTCATCTAAAACTTCTTTTTTTCATCTTAATGTTGTATTTTTATACCTTTTTCCTTTGTATCATAAACACGGCGGAGGGAATTAAAAAAAAAAATTTAGTAACACCAAATTTAATGCAAGTATTTATTTGTACAATTTTTGTGTGTGTGAAGTTTTCAAGTTTTTGTTAACTTTTTTGATTGTATTTGTTTTACTTTAAACATACATAGTTTTTTGAGTGTACATTTTTTTAAAATAAAATGGAGCATTTCTGGAATTACGATATAAATTATTTTTAAATTAGGCCAATTTGTTGATATTGAATCCCTTGTGAATTAATATTGTTAATTAATAATACTCATATGCATTAAAAGTCAATATATTGTGTACCCGTGTAAAAAAATATTTTGTGAATTTTAGTATTATGCATAATTATATCCGAAAAATGAAAACATCTATTTTGATGAAGTTAGATATAATTGTATTCGAATTTTGTCCTCATCCAAGTGTATCAAATTATATATAATATGATATTATAGATACAATTAGCCACAAATATATTCACTTACGTGTGACATATGTAATCATATATAGATTGATATGTAATTATATATTTACATATTGCACTTTATGAAGTGTAAGATAAAAAAGATGAAATTATATATTTGAGATATAGTTTTATATGAATATATTTTTGCAACATATCATTATAAATAACTGTATTAAGTAATATATAACTATATCTAAACTTTTTTACTTGCGTAACTACAATTTAATATAAAAATAAATATTAGCTTGGCTATGGAAGTGAGGGAATGCTTGCTAATGGGTGCCATTTGCTGATGTTAGTCATTCGATTTTTCCGCGCAGCAATGTGAAAATATCAAAAGTGTCAACTGTCATCAAGTTTAATTTTCTCTATTTCTATTCTTGAACTGTTTTGCACTCTAGGATGTCACTTAAAATAACGATTTGTCGAGTTTTGTTCGCTACACTCCGCCAGTTTTATTACAAATGGGTTCAAATGGAAAAAATCCATTTTTTTTTAGAAAACTTTAACCCGTGCATCAAGTCGGCGCAAATGTCTCATTTCTGAAAAAGTGTATTATTATTAAAAATTACCAAAATTCGAAGTTTTGAAAATATTAATTTTTTATTTCATTTAATATACTCCAAATTATTCAGATATGCAATTCTGACATCATAGTATCTCATTAACCCAGTTTAGCCTGGAATCCAAGTGATCCACAAATTTTGTAATATTACAAAAACGTCCCTTTTAAAAATTAATCTTAAAGATTTCTTAAAATGCCTAATTTGGAGATTTCGATTGTTATTTTTATAATATAATAGTTGTTATTAAAGAAAAAAATAAATAAATTAGAAAAATTATAATTTGAGTTTGTGTTTGGAGCGACTCGTTTTCAGGACATTTTATGAAAATTGCCTATTCTGATAAAAAATTGAAAATTTGCACAATTTTCGGAAAAATAACACTTAAATTTATTTAAACAATAATTATCTTAACTTTTATCTAAAAAACCTTTAACCCTTAGTGGCCTGGGGACACAAAAGACACATGCAACATATTTTTAATTATGACTACATGATTGTAAAACTTTTAAATTGATAAAAAAAAAACTCGAATTAATAAAAATAATTATTTTTTGTAACGTGAACTTGTGGTCATCTTTAGAAGTATTTTTTGTCCCCAGGCCATTAATTAAATATTTTTAAGATAAAAGTAAAAATTATTATTGTCTCAAAAAATTTAAGTGATATTCTTTTTCGAAAATTATGCAAACTTTAATAAAAACTGTAAAATTTTGTTAAATTTTTGTTAAATTTTTGACAAAATAAGCAATTATTGTAAAATATCCTGGGAAAGATAAACTCGCTTTCCATTTTTTTTTTCTTTAACAACAACTTTTATATAATAAAAATAGCAATCGACATATCCAAATTAGGTATTTTAACAAATCTTTAAATTAAAAGACGTCTTTGCATTTTTATCAAATTCGTGGGTCATTTGGATTACGACTTTCGCACGCGGTAACATTTGTAATAAAACTGAATGGTGTAATGAAAAATCTTTTTTTTAAGGAACACCCTAATGCACACGTTCCTCTTGGTGTTATTTTTTTCTTGCAAAAAAAAAAAAAACGGTACATAAAGTGCAACTTTTTGTTTATATGAAAACTTTTATGCAATTTTTAAAATCTGATTTTCGCATACGGTTAGAATTTTATGCACAATTTTAATAAAAATCATAAGTAAAACTAGTAAGTGGCTAACATTAGTCAACATTCCCTTATATAAAAAATATTATACACAGAAAAAAATATTTCCCTACTTTTAACAATTAAATCGATTTGTTGAAAATTTTAAAAGCTGTCAATTCAAAATTAATTGAATCAGTTAAATATTTGCTCAAATTTGTTTATACTATCGCTCAAAACATATTGTTGTTGTTTTTTGTATTATTTATGCATGTAGTTGTTTTTTTATAAATGTTTATGTATTAGTAAAAAATAGTTTAAATCCATTTTAATTCGATTTTATTAATCCTCATTAGATTTATTACTTTATTAAGTTAAATAATTTAATTTCAGTGGTTAAAATGTGAATATTTATTTATTGTAAAACATTATTATAAAATTGATAATGTAATTTTTAAAGTTAAATTTTGTTTAATAAAAATGTAACTCTGTTTTAAACAAAAATGTTAAGAATAAATAATTTTTTTTTAAAACAAATAAAAAATTATTTAAAGAAAAAAATGAATCCTCTGGATTTAACAAAAGAGCTTAATTTTAAAAAAAAAATCCAAACAATTTTTTTTGTGCCATACACATTTCAAAAGAAAGAAAAAAAAAACTAATTTCTATGCGAATTTGTTCACATAAGTATAAATAAACCAGCTAACTTAATGAGAATTACATGCCGGTTTGAATTTAATGTTATAAAATTCAAGCTACAAAAACATTTGTTGTGGCAACAACACTTTATCCAATTGTTTTTGGCTTTTTGAGAAGGTAAAACTGATCACTGTTTAATCAAATGAGTTATAATTTAGTTGAAAAATAATTTCGTTTTTGGCGAATTTTCAGCAATTACAATTTTTGAATCGGTGGTTTTCATGATTAAAATGGGGTTTTATTTGTTTATGTGTACACATTTTCAAGATATGTTGGTATTGATAGAAGTCTATTAAACAAATTATTTTTATTGAAATATAGCTGGCGTTTTTCTTATCATTATTAAATGATTTTTAATAGCCAATCAAAAACTATTGTAATCAACTACCACACAACGTATGTTATAGGTCAATATTAACTCTTACAGTCATTGAATGAAAAACTGTACATGTATATCTCCACACATACACTTATATCTGCCTATGTGTAGATGTGAATGAGACCGTGTGTGTTGGTTAAATAAATAATACCATTTTAATGACATTTACGCCAAGAGGCTAATTAAAATATGGAATAAGAGTAGATACAACCTTGCGGCTGCGTTTATTATTTTTTTTTATATGAAGATTTGTCAACAAAAAACGCAGAGAAAAACCGCACTAAACTAAAACTTAATTTAATTTTATTGCGTTTTCTCTAATACTCTAGTTAGTGTTGCCATTTTTTCATAAAGTAATCCCACTTTTTGGCGGTGTCTTATAATATGCGACGTGCTCTCACGCACACATCAGGGACGGGAAGTGAGGGGTTTTTTGAATCAAAACATATTTTTTAAACTACTTTTTAACCCTAAGATAATAAAAAAAATAACTAAATATCAAAATTCATAGATTTTTTAATTTTTTTAAAATTAAAATGGAAGTAATGTTAGTTCAAATTTATTATAATTTAAGAAATTTTGTTAACTGTTTTAAACTACCCATGTATAAAAGATCTTATCTGTCCAAATCTAGTTACATCTATTTTACCAGATCTAATCCGGTTTCATAGCAAATATGAGCAGATATAATTAGATATTAAAAATGGGGACAAATTTGAGATCTAATTTGATCTGAGCAAATCAGGGCGGATCTGATATTTTTACATTTGGAGAGGTTACATAATTTTTAAAAATCCTAGTTAAATGATTGATAAAAACGCTTATTTAAATTGTAATACGTTTATTTGAAATTTATTTGCAAGCTAATCAAAGAGTTTATATGTAAGTTCATATGTGATCATGTATATATATATAAATGTTACCGTAATTTTCGTTATGAACACATATGAATCATGTGAACATGTATGAAGCATGTATGTTCATGTATGGATCCATATATATCGATTCTTTACAGGATTGCAAAAAACAGCATATTTTTACATTCCAAGAGCAATTTATAGCACACACAAAAAGTTAATGAGCATTTTTTAAGTTTTCAAAGTTTTAAAAACAACAAACACAATTAAAAATAAAAAGAAAATTTGAAGTTTTTGTTTATGTTTATATTAAATAAAAACAACGAAAAACGGAAACCCTACAAAATTTTTTAGTAATTTTTTTAACCATATTATTATTTTCGTTAGCATTTTTATATTGGTGCTTTTGAAAATGACACAATGGGCTTAGATCTGGTACCAGATGTGGATAAAGAGATCATTAAATATTTTTTGATATAAACAGATCTGTCACCAGATATGAGTCTATATGACCTGATCTGCTCATATCTGGGCAGCAAAATTATTCAATCTATTCAGATATGAACAGATCTAATACTAAATCTGATCAGATCTGGGCATAAGGTGTACCACAAATGCCACATCTTGTTATATATGATCAGATCTGTCACCAGATATAGTTATATTCATTCATATCTACTTAGATTCAATCATATCATTTTCGATCTGATCAGATAATATCTTTTTTATTCGGATCGTCATTAATTTTTTTTTGCAAGGGCTACGGTGTATTTTTTTAAAGAAAGAGTAAGCAAATCTTCGATCCAATCAACTTTCCCATTCATGACACACGCACTTGTTCACTCACACATGTATAAAACATCCGTAACCGCAGCTGTTGTCATTTAATTTGTGCTCTACCACCGCAGCGCAATCCGCAGTCGCGTTTTTTCTAATACTCTCTTTAGTGTTGCCATCTTTTCATAAAACGATCTTGATCAAGAATTTGAAATGAGATTATTTCGGAATCAAAAAAATTATTAAAAGTACTTTTTATTTCTTAGAGTACTAAAAAAAGTTTTTCTCTGTTTTTAATATTAACAAAAAATAATTATATAAAAACCTAATAAGTTTTTAAATTTTTTGTAAATTAAATTTATAGTTAAATGAGTCCAAATTTGTTATAATCCTTCAATTAATTAACTTTTTTTAAATTATCAATAGTTTTCTTGGGAGTACTACAGTATGATTGTTTTAGTTACATACTATAAAAAATATTCGACTGAATCACCTTTCATTTCCTGACACACACACATGTTCACACATATATGCTTAAAAAAATCAGTCACCGCAGCCTTTGTCATTTAATTTGCTTTCTCTTACCGCTGCGGAATCCGCAGCCGCCACCGTACGACTGTATCTCTACTCTAAGAGATAAAGAAAAATACATAAGTATATGTAAACAACAACAAACATTAATGAGATTAACGAAGTGCAAAAAATTTTTAAAAATACTCATACTTGAATATTGAAATCGGATTAAAGTTTATATATTAAATGGAAAAAAATACCACACAATTTTTAAAAAATCCTTAAAACAAATCCAATAACGAATTCTTTACTAGCCACAGGTGCGTTTCTTTAAATATTTTAATGCACAATAAAATACGAAAATACCAGTGAATATTGCTGAACTCAAACCACAATAACACGAACAATAAGAAAAATATGTTTATAATAAAGAACTCCAACTGCCATTCAGGCACATGTGTTTAAATTAATCATGTGACAATACTTTTTTGTCATAAACACTCTTGTTTTGTGAAAATGAATGAAAAATAATAGATGGAAGTGATTGAGAATGGGGTGGGTGGTTTTGATATTGAAGCTATGAGTACAAACAATACAATGAATGGAATCAAGTCATTGAACCTTCAAATATTATAGAAAAATAAAGCAGAGATTCATAAGTAGGGCAACCAAAAAACAGTTTAACTAACAATGTTTTAAGCACTTAAAAAAAAGCTCGAAACACAGTCAAATAAGCCGCTTAAATATAAAAATAATCCGTTTAATTAAAAAAAATAAACCATTAATTTCAATAATTTTTATAAAAATTGCTACTACCAATAAAATTTGTCCCTCGGAACTTCGCCAGTCAAACAAATGTGTAATAGAGAAATTGTGTTTCCTAAGCCTTAAGGTTCAAATTGGTTTATAAAAATATTTTTTGAAAACCAAGAACATGTTACATTAAAAAAAAGTAGTTAAAAATACCGATTGCAAAAAAAAAATCAAAAAAGAATATCTCTTCTAAAAGAAAAAATCCAAAATAAGCCTACTTTTTTAAGAAGAAAGTCAAAAAATAAGCTTATATGTATATACAACATCAGCTAAAATAAGCAAATATCTAGAAATAAGACAAAAAAACTCGCAAAAATATATCTTAAAATGTTCATAATTGCATGATCAGAGCTTATATTTAGTCTAAATAGTTCCATCTTTTCAAATAAAAACCAAGCTCTAGCTTATTTTTGGTTGCCCTATTCATAAGTATACACTTTTTATTAAGGGAATTAAATTATTTTCGATAACTAATCAAAAGAGGCTATTAGTAGGCTCATATGCAGTTATTTTTTCTCCATTGCATGATTTGTAACATAAAAGTTTAAGAATCCCTTAAAAAATATGTTTGACTAAATATGTATGAGCGATTTCAAATTTACTCGACACCTCTTGGAAATGACTTGTATGACTCTTATTTCTCAAGGTTTTTCGCATTGAGAGAAACGATGGTCCGGTATAGGCACTCGAATAGTACACAAAAGAACTTTCAATTTGAGCAAATATTTTTAGTTTGCTTTAAACTTAAAACCGCCATAATTTTTGCGCTGTTAAAGATAAATGATTAACGCGAATGGATTTAGCATGCCCAAACATCGGCTAACACATACACAAAAGGTTATTCTTCTCATACAAAAGCAAGTTTTGAAAATATTTTGCCTCAAAGTGTCGATTATTTTTGAAACTCCTCGCATATGTTCAAACATACATGTGGGTGTATAAGGGCTTATGTCAAAAAATTTTAATTCCTTTGAAACTGATGTTACTTTCGGAATTTTTATAGTTTAATTTCGGAATTTTTATAGTTTACTTTCGGAATTTTTATAGTTTGGAAAAGCGATATGCAAAATTTTAGGGCATACGTCTATATTTGTAATTGTTACGCGAAATTGAAAATTTTTAAAAAATCGCTTGAAACAAGCTCACTTTATTGTTCTTCTTATTGCTTTGTTTGGGGCTTTTAACTTTTGGATTCCATTCGGTACTACAAAAATCTCACAACACTTGGGAGATAAATTCTACACATATGTAACTTATTGGCGTTCTATCACCTAACAAATGCATACATTGAAACCAATTTTTTTTAGATTTTGAATTTTTGACGTTTTTGTACTGCACACTGAAGCCCTTTCATGGAATAAAAATTCGAAAACAATATTTCGTTAATGTTGTAATTCTGCACACTCATAATAATCCATGCATAAAAATACGAAATTATTGTCAAAAGCACAAAAACTTTCGTAAAATGTACAAATTTTCGTTTATTTTACAAAAAATTTGGTTATTTTGACATTTTTTCGTAATTTTACGCATGGATTTTTATCAGTGCACAGTTGGAGGTATGTTGCGTTGATGTGCCCTTAACAAATAAAATATTAGCGTGAATTTTGTTCAAAAAGCACACTCAGAATATTATGTAGTTTACTGTTTTCAGTTTAATAAAAAAGTTTTCAGTTGAGTTAAAAATATAGAAACTTGCATTTATTTTTCAGATAAATATTTTGTTCAACGTTTTTCACATTTGTTCAAAATAATTAACTAGATTTTTTAGTTTCATTTATTATTTTCATTAAAAAATTTAAATAATTTCAAATAACTGGCAAGTTGACCGGCTTTTAAGTGATTTATCATTTATGTTAAATTACATTTTCTGTTCATTTAAACTACAAATTATTTTGAGTGCAGATTTTCCCAAGGCACATTCATTGTTTAGTTTTAAATAGGCCAGTTTGCTGCCTGAACTGAGTTTTTTGTTATTTTACAACACAAAATCAGAGAAAACAATGTAAAAGCAAACATTGTATGTACTTTTTGAAAATTGTGCAAAAATTTGATAATGTGTTTTTGCTATTTTATATAGCAAATTATTAGACTTGGGCAATCTAGTTCGTTTGAGTGAGCGCTCTTTCTAGTTCGATTGATCTGAATGAACTGGATCGCTGTTCTAGTTCAATCGATCTTGGACGATTTCGTTCAATCGTTTGTTTGATAATTTTTAAACGAATTATTCATATTAGACACCTCTTTTTAACTTAAAGAAAATTGAGCTGGCAACATTGAAAAAAGAAAATAAAATTAAACTCAAAAGCAACATAACATAGTGCCCGCATTAGATATTAATTTTGATATTATATGTGCGAAAAGGCCAACAGAAGAAGGAATTAAATTATCTATGTTAATGTTTAGGGTGGAGAACACGTATTCATATTTATATCATGTCTTCTCATAATTTTCTGTCTCCCGTTGAGTAAATACGTCCGTTTATTCATTCAATTTTCAACTATGCGATTAAAAAATAACATTAACATTAAATTGATTTATAGCAGTTAAACCATTTTTAATACACTTTTTCTTCTTGTATTTTTTTTAGTTTTAGGCGTTTAACTTTTATTTATTTTTTTGTTTACGATCTTTTTTGTATGTTGACAGCTCATATTATAATATTGTTGTTTAGAGATTTATCATAACAACAATATTTTGATATCAGATATGATACCACACGACATATAATTCTCTCTGAGATTGAATTTAAAGTTTGCTGACAGAAAAATATTAAAGTTAATATCTAGTGTGGACACTATGTAAAGAACATAAATATTACTCAATTACGAAAAAAGAACGACAAGAGCGAAAGACCTAGAAGAGCTGAACATTAGTTTACAATCTCGCAAAGCTCAGTAGTTCAAAGTAAAGACTAGTTGAACTAGGTCGTTCACAAACTACACAACTCTAGAAATGAGATTCGCAGATATAATTGATCGCCATCACAAAATTTTTTTCAAAAGGGACTGTGTGCTAAAAAATTTACGTTGCGAGAAATTCATCAAAATTAACATTATTTGTACGATTTGTCACTGCTGTAAGAGAAAACCAGTGTAGCATTAATAGATTTAAAGAAATAAATATTTTATGGACCAAATGAAATTTAGTAAGTACTAAAAAGCACATTGTTAAAAAAACTTCACATATTTGGAATTAAATTGTAGAAAATACATTTTCTCTTACACTGATTACGTTAAATTCAAATATCCAAGCAAAACTTTCTATTACCCGGTAATAAGTTTGGGAATATAAACTTAAGGTCGGTAACTGGTTACTTTTCTATTACAAACGCTATTATTTTAACAAGCACATGGTCCATTCTGGTAACAGTATAAATGTGATAAGTTTTTTTGTTTCTGAAAATTTGATTTTTTTTATATATAAATTTAAAAATTTTTAACTAAAAATTTTATAAATGAAATTTTTAATAAGTCTTACAAGTCCTATTATTTTAACAAAGGCATGTCCATCGAGTTAATTACCCAGGCAGAAACATACAATCCGCACAATGTTGGCAAAGCATCGGCGACGGTCGGTTATGCGTTGCCAGCACGTAGGATTAACAATCTTGACAGCATTGCAACCGTTGATAATTCGAAAAATTGTGTGCTTTTAAAACAAATGAGTTTGAGTTGAAGTAGTTTTGAGAAATATGTTTAATAAAACACATTTAAAAATTAGTAAACCAGTTCGGTCTTAGTCTTATATATCAAATTTAAATGTGTGAAATATAATCAAATAAAAATGCTTGTATTTTTAAAAACAATATTGGCAAAGAATTTTGCTCTTGGTACTGGCAAAACACATGCTTAGCAAACAAAATAATGTTTACCTAGCATAATATTACCCAGTAAAAAACGCTGCTTACCTGCAAGCAGGTTTGTAAGGGAGTAAGCCAAAAAGAATCCCTTACAAACCTGCTTACATATGCCATGATTTTTATATGGCGAATTCCCACTTGGAAGCATTACTTTTTGGCAAAATAAGCGCGGGTTTTAGCGCTTACAAAAGGCTGTGATTTCATGGCTTTCAGTAAAATCATATTTCATGTCTGCATTATTACGATTAAAAGTAATAATATGAATAATGTATAATTTATTTTACATAAAATTCTACAGACATAATATAATAATTTTATTTTTTTACCGCACCACGTGGTAGCTCTTCAGGAACAGTGAAATTACTAATTATTTTTTTTAACATACCCGAAAACACCAAACACAATCGGAAATCACTCGCGAAAACTGGTTCAGATCGTTTATAATCTACGACATGCAACTTTCTGCATTACAACCTGCATCCTAGTAAGGGATTAAGGTAAGCTGCTTACAACCTGCATCATAGTAAGGGAAAACAGTAAGCTCAACAAAATTTTTTGTTTATTTTTATACAAACAACATAATAGTAAGCACATACTTCAGCGCATTTGTTTTATCCTGCTTCTAAAAACACGAACATTTTTTACTGGGTAGTTGTACCTTTGGTAATTTTTAACACGAAATGCTTTACAAAACTAGCAGTGGTTTGCCAGTACTATTTGTTTGGTACGGTTATAAATTTCACCTGGGTACTTACCGTGGTAACATGTTACTCCTCACTTACAGGTAAAGATTTATCAAAAACGTTTTATTTAATAAATATTTTTGAGAATAGCCCATAGATGTGTTTGTAAATATCTGTGTATTGACGTTTTTTATATACAAATGGGAACCAGAAGATTGAGTGGTTGTGTGAATATGTACGAGTGTGTATGTGTTTGATATATTAAAACGTATGTAGATTTTTATTTAAAACTCAGGGGACTGTCATGTATGAGTGTCTGTGCCGTTGTGTGTATATACTATATGTGTGTGTGTGTGTGTGTGTGGTGGTCTGTGCGATTCTACTAATGTATATAAAATGGTTAAGGTGGTGTTGAAATTGTTTGTTGTACAAAAGTATTCTGCTGTCATAAAAAGTAACAAATTATATTGTTGAATATTTTATAAAGTTAACGAAATAACAATACAAACATACAGCATACAGTAAAACAAAAAAAAAAAAAAAAAAACACAGGAATTGCAAAGTTCTAATAGAAACACACAATGAAATCAATCTTATTTGGTTCATGATAACCTTAGCCCTTGTATGTTACAACTTTCACGTGTACTATTCATAAAACTACACTCGGGCAAAAGAGTAAGTTTGAAATTAAAAAAAATATTTATATGTGTATAATTTTTATACATCAATTCAAGTTAAAAATTTGCCTTTGAAATGAAATATATTATTTTCTTAAATCATCAATTAAAATTCGGAAATTTTAAATTATATTCAAAAAATTCTATTTAAAACTAAGAACAACTCAAATAATATTCAATTGATGTTTCAGAACTTTAAATATTTTTTTGTAGTTTTTTAGTTTTTAAAAAATTTAATTGCAAGTGCTGTTTTCTACATTTTAAACGAAAACCAAAAATTTAAATTTATTGTTCTAAATTTCACTATTTTTCTATTTATGTTCAAAAAGTTGATGGAACTTTTTTATGAAATGATTAGGGTATATGAAACATTTGCAATAAATTTTTATGAAACTCTTCATTATATTTATGAAAACTTCATAAATGTGATGAAGAGTTTCATGGAAATTGATAACAAACGATTTATGAAACAATTTCATCAATATGATGAACATAGAATTTACTTTCCGAAAATCTGTCACCAATTTGCTAAGTATGTAAGACAGAGACAACATATTGTATGTTGGTACTATTTTTACACATTGTATGGAGTTATAGTCCTTTTACGAAACGTATCCTATCGAGTAATGAAGCCAAGCGCCAACCTCTCCTATCGCCATCACCTCAGCCTGAAAAACGCTGCAGTGTTAGGGCAGCCTCAGAGCCAGTTCCAGACCGAGCTCCTCGGAGTAGACGCCGAGACCGAATCGCCCGCCGAGCCCCGATCCGTCCGTGTAGAAATTGACGCCGTCACCGGAGTCACATGATCCACACTCTGTGGAAAATTTCCCCCAGAATCGCACCGTGACCAAATCCATTGCCCACCCATTGCGAAATCGACCGTAGTCTTATGCCCGCGTCAGCCGCTACGTGCTTCCACAGTAAGGACAAGATGCACTATGATCTCCAATACATCCGTTGGTGTAGTACAGAGTGCCCCCGTGATGCTCACAGAAGCCATCCTCTGTACCCTTCTCAAATATCCCAAGTAGGTCGTCTTATCCATTGGTTTTGACAACAAAATTCGGTTAATTCAACTGAATTTCAGTTGCAACAACCAACACATTCAGAAATCTAATGTTCATATCGTAGTACTAACTGAATTTTGTAAGTTTTTATCATTAATATACACTTTTCTATTCGGTTGGCACTTTATTTCTCTCTGTGTATATTTATATTATTTTGTAGAAGCCATTTGATATATGTATCTTTACGCTATTTTAAAAATTAGTTCTTGAAAATTTCATACCGCTTTTTTAAAAGTAACGTGTATTCTAATATTTATCTACATTTTGAATCCTTAGAAAGCGTCAATTGTGTAATAAATAAGAGGCTTCAAAAATTGACCTAATAGCCATTTTGGAAAATTGTGACGTGATGGTGAAACTTCGATGACGAATTTGGAATCAGGGCATCAAAGAGTATATAATTCACATATTGGCATTCGAACCAAGGAAGCTTGTCCAGGTGAGTTATACAAAATTACAATTTCTAAAATATCTTCAACTGTCTGAAAATTATATTTTGTTAAATTTTTAACTTTGGTTCCCAATATTTTCACTAGAGGCGCTTTAAGACAAAAAAAGTTATAAAATCGTAGTTGCGGATGTTTGATGCCATTAATAAATTAATCACACAAATACTTGAAAATTACATCACAACTCCCACTAGTTGCCAAATATTATAGTGGAAATCCTGCTAATTATTGCGCGCTAATTTAAAAATAAACATTTATTACATGTTAAATTTCTCCACAAAATAAACAAACATTTTTCTCTATTTTTCTTTCTTTCCAGCTTGCTTATTAAAAATTAACAATATTAAAGTGAATATTTAATTAACGTTCTACCAAAATACTCTTTACCACAAAAACAAAATACAAAAAAAAAAAAACAAACTAAACTACTAGAACTAGTCGGTAGAAAAAGATGGATTCAAAGAATTTTACAATCAAATAAAAATATAACAGAAATTTCAAAAAGAAATAAAAAAAGAGTATGAACACAATAACAGCTTGAAAAAAGTTAAGCTGTGAGTTATAATTTTTAACAACAAATTAAACATAAATAATGAGTTCTGGTCATGAAACAGTCAGCCAGTGAGCCAACAAAGCGTTGAATGGAGCCAAAGGACTAGAGGAGTAAAATAACAACGAAACTAAACAAATACCAAAGTAAAAGTAAATGTTAAGTAATTCCTTAAACATTCAATGGGTTTTCTGGTTATGGTAAGTATTCAGTATGTTGGTGGGTATAGCATGCCAACAAAACTTCTAATAACACGGTGCTACAAAAGTTTTTTTTTTTGCGAACACTTTTCAGGTGACCAGACTTGGGCGACGTCAATTACATTTCACAATCATTCACTGGTGAACTTTTTTTAAATCACTTCCTTAAAGAATTTGTAAAATTTTTAACATCAAACATGGGGATTAGTATCAACATCTCTGTACTTAATTACAGGGCAATTACTCAATTACACCCAATTACATGTAATTAGACGTAATAGTGTAATTGGCCTGCAATTACGTTATTAATACCAAATATTGGTATTATGTCCCATGTTTGGTGTTGACAAAATTGAAAATTTTCCAAGGAAGCGTTTAAGCCCACAAGTGTGACCGTGGGTATAAAATTATTAATGATATAGAAAAATTACACAAGTGAATGATTGTGAAATGTAATTGACGTCGCTCAAGTCTACGAGTGACCTAGTGCAGGTTGTAGGTCTAGCTGAGTGTATTTCAAAACCGGTGGGAGAATATACCATACACAATATACCTTAAATTTTTTAAAATAACGGAAAAATGATATTTTTTGCAGTTCGCACATTTAAAGTTTTGCAGCTCATTCATTTTTTAACCGATTTTTAATTTTTAGACGATATTTAAAAGAAACTTGCCAGGTCTTTCCATATACAGTTTGATTCAGTCACGACCCGCTGAATTTCACCAGCGTATTCCTTGGCTCATTTCATGAAAATATGTCCACTACGAACATCCCCGAAAATGCAAATGTGCGAAATGGCAGCGGTTTGAAAATTTTCGGATTGGTGGTCGGAGGGTATTAGGGCGAAAAGAAGAATGTTTGTTAAACCGATTTATTGCGACTATGAATGTCAAATTTAAGGAAAAACCGAAAGCTGTAAACTGAAAGCCAAAATTTATCCGATTTGGCTGAAATTTTTTCTGTGTATGCTTCAATAAATTTCCCAATAGAAAATCTCAAGCGATTGTCTAATAAAAGATATAAAGTTTAAGTTTTTTTCTTTAGAAAAGTTCTTCCGCAAAAAAATATTTGATTCGGGAAAAAGTTTAAACGATTTTTTAAGATTTCGAAGAAAAGAAAGCTTGGTAAAGAAAATTCATAATAATTATAAAAAAATTTTACATTTTAAAAAAACTTACCCAAATTCCTAATAAGTTTGTGATGTTCATTTTCCGTTATTGTTGCGCTTACATCAACTTGGTATACCTGTAAAGTGTATAAAATTAGACAATTTTTTAAATACTGTTCTCAAAACTCAATTTCATTAAATGGCACAAAAACCGTATGAAAAAAACTGCTAAGGCTTAAAATTCGGAAAAATTTGGTTTCACTTGTAAATTACCACAAAACTTTTCACCAATCAGCGTTATGAAAATTCCTTTTTCAGTTAATATAGCTCCCAAATCTAGGGACTTCCATCTTATGTTGGTTTGTATCTAAATGTTAAAAACTATAAGCAAAAATATAAAATGAATAAAAACACTCTTGTAAGTTTAAAGTAATTTTTTTTTTATTTTTAAACTTTTAGAGCGCCATCGAATCTTTTGGTGAAGACGCTTCAATGTGAAACATTGCACTTTATAGCTTTCAAGTATATTCAACCTAATTCATAAAACCGGGAGAAATAAGAGGCATCTAAAATCAGGTTTAACAGGTTTCGAAAATTTTTGAAGTATTTTGCAGCTTTTATATAGAGTGAATTTTGCGTTTTCTAATGCAAACTAATGCATTTGTGCGAAGGAGAAAGAAATGATATTCACTCTGCATGTATGAAAAAAGTATCACAACTTTGTCAATTTTCAACCGATTTTAACAAACGAAGGCTCATTCACTTACCTTAAGAAGAGTGTTGTTTAAAAAAAAAGTCCGAGCAGAAGGTAACAAATTTAAAAAAATAATAACATTTTTATTAATATTAAAAAAATCTCACATTTATATTAATAATAAGGTCCGTTTCATATTTATAACCCATGTATGAAGCTATACTTTGTAGCTTTATAACATTTAAACTTAACAAGTTATTTTAATTTTGACAGCTGATAATAATTGTTTGTTTTGTTGATTACATATCCTATTTACAAAATCTCAAAACCATCAGCACTATGTAGCGAAATAGGATTTTTTCCAAAACACTATTATACTCTGAGTTTCATATTTATAGCACTAGGTGAAGATTTTTTTAAAGAAAAAGCGCATTTTTAACTTTTTAAGATCCAATTTGACCAGCATTCATTTATATTAGCTCAAATAATCTTTTATGCATAAAACGGATTAAGTTTTGTAATAAGTTTAATATCAAATTTGACCACTCTGTTAAAATTGCGGATTTTAACTCCTCAACAGTGTGAAATTACCAATCATTGGCGTAAACATTATGAACCAATATACCCCATATGGGGTTAAGGTCTGATAAGCATGCAAGCTAGTTAAGAATTAGAGTGTTTCTTTCGAGAAACCACATTTTAGTTTAGTTGCTGGTATAAACTATTGCATTGTCTTTCATGAAAATTCAGTTTCCATTGGGATGGTCTTGAAAAGTGGCACCAAACAGGATTGCAATACTGCAGTATAATCCGAACTAATCACTCTTTTTGATGTGAACTGAATTTCCAGTGTACCTGCTGAAGAAAACGCACAAAACATCATGAAACTACCGCCACAAAAATTGCGTCTTGAGAAGTATCGTATTCGGTCGCGCCAAAAGTGTGTATTTCCGTCAGGTCCATCCAAATTCCATTTTTTCTCATCCGAAAATATGACCTTGAGGGAACGAGAGGATTAATTTATGAAAAAAGTATACTTATCGCAAAAGAATACTCTTTTTCCCGTTATCTCGAAAAGTTTACGGTAATACACTCAGTTAGACTTACAACGTACTCTAGGTTATTTGAAGAGTGATTTTCTTTATAGCACAGTGTTATTAATGAGCCAACTCAAACTTAAATTTTTACCTATGTATACAATAACAACAACAACAATATACAAAAACTCTTAGAAAAATAATAATAAAGGTGTTGCAAACAATGTTTAACTATAACCAGCATATGCATCCATTATTAAAATCAAACGAAGAAAGTAAATATAAGTATGGGCTCTGGAGTGCAGCAAATATGCGAGTAAGTTCTATAATATGTAGGTGAATGTATATGTGAATTTTAAATGTATGGTATGTATGCTGTAAAAAGGTGTTTCATCAGCATCATAACCCATCAGTGAAACAAGCCGACCAAAATAAGCGGCAACGGCGGCGGTGCAAACAAAAAATCGGAGGCGGCTTGGTCGGCTTAAAACAACATTTTATATGTACTTTAAAGAGGAAAGTACAAAAATTAAATATGCAAAAAATTGCTTCAAGTAACAGATATTTCAAGAGTCCATAAAATAGAAATATGAGCCTAGTTTTTCATACTATTTAGGGGTTTTACTTTAGCCAAAGATGGATACCGTAACCTCTAAAATACCGATTCACCCACGTTAAGCTTTGCTTCAACTAAGTGAAAAACAAATAAAAAAGTCCTATAGCTTTTTAAATTACACTGTTAAACACTGAAAATGCATCGGAGATACCATTTATTAATTGTGATAGATTTTAGTACGTAGATCACGAATGTGAATACCAAATTTTAATATTAGTTCCACTTTTCTAAATATGCGTGAAATTAACTTTTACAATGGAGTTTTTTTCTTTAAAATTTCTTATTAATTCATATACCTGAATAAACCACGAATTAAATTATGGACCTTGAGCATTAAACACCATATCAATTAATTGCGATTGTGTGTAGAATGTAGGAGATCCTTGCAATAAAATTGAAAACTTTTAATTTTTGTGAATACTATAAAATCTCTTAATCGAATTTGCAAAATTTATGCACATAATGTTAATTTATATTCCACTTAATTAATTTACATATAAAAAAATTTCCTAAAATTCAATTTTAAGTTCAAAAACTTTCACATTTTTTTTAAAATTAATTTTGCATGTATTTACTATGGGGAAAATAAAAAATACATTTTACAAATTTTTATATTTTTTATCTGAATTTTATTAATTAAGATTTGTCACAAACTCCATAGTTTTAATGCATAAAAATATATAAAGGTTTTGTAGTTTAAGCAATTTTTTTCTTAAACTAAAAGAGAAAGTTTTCGAGTTTTTCCATAAATTTAGTAACCTGTGATGTTCACGTATTAAAGTCTTGGATCTTCTTTTCGTTTTAGATATTTTATTAACGAAATCCTAAAAAATGAGAAATTTCAACTTTAAATAGATGCATTGAGAATATAATCGCACCTTTCAAAACGTTTAATGTACTAAATTAAAGAGAATAGTTGATACTATTTGAATGTTGCAAAAAAGTGGTGTTATTTTTTAAAATTTTGTATTATTTTATAAGAAGTTTATCAAAAAATTTTAATTTCATAAAAAAAGAGTTTTGCAAATATTTCTTTAACTATAGCTAACGTTAAAAATCTAATCCATATTCGTCATCTACGTCCAAAAGCCTTTTGGAAATGATAGGCCTCAACCCCGATGCATCGACTTTTTCCGATTGTGTTGAACTGTGGTATTTTTGAAAAAGAGTTTATATAAAATCATTGACAGCATAAAAGTTATAAAATAAAGATAATACAAATCTCTCAGGTTCTTAGAAAAACCTATGAAATGTGATAGCCTACAGATATTCCTCCGTCATGGTTGTTATAGTTTAATTACCAAATTTATGAATACGCCATTGGTTTTGCTAAACTCCTAGAAACATGACGAAATTTAAAATTCAATTCTTATAATGAAAATGAAAATTATTCAAGTTTGGGGCCATACTATATATTTCTCTAATATATAGAGTTTTTGTTTTCAAATTTATTATTTGACCCTTTCATGAACGTGTTGATAGATCTAGTTCGGGAATTTTCTAGGTTCCCATCATCAGAACACGTTTTGAAAGAAGTGATAATCCCATGACAAACATCAAACAATCATATAAACTAGTTTACTCACTACATGAGAACTAATATATATATTTACTTCTAAAAGATCACCAGTGTTCAAAAAATAAATTGAAAACTTGTGTTGTGTGTGTATGTCTACTTTTGGTAAATATTCAATACACGTTTTTGTTTTTGTTTCTTTTCCTTTTGATTTGAACATTTTCCCGAAATAGATTCCTGAAGGGTCAACTGGCAGTATTTTCAAAAAAATTTGTGAAGCTTGGGTAGTCAAAACTCATTGAAAAGTCAAAGCAAAAATTTCCATTGCATTCTTCCTTTCTGAGAGTAAAGCAGAAGGGAATAAAATCGGATCTGTTTTATAATCGACTTGGAAAATAAACAAGAGAAAATTAAAATTAAAATTATGGATAAATAATATTTGACAAAATGGAGATTCGGAAAAGTTTTTGGTCAAAATCGCTTTTGGGCTACTGACTAAAAACATGCATGTGCATGTGCATGTGCATGAGTTTTTTTTTATATAACAAAAAAAATCATATTATTTTTTTGAAAATAGATACTCCCAGTCGATATGAGTCGAAAAAAATCAGCGGCGGCTGAATGAAAAATGACCGGCTGCGACTTCTCAAGCGGCTCATGGTGATTGGCTTGTGTCTCTGATCACCATCATGCAATGGCTACAAAAATTTTGTTGCATATTAATAGTATGTGTTACAAAAACAACATCAGCAGCAACAACATTCATCAGCAACAACAGCAAACAAGTCCTTAAGGGTATAATTTCAATTTCAACACTGTGGCATGAAACATTTTTACCTGTAAAAACTAACAATACCACAGCACTACTGCCAAAACCAGCATCATCATCATCGGCATCAACAACAACAGCAGCAGCAGAATCTGCAATAGCATTACAGTACGATTCCTTTAAAGCGACGAGTTTTGTATAGTGGCAGTTAGTTTGACAGCACTTTTGAGTTTAAAAGTGTTGGATATTGTAGAATATTAACATTGAATACATTGCGTGGTGGCATAAAGTTCGTTACGTTGCACAAACATTTATTGTTATATTGTTTACCTTGTTGTTAATGTTGTTGTTGTTGCTGTAGTCAATATAGCTCTAGCTCTATATTAGTTTTCCTTGAAAAGGGACAGTGGTATTCAAATTCTGCACAATGATCTTATTGTATCTCATCAAAATATAGGTCTGTAAACCCATTAAGTAAGGACGAGTTTGGAAATGTGAGCCACTACCTGGTTTCTAAGCAATATAAAAAGCAAAAGTTAACTTCGCGAATCAGAATACAGAAGTTTTGAGACCAACTTCTTGTGGCTACTAATATAGAAAAGTTATTAAACTTATTTCAAAATAACTGCTTAGGCTCACTTTACCGTACATGGTTGATAAAGAGAGTCTTTGAATGTTATTCATTACAACATTTTATGCATCGTTCGTATGCAACATAACGCTGCATATGAACGATCCCAGCAAAAAATAGTGCTTACCCAGAAGCGCTTCCGGAAGGCATTATTTGACAATGAAGCGCTTCCAAAGCAAATAAAGAAGGCATGATTTTTGTTCGCGATGTCCCACTTGGTATGTCTCTTTTAAAGCGCTTCTTTCATGTGCTCTTTGAAGCAATAAATTCATGCCTTCTTAGGCATTAAGAAGCGCTTTTTTGTATGTTGACAACATTAGTGCTTCATGGTATGCATACTTTATTGCTTCATTGTAAGCATTATTCACTGCTTCAAAGAAGGCATTCTGGGAAGCACGACAGAATGCCTTCCCTAATTGCTTTATAGCATGCAAGGCGGTGAAGCGCTATTTTGGAAGCATACAAATGTAGTTACTGCTTACCAAATCCAGGTTATTTTTTGCTGGGATGCAACATATTGCAAAAAAAATCTAATCGATGAACGCTTAGAATTTTCATTATTCATACTTTTTCCGACTTTTTCCGGGAATTGGGAAATTTATTTGAACACTACCATTAATTTCTGGCAACACCAAAATAATTTAAATACTTTTTTTTAAACTAAAAAAAAAAAACCTAAAAACGACTATTATATTTAAATTTAACGATATTAAGTTTTCAGCAATATTTTCCAATTTAATTTAAAAAAAAAAAAAATTGTTGTACACTTTTGTTTTTTTCAAAAATCTCCATAATGCGTTTTTCCAAAAATTGAAGAAACCGCAAACAAATTTTTCTGAATTCAGTTTGAATTTCTGAGGCATTTAGAGCCTGATGTCGGCGGGTGATTTTGAGAATAGATTTGGATTCAGCGTACGTTAAACATTTAGAAAAGTATACTTTAGTTCTAGTGTCAAATATTTTACGACCTGAATCTTTAGGTGAAAAAAGTACTAACATGTACTCACGAGTGCTCCCCACTGTATTTTCTACCACTGATCCAGTTTTGTGGTTAACAAAAACGTTTTTTTGAAAAATCTGAAAGTACATAGGGATATTTATTCTTACTAAACAAAATATCGTATTGATCCACCGACCGTATATTTATTACTTTTAGTTATTTTGTATAACGAGGACGTGTAAAGTTTGCTGTTTATTTCTGTTGGTGAAAAAATCTGTAATTCTACTTGAAAATTTTGCGAACAAAAATTTTTATTTTCTTCTTCGGTAAATGTTGTGGTTTTTTCTTTTACCTGGCGTTTTAAATTTATTATATGTTCCAACTTCATAATGGTCCCCCAAAATGATATTTTCCAAAAATGAAAAAAAGGTTAAAAAATTATTTAAAAATACTCTAAGTTCCACCCAACACACACATCGATAATTTTTCATTCCCAGTAAAAAACGCTGCTTACATGAAAGCAGGTTTGTAAGGGAGCAAGGCCAAAAGAATCCCTTACAAACCTGCTTACATATGCCATGACTTTTATATGGCGAATTCCCACTTAGAAGCATTACTTTTCGGCATAACAAGCGTAGATTTTAGCATAAAATCATATTTCATGTCTACGTTATTACGATTAAAAGTGATAATAAGAATCCCTATGGGGAATGAGGAGTCAATTGACCTAAAAGTGACTGGTTAAAGAAGGACTAATCACAGGTCTGGTATAATTTAATACTGAAGTTTGTTAAGCAGTGTCAATTGTCCTAAAATTACCAATCCTGTTACTGGTAAAGGAAGGACATACCAATTAACCAGAATGTTTATTAACAAGAAAAAGCCAGTTGGACAGAATTTTACCCATTAGAAGCTGTTTAGTTTTCGTTTGTTATATACGACATGGGCCTTTTGCGACAGTCTTGTGGTATGCCCATCTTTGGTTAGTCCTGTGGCATGCCACTATGTGGTTTAAAGCAGGACAAATACAACCCGCATCCTGGTTAGGGAAAACATTAAGCTAAATATTTTTGATTGTTTATTTTTATACGAAAATTATTCGTTTCTTTTCCTGCTTCTCAGTATTAAGTATGTAATAGAAAGCACTTACTTCAGCGCATTTGTTATATCCTGCTTCTAAAAACATGAACAATTTTTACTGGGTTATGTCCGATTTCTAATGACAAAATCTATTTTATGATCAAACTTAGAGTGGCCAAACCACTGTTCCATAAATATTAACAAGAGCACAGGTTACTTTTCCCTATTTTTTATATTTTTTTATATTTTTATATTTTCAAAAGTAAATTGCATAAAACTTGATTGTTTTAAATTTGTTTTTCTCATTCCATCTTGTTGGTAGTTTCAGTTTTTATATACAATATTTTATATTATAAAAATTGTTCATAGTAGCGTGTTTGAGATAAAAATGGTGAAATGAAAGTGTTGCTTGCTCACTACACACACATATAAAAACCAGAAGACTAAAATAACATATACCATAAATTTCAAAAATGTTCTACACTTTTAGAAAAAATAATTTGAATTTTTTTGTATGACATGAATAACTTTTTGTCGGTATGTTACCTAATGTCCAAGCATGCTAAATCCATTCGCGTTAAGCATTTATCTTTAACGGAGCAAACATTATGGCGGTTTTAAGTTGTAAGCAAAAGTAAAAATATTGAAATTAGAGTTTTTGCTTGGATTTAATTAAAACTACCTCATTTTAAAGATCTCATTGTATTTATCTCATTTCAAAATATTTATTACTCAGTGTTTTCAATTCGGTTAATCGATTAACCGATTTCTTGAAAAAAACATAAATTTACGGCAATTCCTTATAAGTTTGTGATGTCATTGATGTATATTAAACGGCGCCAAATCCCTCTGGAAAAAAACTGCGAAAGTTTCAAAATCATAAAATTTTACTAATGTTGAGGTTAAGAAGAAGAATAAACGTTTTTCTCTAAAAATTATGAACACTATTAATTTTTAAATCAGATTAGACTAGTTTCTGCCTCTTTTTATGGACAGGCGTCATCAGTGATTTTCCATTTAAATTGTATTATTATTTGTGTATTTATAATTGTCAGATTGTCTATATATGATAAATTTTTCAACAACCTGCGGCTGTAAGAATCAAACCTGCGCTCTTCTTACATTACAAACGTAACAATACTAAGTCATGACCGTTAAGCGATCACACAGAAGTATGAACTCGAATGTAATGCAGCTAAATTGCCGTTTTATTTCCTATTAGCTTAAAAATGTTGGTTTGACTAGTAAGCCACAACACAACTTTTAACCAAGCATCCAAGCATGTGTTGATAGATCTATTTCGGGAACTTTCTAGGTTCCCATCATCAGAACACGTTTTGAAAGAATACAAAACACCAAATATTCATATAAACTAGTTTTCTCACTAAATGAGAACTAATATATGAGCTCAAAGTTAAAGATTATCACCATTGATCAAAAATAAATCGAAAACTTGTTTGTTATGTGCACCCTCTACCTTTGGTATATATATAATACTCGCTTTTTGTTTTTTTCTCCTTTTTATTTCACACTTGGTTGGTTTTGTTTAAAAACAAGATGTAAAGGGGGAGTAAACAAGACCGTACTTTGTCTTTTAAAAAAGTTTGATATAATTTTTATTAATAATAAAAATTATGTTTGATGTTTTGCATGGGATTTCTTTTAAAACCTGTTCTGATGATGGGAACCTAGAAAATTCCCGAAATAGATCTATCATCACGATCCTGAAAGTGGTCAATTAATAAATTTTAAAACAAAAACGCTACAGATTATTTGTTAGGGCAATATCCTAATATAGAAATATAGAGTATGGCATCGAACTTGAATAATTTTCATTTTCATTGCACAATTAAAGGTAGAAAAATCATAATTTTTATTTTTAATAAAAATTATATCAAACTTGTTTTTCTTCATATTTAAAAACTCTATATTTTCGATTTCAGAAAAACCTATATAAAAAAAAATCTACAAAAAATTTGGAGTGGTCAAGACCATAGAACTAAAACATACTTTTCTTAAGGCTTGAGGTGCGCTGAATCTGAATCTGTCCTCAGAAGTACCCGGTTTTTTGCAATATTTGGAACGTGATATTATAAAGTTTTATAATTTTTTCACAAAATTTGTTATAGCATCTGAAAATCATTCCCATTGTTCTAAAAACTAACCTTTCTATATCTTATCAGGTTTTCGATATATTTTAGCATAACGATTTCTTTAAATAGTTCCTATTATTAAAATACTAATAAATATAGTTTTTGATGAATTATTAAAAATTAGAAAGAAAAGGATTAAAACCTTAATAAATGTGGTATGAACCCAGTAGCTTAATTAGCTTATCTTTTTATTATAGTCGTGTTGAATGAAAATGTGCTAAGTCCATATTAGAGGGACAAAATTATTAAGAGGAAATGTGCCAAGTCACAAAATAGCATATAAGTCTGCAACAGCTTCTCATTGAAATATTAACTGATGTTGAACCGGGACGAACAAACAAAAAAAACTTTGTTTACAGGTTTTAAAAATATTCAAAATAAAAAAAGTTAGGATGTTTTTTGTCCCTCCAGAAAAATTACAAAAAAAAATGGACTTAGCACATTTGCACAATAAGCCAACGTTATGGAAACTAATTTTCTTTTCAATGTAGCTCCTATGTCTAGTGACTCCATTTGACATTGATTTGGATCTGAAAGTTAAAAATTATAAGCAAATGAATAAAATAAATGAAAATACTCTTGTAAGCTTTAAATAATTTTTTTAATTTTTCGACTTTTAAATGGCCCTCAATGTTTTTTCTGAAGACGTTTTTAAGTGAAGCTTTGCATGTCATTGCTTTTAAGTATAGTCAACCTAACCCTGTCCATCGATCCTCTCAAATTCATAAAACCTTGAGAATTTAGCGGCATATAAAGGCGTCACTTTCAACATGTGTTGAAAATTTTTAAAATATCTGATATACGTACACATGCTCATACGAGTACATAACGAGCTTAGGTTTTTGCGTTTATTGAATTGCAACCACAATTTACACATACATATTAAAAGTCACACAGATGTTGTTTATATGTATGCATTAATATATATGTGTATGCATTAGTGTGTATACGATTTTATACATTTATACGTATTTTTTAAGCTTTGGTTTTACCTATTTTCTCATATATATTTTATATGCTTATTGTTACACTTTAGCAGCCACTACCTGCCACCGCCATCTAGATACGTACAAACAAACTTGTTTGTTTTGCTACATTTTCATTTCAACTTGTATGGTCGTATAGTTGCTGTTGCAGTTGTCGGTGGTAAGTAGAAGTGAGTAAGACCTTAGCATTTGTCTTAACAAAAATATTGTGCACAGGTGTTATAACGATTTCTTTAGCTTCTTATGGTTTTTCCTTTTCTTAACTGATGCTGAAACTTCTGCTTATCTTTTATGCATTTCTTTTGCGCTATTATCGCAACCATCTTAGTTTTAGAATCACTTTCTTTCCAAATGTCTTTCATGAATGCGATAATATACATATGTATGGGATATTAGGTAGGTAAATATTAGACTAGAGCTGATATTTTAAACATTTTTTTAAAATTATAAAGTAAAAATATCGGATCGTTAAAATTGTTTTTTTTTCGGAGAGAAAACTTATAATTAAAAAGATTTAAAGAAAAGTTTTTGTATTGCTCTCCTATGTGATATGTAAGGGAATGTTCTCCAATGTATCCCTACATCTAGTTTTTGAGCTATATAAAAAAAAACTAACAGGGGAAATTGCACAGTGGTGCTCCTAAAGTTTGAATAAAACTCGGATATGTTGTAGAGAATAAAAAATATTAGGCACTTAATTGTTTTAGTGGTTAAAAAGTTGATTCAAAAATTACCCAATTTAATTTTTTTAAAATATTTTTTATTATATAAGTTATTAAATTGGGTATCGCGTCAAAGGTATCTCAAAGACGCTGCCACTGCTATATAAAACATGTCCGTGAATGTTCTAACATTTTGCATGGGAAGATTCTGTTGGTTTGAGTTAATAATAATACGTATTTAATTTTATCGAGTGGGGTTGTCTGATCTTTTTTCAATTTTTGTAATCGTTTGGCTTTAACACAACTTTTGAATATTTTGAATATTTCAACCATCTCTAAAGCGACACGAAATATTTTCAAAATATTGTTTTGACATGAATAATCTTTTGTGTATGTGATAGCCGATGTTGCGGCATGATAAATGCATCCGATTTAATAATTTATCTTAAACGGCGCGAAAATTATGGCGTTTTTAAGTTTAAAGCAAATTAAAAATATTAAATAAGTTGATACATATATTTCGATCTGGCTAAAGATCTCATCAGAACCCAAAGTTTTAGAAAAGCTAGAGAATCCATAATGGGAAGAGCTGTAACATAAAACCTATTAATCATCAATTTTGCTCCATTCTTGTTTTCTAAACAATCAAACACGTAGCTAGTGCCTTTTCCTAACAAGCATCATGACGTTACTAAACTTTGAAGACCACAAATTTTCTATTTATATAAAAAAAATAATTTGTTTTACTCTGGCTCAAGCAATATTTTTTATTAAAGTTTTCTTTCTTAATTAAAAAGTATTTTAGTTAAGTCATTTCTGAAGGTTAAAAAATGTTTCCAATTTTTCTTTCAAAGGGAATTCATTGCATATTAAATATTTAGTTATTAAATTTTATTTCAACCAAATTAGATTTATTTATTTTTGTGAAATATTATAAAAGCTGAATTATAAATTTTAAAATTTAGAAATGGTATCAAAACAAATATGTTTTATTTTTTGTTTTCGTTCTTTAACAAAGTGTATAAAAAAATTAAATAGGCACATAACAAAATTGAAAATTCTGGGATTTTCAGGGAAAAAAAATCCCGAAAATCCCGGTATCAACGGGATCGGAACCCCTCTTTCTTAGCAATTAAACACGTTGCTAGGGTCTTCTCCTCTGCCTATTCTGGAGGCTCTAGCTTTTTTAAAACTTTAAATTCTGATGAGATCTTTAGCCAGATCGAAATACATGCATCAACCTAGCTAATATATTAATTTGCTTTATTTTTATAAATATACTAATAAACTTTTAAAAATATTAGTTTTGGTATTTCCTTGGATCTAATTAAAGTTACATCAATATATAGATCTCATTGTATTTACCACATTTCAAAATATATATTAATCCAGCAAAAAATATAAAAATACACTCAACAGTATTGTTGTTGTCATATATTAGAACTTAAAAAGAAAACAGCGATTATTTTGGAAAACTCGCATTTTTTGGCATGTTTTATAACATTAAATTGGGCTTGGTTTACATATTTGCAGGAAATTATATTAAAAACTTTCGCAAAATTAAAAATTTTACATAAGAATGCTTCTTGAGGTTATGCAAATTTTGTTTGACCCATAAAATTTAAAGTCCTTATAAATAGTTTGATGCCTTTCTATTTTAGCATTGAGCTCATTAAAATCTTTAATGTGATGTACGTTTTGGCGGAATTGATACAGCGCTTTAGTTGTCTCAATGTGAAATGATTTCGGAAAAACCAGCTTCCAAATTCGTTATGATTGAACAATTGTCAATTTAGTCCGTCCTGAAGATCAACTTTACATACCTAACATGTTCTCAAGCCATGTTTTTTTTTATAAAAAATTGCAAAAAAATTAATAAATTCCGCATCAGTTTTAACATTAGAAACTTTCAGAAAGATTAGAAACAAAAAATTTGCTAGCCTTCAGAATTTTATATGTGAAAAGTTCCATCATTTATGTGGTCTTATTGCCGCCCGGCGCCAATGGAAGGTTCACAATCAATACTTAAGCTCGATATCGATTAAGATCAAAACTTAAGCTCGATATTGTATTGCAATCGAACTACTACTGAATAAGAAATGGCCGAATTATTTCCAAAAATTTTGTAATATAATCCATTGCAACTGGGACGTTAATTTTTGGAATTTTGAACATTTTCTTCAATTGATTTCATAAAAATATGTCTTGAAACACATAATTTTATATTACTTCTCAGTGTAGAAACGATAATGATATGTCATTCATTACTCACTACTAATTTTCCCATTATTTCAATAAAAAAAATGTGTTACCCATAACTATTTCTTTTTATCATTATTTTAAATATTTAAATATATTCTAAGGTGTTTAATAATGTTATGTCGTTATTTTGCGCGACATTCCCGTATAAAAGTAAGGAGATTTGTAATGACGAATATGTTGAAATTTTTTAAATCGCACTAACTGTTTTTGAGATGTTGTGATTTGGTTTTTTTCCTCCAGTTGTTAAAAATTATTCTAATTTTTTTTTGCATTGGATAAATAGTAGGGTATTCAATCGGCTAACCGTTACTCGATTAATCGATGAAATGATGTCGAACAATTGTTCGAGTAATTCGAAGTGGCCAATTTCGAGTAAAGAATAACTCGAACAAATTTGGTCGATTAATCGAGTAACTCGAGTAATTTAAAAATATGAACTATTTTATATTTTTTTTAATATTTTGTATAAAATAATGTGACTGTTATAGTGAATATTTAAATGTTAAGTGTATTTTTATATTAAGTAAGCACTGTTAAAGAAATTATATTACGAAAAACGAAGAACTTAATGCGAAAAACTCCGATATCGAAGAAACTTCGATATTTTTTAAAGAAACAAGTTCTAAGACTGGGGTGTTTAAGATTATTGGTGCGGATTTGAGGGTTAAAAGTGGGATCAAACATTATTTTTTTTTTTAATTTAGTTGCCATTTGATCTAAAGAAACTACATATAAATACTATATTTTCAAAAAGGAATTTTTAAATGTCATTTACTAAAAAGTTTTTGTCGTTGTAACAAGCCAATTTTAGAAGCCCTATATTGAAACTCATAGCGGTCCTACGCAAAATTTCCACATATTAAAATTTACATATAGAAGTAATGAAGTTTTCATTAATATGATGAAAATCTTCTTAAATATTCATGAAAGTTGTTTCAAAACTTTTTTTTAGAAAAATTACATATCTCAAAATCCCAAAATGATAGGACAAAATGGACTATTTTTTCGTTTAGTACTAACACACTAATATAACAAAACTGTGTCAAGTCTGAGTGAAATTACAAAACGCATCACCTTACAAATATTTTTATAAAACAGTTTAATACATATTTATGAATCAGTTATATTGAAAGAAAATCAATGAAGATTTCAACATATTTATAAAGAATTTCATTGATATAATAACGCTTTTGCTTTGAGTGTACTGAGACAAAACTGTCGCAATAATAAATGATCTTAGCAAATGTTTTTCTCTTTTAGATATACTTTTTACTAAAATTTTTAATTAATTTGTTAATTTTTATATATATGTATGTTATATTTGTACTAATAAAATATAAAAACTTACAAAAATGTGAGTTTTTGGAAAATAAAATTAAAGTATTAAAATTGTTCGAGTTACTCGAGTTATTCGAGCAATTTTAAAATCTTACTCGTCTACTCGAGTAAATTAAAAACCTCAAAATCGAGTTACTCGATTACTCGAACAAAAGCAAACCCGAGTAAATTGAATACCCTAATAAATAGACAAAACGACAACTTTAAAGTTGTCATTCCAAGTTGTTTACTGTTAAGTAAAAATCTAATTTGTAGTTTTACTTCAAATCCTTAAAACTATTAAAAATATTTGTAACCAAATATCGGCCACCCTTATGCGATTATAAATATATATGTTGCTTTCCCAGCCATTTGCCCCGATACAGGAAAAAGTATATATAATATATATTTTTTCAAAACTTTGGCGAAATAGGCGTGTTTAAATATTGAAAAACATTGAAAAATTTTGCGATAACTTTTAGATTATTATTTATTATTATTTAACTGAATTTGGCAAATGAAGAATTTGAAAAAATTCAGAACTAGTTCCGAATTTAGAGAGTTATGCAAAACTCAATTTATCTAAAAATTGACAAAATTGTTTTCGTTTTTTTCATTTATAATAAATTTATAATTTTTTTTTAATCGATCTAGATAGTTTCATTGCGTAACTCGTATCAGTTTTAGAGAAAATATTCGTTGAATATAATTCCTTCAATTTGTTGTTGATTTTTATTCGACCTTTCAATTATTATTTTTGTTGAAATAAATATTCGGGCTCGAGGTCTAAGTTTTTTGTAAAGGGTCCGCATCTAACGTTTTTTTTCAACTAGTGCTTATTTCGTGAATGGTAAAACTTAGCTCATGTCTGATTTGACAGATAATTAGTTTTATCCTTCCGCTGAACGAATATGGTTGTGTATACGCTTGAACAACGCTGGGAAATATTGCGATATTACTTTGAAAATCATGGTAATGTTGCAGAATGTGTGCGAAAATTGCCATTTTTCTTCGAAAATGAGCAGGAGTGGCCGTTACAGTCAATGGCGATCGTTATCGGGCCATGTTGAACGAATTTTTGTTCACAAAAATTGAAGAGGAGGATATTGTCAACATTTGGTTTCAACAGGACGGAACAGGAAGCCATTGGTGAAATACAGCTGCACACAATCGATAATGTGCTTAAAAATTTTACCGATCGTGTAGGCTACTGCATGGTCAGCCGATGCAGCCATTTGAATGAAATTATTTTCCATTATTAACCGAAAGGATTGTACTTTCAAATAAAAAAAAAAAATTTGAGAAAATATTCAGTAGTTTTTTTTTTTATAGCATTTTCAAAAAAAAAAAGTTATTTGGCGAACCCTTTATATGCTTTTATTTATAATATAAATTACACATTCAATATTTCGCATTTTCGTTAAAAGGCATCCTTAGAAATAGCACTGAAATGACATACAAAATAAACGTAAGTACAAAGCATCACTAACGTAGAATAACATGTTTTCTGTTTTTATGTTATTCTACGTTAGTGATGCTTTGTACTTACGTTTATTTTGTATGTTATTTCAGTGCTATTCCTGAGGATGCCTTTCAACGAAAAGGCGAAATTTTGAATGTGTAATTTATATTATAAATAAAAGCATATACAAAAAACTTTGACCTCGAGCCCGAATATTTATTTCAACAAAAATAATAATTCCTTCATATATATTTCAATATTTCTGTATATAATTTTATTATATGTATTATTTATTACTTATACTCCTAGGTAGATTTCATACAGAAATATTTAAATGTATATGGAGGGTAATATTCGACGCATATTTTCTTCAAAACACGATGAAACTTTCCAGATCGGTTAAAAATCTAACTATTTTTTAAAAATAAAAAAAAATCAAAAAAATTTTTAGCTATTTTTAGATAAATTGAGTTGTGCATAACTCTATAAATTCGGAGCTAGTTCTGAATTTTTTTTTTTAAAGTCCCGTATAACAAATACTCGAAAACGCGATATAACAAACGCATTGCATTTACTACCTTATACGAAATAACGAATTTTTCTGAAAATTTATACTCGATATAACGAAGGGTTTGTTAAAAATATGAAAAAATTAAAAAAAAAGAATTGAAAAATTCGCAATAAGAAAAATAAATTTCTTATATCCTATGTCCCTAATCAAGCACTAGTTACTATGGCTTTCGGCTTGTTGCAGAGAAAAAAACCAATCGAACCCACGACCCAAGAACTGATAAGCTCGCACGCTACCAACTAGCCTACAGGGTCGTACGAGAGGACCTTTTAATTTAGGCGTGTACCCACAAGCGCTGTTTTATTTTTCATTTTCAGTTTACTGCGTTTTGAGAAATGTTAAATGTGCAGTCGATTGAGTACAAAACGTTGTTGCGATATGACGAATATGTCGATGTATCGAATGGTTCGTTATAATGTGCTTTGACTGTATATTGATATAGTAAATTTCTATCATTTGCCAAATTCAGTTAACGAATATACTAAAAATAATCGCAAAATTTCGCAATATTTAATCACACCCACTTCGCCCATTTTTTGGAAAAATATAAAAAGTTGTTCCATGTTTTCTCAGTCCCTTATATGAGAGCAAGTACTGTTAGTTTGGCATTGCTGCGATATACTTATATATTTGCTGAACAGTTGGCTTGGAAAGCAATATATGCGCATTATAAATGTATATATTTTATAACTTTCACTAAAAGTACACAAAATGTTCACCCGTTCCATCAGTCGCCTCTGTCACTTACTTAGCCACATTTAGGTAAACAGATACAAAAACCCATATTCAATTTTAGCATTAAAGTTTTTTTTTTTTTGTTTAGTTTAGTTTTGCGGTTTGACGCTATTAATGCGGTTATTTCTATGTAAAACTTTATTTTATAACTTTAGCTATGGTGTGTTTTTGTTGTTGTTCTTACTACATTCACTTGTCGTCTAGTGATCTGGTATATTCATTCATTCATTCCCTACACTCAAAGAAAAAAGTTTCATTATGGTGATGAAATTGTTTCATAAATCGTAATTATTCATCATATGTATGAAATTTTCATAAGTATGATGACAAACTTTATAGAAATTTATGACAAATTTTTCATAGACCTTCATTATTTTATAAAAAAATTTCATAGACTTTGTGAAGAAAATTTTAGAATTTTATTGAAATTTTTATTTGAAATTTAGAAAATATCATTTGCAATTAAAGGTTGAAACATAATTGGCTTAAGTGATTTAATTAAGCTGTTGGTATGAAACAGAAATTTGGAATTAGAATTATTTAAATTTAAAAAATTTTAATTTTCATTTATTACCAACAACTGACTTAAGTCTTTTAATCCAATTATATTTAAGCCTTTAGACGTTTTAAAACTCAAAATCTACTAGAAATTATTTGAAATTTGAAACACCAATTAAATATTAGTGTTTATGAAACATTTCATAAAAATTTATAAAAAAAAAAAATTATAACAAATAAAATTTGTTTTTGTTCCTATTTATGAAATATTTAATAACATTTATGAATCAAATCAAATCAAAGAATGCATGAAACTTTTTCATCATATTTATGAAACATTTCATAAATATCTTATAAAACATCTTCATCATATTCATCACAATTTATTGGACGAAAATCAACGCAGTTTTTCATTATATTTATGAAGTTTTTCATAAATATAATGAAACTTTTTCCCTGAGTGTATATACTGCACAGAAAATAACGTTTTTTTTTATGTTAAAAACTTTGTAGCTGTTAGTTGGTTTTAAAGGTTGGTTGGCTGACTGGGTGTTTGTATTCCAGTTATTTAAAGATTTACTATTTGCGATAAAGTTGCAACACTCGGTTGTTCTTGTTGTTAAGTTGCTGCCATCAGTTTTAAACTCCTGTTTTTTCGCTTTTAATATACTCTGGGCATGAATATCAGTTTAAATTAACAAATAGGTAAATGTGAGTAGTATAAACACCATTTGGTGTTGGTTATACTGCTTTTCTTGACGCATTGTAACATGTTTGTTAAAGTTTTAATAGAGAAATTTTGTGAGTGTTTTGTTTAAATGAAAGATATTATTTTAATGAAACTTTACGATTATTTGCCCCTTTTAAATCCATTGAGAATTATAATTAGTTTACTAATTTTAAAGTTTGCCCCCCCCCTGTGCGTATGAGCGATATTAATAAATGAGCTTGGCATTTTCCTTAATTAAACATTTAAAAAAGTTTCGCTGCGTAAGGGGGAACTTGTTAACTGAGAGATTAATTTCCAAGTTGACTTTTTTTAATATGTTTTCTCTGATGTTGGAAAGATTAGAAGAGTGGCTATAGAATTGGGCATTTTGACAACCACCCCAACGGCCATTTCATAGGTTAAACATAGAAATCTGGGTAAAAAGCCCTCTAAAGTAAAAAACTACATTTTGATTAATCTACTCGATTAACGTTAATCCAATGGGTGTGTAATTTATATAAATATTAGGGTGGCAATGAAAAATCAACTTTGGATTTTTGATTAAGTCCGAGCAGATTATTGTGTCACTTGGTCTAAAACTTACATAGTGAAAATTTAAGACTAATCGGGTAAATCTAAGCCGTGCACATTTGAGTTAAAACTTCACATTTTCAGAAATTCATAACCCTGTTAAAAATCCACATATAATGGATCCATACATTAGCACACATGCTTCATAAATGTCCACATGCATGCATACATGATTCATATGTGTTCATATATGTGCATATGAGGGATTATATATGTTCATGTGTGCGCTTTAACGAACATTGATAATCATACGTGTCCATAAATTTCCATACATAAAAAAAATTTGAATCCAAAATAAAAAAAAAATAAAATATTAATCCTTAATCCTTACTCGATCACGACTGCGGAAATCTCCCCACTGAACTTAATGAAATTTTAAAGAGTTTCCTGTGATTTTTAAAACTTTGAACAAATATATCGCTCATTTACTGCAAGAGTGACATAACTCAAAAAACACGATTTTGTAGAAAACGAATTTAAAGTTTTCAATCCATATCTGCCTAGCTCGAACCTTTCTCTATTTATTTGGTCACGTTGTTAATAAATAGGGGGATTTTAATGTATTTTTAGTGAGAGTTGTGTGTGGATTCGCTAATTATCGAGAGACCCGTGAGTAGCGCAGTTTCTCTATAAAGTATATACTCTTTGCACCCACTTTAAATAAAAAAACATATATATATTATCCTCTTTCTCGAAAAGTACACATGATATTAATATGACATTTTTACACAATATAAAACATGATATTACTAATAAATCCGCATCTTTAACTCAAAAATCGCATTTTTTGACTTATGACAGTCTTGAAGTAAATGAGTGATATCATATAAATAATAATTAGCCAGGTAAATATTTGCATATATGTATTCATGAAGGTTCAATTTACTTTTGTATATGCTCATAAACATGCATACATGTCCATACTTGCTTCCATATATCTCCATACATGTACATTAGAGCGGCATTCTTTTTCGGCTTACGATTTTGGTCTATTATTGCTGCAAATATTGTAGAACTAGATCTAAAAGATTCGCGAATTTGAGAAAAATTGGTTAGAATTAACCCGTGTCGCCCGCTAGTAAAATTTTCGATTTTTCGAAAATTTTTCCTAAACTGCTTTAATAAAAATATGTGAATTTCAATTTATTTTGGCATGCTAAGTACGAATATTTAAAAATCTTCTAAATCGGACTAACGATTTTCCAGATATTGCTACTAGATTTTTAGTAAAAATGGAGTTTTTCTTCCTCCAGTCTACAAATTTTTTAAAAATGTTATTAATTTAATGTAATTTAAATGATAAATTTAAATTTTATTTCCGCACTAGCAAAGTAGACAAAATAACTATTCATTTAAGTATAATATTGCCAATATTGATTGAAGGATGTCTTGAAAATTTACCGACAAATATCTCGGAAAAACAGAAAATTTACATGGTAAAATGGTTAAGCTTTTCAATTTTGTACACATGATTATTGAATGAATATTTACTTTAACTAGTGGTTTTCATTAAATTTCAAATACTTTTGTGGTGCGAAATTTAAGAAAAATTTAATTACTTAACCTTTGGCGAAATGCTCATACGTTCTCTGATGTATGGAAAAAAAAACTAAAATTAATTTTAGATTTTATATTCGATTTAATATACTATTCGTAGTATCTCTCGAATATACTCATCTGTACAGTGGGATGGGGAACGTATACAAAGATGAAGATCAAGAATAAATTTATCTTCAAAGTTTAGTTTTCTTAATAATTAAAAGTTGTAGCTGGCTTTTATCGGCCAATATCCCTATAGGAAATGAGGAGTCAATTGACCTAAAAGTGACTGGTTAAAGAAAGACTTATCACAGGACTGGTATAATTTAATACTGAAGTGGGTTAAGCAGTGTCAATTGTCCTAAAATTACCAATCCTGTGACTGGTACAGGGAGGACATACCACTTAACCAGAATGGCTATTAAGACGAAAAAGCCAGTTGGCCAGAATTTTACCCATTTTAAACAGTTTAGTTTTCGTTTATTTTATACGACATGGCCCTTTTGCGACAGTCTTGTGGTATGCCCATCTTTGGTTAGTCCTGTGGCATGCCACTATGTGGCTTAAAAGCAGGACAACTATGTGGCTTAAAAGCAGGACAAATGACCCCCTCTTATGACAAGCCAATGTTAAAGTTGCCAGTTGTTTACATAGGGTAGGGTTTAGCAGAGGACAGGTCTCTGGCACGAAGGGGCCGATCCTGTGGCACAAGCAGTCCCATTCGCCATAGGGATACAACACTTTTGTTAATTTATATTTTTACTAGATATAATAACATCCTCATAACCGAAAATTAAATCAGAAATAGTTAAATATACAACAAATTATCGAAATTGTCATATTTTGATATTAATTCATCTAACAATAAAAAATGGTTGTTCTGAAAAACATACAAAAACACGAACACACAAAAGTTTTTTTTTAACACGTTAACACATGTTGTTGTTACATTCGTGCAGTAGTCCATGTATAATGTTCGGACAGTTAAACAAAAACAAATAACGGAAGTTACAAAAAGCGATAACAACAAATTTGTTCAATAAAACATTTTGTATGTACAAGTGGTGAGCAGGGTTGCCAGATGATTTTAGTAAGCAATAGTAATTTTACGATCTTCTTTGGAAAAATCGTCAAATCAATTTGAAAAAATAGTGAAAAAAATCTGGAGTTCAGTTTTATCTATTTTGATAATCTGAATAAACGAATACATCTCACTCAGTATTAAAAACGAATATATTTTTTAATTTTTTTTTTGTAAAAATCCAAATAATTTAAGCTCAAAAAATAAGTAAATTAATTTAATAATACTAATTAACTAAACCAGAGAGATATCTCAAAGTGCTCATTAATACTTACGAAAATGATTGTCAGAGTCAAAGGCCGGTATAACAAATACTTGGTATAACGAAGACGCGATATTACGAATGTACAAATTGTTAGTGTCAGCCCGAACAGTTCGGCCAAAAAACTATATTTTGTCGGTTTTTTGATATCTAGAGGCAATGATGACAAATTTTGGTGTTGGAAACATGTTTGTTGAGCCGATTTAATCCGATCTTGTGTATAAAATTTAAGAGAAAAGCCGAAGTTTAGCTATAAAGTTAAAAGTTCGGCCGCCGAACTATTTTCGATTTGGCCGAACTTTCTGAGGCGGAACAGTCAATTCATTGCTTAACTACAGACTTTTGTTCAAATTTGACACTCAAAATAGCATCTAATCAGTACAATAAACTTTTTTCCATCCGCCAAATTTGTCCATAATTCTTTAAAATACCGAATACAGACCAAATGCATTTTCTGGCCGAACTGTTCGGTCGGACACTACAATTTGTTTGCCTGACTACCTTATATAGCGAATTTATCTAAACATTTATACTCGATATAACGAACATCGTAAGGAGTGGATAAACTTTTGGTGGATAAACTTTTAATTAATGCGCCCACCCACTATTCCAGTTTTATTTTTAATTTTCAATTAATTCAGCATTTTGAAAAATGTTAAATGTGCAGTGGATTTAATACAAAAAGTTGTTGCGATATAAGGAATATTTTGATATAACTAATTAGCCTGACAATATATCATTCGTTATTCCGATCTTTGACTGTATTTGGAAAATACTCTTTCTTTTGGTAAAAGAAAAAAATAGAACCCTCACAAAACAAAATGTAAGTTATAATTTTTTTAACTCGTGAAACAATAAAATATTATTCAAATATATGAAGAAATTTGTTTGTTGGGTAGTTCATTTTTTCAAACTTTCTGATTTAACAATTTTAATTTAGTTTGCAAACACTGTTTCGCTTGAAATCCTTTTCAAAAATTTTATAATGAAGCAGTATAAAATATTTTTAAATTTAATTACAATTTTCTGTAAACTTTTAAAAAAGAACTTGAATCGAAAATACTATTTTCCAGAAAGTCGTTTTATGAAACTTCAAGATTTACTTATAATTTTTTAAACAAATATTTTTAGTTATTTTTTTATTTTATTAATTAATGATCATATAATTACAAATTATATACTACTATGGCCTTTGGCGCGTTGTAGCGGAAACAGACCAGTGCCTCTGGTGGGAATCGAACCCACGACCACCGCACTGATAAGCCAGCACGCTACCAACTAGCCTACCGGGGCGCACTTTTAAACAAATAATCGTCATTTTGGCTGCAAAAAGCGTCAAATTGTCATTTAGCCCATTCGTCGAAATGACGATAAATCGTCTAATGTGGCAGCTATGGTGGATAGAGAGAACAAATAAAATAAAACTACCAAACGTTCATTTGTCCAAAACATTTCCTATTGCCACTAAAATTTTGCCGTTGTTGCTAATGCAATAAACACAAACAGTTTATTATATGTTGTTTACAACTACAAACATACAAACATACACACATAAAACTCCAAACTGGAATATACAAACAAATAGACAAACAAACATCAACACTTAAACATTTGAATATGTGAATGCGAAACACAGACAACTTGAGTGCCATAATGGGTTTGAAGTTAAACTCTACAAGGGTTAGGGTCAAAAATATAGGAAAAGCAGAAAAAAAACTGGAAAAATTATAACAAAAAAAGAAACTATAATTTAGACTTAATAAAAACTAACATTTATGTTACTAGGGGAAAACAACACATATTCTCATACTTTATACTCGTTTCTACCTACAATTTTATGGCTAAATAATAAATAAACCTCGGCTAGAGGCAGAAAAGGAAAGCAAACCCCATTTTTACCACTTTTACACAAAACACCTCTAGTCAAAATGAATGAAAGAACATTTTTAAGCGTAAATATACCACAAAAAAAAAGTCTACGAAAAATGTATGTGGAATTTTTGATAATCAATTACTGAAAGCATGCATACATATTATGCCCCAAGTATATGCCACATGTGAACATTAAAATGTTGCAGCAACATTGGTTATAATCACGCACGCTCACACACACACACTCACACAAAAACAAACAATAGTGTATGTGAGTAGAATATCGCCTAATATAAAAAGCATTGCAAGGAATAGCACTTTAGCATACAATATGGCTTTCGTGGTTGCTCACCGCTAATAACATTAACCCTTGTATGATGGAACATTAATTAATCTAGATTTTGGGAAATTTGATAAAGTAGCAATAAGTTTAGAAAATTTAGAATTTTGAGAGTTTTTTTTACATAAAATAATAATTCATTAAACTCTCAGATTTTTATAAAAGTTTAATATATAATAGAGAAAACGCTGTTGTTTCTGACTTTTGATCTTTTTTTTTTTTTTTATTTATTAAATAATCGTGAACTTAAGGCCAACCGATTACAGTACATAACGAATTAAAAAAGAGGTCAGCCAACGGGTTTAGTTTTAGTAGTGGATTTTAGTATAGTGTGGTAATATGGGTGAAGTAGAAAATTATATTTTGTTCTCCTATATTAATGCATTTTTTGACATTAGAGTGAAAATATGACATACGGGCAAAGCGACATATCCCGGATATATGACAAGGTGGCGGTGACACGTCCGGGATCGTACTTTTTGTATGAAAGGGACATATCACTTTAACATGGCGTTGTAATTGAAGGTGACGTATTTGCAAATTTTGGGTGATATCTCTAAAAATAGATTTTTATATGAAATTAAAAAAAAAAAATTTGAATTTAAAAAAATCTGTTATGAATTACCGCCAGCGGGCTCGATCCCACAACATCCCGCTTACAAAGCAATCGCACTACCGCCTCAGCCAATTATGCTCGTGCGTAGTTGCTGGCAAACAAGCAAGTAAAGTAAATTGAAGTCTTAATACAAACAAAAACAAAAGTAGAACCAAATAAACAATAAACCGACATATAAAATGTAAAACGAAACAACACGTTCAAACAACAACATTTAAGCTGCTATATTTAGATTTAAAATATGGCACTCTTACATATCTCAAGCACCAGGATTATGCCCACATTAGCCAACATGCCCTTAGCATATAATATTTTTAAAATTAAAATTAAATTTTAATATTTTTTGGCTTTTTTTATACCTAACATTACATTTTTATTTGAAAGCAAAAAAACTTTGTTCACATTAAAGAAGGAACCGTAAATTTTTAGTAATTTAAAAAAACTCGGCTTTAAAAAAAAATAATAAAATATTTTGCTTAAATATGACGAATTACACACAGTCAACAAAATTAGAGAAGGTGTATTTGATTTAAACCGCGAAATACATTTTTAATATATTTTGTCTCGCGGATTCCAAATCTGTTTTCCAAAATTTTTCTTCATGTCACAATTTTGTGAAAACCGCGACTAAAAACGCGTAAAATTGTGTTATGAACACACTACTCTTACCATTTTTTTTTCAGTTTTTCAATTTTTAAGATAACTTATTTCCTTACGACATTATTGTCGGTTGAACTTGATAATAAATTTGAATTTTTTAAAATTTTGCATTGCGGGACTTTAAAATTGCTGTTACAACCTCAATTTCAATTTACAATAATGTCGTGAGGAAATAAGTTATTTTAAAAATTGAAAAACTGAAAAAAAAATGGTAAGAGTAGTGTGTTCAGTTACAAGTATTATGAAAAATACATTTACAGGAACGTGAAAAATCGGAGCATTTTGATCAAAAAATACACTTTTCTCGTTAATATAGCTCGAACACCTGATGTCGGAGAGTGAATCTAAGGCCAGATTTGGATTCAGCATACCTTGTACCTTTAAAAAAGTATAATTTAGTTCTAGTGGCAAACATATTTCGACCCGAATCTTTAGGTGTACTCACAAGTGCTCCCCACTGTATATTGAACGCTGTTCTCTATAATTAGTTCAACATACGCTTCAAATTTGTTTGTTTTTATAACTTATATTCAAAAAAAAAAACAAACATAATTTTTATTTTAATTTAAATTTATTTGTTATATACACTCACAATATTTTTCCCATAAAGACTACTATACACATTAAATTAATTGAAAACCAGTTACTTTTCTTTTAAAACAATTGTATTTTTTAGTTTATTTTAACCCTTTGTGGCACAATGACGTTAAAACTTTTAATTTTTTAAGCATAAATATGATATTATTGACGGAACTAATAATTACAATTTTTTGTTTTTTAATTAAGTATTTATTTTGTTCAAAAAACTTTATGTTGCTGATATGCAACATTGCATTAATAGTACTGAAAAAATAATGTTAAAGCTAAGAGATATGAAAATTTTTAAAGCAGTTATTTTGATTGTTATAACATAAACTAATTCCACATTTTTCGCAGCTTGTTTGAGTGTAACCTTTGCAGTCCGGAAACTTGCAACGCATCCTTTTATCCATCCAAATTGGCCAATGACATAATGTCTCTGCTACTGCAATTCTAAATTCAGCAGAGTTGAGGATTTTACTTGTGCATCCCTTTTCAGCGCGCATTACACATAGCCATATCTAAAAGGTGGTAAAAAATTCGTATATACCACCGTTTGCTTCGGAGTTAGTTAGTTTTGTAGTGGCCCATAACTGAGTCTAAAAGGTCGGATACCACAAAAGGACGTTCAGTAGAAACGTATCGTTTTTCCTTCTTGTCCCACCGTCTAACTTCCGTTGTTGGGTGTTTTCCTGCTAAATTTGATGCTAGGGTGACGGTTTTGTTATCTCTCCAAGCAACCGCAGCTATGTCAACCCCATTTTAGTTTCTGACCTGTTCTATTGATGTACCACGTGTTTCCTTTTTAAAAGCTTTTTCGTCTGGCAGCTTGCAGTTGGGAATACGGGGCTTTCTAATTGGAGGTCTGATGAGCAGAGCATCGGTGCATGTAGTTGCTACAGTGCTGGTCGACTGAAATTCATTTTCCATCTCAGGTGCTTCCTCTAATTATTCATCAGAACTTAATACGTCGGATCGATGGCATCGTCGTCGTCAGAAAAATCCAGGCCATCTTCACTATCTTCAAATTCCGCTAATACATTTTCCAGGTCTTGAATAGTCAGTTTATGCAATTTTCGACTCATATTGATCTATAAATATAAACACTTCACTTAAAAGAAAATGGTAAAAAATGTATCGTATGACGCAGTGTTGCATAAATGCAACAAACCAATATCAGACCAAAAAACCAAAACGAACTGATTTTGCAATAAAACTATTACTGAATATTGAAATATATATTATTATTAGCGACGTAAACGTGCAAAATCGTTCTATCAGCATTTGCTGCATTTTTATATCTTCTTGAATGGTATGTTGCAGAATTACAGCATGGCGTCATGTAAGGTTAAACTGTTGAAAAATTAATAGACCAAATCGGTAAAAGTAATAGATTGTTTTCGTTTATTTCAATACTAAGTACTCAGTATTTCTTTGGTAATTTAACCGTATATTCCATTAAATAACTAGACCGATTAACTTTTTAAATAACTGTTGAAATTTTAAAGAAAAGTTCTTGTGAGTGTACTGGAATATACTAAACTTACAAAAAAATTTTTGATCATATAGAGCATTGCCTTTCGAATTTTTTCGGTACTTCAGCCATTTAGCTCTAAATTCCTTTTGTATTCTAGTTTTTAGCAATTTGTTGCTTATTTTTGATGACTTAAAATCAAGATTTTTTTGCCAGGTGTCTCTTTGTATATAATTTTTTCTTTAACTTTGCCAAAACAGTTTCCATGGGTCTAAGTTGGGCATCATTTATTTTGGCACATATTGCATTTTCGACGATTTAAATCGTCTATTGTGACTGTGGTGTAGCGGGATTACGCGAGGTCGGGCCAGAAAACTATTTTATAATTTCTATGATATTTTTTGATAAATTTTTTAAGTTCTGGAATACATTTTTTAAAATAAACGTTACACATTTATTGCTACATTGCCGTGGGTAGTAGCTCAAAATCGTGAGCTACTACCCACGGCATCAGCGTCTAGGTTTTATGCCCAAACCAGGTTTTGTTTCTACACTTTTATTATTTTTTATTACTTGCTTACTTACTTAACGAAAACCGGCCAGTGACTCTGGTGGTAGTCGAACCCACGACCCCCGCCCTGAAAAGCCAGCAAGATACCAACTAGCCTACCGGGGCGCACAAGTGTTGAGTAACATTTGTAATACTGTGAAAGGCGTGTTAGAGAAGAATGAGTGTATTTTCTTAAAATCATAACTACATTGTAAATTTTCAAATTTCTGAATCAGACTGCGCAGTTTCTGGTATTGAACCTTCGTCAGTGACCCTGTTTTTTTTGAATAATGTAATATTTGTTTTGTTTTTTATTTGTTCGATTGCGTCTATATAAAATTTCTGTGCAATCACTGACCGTGGTATAGATAAACTGATTTCTAATGCCACATTGTAATACTAATTGAACAATAACGAACGTGCTTATATTTTTTAATAATCAACTAAATAATATTGTTTTATTATCTAAAAAAAAAAATTCTTGTATACAACTCTGTTTATTTTTAATTACCTTATTTAAACAATTTTATATTTTTTTGCCCATACGTTACTAAATCTGTAAATACAAACCATTTAACAAATTTTCTACTAACTTTATTTAAGTTAAGGGCAGAAAAGTGAAAAGAAATACTATTTCAGTAACAATTTGTATCATCTTAATTTTTTTTTTTAAAGATAAACCTCTATTTGCTATTAATGGGTTAATATTATGGTATTGCATGCAATATATTTCCATTCTATGTTTTAAAAATATAGTTTTAACTCGAAGCTTTAACATAACTCGTTTGCATACCTTGGTTTGCTTTGCAGTTTTATATTTGTGTAAATTTTCTTTAAACATTATGGTGCCTAATGGTTATTTTTCACATACGAACCCATAAAACAATTTGTTTTCTCAGGAATTAGAAACATTTTTATTTGGTCAAATTAATATGCATACAATAATTAAACCATAAAATCCCTCAAAACAGAATTTATGTTAAGAACTTTTAAAACAATAAACTTAAACACATTAATTTGCATTAAGATTTTTCTTTATGGAATAATAAGAAAAAAGCACAGCAATTCAAAAGAGAATATTTTTATCTTTTCTTTGAATTAAACAAAGAGTCACGCCATTATAAGCCATATATATAGTGCTGTAATGCTTAGTTTTAAATCATAGTCGTTGTTAATGCTTCCGGCCATGTAAACGGAAATAATAACAATTTCCGCGTAAACTGTATCGGTTTAACAATGACCAACTCGAACTATGAATTGAAGACAAGACATAAATGATTATAACTGTAAAAAAGAATATAAATAATATTAAAAGATAATATTAAAAAAAAAAAATATGAAATGAGTTATAGATTTTTTTTTTAATTCTTAGAAAAATGAAAAGAAGACAAAGTATGACAAAATAACAAGATTTTAAACAAAGATAATAATATTTCTTTTTTAAAAGAACAATTATACATTAATATATACTCACAAAAAGAAAGAGCATCATGTTATGATAGTTTAAGAGCATTATATTATGATTGAAACACGTAACAATCATAATATGATTCCCATAATCATATTATGATTCTAGATGATGATAAAATCATTCGCAGAGATCATAATATGATCACTCAGAATCATGTTTGTGATTGTTACGATCATCATATGGTAATTATTTGTCGCCAAACATGCTTAATCATATTTTTCCACTGTGCTAACTACCCAGGTAGAAATTAGAGGCAGTACAAAAAACAAAGCGCTGTCAAAGCGTTTGTGTTCGATAGTACAAAAATAAGAGAATTTTCAGAATGTTAGTTGCCAATGGCGTGAAATAAAATCATTATAAAAGCATTATGTTTAGGTTTTTTCTCCGCAATTTTACGTTTCCCGGGAGAGCGGGAAATTTTTTTAAATTTCCCGGGATAGAAAAAAATAGAAATTTAGATTATTTACTTTTAGCTTTTAATAAAGAAAAAGTATTATTCTCTAGATATGAAATCAAAAACAAAAACATAAACATAACAATTCAATTAAATTAATTGTAGAATATAAAAAATACAGGTTCTCAAAATATGAGATCGAAAACAAAAACATAAAAATTCAATTCTTAAAATACGTAAAATATTTTAGAAAACTTAAACTAAAATTTATTTTGTCGGCTTAGGAAATAGTTCTTTAATACACTCAAAGCATTTATTGAAAGTCTATTTCTGATTTTATTAACAAATTCTCCTGTTACGGAAAACACTCGTTCGCTTTCCACCGAAGTTGGACGAACAGTTAGAAGTGCATTAAACAACTATTCAATATTTTGAGTTCAAAAAATTTGAGTTCTTTTTTATGGAACATTTTGCAGGTTTTTTGGAGTTAGATTGAGAGCATAAATTAACGTTATTAATAGCTGCATTTAAAACTTGTTCAAATGTTTTATTTTCTACAGCAACACATTATTCAACATCGTCATAATCATCAATTTCCTCAGTACCATTAGATCCGCCAAAACTACGATTAAATAGAATTTCTGCATATCCAATTACAGAGCACTTAGAATCATATGAAAACAAACTATTTTCATTATTGTCGTTGAAGAAATCCGGTTCTTTTAAATATTTTACCAATGTATACAATTTTTTGTATCTCCTTTCATCATTACGTAGATGAATAGATTGAAACAAAATTTTGCTGAGTCAACAAAATTTTAGTCAGGAGGGTGCTTGCCAAAAAATTGCTAATGTCAGCAAAATCTTTTGCTGAAAATCCGCGAGCTGATTTTTAGCAACAAAATTAGTAGATTCAGCAAAAGTTTTGCTAACACTTAGTGGATTAGAAATAAAAAAGCCTTGCAAAAAATTAATATTTTTTTGCAGAATTTTAGTAGACTGAAAAAAACCCAAAAAATTTGTATAAAAATTGTAATTTAGTTAATTTATTTGCTGAAAATCATAATACATATTTTTGTGATTCTTTTAAAAATAATTTACAATACATTACAAAATATTAAAATGTTCATACTCCCACATAGACGACATGATTTAATGTAATATCTAAAAAATAGAAATAATTATATATAACACAAACAAAATTCTCTTTCAAATACTTACATCAATGGTTATCTAAATGATGCTATCTTTTAAAGGACGCAACTGCCGAAGATAATTATAGAAACGAAAAAATAAACAAAAACAAACGAAACGAAAAAACAACCCTTTTTTGCAATAAGAAAAAGTAACCATAAAAATCTACCTAAGACGTGTGTCTGTGTCTTTCGCTTTACTCTGTCTACATGTCTGTATATGTTTGTTTGTTTGCAATTTGACCACACTAGATTATAAATCTATAAACATTTAGTTTAGAAATACATATTAAATTTAAATATTTTATTTTGTCTTTTATTTAATTAAAAGACAATTATTTTTTCAAGCCGGTGACAACGCAAAATTTAAGGTGTTTTAATCCTCAATTTTGTTTTATGTATGAAAAACAGATACAAAAATCTTCCATGGTTGATTTTTTTATATTGTCTTACTAGCGCTGTACTTTTTAGTATCATTTTCCTCTTCTCTACTACATCAATCTGGTTGCCGTCCACACTATTAATGTGCTTATGAGCAAAAATTTTTTTAGCAAAATAAATTAGTAAAACATAAGTATAATATTAGTAAAACATTAGTTCAACAGTTAAGTGCTGAATAAGTATAACAAAAATTTTAGCTTAAAACAGAATTTTAGCAAAAAATTTGCTAACAAATAGTATACCTGATTTACAAGAAGTTTTACTAACTTTTCTACTAACTTATTTTTTTGAGTGTAGATTTTAAAGCTTCAAGCATATAAGTCAAGCAAGGTAACAATAGAAATTCCCGGGATCTCGCTAGGAAAAACCCAGGAAAGCGGGAAAGTAAAATAATTAAAACTCCCGGGAAGTCCCCAAATTATGTTGGATTGTTTCTGACACGTTCCCAAAAAATACTTCGGGAGTACTTTACTAGAAAAAAATCACCAAAAACACAAAAGTTTGAGAAAATTTTGTGCATTATTTGAACAATTAAAAAATCCTTCAAAGGTTAAATATCTGAGTCATAAATTTTAGTAGTCTTTATTTATGAGTTTCTGAATAAAAAAAGTTCGTTTTAATAACCGACTTTTATACGAAACATTTAATTTTTAGACATATGCTTTTTACTCATTTTTGAAGCCCATTTCCTTGCAGCTATTTTAAGTTATATTAAAGCAAAACATATTTTTTTTTTTAAATTCAAAAATAAATATGAATGGCAAAAACAACTTTAAAAATTATTAATTTAATCAATTAATATGGTTTCCATCAACTTCGAAAATATCTTCTGGTTAATAGTTTAAAGAATTTTTTGGAATTGGTCCCAAAAAGACAATATATGCATGTCTAGAATAAAGTTATGATTTCTTTATATTTGATCATGCCTATCTCGCCTACTATTTATTAAAATATATGATATAAATATATATATATTTTCAACCTTGTGTTCAATGAAACAATAAATACGCTCATTTTGAATTAAAAAATATCCAGCGGATCTATGACGTGCCTTAATATAAAGTACACGGTGACGTATGAGTTATAAAAAATTATTATATTAATTACATCCCTATGGGGAATGGGACCGGTTCTGCGTGTGCCACAGGATCGGTCCCTTCGTGCCAGAGAGCGGTCCTCTGCTAAGCCCTACCCTATGTAAACAACTGGCAACTTTAACATTGGCTTGTCATAGCAGGGGGTCATTTGTCCTGCTAACCAAATATGGGCATACCACAAGACTGTCGCAAAAGGGCCATGTCGTGGAAAATAAACGGAAACTAAACAGCTGCCAATGAGTAAAATTCTGGCCAACTGGCTTTTTCTTGTTAATAAGCATTCTGGTTAAGTGGTATGACCTCCCTTTACCAGTCACTGGATTGGTAATTTTAGGACAATTGACACTGCTTAACCCACTTCAGTATTAAATTATACCAGTCCTGTGATAAGTCCTTCTTTAACCAGTCACCTTTGGGTCAATTGACTCCTCATTCCATATAGGGATATTATGTATAAGTTTTTTATGAAGGTATTTAAAAAAATCTTTTTTTGGATTATAAACTAAATAAAATCAGAAACTTTATAATCAGAGGTTTAATTAAAAAAATTATAAATTTTTAATCGCCTAACATAAAATTTTAAAAATGTAGTAAAATTTCAAAATGTTTTAAAATTTGTTCTTAACAGCCTTAAGTAACTACTTATAATATAACTTTGTTTCTTTATTATTATTTGCAAATAAACCTTAAAAAAATAAAATACTTACTTTAGTAAAACATGAAAAGAGGGGTTGACAAAAATATTTGATATTTTTTTTTATTGATAAATACACTCAGGGAACTTCTGCTGTACATATTTATAGCTGTTAGAGTAGTAATACAGTATCTTTATTTTTAAGTGAAAAAGCTGCCATTTGTGAAAGAAATTTCAGTTTTGACTAAATTTGTAGTTTTCATTGAAAAAAGTTAAGCACATGAAATTAATGCACTATGAATTTACATTAATTTTTTCATATTTTTGTTTTCTGTACTTAAAAAACTATACTTAAAAATATAATATAAGTAAACGATTGTTCATTTTTTACTATATATTTGGTTAATTTTTACTACATTTATGATTTGTTTTATTAACAGTAAAAAACCAATGACAATGTTAGTTGAATTTAATGAAATGCAAGTCGTCCTTTTTTTAAGTGAAATTTGATTTGATTTCAACTACATTTGCAGTGGTCTTTACCTACATAATATTTTAAGTGTATTAAGGTAATAAAAAGAACTTTAATTAGAACTGGAATTTTATGACGAAATATATTTTACTTACTAATTTATATATGACAAAGCCACATCATACAAACTTCTGTAATTTTTTACTCTTTCCACCAAAGTTTTTTGTATTATGGATAACTACCACGAATAGAGGTGGAGGGAGAAACTGAATATTTGTGTTTGAAGAAATTCCAAAGTAATTAAATTGAAAAAGGAACCATGAAATATTTAAGTACGTACTAGGGTTGTCACTCGAATACAAATTATTCGATTAATCGAACGAACGAAAAAAAATTTAAAAAATATGGTTTTTGAGTAACGAATAAATTTTGACGATTAATCGCATAAAATTAATAATTAAATAAAACTTTTTCGAAAATTTACCAATTTGGAGAAAATTTGTATAATAAATGGTATTGAAGAAATTACTGAAGTTTTAAAACTTTTATTAATCGTTTTCCAAGACATCGACTCTGTAATAATGGGTAAAAGTAAGTGATATGACTTTCAAGCAAAACCATATGAAGGAATTCACAGATAAAGTGCAATCGTTGAAACATAGCATGATTTTTGAAGTTTGAACTATACAAAATTATACAAAAGTATCAAAAATATTGATAGTTTACACACAAAAAAAAAAGTTAGTAGAAAAGTTAGTAAGACGTCTTGTAAATCAAGTATACTACTTTTCAGCAACTTTTTTGCTAAAATTCTGTTTTAGCTAAAATTTTAGATATATATAGATATTCAGCACTTTACTGTTTTGAACAAATGTTTTACTAATATTTTACTAATATTTTACTAATATTTTACTAATATTTTACTAATGTTTTACTATTTATTTATTTACTTATTAATTTTTTAAAAATTGAGCTAATAAGCACATTAAAAGTGTAGACGACAACCAGATTGAAAAATATACATAGAATGAAGTAGATGTCGCTGCATTAAAGACAAAATATAGTACATAAGTTTAATAAACATTAAATGTGTATTTGTAAACTAAATCTTTATAATGATTTTTAATGTATTGTGACCAAATTGACAATTTGAAATTACAAACAAACAATATAAAAGTTAGTAAAACGTCTAGTAAATAAAATATAATATTTCTCAGCAAAATTTTTTGCTGAAATTGTGTTTTCCGCTATAATTTTAGTTGTACTTATTCAGCACTTTACTGAGTTGAACTAATATTTTAATAGTGTTTTACTCATTTATTTTGATAACAAAATTATGCTGATAAGTGCATTAATAGTGTGATCGACAACCAGATTGAAAGATATACGCAGAATAGATGTCAAATAGATATAGCGGCATGTCAAGATGATACTAAAAAGTACAACTTTTGTAAGACATATAAAAAAATCAGCAATGGAAGATTTTTGTATCTGCTTTCCATACAAAGGGACGCTAGCAATGAGAATACATATGTGGTTTGAAAAAACTTTAATTTTGTGTTGTCACCTGCTTGTCAAAGTAAATGTCTATTAATTACAATAAAGACAAAATGAAATATTTTAATTTAATAAACAATAAATGTGTATTTTTAAACTAAAGCTTTACAGTGATTATTAATGTAGTGTGGTCAAATTGCAAACAAATATACGTTCAGATAATCATACAAAAGCGAAAGACATGGCCACACATCGTAGGAAATTTTTTATGTTTCCTTTTAATATTGCAAAAAAAAGCGTTGTATAACCATTGATGTAAGTAGTTGAAAAATAATTAAGTTTATGTTAATATATATTTCTATATATTTTCAGATATTAAAATAATTCATGTCATCAATGTGGAAGTATGAATATTTTTATATTTTGAAACGTATTGTAACTTTTTTTTAAAAGAAAATCAAAATTTTTTTTAAGTACTCCAGCAAATAAATTAACAACAATATAATTTTCTACACACTTTTTGAATTTTTATGAGTCTGCTAATATTCAGGAAAAATTTTATTTAGTTTAAGAAGGGATTTTTTAACCAACTAAGTGTTTGCAAAAATGTTGTTGAATCTGCTAATTTTGTTGCTAAAAATCAGCTCGCTATTTTTCAGAAAAACATTTTTCCTAATAGATGATCATTCTTTTTATTTTAACCTATATTTTTTTTTGTGATTAAAAAGTTTTTTGGTAAATTTAGCAACTGCTTTTCTAAAATCAGTAAAATATTTTGCTAAAATCAGCAACAAAAATTAGTACAAAATTCAGCAATTTGTAAAATTAGAATAGTAAAATATGTTATAAAAACAGCTCGTTATACTAAAATTGCCGCCGTTATAAGTTTAACTAAATTTGTGCACCCGGTAGGCTGGCTAGTTGGTAGCGTGCTGGCTTATCAGTGCGGGGGTCGTAGGTTCGATTCCTACCAGAGGCACTGGTCTGTTTTCGCTACAACGCGCCGAAAGCCATAGTAGCTAGTGCTCGGTTAGGGTAATAGGATATAATATGTAATTATATGATATGTAATTAATGAAATGAAATGAAATAAGTTTAACTTTTTGACGATTTTTAAAACTGTAATTACAGTAGTCTAAAATGATTGCATTTTTGAATTGGCATTTTTTTAGTATTCCAATTGATGTCCAAATTCATAAAATTTTTAAATGATGAAATACTTTAAATATTTATGTACTTTTAAAGTTATTTTCATTCGCTACTCGTTCGCTTAATATAATAGTTTTTAAAAATAATTCGCTTGATAGTTTGATCAAAAATTGGTTGATTGTTTATTCGAAGAAAATAAAAAGCCGAATAAATGACAACACTAAAGCGTACATATAATGCTGCCAACTAACTGCTTAATGTTTTCATGCCGTCAGTATAAATGTTCGCAACGAATAAAACCGGAAGTTGAATGTTGTAAGAAAATATGCCAAATAATGAGTGAATGAACGAGTTTAACATTTTATGATGATACTTCTTAGTTTTTGATATAAAGTACTAACTACACCATTTCAAGCTTAATTTCGGCAGAAACTACGGAGTTTTATCATTTGTGATATGATATTCAGATTACTAACGTGTATTTCAGCAAATATAAAAAGTCTAATGAAATTATCACTGAATTTTTTTTAAAATAATTTGCAAATTAAACAATCATGCGCAATTCAATTTTAATTTTTATAAATGAGAAAATTTAAATGCAGTTGGAAATATATGAAGTTCAGTCACATGCAAATCGCTACAATATTTTAAAAAAATGTAAATGAGCAATAAAAACCTACATTTATCAAATACCAATTACTAATTTTTACAGTCAATTGTAAATATCCTTTGTCAAGTTTAAAAATGAATGGTCAATTGTAACTACCCATTGTCAATTGTAAATATCCATTGTCACATGTGTGGAGTCAGAAAATACATCAAGGAGAAGGTATACCATTGCTTTCGAAAAAAAAACATTCAATTAAAAAATGTAATATGAAATTCAGCAGATATAAGAAATAAAAATCTATAAAAAATACAATCATCAGAAGAGAAAAAAATTTCAAAAAATGTAAAGTGTATTTCAGAAAGTAAAATGCCAAATTGAATTGCAGTTCAGAATAATTATTTGCAATCAAAACATATTTAATTTAATTCAGGACTTATAACGATATTACAGTCATAAAATCCAAGGAGTGTCTAAATTTAGGATAGATCATGCGACACGACATCGTGCGAGACATGCATGCGTCTGTATCCATATCCCCAAATTTGCACAGATGGACAAAAAAGGATTTCCATCTTAAATTCGAGTTTCTTTTCTCTAAACTCCTGTTTGTCCATCTGTGCAAATTTTTTGGATTTGGATGCAGACACATGCGTGTGTTTTGTCCGATGTCGTGTCGCATGATCTGTCCGGTGTTGATTGTATCTCCTAAATTTACACACCCCTTGTAAAAACATTGAAATAAACAGTAAATATAAATTGTATTTCCGATATTGCATATGGAAGCAAAACAGAAAGAATTTGAAGGAATATCATTTCACAATTGGTATTATTAGCCATATTATGAAAAATATGTATCAGAAGACTTTCCTTCTCTGAATCCACACTTTAATGCATTCCAGGAGAAAGTTTTAAAATATACCTTATACTGGAATTAGCCCATACCACAGTGAACACATATTATAAATTTAAGGTTTCTAAATAACAAGTGCACTCAGGTAACTAATGCTTTAAAAATATGTAGTTGTTTGGATTGTAATACAGTTTCTTCACTTTTAATGTAAATGTCAGTCATTTTTAGAACAAATTAAATGTTTTACTAACCTTGTAGAGCGTTTAAAAAAACATACCACATCAAATGACTGTTTTATGATTTTACATTCCTTTTTTTACAATAGTTTTTTGTTATTTAAAAAAATTAAAAAATAAATAAATGAATGTTTAGTTTTTACTAAAATGTGTGGTTCATTTTTACTACAATTGTTAGTCATTTTTTGAACATTAAAAAACAAATGACAATGTTAGTTGAATTTACTGAAATGAAAGCCGTCCTTTCTTTAAGTCAAATCTCATTTGTTTTTAACTAAATTTGCAGTGGTCTTTACCTACATAGTATTCTAAGTGTATGACTATTGATACCTGTACATTTACATTTTACTAAATTACAATTGACGTTTTCTTAATGTTGGTGATAACTTTGGATTTACCAAAATTTTTTCTCATTTAAATTTCCTATAAAAATTTAACTTTGATATTAGCTGGACAATAGTTTTTCCGTCTGATATTAATGTGATATTTTAAGAAATTAATCTTGAAATGGTGTAGACTGCTTAGTTTGTTTAAAGGGCTGTATCAGCATATTTTTTATTTTTCATATTATAGCTTTTCCTACAAAGTAAAAGCTTCTCAAATTCTATGAGTGGGTTGCAAGTGTCCAAGTGCGAAACCTGAAGTTGAGTTAAATAACTAGTTTGTTTAATAAGTAAAATACAGTTTACTTGAAACGACGTGGTTTGGCATAATAAGTAAACTTTGAATAATAAAAAATCATAAATAATTCTATGCCATAGAATTTATTCGTCATAAGGAAAGAAACTGAGAAGTGTTGAAAAATAATAGCAACATAATTTTGTAATTAGTTTTCTAAAAATAAAGTTAATAAACGTTGTTATAATCATAACCCTTTACTGTATGGTGTTACATATCGCACACCTAGTTCAAAAGTGACTCAACTCAAAATTTTTAATTTTTCAGAAATCGAAAAAAAATATTTGCAGTTTTATACCAATTGAAACATAAAGAAAGACATAACTTTTTTGTAGCACCAGTTAACAACAACAAATTACACTGATATTTTTTTATAGATAAACAACTGTATTGTGCATAGTGTAAGTATATAAACCCGAAAAATTAAAATTTTGAATTGAGTCACTTTAGAACTAAGTGTGGGATATGTATATGTAACGAGTACTTTGAAGCTATATGTGACCTTGTGTATTAATCTAACTGAAATTTTTTTTTCTCAATTATTATATTTAACAGCAAGCATTTTTGAAGTAACAGTAAATTTGAAAAAAAAATTAATTTTTATAAAAAAAAAAAATTTAATTTTTCATTCGTCCGTAAACGCGAAAAACGCGTAAAAAGTTTTTCTTTGTGTTGTTAAAAATAATAAAATTATAAAAAAAGTATATAATCATTAAGTTTAGAATAAGTCTGTTCGATTACTTTTCCAGTAAAGTAGTAACAAAATTACAGAGAGTAAGAAAAATTCTCAAAAAAGTAAACGTACGGAAAATTTTGTAAGAATTGGTAAAATAGAAAAAACGGCTGATTTTAAATACCAAAATTTAAAATAACCAACTATTTTTTATGGAAAAGATAAAAGTTAATAGAAATTGTCGACCCGAAACAATTTTGAAAGTTTTTAAACTTCTTTCATAGTTAATTCTTTAATATTTTCCACTTTAAATCCATAAAAAATTATAATTTTATTTAATATTTGGTTTGTGTTTACTAAAAATACAATTCGTGTTTCGTGGCGTCTTCTAGAGCCATTTTGTTAAACTGATCTAAACAATTGTTATAAATTATAGTTGAATTAATTAATTAGTTTGAGTTTAGAACGTTCATAACTTGTCATCCTTTCTGTACCGTATTCAGACATGGGTGGCTTTAATTACATATCACAATCATTCACTTGTGAAATTTGTCATATACACTCAAGAAACTTCTACTTTAAAAATATGTAGTTGTTTAAGTTGTAATACAGTTTCTTTATTTTTAATATAAATGTCAGTTATTTGTAGAACAAATTAAACTTTTTTTAAATAAACTACAAGGTTATAGTTCATTTAAAAAAAAACAAACCACATAAAATGACTGTTTTATGATTTAACATTCATTTTTTACAGTCGTTTTTTTTGTTATTTAAAAAAATAAAAAAATAAATGTTTGTTCGTTTTTCACTAACATATGTGGTTAATTTTTACTACAATTGTGGTTAATTTTTTGAACATTAAAAGACAAATGACAATGTAAGTTGAATTTACTGAAATGTAAGTCGTCATTTCTTTAAGTCAAATCTCATTTATTTTTAACTACATTTGAAGTGGCCTTTACCTACATAGTATTCTAAGAGTAATTAATAATTTCCAATATACGCTCACACTTGTTGGCTTAAAGGGTTCCTTGCAAAATTTTCAATTTTGTCAATGCCAGGCATGGGACATAATATTTGTGTATTTAATTACAGGCCAATTAGTTTTTTATGTCTAATTACATGTAATTGAGTAATTTCGCTGTAATGAAATACCCAGATGTTGTTATTAATCCCCATGGTTGGTATTAAAATTATTAAAAATATTCTAAGGAAGCGTTTAAGCTCTTAAGTGTGCGTGAGGGCCTGAAAATATTAATGATATTGAAAAAATTTCACAAGTGAATGATTGTGAACTGTAATTGACTACGCCCATGTCTGACCGTATTCGACGTTAATTCTATAATCTTACAAATTCTAATGTTTTTATTATATATCAAATATTCACTTTTTTGTTACAGAGATTAATTAACTAATTCTCTTTTGGTAAGCTCATCAACATCATCATTATTGGTAAAAGCAAATTAAAAAAAAACAAAGAATTAATTTATTTATCGAAAAAGTTTTTTTTTTTTTTTTAATTCGTTCAAGTATTGTGTATAGGGATTAAGTATGGCCGTTGAAAATGTTTTTTATGGTGAGAATTTCAACAATTTCTATTAATTTTATTTAGCAATTGACATGACCACATAATCATTAAATGGAAAAACTAAATAAAAACACAAACCTCCTGCTTCAACTCAAGAGTGTCATACAACAGAACACCTAAATTTGGAAATCTTTTGCCCCTCTCACTCTTCTTCTATTGGTTAACAAATCAATGGAATTCAATTAACGCTGTCAATGTAAAAAATAAAATACCGAACAAAACAGATGAAAAATTGTAACATTAAGCCACAACTATTTTTTTTTTCGTTGGTAGGTATTTATTTATATTCAATGTTTTTTTTGGGTTGTATTTTATTTTATTTTTATTTTTTGTTTTGGGTGGGTATTAAATGAATAAAAGAGTCTTCGGCCATCAATTTGCAAATTAGTTTTGAAAATAAAATATAAACAACAACAGCAACAAATTCCGTATAGAAATATAACAATATGAAAACAAATGCCCACCGTAGTTTATCAAGCGGAAACGGATGTAATGTATTTGTGTTTTTACAGCATTCGATAATAATCAATTTTCTCTATTGTTGTAACTGTTTTAGTTGATGTTTTATTTTATTATTTTAACAAAAAAGAACATGAAAAACAATACCAATAATAGAATATAGTATAGTAATTAATGGTCTGTAAAGCTAAAACGGGAAATAGTAGAAAGAAAATCGCAATAAATTGTAATAAACTTATCAATGCTGAAATTATTTGTAACAAATTTATTTGCTACATAAATTTATCATATTGCTAAAATACTTAATTGATTTCGGGTTTCTTGAGAGCACTCAAACGTCATTATAAAACCATAAGTCCTTTGAAATATATTTTCAATGATAATTATTTATTACTTTTGAAGTTCGTTGTAATTAATCAAACTTAAATCAAAAGTAAACATAATTTCAAATTAATAAAAACTATTTCATTTTACAAATAATGTGTAATTGTAGTTTTTTATTTTCTATTAAAAAGTTTGAAATAATATTAATTATATTTTTTCAACTCTTCCAAATAGCTACAAATACGAATAAAAAAAATAACAGAATTAAATTTTTACCAGAAATCGAGGTAAAATACACATATTGTAAAATATTTATATAATGCTATATGTCTATTGTTAAATGATAACGTATGAGTAATATTAAACTACATTTTGTTAACACTCATACGCCATGTAGAACCAGTTGTAAAGTGACTTAATTTTGAATCACCAATATTTACTTTTAAAAATACGTGTTTTATGAAATTTTACTTAGCCCCTTACTGTATGGTGTTACATATTTGTAAATAATAATTTGATTAAATGCAGCGCCTGATATAAGTAATCAAGACATATTTTTTTTTTATTAAATACTATAAAGCCACATATCTATTGTAATATCTAATATCTTTTATATCCAAAACAATGGTAAATTTGGAGATATACCCTTGTTTGTGGCAAGAAAATAGCAAAATTTGAAAAGAACGGTGATTCCAAAAAAAAAGCTACTTTTATAATTTTTAAATAATTACACTTTATAGGCAGTAATCATTAAGAAGTAATTAAACAAACTAATTGGATATGAAGTAGAACTCATCTTTCTCAGCTTTCCAATACACATGTTTTAGTTTTTAGATATTCGCTATATTTTTGATGATCCGAAATTTGGACTTTTTTTTTGTTTTTTGGTAATAAAATCTTAAAGAGTATAAATATCGCAAAACGACAAAAAATTTGTTCACTTATTTTCCATTTACTATCCAAATATATAATTTTCATTAAGATTTGGAGTTTCATGCAGTAAGGGTTTAAACTTATTAAACGTAAATACAAGAAAGCTAAAAATTCAATAAGATTTCGTCATAACTTGTCATATCATTAACGCGCATGATACCTACACATAGAAAAAAATCATCTTTAAAGCTATTACATATAATAACTACTTATTTTGAAAGTGGTATGAGTCCACCTGTTTTTGAAATGAGATATAAAGGGATTTGCATTTTAATGTTTTTTAAATTGTAAACGGCAACTTTTGTACAATGTTTTTATACACATCTTCCCAGGGACATTGAATTTAATTATAAAAAATCTGCGTTTTTTTCGGTATTAAATGGATTCATACCTCTTTCAAAAATAAAATCTTCTGTTGTACATAAGCATACACACAAGGGTTATACAATTTTTTCGAAAAGTTTTTACATATCCACATACACAGTGGGAGATATCACAAAATTTTAGGAAATAATTCGGACATTTCTTACTTAGTGGTCCTATTGCAATGGAATTTGGAACAGGCATAGGTGACGTAATATGAAGTTTTGATTTTAAACCTTAAAGACCCCCAGGGAGCGGCAATATGACCACCCAAAATGGGGATCTTTTTTTATATAAAATTTTCAGTGCTCTTCAATCTAATCCAATTTTCTTAGATGTGTGAGTTTTCTCTAATAGTTCCCGAGATATTCCCATTTGAAAATGAGAAATTTCAAATTTGGTCCGACTCAGGTCCAGTTTTTTGGGAATAGCGCGACGAAGTAGGGACCTATAAAATATTTAAAATCTAGGGTTTGAAAGATTAGAAGTTGTCAAAGTTTAATGACCTATGCCAAGACTTTAGGGTAGAAACTTAAAATTAAAACACCGACTACAAAAGGTTCACCAAATTTAATAAAAGAGACATTTTCTGTAATAATAATTAAAATTTACGTCTACCTTTATTCCGCTTTATAAAACTACTGGTAACGAAGTATCAATCGTTGTAAACTCGTTGTATCATATATAACAATAAGTATTTAAAATAAACTTTTGAGAATTTAAATTAACATTTAAAAATTTTAGATTTTATTAGCACTTTTTAGAAAAAAGTAAAAACATATTTAAAATAAAAAGAAAACAAACTTAGTCAGATTTCAAATATTTTTCTCATTAGTTTAAGGTTGATTTCTACGAGATTTACATTTTTATTTCTGTGTGTAAAGCCAATTATACCATTTTGGTTTTAAGTACTTACAAGGGAGGCATTTTGCAGATTTAAAGAACTTTGGATATATTGTAAAGGAGCAAAAAAAAAGGGGACACAACTTTTTCTTAAGCTGCCCATTCTCACGTTCAAGAGTTAATTAGTTGGGTTAACAATGCACTTTGGCCAAAGTGGCTTAGTGCGTTGCAAATAAATAATAATAAAAAAAAAAATTAATTTGGTTTTGTAAAGGGTCCGCCATCTAACGTTTTTTTTTCGATGCCGATTTTGCCAAAAAAATCATCTTTTCAGATGAAGCTCATACTGCATGGCCAGCCGAGGCAGCCATTTGAATGAAATTATTTTCCATTATTAACCGGAAGGATTGTACTTTCAAATAAAAAAGAAATTTGAGAAAATATTCAGTAGTTTTTTTTTATAGCATTTTCAAAAAAAAAAAGTTATTTGGCGGACCCTTTATAAAAACTTGTCTTTAATTTGCGAAAATTAGAATTATTTGTACACAAAGTTAAAGTACTCAAGAGAACAACAATTTTGATACCCAAATTGCCTATATAGTGGACTCAGAGTGGCCACATTTTTTAATTATTTGAAATATAGGCCAAAAAGGCTCTTGGGAAAAGTCGCATAAAGACCAATTGATTTCGAATATCAGTGAAAGCTCAAACACCCACTCGAATGTGTCTTAAAATATCTTTCATTTGATAACAAATGTGTCTAGAGTTACTTTAAATAGAACAAAGTAAACCGAAAATAGCGTTAAATGGGGCCATTGTTGACCCCAATTAGTAACGTTTGGGCAGCTAAAAACATATAGAAGGCTCATTAAGATCAGCGGGTCATGGTCGATAAATCTCTTTTTTTTTATTAATAACATTTAAACCGATTTTTGCCATTTTCAATACCGTGCTATTTGAAAAGTGAAAAAGAGTGACCTTAAAGTTAAATTAAATAAAAAAAACAATAATTCATAGATTGGCACTCTTTAATCGCTTTATCGACATTATATTCGGTCTTATAACTGAACTCCAAATTTAAACAACTAGGAAAATCTTAACAAAATACATCTAATTGTACTTTAAGTAATAGATATTTAAATATTCAAATTACTACTAATACTTTTTTTTTTGTTTATATTAATTGTTAGTAATTATTGAGTATATATTAGGACGCCCCTTAATATAATGATTTGTAGATTTTTGTTCAACCCCAGTTTTTTTTTTTTAAAGAGAAGCAACACTCTGGAAATTCTTCATATTTAGTAAAATTGTATAGTGGAGAGATGAAGGGTGGGAAAAAATGGAGGGCTTCAAACATGGCAACACTGAAATTGCTCGAGATGATAAGTCTTAGAACAGTTGTTGCTCGCCACCTGATTGATAGTTGGCGAACTTATTGAAGCTTTTTGGTTCATAGCCCTGATTCATTATTTTACTTCGGTGGGGTTAAGTGCTATGGGAACACCGAAGGTGGCCGCTGCGATACATATGAGGGATAAAAAAATCATACATATAATTTTTTCTAAATTGATGATGCCGTCACGGGGAATCGAACCCGGGACCATCTGTGTAACAGTCGAACGCGATAACCAATACACCACAGCGCCCATGGAAATGGTTGCAAATGGAAGAAATCGATTCTTTTTTTTGAAAATATTAGCCCGTGACGGTTGAAAATTGAAAATTTTGGAAAAGAGTGTATTAATATTATTAATAATTCCCAAAATTCGAAATTTTAAAAACATTTACATTTTATCTCATTTATTTATTTTATATACTCAAATTTATTTATCACTAACCCACTCCAGCCTGGAATCCAAAATGACCCACAATTTTGATAGAAAAACTAAAATGTCTTTTTATTTTTAAATAAATTTAAAGAATTTTTAAAATGCTAGGAAATTTACAGAATAACAATTTTCATTTTATAAGAATGTAAAAAAAGATTTACCCCTTAGTTGCCGGGGTACAAAAAGACCCATGAAACTTAATTTATTTTTCCGAAAATTATGAAAGCTCTTGTTCTGTAAATTTCCGTATATTTCCTAGTGGGTCTTATTTTTGGCCAAAAGTGTAAAAATTAACCCTATATGCATCGAGTTACATAAAATAATTATTTTTATCAAGTTGAGATTTTTTTATCAATTCAAAAGCTTAACAGCCTTGTAGTCAGAATTGAAATTAAGTTTTATGGTTCTTTGTAGTCCCCAATCTACTAGGGGTTAACGATAAATAAAAATAAAGACAATTATAGCGTTAATAAACTTAAGTGATATTTTTCCGAAAATTATGCAAACTTTGATGAAAACATTAAAATTTTGTTAAATTTTTCACAAAAAAAAAAACTATTTTTATAAAATGTCCAGAAAACGCTCCAAATACCAACACGAATTAATATTTTTCCAATTTATTTTTTTCTTTAATAAAAACTATTATATAATAAAAAAAAAACAAATCGACATCTGCAAATTAAGTATTTAAAAAATCTTTAAAAATAATTTAAAAAAAAAAACGTTTTTGCATTTTTATGAAATTCGTGGGTAATTTTGGATGACTGGCTAAAGTGGGTTAGTGATAGCCGATGAAGTCAGAATTACATATCTGGATAATTTTAAGTATATTAAATAAATAATTGATAACAAAAGTAAATTTTTTTAAAATTTAAAATTTTGGGAATTTGTAATAATAACCCCTTTTTAAAAAAATTGACCATTTTCTTTAACCCTTTCCAAAAAAAGAAAAATTAATTTATCTCTTCCATTTGGAACCATTTGTAATAAAACTGGGAGATGTAATGACAAATATATTTTTAAGGGACACTCTAGTATAAGTATTAGAAAAATACTTTCAGCATTAACTTGTTTGTATATTATCATTATTATGTATGTTATTACTATGTATGTATTTTGTTTAACAAAGTGACAATATTCTACAACATATAACAACTATACACAGCTGTTTTTAATAGTTTAGACGTGTTTGTTTCTGTTGTTTTATGTGTTGTTGCCAATTATGTAACTTTTCCGCAAACATAAACTTATTACATAGAATTTTATAAACAAATATATACATGAACGGGTTCACTCAAAGAAAATTATGGTAAAAAACTCTTTTTATATAATCAATTAGTATATCAATATCGCTAACTTTTTTAGAAATTAAAAAAGTTGTTCCATTTATTCGGCTCCTATAGGAAAAAAACAGTGCTATACTGCTTCAATATATTATTTTTTAGCTTGATAGTTTTGTCGGAAAGCAACATAAATATGAGGAGATATTTAAAAGGTGAAAAAATGTTCAGCGTGTCCTTTTAGAAAAAATAGAACTATACAACAATTAAAAAATTTCTGTATTTGATAAAAATGTAGTTGCGCTTGTAAGTTGCTGTTTTAAATATAAAAAATATAGATATTTTCTGCATAAAAAGTTCAGCAGTTAAAAATACCAAATAACAACTTTTAAAAAATTTCCAAGAATCCCTAAATTTATTAAACAAATTGTTAAGAGATATTTAGCAAATTCAGTTCTAACACATAAATTAGAACTGTGCTAATTTTTCTTTCTCTGTTGTAGATGAACTTCAAGCACTTGTAACTTGGAGTTCGGTGATCAATAAATTAAAGAATGTTCTTTTTATTACTGACAACATTAATGAATTTTATTCGATTACACAGGTCAACAGCAAAAAAAAGGCTTGACTAACCACTATATAGATTTGATGCATCATGGCTGCCTAAGTACAAAAATGGTAAAATTTTTCAATTCTATGGATAATTTTTTTTTAAAAAAATTTTTTTTTAAAATTGACAATATTTTGAGCCATTTCTCCACTTATGTTGTCATAACTCAAAAACAACTAGTCCGATTTTGTCAAATTAAATTTACAAAAATTAAGGTTTACAATATCTTTAAAGAACTGTACAAATTTTTTTAATGCGATCAATAGTTTCAAAGTTATGAAACAAATTGTTAGCAAAAAAAAAAAAAAAATGCTAAAAAAAAAAAAAAATTTGAAAAACAAAAATCTGGAAAAAATCGAAAACTGCAAAAAATATTACTTTTTATTTTTTTGTAGTAAAGCTACATATCATGCGAATTAAACTAGATATGGATCATAAAAATCGATGCATGCTTTACATTTTTATTTACAATTAATTGAAGGTATCGCATATTTACAAGCACTGTAGAAAATTGTACCTACATAATGAAAATGCAGAACATAAAAACTCAGGTGCATTTTACGACACGCATTTTGGCAAAACCCCTTTGGGAAAAACCTCTATGACATTTTTATGATTCTAATAATTAAAAAAAAAATAAGTAATAAACAAAAGATTGTTTAATTTTTACGATTGCGGTAGGATAGTAATAAAACGCTCATAAATGTGCGTGTACGCTGAAGTGCTCTTATTTTCCGTTAGCTACCTGTAACGGATAATTTTTTTTTTTTCATAAAAGTCCTTAATGTTTTTTAGGATTCTTGGGAATAATAAAAAATTTGCAGCACACACAAACTGTATCCACACAAAGGGTTATCCCAAATTATAGTATCAGTATTTATAAGATCTCCTTGACCCTTTTTATTTCATTCAAGAAGTGTTTGCGATAACGCAAACATCATTTAATACCTACACAAAAATTAGAGTCATACAGCTTAGAAGTTAAAAACAATTTTCAAATATTAATAAAAATGAGCCAGAAAGCCAGAACATTTTCATGTAAAAACGATCCAGATTTATTTTGTTATGTGTGCGGCCAATATATCACCGGGAAAAAACGGAAGTGGTTCTTAACTTCATTGCAAAAGTCATATCAAGATTGCTATAATATCTATCCGCACAATTTGAACCAGCATTGGACACCGAGTACTATATGCATTCCATGTCGATTGAATTTATCTATGAAGTCTTCTAACGTAAAGTAAGTATAAATTAATAGATTTGGAATATTTTATAATTACAATATTTCTTAATTAAAATTTGAATTCTTCATATTCCTGATTTCAATTTTTTTTTTCATTTTACAGACGACACTTGGAAATTTTGAAGCCTATGCTATGGAGAGAAACAGCGAACCACGCATCCGAGTGTTATTTTTGTTTAAGTACAAAAAGCATATTTGATGGCCCACAAATTCGCAAATTGGTGAACGATACTGAATTTGGCAGTTCAATGTCAGAAATTGAGAAGAATGCATGGGATTCGTTTGTATGGGTTATTCAAAATTTCTTAGGAAATAACAAGGGTGATGATTACGTTGCGCACGTTGAAGAGATGTTAACTCACTTCCAGAATCTTGGATGCAACATGAGCATCAAAGTACACTACCTGCACAGTCACTTAGATCGTTTTCCTGAAAATCTAGGAGACTTGAGTGAAGAACAGGGCGAACGATTCCACCAAGATATCCGGACAATGGAGGAACGATACCAGGGTCGCTGGGATGCACACATGATGGCTGATTTTTGCTGGAGTATTCAGAGTAACACTTCGTTATTCAACAATAGTAGAAAATCGACTAAAAGAAAATTTCAGAGTTTGTAGTTTATAATACATATTTATTTATTTATTTTCTTGTTTTATTTATTATAATAAATGTGAATAATAAAATATAAATTTTCTACTATTTAATTTATTTATTTATTTACATTTAAGCTCATCCAACACAAATGTCTTTCCGAAGAATAGAATCAGTATATTCTAGGTAGGGTTTTGCCAAAAAATACACGAATGTTACTATGTAATGCATTTTTGATGTGAAAATTTGTACATAGCATAGGGAAAATGTTTTCAAAATTCAATCAATCGAAAGAAGAACATTAACTACTCAATTTTATGTATATCAGACAAAAAACTAAAATTTGGTGAAAATGAGCGAATTCACTTAATTGTGAATAAATTCGAAAAAAATCAATCGATTTTTATGATCGATATCTCATTTTGTTCCTATTACATGTGGCTTTGCGATAAAGCAATAAATCTGAACGATTTTTGCCGTTTTCGATTTTTTATGATTTTTTTTAACCAAAAAAATTTGCTATTTTCACGTAAAAAAAATATTTTTTCCCTCAATTTTTTATTATAACTCCAAAACTACTGAGCCGATTGAAACGCAATATATTAACGGATTAAAGGCTATGTAAATTTCAGTTTTTCTAAATTTATTTGAATAATATCGGACTAATTTTTTTTTAGTTATCATTAATTATGTGGAGACACGTCTAAAAAAATTTATAATTTTAATTAAAAATTTTTTAAAAAAAAACCTCTCCATAGAATTTCAAAATTGAACCATATTTGTACTACTGGGACCACAATACATCAAAATTGTATAGTGGTTTTCAAAGCCCCTAAAATTTTTTCAAAATTGTTGCCTTGTGTTATTTATACTAAAATTACTGTTTATTTTACTTAATTCTATTAACTTAAAATTTATGGCTTTTTAGCCAATAAGAGTCGAGAATGCTAAAACTTGCTGAGTTACCATTATTTGGTTTAAAATTGGTGTATAAAATTTACGTCTTCCCAACCAATGGTTGAAAGAATGCATTTAATGCCACCTGATATTCATGTGACAATTTTATTCACATAATGTGTAATCTGAAACACTTAGCATTAAGGTGGCTCACAAAATAAAAATTAATATTAGGGTAACTCAATTATCACAAGTTTGAACATTCTCCCCCGCGTTGAACGGACGTTCAACAATGTTGTTATATGCCAGCTAGGTATTCACTGTGAATCTGCGTGGCGCTGGTGACGGTGTTGGGTTGTTAGTGGTTGATCCACATGATGGAAATTCGATGGTCTCCGTGACACCTTCAATAGGCGGTTCCCGTTTGTTTTTGCATGTTACGTATCTAGTTAGCAGAATTATGAGTGCTACCAAACTGACTGTGAGTGCTAGGTACCCAATCGTATGGCTGTGCAGTTGATGGGACCTCAATTTGTTTGGTAGGTCCATGATTTCTTGTTCCTTCAATGATTGATGCAAGATTGTTAGTTCATCAATGTTTTTGGCAAACGCATTATTCAAGTTTGTAGATCGATTGTGGTTTATTAGGTGTGTGACATTCTCGTATCCCGCTAGGTCAAAGATTTTTCCAAGGCTTGTGAATGATGATTCTAATGTGCTTGATACAGTTTGTTGTCCAGTCATGGTGATAAATTCATTTTTAAGAATACATCCTGGATCAAGCGCCAGCAACCCCGATCCTTTTAACGAGATATTTATGATTTCTTTATCACAAACTGCAGTGGCCCGTGATGATGATGATGCGTAGATCCATTGATTTCTGCTGATGAGTGGGAACCATTTTGTAGTAGTGGTTTCGAGTATGCAGGTTGGTGATGTTTTGTTGTTGTACAAGTTTATTTCACACCCACACCTCTCTGACCCGTAGGTGTATCGGATTTGAACGTTGGAAAACAAGAACACACCGGGTTTAGTTATGTCGCATGAGTTCAAATCCGCCTGTGTGAAAATTGCGTATTGTTTATGGGATGCGCTTATACCTAGGAATCTTGAACATGGCTTGATGGCTACCAAGGTCTTGTTGATAATGTTAGGCACAGGAATCAAATGTACTAGTTTAAATGGTTCACGTTCAATTAATGGTAAAGTTACCTTGAACACTACATGACGTTGCGTAAGTCTACCTCGTACCTTCATTAGTCTGAATAATTGTAATATATCATCTTTGTCATCCACAGGGAGGATTACTGAGTTTGGTGAATGAAGCTTAATTTGATTCACTTTCATTCTGTAATTGATCTGGAGTTAATAACAGCGGACTGATTTTTCCATGACGGGTGTCAATGAGACTGTTGATAATTGAAGCTTGTATTTTTTGGACGTTGTTTGCAATTGTGGTTAAGTCCAGGACTCCAGAATTAAATAGTTGAGTGAGGTGTACTTGGAATAACACGTTATTGATGTGTTCCATTTCGTCCGAAAGGGTTTTGATTGTTTGCTCCAACTGTTCAAATCTTGCCCTGGTCGCTATTTGGCCGTTTTGTATGACATTTAGAGTCGAATCCACAACTGATGTTTGATTTTTAAGCAACTTCAACAAATATGACTCATTTTCATTCACTTGTTGGATCGTATCAGATATCTGGTCAGCATATTCTGAATCCAATATGCCAAATAATGAGTGCGCAATAGTTCCTACGATATTTAGGGCTCCTCTTTTGCTCCGTAGTAGTTGATTTTCCAGCTGTAAGTCGCCTTCCATTTGTTTGAAGTGATCGATGATACTGAGACATGATTCTTTTAATTTTATCATTTCACAAATCTTCTGTAGCGATTTTGTTCCGTTAGTCAAAATTGATGTTTCAGCCCAGTAAGCATTCAGATCATAATATACAAATATATTCCATTCGGTTGTTGAAATTGCTGCTGTCCCAACTTGTTCAAAATGAATTCCTATTTTTGATCCAAATTTTTTATTTTTCACCGGAGTTCCACATGTTATTGGCAACAGCAAAACTATGATAAGCAACGCTAGACTGAGATGGGATGACAGCGTTTTTTTTCTCTTGGCCCTAGGTTCTTCAGTGGTCTCAGGCACTTGGACCTTGGCTTCCTCATTATTCTCAACAGTGTCCAAAGATTCTGATTCCATAATCTGCTGGCACAATTGCGGTCGTGCCTTGGTACATTGAATGCATTTTTGTATAGTTGATCTTGCTGTTATTTTTCCTTTAACGGGCCAAAATTGTTGTCTCAAGGTATTCAGTAACGCCTGAGGTCCACAGTGTTTATTTTCCTTATGATACATCACGAATAGTAGTTTGACGATAGGATCGTTATATGGAAGTACCATTGGGTGTTTTGCCTCATACTGTAGTGCTGAGGCCTCTAGTCTACCCCCAACACGAATAATGGATTGGTCGTCAAGAAATGGGGACAAACTGCTAATAGAGCTGTTCTTTCCAACTTCGTTGCAGTTGCGAATTTGTTTTATCTCTTGTGAGAAATCGGAAGCCTGAATGGTTTTTACGATTACGGATAGTGCCTCGTTCAGTTCATCAGGTGACAGTGATTTATGTGTAGGACGAAGCTGCTTTGATATTCTTGAGTTCCTTATGAATCTGAGGGTATATCCAATAATACTTTGCAGAGTCCTGAATGAGTTTTTGTGATTGATTTTGTATACAAATTCAAGATTGCTGGAAACAGTTACTGCCAAAATGGTGCACAGTTTCTTTTTCTCGATGTTGTCTTCAATTTGTAACGTCCTTGAAAATCTAGGTGGCCATAGTTCTTCTCGTCCATGTAGAAATAGAGGTCCATAAAACCATAAATTACAGTCAGGCAGTTTATGCGCTGGTAATCCCCTGGATAATATGTCAGCCGGATTGTCTTTTGACCCGACATGGCGCCATTGTTCGGGCAGTGTTAATGATTGAATCTTAGCCACTCGATTAGCTACAAAAGTGTGGTACATAGACGATTGGGCATTTATCCAAGACAACACTATTTCAGAATCCGACCATAGAAAAACAGGTTGATTTTTTACTTGGAGATCAGTCCTGATTCTTTGCGCAAGTTGGGCAGCCAGAAGTGCTGCACATAACTCTAGGCGTGGTAGAGTTTGTTGCTTTAATGGAGCCACTCGAGTTTTTGCACAAAGTAGTTGTACAACTATGCTTCCCTCTTTAAGCCTTGCACGGATGTAAGCAACGGCACCAAAGGCCTTCTCAGATGCATCAGCAAATATATGTAGCTGAGTGTTTGTTGGAAGCTGCCCTTTAAAAATGTGTCGTGAAATCCTCAAATTGTTTAACTTGTCTAACTCGTTTCTGAATTTAACCCAAATTGCCCTTAGTTCTTCAGGCAATGGCTCATCCCAGTCTAATTTATGTTGCCATAATTGTTGGATAAACATTTTCGCTCGGATAACCACAGGTGCAACGAGTCCGAGAGGATCAAATAATTTTGCGATGTCCGAAGTTGCCGACCGTTTTGACACAATCTGAAGTGTATCAAGTTTGACCTTGACACAAAATTGGTCAGTTTTAGGTAACCATAGTAGTCCTAATGTTTTAACTGTATTATCGTTGTTACTGTTGAAGTCCAGATCGACTTCTTGATCACCGATTGGAATACTGTTAAGTAGTTTTGGGTGGTTGGCACACCATTTCCTTAAGTTGAAACCATGCCTTTTCAAGATAGTAATCAGTTGATCCTGTGTTGCAATTGCAGTGTTGAGGCTATCCGCACCACCAAGACCATCATCAACGTAAAAGTTGTGTTTAAGCATTTGAGAGCCCTCTGGATAAAGTGCTGCATTTTCATCAGCAATTTTCTGTAGACATCTTGTGGCAAGATATGGAGCCGCCCGTGTACCATATGTTACAGTGTTGAGTTTGTAGTATTGGATGGGTAACGACGGATTTTCTCGCCAAATAATCAACTGATATTGTTGGTCGTCCTGATGAATCAAAATTTGCCTGTACATCTTCTCGATGTCTGTAGTGAAAACAAATCTTGGTTGTCGAAAACGTAATAGGATTGAAAATAGTTCACCTTGAACAGTTGGCCCATTGTACATCAAGTCATTTAAGGAATATCCTGATGTTGTTTTTGCAGACGCATCAAAAACCACTCTGAGTTTCGTTGTGGAGCTTTCTGGTTTAAGTATGCTGTGGTGGGGTATAAAATATTTAGGACCGCACATGGTGTTGATATCCACCTTGTGCATGTGTCCTAGTTGTTCATATTGTTGCATGAATTCTATATACTGGCTTTGGATGGCCTTATTTTTCAGAAGTCTGCGCTCAAGGCTTAAAAATCTGTTGAATGCCATTGTGTGTGATTCCCCCAAGGCTTCTGGATTTTCTCGAAACGGAAGATTGACTATGAAGCGCCCATCGCTGTTGGTGTGTACATGTTGAGCAAAGTGTGCCTCACACTGTTTTTCTGCAGGAGAAAGGCATTTTTCAGCTAATTCTACCTCATCTAATTTCCATAGTTGTTCTATCGTTTCTTCCAATGATGTAGCCTTGTTAAATATTGCACATGTTAATGTACATGAGTTGCTGGAGACCGAGTTCCTTTTGATAGGTCCACCCACAATCCAACCAAGTGACGTATTTCGGAGGATTGGGAGATCTTCAGCGAGTTTAATTGTGTCATTTTGTAATATGTTATAGAAGAATTCGCCGCCGAGTAGAATGTCGATTTTTCCTGGTTTGTTGAAGTGGGGATCTGCCAATTGGATATGGTTTGGAATGACCCAGGACGAAATTTCAATCTGTTGACTTGGTTGTGGTGGGATGATAGTTGGAAGTATATATGCTTCCAAGTTGGTTGCAAAACTGCTGTTTCGGGACTTCATGATGACATTAACTCTATGCGATGATCGTTTTTGGAGTTTTCCAACACCGTTTATGCATAGCGAAGCTTCTGTTGGTGAGATTGCTAATTTATTGATGAGACGTTCAAAAACTAGATTCACCTGTGAGCCTGAGTCTAACACTGCCCGGAACTCACCGGAGACACCATTTGGAGCCGTTATTACAACTCTCGCTGTCGCTAATAAGACAGAACCCTGGCGGCCCGCAGCGTCACTTGATGCTGCCGTTGTGCTTGTTACTGCATTCGAAGTAGATGAAACGCTGTTCGTTGCTTGGGGTGATTTTTTCTTTTGGGAGCTATTTTGTTGTGGTAAATGTAGCAATGTGTTATGCGGTTTTGCGCATTTTTTACAGCTACCTAAAGTGCATGTTTTCGCCTTATGATCAGATCTGAAACAATTCACACATAGTTTTTGTTGTTGCACCCAGTGCAGCCGTTCTGCTTCTGAAAGTTGTTGAAATTTCTGGCAGTGGAAAAGCTTGTGGTTGCTCATGTTGCATAACTTACATGTTTCATTGTGTTTTTTGTTGGATGTTGCAACTGATGAAACAGCCTTGTGTGCTGATTTCTCTTTTTGACCAATTGCTTCCATCGATTGGAACTGGAGTTCCAAAAATGATAAAAACTCACCAATCCTCGGTACGTCCTTCGGGTTGGTCAATGACTGGATGTACCTGATGTGGGTATTCCTGTCAAGTTTCTTCATCAATAGTTGAATAAGAATTGCATCCCATGATGTTGTTTCAAGTCCTAAATTATTTAAGGCCAATAAACACTCCCTGGTGGTGTCATGAAGGGCCTTAATTGATGGCGCTGATGGCGTCACAGAAGGTTGATTAACTAACTTTTCTACCAGATTGGCCACAAGAATTCTTTTATTGTTGTAACGATCTTGTAGCGTTTGCCAGGCGGTGCCGTAATTTGTTTCTGACAGAGAAAACTGGCTTATTAAGTGTTCAGCTTCCCCGGACAAATTGTTTTTTAGGTACCACATTTTTTGAATGGCTGGAATTGGTTGTCTGTCTACCATTGCGGAGAACAAATCATGGAACTGACGCCATTTCAGATAATCTCCATTGAATTGGGGTATGGTCAATTTTGGCAGCTGTAATGAGTTCCCATTTAAACCATTATTATTATTATTTATTGATTCTGGAGTTTCGGTTTGCCTGCGCCTATCTTCGTGCTGAAGTTTGTCTGCTTCCACCGAAAGCCTCACAAGATTTTGATGCATTGAGTCATATACGGCGTTGTATTCATTCTGGTCTAGGCCATATGCGGCTGGGTTTGTCAATTGATCATGAGCTTCATCATGTAGCGTTTCAATTTGTTCCCATAGCTTCTTAATGGTGCTTATATTTAGTTCGAAATATTGTTTTGGTTGATCTTCCGTAATATCTAGTCCATTTAATAGCCGTTTAAGAGCTGTTAACCGAGCCATTAACCTTCGGATGGTACCAGACGTGTTATTGCAATCTTTATGAACATGTGTATTATTGTGTGTGTTTGAAGCTCCGCTGAGGTCTGTAGAATCCTCGTGATGGTCGTCATCAAGCAGTTTTAGACGATTAGCTTCATTGCTGAACAGTTCCATGTGCTGCTTTGCTATGTTACTGATTTTGTCATAGTAGCCTTTCGAAAAATAATCCAGTTTCAATGGTTCATCGCATTTATCCCGTATTTCTGAATCTGTTTCTTGAAACTGTTCCCAAGACTCCAGTAGACGCTGCAACCGTTCCTCGAAATAGGCTGATGTTGCTTTCCTGTCTGGTGAATCCTTTTTGAAGTTTCTGATGATTTTCTGGATAACTTCGCCGGTTTCATTTTGAAGCTCTAATAGTTTTTCCATTGTTGTCATTAATACAATATCAACTACAAAAAACGTCGGGGTCACCAAAATGTTAAGAGATATTTAGCAAATTCAGTTCTAACACATAAATTAAAACTGTGCTAATTTTTCTCTATCACGTCGGGGTCACCAAAATGTTAAGAGATATTTAGCAAATTCAGTTCTAACACATAAATTAGAACTGTGCTAATTTTTCTTTCTCTGTTGTAGATGAACTTCAAGCACTTGTAACTTGGAGTTCGGTGATCAATAAATTAAAGAATGTTCTTTTTATTACTGACAACATTAATGAATTTTATTCGATTATTTATACTAAAATTACTGTTTATTTTACTTAATTCTATTAACTTAAAATTTATGGCTTTTTAGCCAATAAGAGTCGAGAATGCTAAAACTTGCTGAGTTACCATTATTTGGTTTAAAATTGGTGTATAAAATTTACGTCTTCCCAACCAATGGTTGAAAGAATGCATTTAATGCCACCTGATATTCATGTGACAATTTTATTCACATAATGTGTAATCTGAAACACTTAGCATTAAGGTGGCTCACAAAATAAAAATTAATATTAGGGTAACTCAATTATCACAAGTTTGAACACAAATTTTCAAAACTAATGCTGATAACAAAATAATTGAAATATAATCAAACTATACAGATCAAATTTTTGATAAATTTTAACCCTTTAAACAAAACGCTAAAATCTTAATTTTAAAAAATGATTCTACCACACGCACAGAATAAATATGGTTGGGGCAACCATATTTGAAGAGCATCATACATTTTTTGGATTTATGATTGCGACAACATTTTTACTATGGTTCTTACAACTATACTCTTATGTTTTTCCTAATCGTAATTAATATTATAATTATATTACATTACCATATTATGCTTTCCAATTAATCGCAATATTATCATATTATTAATGAATGAATGCAATATTATTATCAATATGATAATAAATACTATATTATGATTGTAGAAAAAAGAATAATATGATAACCGAAAGAGAAAGATTTTTACTATAACATGATTAAAGCTACCATATTATTGGTTAAATATGATTAACATAATAATAATTTAATTGAAACACACATTTATTTTTGAGAAATTTTTCGGTGTAAATAATATTAATTTTGTATTAAATGAAAGGTTTTTTGAAGACACCTTCATTGTTTACATATTATGACCAACGACTTTCAAGTATTTTTATTATTCAAAAAAATGTGCTTTTAATAACAAAAAATCTGTCGCTTTATTAATTAATTTTAGTTGTATTAAGGTAAAAAATAATGCATTGCAATACCTATTTAATGTGGGCGTTGTGGTGTAATGGCTAGCGCGTTGGACTGTTACACAGATGGTCCCGGGTTCGATTTCCGGTGATGACAACATCAATTTAGAAAAAATAATATGTATGAGTTTTCTATCACTTATATGTATCGCTGCGCCCACCTTCGGTGTTCCCATAGCACTTAACCCCACCGAAGTAAAATAATGAATCTGGGCTATGAAACAAAAAAGCTTCAATAAATTCGCCAACTCTACATCAGGTGGCGAGCAACAACTGTTCTAAGACTTATCTACTCGCACAATGACAGTCTTGCCATGTTTGAAGCCCTTCATCTTTCACCACTTTTCATCTCTACTCCACTATCCCCTTTCCAAAGAAATCAACACATTAATTAATAGGAAGAATTTCCTGAGTGTTGCTTCTCTTAAAAAAAAAAAAAACTCAAGGGGGTGTATGAGTTTTTTCCGATATTAGAAACCGTTCGGGGTTTTTTTTGTGAAGAGCCTTTTTACGTATCACTTTTTTTGTACCTTAACAGGATATCAAAAGTTCATTAAAATCGGCGAGTTCGCTTCGTGATACCTCTTTTGTTAGTATTTTACCCAAAATTCGCGATAATATTCAAAAGTTATGATAGAATTACATACAAAATTTCATGGGCGTATTTACTATTATATTCACAAATTTCTATATTTATATTAATACAAATAACTGACTATAATCAAATCATAATTATTTAACAAAGAAGAATCTTAAAACAAAATATGAAATAAAACATTTGTTAATGTTTATGCATTTATTTATCATTGTTTTTAGTATTTCAACTAAAACTAGATCTGTTTTTTATATAAATTGTCTTCATAAATGTAGATGTTTATGGAAATGTGTTAACTTGTGTGTGTGTGTATATGTATGCATTGGTCATGTTGCTATTATTATTGCCATCATTACACAACTACTAATACATTTACTAACACACACAAACAAACACACATATCATACATATAATATAAGTACAATTACCAGTATTATATAAATATATGACGAATTTCAAAAATATTCGCTACTGACAGCCAAGTATCCCAACTGATACACTCCGATTTCAATGAAATTCGAATATGTTATCAAGATTAAAAAAAATCTAATATCGTTCGTTTTTTTCTTAGGTGCCATATCGATGGTTGAGGGGTTAATAAGTGGCTTTAAAACTGACCCCATTTCTTGATTTTTTTTTTGAAACTTTAAGGCATTTTTATCATAGGAACAAATGCATTGAAACAACTGTGGTATCCTCGGAGAGAAATTTCAGAGGAGCATCTGCTGATATATCTTTTTTGTAAAATTTTAGTGGTTTTCTGAGAACTCTGCGAACAAAATATATGCGATATGCCTCCCAACTTTACTTTTTTTTGATTTTTTTAAAATTATATACATTTTTATTTTCGTTCTGTGAATTTCACATACAAAAAGTGCCAAAAAATCGGGGTTTTCCATAAAACTTAAATGCTTTAAAAATATGTAGTTGTTTGGGTTGTAATACAGTTTCTTTATTTTTAATGTAAATGTCAGTCATTTGTAGAACAACTTAAATTTTTTACTAACCTTGTAGTTCGTTTAAAAAAACAAACCACATCAAATGACTGTTTTATGATTTTACATTAATTTTTTACAGTAAATGTCTGTTTATTTTTTATTAACATGTGGTTCATTTTTTTTACAATTGTTAGTCATTTGAACATTAAAATACAAATGACAATATTAGTTGAATTTACTGAAATGTAAGTCGTACTTTCTTTAAGTGAAATTTCATTTCAAATTTTGCGAGTTAACTCGCAAAAATATGTTAATTGATGAATTTTCTTACATAAAAAGTACAACATAAATGTGTCCCGAACATTGTTTGGCAAATTTCAGGGATTTACTCAGCATAAACAACATATTGAACAACGGTTGCTACTGCGGATCCTTAACGGAGCGATCGATTTTCAAGCGGTGAGTTTTTGTCTTTTAGAGTACTAAAATTAGTCCCTAACGTAGAGAAATTTTTGCCAGTTTTTGTTTTTTATAAAATTTTATTTTTTTTTTTGAGTTTACCCTTGTGTCATTTAAATACAAATCAAAAATTTCAAAATACGACAGAGGTTCTAATATATATTTGAAAAATAATTTAAATAATACTTGTATTTACATATATTTCAGAATTTATTACAAAAACTAGAAAATTAATTACCTGCAGAAAAGTTGTGAACATGAAAATTATGTTACATATGGAATAAAATTTCTTTTAACGCTAAAAAGTACAAAATGCCATTCATAAATGGAAAAACCGAAACCGGGTTTCACCGGCTTTTTAATAAAAACCGTAATCCAAACCGGTTTTTAAAAATCCGATTTTTCGAACAAACCAAAAATCGGGTTTTTGAATTCGTCGCCTTTTTGGACACTCTAATGTCATAGTAAGTATAGTCTATCTAGTTCTGTCCATTTGTTCTCTCAATACAAAAAACCTTGAGAAGTAATAGGAATCTAAAGTCAGTTTTTACAGGTATCGAAAATTTTTAAAATATCTCATATAAATACATGTGCATAAACATAAATGAACGAGAACAATACATACATTAGTACCACTGCTGTTGTTGTTGTTGTTGTTGCTATTTGTATAGTTAGAGTTGGTATAGTTGCTGTTGTTTTTGCTACTGTTGTTTAACATTTTAGGCCATTTTGTTCTTTTGTTATGTAATTACTTATGTTTTCATTACAATTTTTGTTGTATTTATTGTTGCTGTAGTTGTTTGTTATGTTTTTTTTTTATTTTTCTCTAGTTGTATCCGTTACGTGTTAAATGTCAGAGTACAAACACACACACACACGTACACATACAATCATACATACCCATCTGCATAAAAATGTGTTTATAACTGGCTACTTACACACACACAAAGCACATATTCTTATATTTACCATTCCTTTACGTATATTATTATATATGTATTTCCATTTATATTTGTGTGTGTATTTGTATTAGTTTTGTTTGTTTCATGTTCTTGCATTATATTTTCTTTATATTTTACTTTTATGTTTTAATTTGTACTTCTTCTAACTGTTCATGTGTTGTCTGTCTAGCCATTATAATATAGCTATAAACACCAATACATACATACATACATACATACATACTACCAAAACATCCTACTACTACATGCAAATGGGTGTATACTTGTGTCTTTGTCCATTGGATATTATTATACATAGTTTGTGTGCATATTTATAATGATATTTTACTGTTTCCTTGTTCTAATGGTTAGTGTCCTTAATAAATTATAATAATTTCAACTATAAGATACACATATATACATTTTGTATATGTTTGTATATATGTGGTTATTGTATAATAGCATTGTGACAGCTGATGTTATTTCTTAAACTAAAAACTAAATTTTCGTTTATTTATTAAGTATTTAAAGAAAAGTTTTGGTGCAGAATCAGACCGAAAATGTAAATCTACGCAATGCTATTTAACATCAATTAAACTCCTTAAACTTTAATGCCCGTATTCATAAAAAATCTTAATTCAGATTTCAAATACATTTTAAGTAAAACACATTTAAAGCTTTAAAACTGTATTCATAAACGAATATTAGTTTAAAATGCCTACTTTAAAGCTTGTGTAAAAGTTAATTTTCGTTTATGAATACAGTTTTATGGCTAAAATTTGTGTTTTAACTAAAATGTATATTTAAATGAATACGAGGGTAACACTTCAAATGTGTTGCTACAAATAAGTCAAATATGTATTTTTGTTAAGTTTTTTTTTTCAGCCCAATTAAGATTTCTTTAAATATAACTCTAACTGATAACTTCTTAATAGAAAACCCCCAAAAAAAATTGAGCAATTTATATTTTCTTATGAATACCGCATGAAATTAACCGCAATATGACATGTCTTGTATATCATATACCTTTCATGAGATACCTAAATTGACCGTAGTTTAAAAAAAAATCATATATATCATGTATGAAGTGATATATATGTCCGTATCAGAAAATTGAGGGTATATTGCCATATACGGCTCTTACATGAACATATATTTTAGGTCGTATGACTTCATATTTTGATAGTATTTCAAATATTTATCATATTTATTTGCTTTTTGTTGTTTGTCTCTGAGGTTTGCTTAAATAAAAATCATTTAAATAATAATAATAATAATCATTTAATTGAAGGGCTTATTGTAAAAACTTGATAAGCCACATTTTATTACTAGTTTGTTTTTGCCTTTTAAAGGTTAAAACGATGCAAAAACTATGACTTTTGCGAGACATTTATACTCTAGGTACTTACGATAAGTGTTTAAACAAGACTTCTATTAAGTATTAATCAATGGATGTCTAGAAAACAGGAAAAATCAATAAAATAATAAATGTGGCTTATCAAGTTTTTACAATAAGCCCTTCAATTAATAAAAATCATTTAAACAGCAAAACTTACTAACAAAAAATTATGGCTGTTAATCGGCCCTTTATTGAATTGTTTAGATTGAAACATTCAGGACTTTGGTGTGACAATTTAATTTTTAATAACTTTTTTTATTTATTTTTGTTTTGACAGAAATTTCAAACAGTTTAATATTGTTTAACAAAAAAAAAAAAAAACAACAAACAAAAAAATATGTGAGAAAATTTAAAAAATCACACTCGAAACTTTTTTATTGAAACATAAAAAATTCGTAGTTAAGAAAACCGCATAATAAAAAAATGGTAGTGTATGAAATTTGCTTTTTAAATAAGATGAATTAAAAAGCAATAAATTTTTCAAAATTACATAGTAAACTGTAGAATATTACAATACAATTTTAAATTTTAAATAAAACATGAATTGAAAAAAAAAAAATAAAATGTGTCACAAGAATTTTACCAAAAAATAACACTAGTTTTTGGATCTGCGTCTTAAATATCTTACTTTCAATAACTTTAAGAAGCAATTATCAGACAATTGAACAAAATAGCCCAAAGCAAAAATCTTAGGTTAGGTTAGGTCGAAAAGAGGATTCGGAGAAGGAAAAATGCTTCCCTAATCCGACTCAAGTCCTGAGGACTTACACTTAAGCCAGAATGTCGGCTTGTTGTGCGCTCTGAACAATCGGTCCTATGTCACATTCCTACCCCAGGCAAATATCTTACAAAGAAATATTAAACAAAAATAAAATTGGTCACTATAAACAGCAAAAATCTAAATAATTGTTTATTTCTAAGTCAATGATGCATAAACATTAGAATTGTAACTTTTTTGCATTTTTTGCAGATATTAAAAAAAAAATTTTAAGGACCATGATCTTATTCTTTTGCTGTCGTTAAAAAAGTTCCCCCACTAAAAACATTTGCTAAACATAACGTAGTATTTTGTTCAATAAAAACGTTTTCCCGCCATTCCAACACATATATACACGTTGCATTGTAAACAACATTTTTATATAAAAAAGTCTTTTATAAGTCAGTTTCGGTGCGAAAGGTTTTGTTTTGAATTGACTTAAAAAAAACGATATTTATTACACTGTGCAACAAATTTCGGGTCATCGAATCTATCCCAAATAAGACCTATGGGAAATGAATATATATTGTAAGTAGACCAAAACCCTCAAACGGTTTCAAAAAGTTAGAACGTATTGTTAATGTATAGCCTTTTGAAGTGGGGCTACTTTGAGGCAAATGTTCCGGTTATAAGTTTTACCTGCAATCTAATGGATTAAATCAATATATAAATTTATCAATTGGAATTAAATATTTTAGTCCTACAATATTTAAATTTGTTAAGTTTAATATTTTTGGTGGTTTTAATTTCACATTTATTCCATTTTTTTTTTTGGAAATTTTCTGTGCGATTCACGTACTTTGTTGCAAATTTCATAATACAGTTCGTGTGTTTTGATTTATTTATTTTTAACAGTAAAAATTTAAAGATATAAAAAACTTCTGAGAGAATTTTATGAAGAATAACTGGCTTTTTTTTCAGAGGACACAATCCTCTATCGTGAACAAGATGCAACAACTTTTTGAAAACAAAAAATGTTTTTAGAAAAATACAATTAAAAATGAAAAAAAAAAAAAAATATGAAAAAGTGCAACAAATCTCGGGCTTAATAAGCTGTAATATTGAAACTAGTAGGAATTTCAACCTGAAATTGTAAATGACATTTTCATGGGCTGGTACCACACTCATAAAAAAAAGTTAGTACAAAAGTGAATTCCGTAACTATTATGAACAAAAGAAAAATTAAGAGCAACATTTATGTATATGCCCCAAGTGTTCAAGTCCCATTACAGCACTCAGAAAAAGTTCCAGTCACAAAACCTACGAGCCCGGACGAGGCATCAGGGATAACCATATAACTAATTTAAATTTAACTTTGCACCTGAGGCCACTGTGTCAAACGAGCCTATCATGATTACACAAGACTAGCTAGACTCCATTGTTCCGAAACTTGAACTTTCACAACGCAAACTCTAAGAATTGGCTAGATTTTTAAATTCAAATCATCTCTTGGCGCCTGGGATTAAAATTTCTGTATATATATATCGCCAAGCAACTCTGCAAAAATGAACATTCGTTACAATACGGAAGAGGCGATTCTCTTTATTGCATTGCGTCCAGTGTAGAAACTAAAGGAGTCGTAGGAATTATTAAACTACTCTCCAAGAAGTACACAACAATAAACATTAAAGGAAAATAAGCTGTGATTTTAATGAAATTTGTTAGTAAATCAATAAAACTTTTTTTTCACAAAATAAAAGAAAACATTGTTAAAATTTATAAAAAACTTCATGCTTTTTATGAAAGCAGTTTTTTTAATGAAACTCTTTCATTGAGTGAAATTCATAATAAAAGTTTTCATTAATAATATCAGACTTGGGTAACGTCAACTACATTTCACAATCATTTACTTGTGAAATATCATTAATATTGTCAGACCTGGGCTCATACTTGTGTGCTTAAACGCTTCCTTGGAAAATGATCAATTTTATTAACACCAAGCATGGGACATAGTACCAATATTTGTGTATTCAATTACAGGCCAATTACTTTTTTACAGCCGAGAGAAGAACTCAAACTATATAGCTTAGTGTTAATTACATGGAATATTTCAAAAACACTTATTCCACTTTCAAAATAACACATTTTTTTTTACAATAAATTTTCTAAGATATTCGAATAATAATAGATTTTTTCTTACGATTTGTTTATTTTTATTAATAAATAATCATATAATTACAAATTATTTACTATTACCCTAACCGAGCACTAGCTACTATGGCTTTCGGCGCGTTGTAGCGAAAACAGACAAGGCCTCTGATGGGAATCGAACCCACGACCCCCGCGCTGATAAGCCAGCACGCTACCAACTAGTCTACCGGGGTTGGTAGCGTGTTATTGATCATTTAGCAAATCTATTTTAAATCTGGAGATCAATGTTTAAAAGAGAATATTTTTTTTTTTTTGGGGAGGAACAAATCTTACAATTTTTAACAATTTCACTGGGTTTTTGAGATATGGAACATTTAATAAAATAATTTTTTTTAATCAAATTTCTAATGTTTCCCGCCACAGTTAAATTTTGGAAAGGGATGTAAGGTTTAGCTAGGTGTTGTAAACATGTATGATCATTGCATTTTATATCTCCTGGTTTCCATGTTATGGATTATTTTTAAATATTGCAAATCGATCTTTAAACATTCAGATATTCAACCATTCACACATTTTTTAATTTAATTTCTTTTTTTTTTGATTTATTTAAAAATTAATAGAAATTTCCCCAAAAACGAAACTTTTTAGTTAATTTGTTGCATTGCAGTTATTATAAATTTAATTTTTTAATTGCTGTCTGTTTGATGAAAAAAATATTCAAATTACAACAACTTGATACACACACACACACATAAAGCTATGCAGATAATATGTGTTTGTATAGTGTGTGTGAAAACATGTTGCTGGTCAAAACGAAATACACAGCCTGAAAATAAATAACTAAATAAAAACTTACTTTTATTCAGTTATTTGAACAAAATACTCATTTCTATCTACTATTTCTGTCAGTTGTTAATAAAGTTAGAAAAAAAAAAACATTTGATTTAACTGGAACACGGTATAAATATTTAAAAGCTAACATTTATGCACAAAAATCTATTCCAGTGTATATAACTGCTATAAAACGAGTAAAGTTTCAAGTATTATTAAGCAAATTCGGTAAATTTATACATCAAAATGCGTAAAACTATTTTGCGCACACTTTTATATACAATAATACACACTTACAGTATTTTTACCAATTATGTGTTTACAATTAAACACATTATGCTTAAAAGTAGTATTATTTTGCTAAGTAAAATTTTTACGCACAAAGTTTGTAAATATACTAACTTATAATAGTAATAAATATTTTGACATTTTTAAATTGAAAAAAAGAAAGCAAATTAAAAAAAAGCTAAAAAAAATCTAAAAAATTTAATTTATTGGGAATTTTATGAAAAAAAATTTGTAAATGTAATATTTGTTATAGTGAATTAAAAACCTTCCTAATGTACCAAAAACCTTTATTTTCAAGTGTTTGCAGCCTAATTCTTGAAAAATATTTTCAAAATATAATATATGTATGTACAGAGCTTTAAAGAATTAAATTCTTCATTCGATTTATTCAGTCGAAAATATTGAAAAAAATGCCGTCAAAAATTAAAAAAAGCGTTAAAATTAAAAAAAATCGCCAAAAATTAGAAAAATAGCTAAAAATAAAAAAAATTTCAAAATTAAAAATAAAAAATTTACAAAAAAAAATTGCAAAAAAAAAATCGACATAAATGATAAAAAATTTAATTTTTTTAAATTTTGTCGATTGTTTTCAATTTAAGTGATTTTTTACATTTTTGGCGATTTTTTCAATTTTGGAGATTGTTTAAAATTGTTTTTCATTTTAACTATATTTTTTTCAATTTTAGCGATTTTTTTCAACTCTGGCAATGTTTTTCAATTTCGCCGATTTCGGCAATTCCCAAACTGTAAATCAATTGAGTAAAAATATTGAATTCCCAATTATTGAATTCGCAATGATTGAATTAACAACGATTGACTTCCCAACGATTGAATTCCCAATGATTGAATTCAATAATTGATAATATCGAATGAGCTAAATTTATTGAATTCTCCACTAGTGAATGCCAAAGAATGATTCGATTTAAAAAATCCGATTTGATTTTTACAAAATAGAATTCAATCTTTGAAGCTCTGTATATGTACAACCACTTATATACAAATATTTATATTATAGTTATATTTTATTATTAAATTTATTATTATACAACACATTAATAAAACTCTTTCTAAAAATTAATTTATTTTTTATTTATTTAATTATTTGTTTTTCTTTCTTACCGCATGGTAAATATACGGATTTTTAGGGGGTTTTTACGCATATAAAAATGTATTTTTACGCATTTTATCCTTATGTTTACAAGTAAAGCATGTTTTTTTACTCAAAAATTCAGTAAAATTATTGATTTATTTTTAAATTTAATTACATTGTTACGCACTTGCATAGTACATTTACACACTTTTTGTTGATCAACTTACACGTAATGTGTGTATTTTTTTCATTTACACACATAGAGTAAATTTACCCAACTTATAGTAAGAGTATAGTTTCCTACTATAAGTTGGGTAAATTTCAGCAGAAATTAATTAGAGTGTATGTTTTTATTTATTAATCAATATAACATTAGTTTAGCTTTTCTGCCATTAAATTAGATCATGATTTAACCAACTACTAACCAGATTTTCAATAAAATCCTGATATTGAGAATTTTCAATGCCCGTAATACTTTCCACATTGCGATGCATTGTGGTATACCTAAATATCAAAAATAATTGTAACCTTAAACTTCACTTATAACTTATTCATGCCATTATCGCAATGTATTCACGTTTGTTGACTTGTTTTATCCATTACAATGCACATTGTATTATAGAAACCGATTCGATAAAATTTCCAAGTTTTAATTGCAAATAGTGTTGCAATGCAGACAAAATAATACTTTGTTTTTAGATATATTTAACATTTACATACAAACTAAATGTACGTTTGTATATTAAAGTGGTTCGAAACACAACAATGTTCTTAGCGGATCCCTAAAATTGAACCTTGACATTATTTACAAGATTCCCAAAATATAAAATTTTTTTGCAATAACCGATACACAGTGGGGTATTTGAAAAAAAATAATGGTAATAAATATAGAACTTCTAAACTACTGATTCGAGCAGTACGAATCAAATTGGATATTGTAAAAGATATGTTAGTTTTTTGTAATATTGTGATTGGGTTAGCCTGTTTTAGTACAGGGCGTATTTACAGGTTGTCAAAGTTGACTACCTCGTGCATAAACAACGTTTGCAGGGTGTAACTTTTGTAAGTGTGGACCAATTTCTAAAGTTTTTAGCCTGCATTAATGTACGTTGTCAGAGACATACTTTAAAAGACATTTAAATATAAAAATAAAAATTTAGTTTTTATTTTTATATTTAAATAATAAAATAATAAAATAAAAGACTAAAATTAAAATGTTTTTATATAAATAGAACATTTTTGGTCTTCAAAGTTTAGTAACGTCATGATGCTTGTTAGGAAAAGAACCTAACCACGTGCTTGATTACTAAGACGACAAGAATGGAGCAAAATTGATGATCAATAGGTTTTTTGTTAAAGTTCTGCCTATTATAGAGGCTCTAGCTTTTCTAAAACTTCGGGTTCTGATGAGATCTTTCGCCAGATCGAAATACTAGTATCAACCTAGCTAATATGTTTGATTTGCTTCATTTTTATAAATATACGGAGGTTGAAAGCTCGTTATAAATTGAAAATAAATAAACAATCTTCATTATTTAATCGACAATATTTTCACCATAAAAGCAATAGCAAACTTTTTTAAATTAGCTTTAGTATTTTAGTCGTGAAAAATCCTTAAAGTATGAAATTTATTTCTTTATAATTTTCTTGGAACTTTGATAAAATATAATATTTAGCATTTCCTGAAAGATTTGGTTTTGGGAAATATTTTATATGTAATTTCAGTAGCTTTTGGACACGCACCGTACGTCAAGCATTGGTCGAAAATTAAAAACTTTTGACAAAAACAATGACTTTTAGAGTGAGGAAAAAAAATTCCACGCAGATTTCATAATTTTAAGATTTCGTTTACACCCTGTTGCAATAAATAAGGAAGAAAAGAAAATGTCAAGAAATACATTTTTTTTTAATTTTTAAAATGGGTTTTAAAATAATATTGTATGTTGTTGGTCATTTATAAATGTATTAATATAAAATAAAAAGATATTTAATAAAAAAGTGATATGACAATTAAAAACTAAATATCTAATGAAAATAAATAGGTTTTTGTAACATATTTTTATACAAAAACTAGCTCGTTTTGTCGGGAATATTATTAGAAAATGCCAAAGTTTTAGTTCAGGGGGCCACTCAATTTTTTTTTCTGAAACGACCCACCCTAATGTGTTGTACAAGACAATACCATTACAATTGCTGAATGCTAAGGGCTTAAAGGCAATTCTATGTTCAATGTTTCAAATTCCAACTAAATGGAAATGTTGTGGGAATACAAATAAAAACACAAAATGTTTAAGAAATTGATGATTATAAATATAAATACATGTTTGCATTTGCAAATCTATATGTATTTTGCAATGCAAGGAAACTATGCCAATGGGTACCGTTCGATCTTAATGGAATTTAGATATACGCAGGGAAAGAGTATCATGTTATCATCATCATAATATGATCTTAATGCTCATAGATGATGATAAAGTATGGCCAGTTAGAATAAAATATATGATCATGATAATTTAGTTACCCCAAACATCCCAGTGTATAAACTTTAATGACACGTCATTACTTTTCTCGCTACCAGTAATTACACATTTTCGCTCTCTGCATTACTTTAACACAAAAAATAAAGACTTACTAATAACAAGTTAAGTAACCTGTTATTTTAATACCGACAATAATGTACTTATTTTTATGATAAGTAATTAGTACGACCCCGTTAATTTTCCCCTTGCAAAATTTTTTCCGAATATACCTACCTTAACTCCACTCATTAAGGGGGCTCCTATACAAAAATTCAATTTTCTCCCACCGCTCTAAATGTCCCAATTTTGTTCCTAGCGGAGTTAAATGTATTACCGACCCCCAATATCGAAATGTCGCTGCCTCCCGGAACATCACATTTAGGAATTAAGTAGCGAGGCCCATAATTACCCAGTATTTGGTACACGGAAATCTATCGGAATATTTTCCTTGTAAATAATATTTGTAGTATATACAAAATCAATAACTAAGAAATATTTTAATTATAAAAGAATGAATTTATAAGAAAAATAACTGTTAATGAAATATGTATTAATATAAATTCTTGGAAATGTAAATGAAAATATTTGTATATTTGAGGTTAGAGTGTTAAATAATTAAAAAGAATTATATAAAAGAATTTTGGTAATAATTTAAATATTCAATAAAATATATTTAGCACTCTAAACAATTTCTAAAATTAGAGTGGGTGAAATTTAGAAATTTCTCTGAAATTTTTTTTCTAATAATTTTATATAATATTTGAAATTTGTCATTTATTAAATTTCGGCCTTGTCTAATGACTTATATTTCAGCTATGTATTGGAATACGTGTTACACGCAAAAAAAATATGGTTGCGATATGATTGCGCCACAAAACTATGTTTCCTACAGCCATAAATGTTTCTTTCATTTAAATTATTATGATATGAATCGAACTTAGAGTATTTTTGTATTGAAAGTATCATTTTGGGGGAAATTTCCCATTTCCCCCTCCCCCCTGGAAGCCGCGCCTGACCATATTTTTCGGTTATCATATTATTCTCTTGCTTACAATCATAATATAGTATTTATTATCATATTCCTCTTACTACAACCATATTATAGTTGCGGCAGCTATAAGATGATCAGTCTGTTTTTTATGAGCGTATTCGCTCTATTAGTTTCATTCTTGTTTAAGATTTAGTGGAAAGAAGTTGTGAGAAGCAGTCAGTAAGAACAAATTAAATAATATTAAACAAAAATACATAAAAATAGAAAAACACCGCAGTGGTGTTAATTGTAATGGTGATATTTTTAGTGGAAAAATAAATAATTTGGTAGTCTCAACCCGGTATACCATCGGGGGGGGGGGGGGGGGGGGGGCAAGGCAAAAGTTAACTTGACACTCATTTCTAATTCTTTGCTTTACTTTATGTATTTGAAATTATGTGTTATAAATTAAGTAAAAAGTGATAAAAAAGTGATTGATTTTAAATTTTTTTTTTTTTAAAAGAGAGGCAACACTCAGGAAATACTTCCTATATTTAGTGTGTTGCTTTCTTCTTTGGAAAGGGATAGTATAGAGATGAAAGGTGGGGAAAGATGAAGGGCTTCAGACATGGCAACACTGTAATTGCGCGAGATGATAAGTCTTAGACCAGTTGTTGCTCGCCACCTGATGGAGAGTTGGAGAACTTATTGAAGCTTTTTGGTTCATAGCCCTAATTCATTATTTTACTTCGGTGGGGTTAATTGCTATGGGAACACCGAAGGTGGACATTGCGATACGTATGAGGGATAGAAAAAACTCATACATATTATTTTGATGTTGCCGGCACCGGGGATCGAACCCGGGACCTTCTGTGTAAAAGTCCAACGCGCTAACCATTACACCACAACGCCCACCATTTGTTGTACTCACGCAACATAAATTGTAAACAAACTAAATTTTAAGAACTTTTATGTTTGTAGTACGATATAATCATAATATGTTTGCAATAAAAATAATAATAATAGTATGGTAACAAGTGATGATGAAATCACTTATAATCACCTGTTTCCACTATTTTATTTTTTCTGCACCGAAGAAGAAAAATTTTAATTTTGCTTTTTTAGATACTAAAATAAAAAATGTATGTAAACTTCGCATAGCGACAAAATTTCTCCATGATAACACGAATCTTATTCGTCAGCGCAAAGACAATTTGATTATTTAAATTATTGTAAAATAATTTTATTTAAATGGGTAAATTATTAAATAAATAAATAAATAAATATACGTTTGTACTATTAAAAAAAAACATTCTTAACTTTTTAGTCCAGCTTCAACAGAATGCTGGGAGAATTATATAGGTATCATACTATGATAACTTATAAGCATTTCCATAACCATAAAATTATAATATTGAGAACAATTAGGAACCATAATATCGTAATCTAATCATCATATTATGATTAAAAAAAATAATAAGAGTATGGTTGTTACAACCATAGTTACATGGTTGTCGCAATCATAAATCCAAAAATGTATGATGCTTTTCGAATACGGTTGCCCCAACCATGTTTTTTCTGTACGTGTATATGTCATGTAAATTATTATTTACACATGCAATTTAATTCAGATGTGTTGTACAAATTTGTCTGTACATGCTGGTTTATGACATAAACATACTAAATTTTGACACATGTCAATATAATTATTCCTATATAGTTTAAAATAATCTTGATGGAGTGGGTCTTAATTATATTATATTTTGTTGTAGTGATGAAAAAAGTCTTATTTGTTTTTAAAGTTTAGTGCCTTGAGGTGTATTTATTATATTTAATCATATTTTGGTCCTTGATATCGCATTAAAGCTTACATTTGAGTTATGACGGTCAAACAATAACACAACTAATAAAAGTTTACGATCAAAGTATACTTTCAGTTTTAATAAGGTCGATGTTTGTAATGTAGTTTTGGACATGGTGAGATTTCTGATTCAGTCAAAAGTATTGGGTGGAATGAACTTAAAGATCAAAATATAATATCGACTATATATATCTTATATAATTTTATATAATTAGAAAACCCTGTTTAATCTAGAAAGATCTTATTTTCTCACCCAGATAAAAAGCATTGTATATGAACATTAGGATGTCCCTTAAAATAACGATAAGTCAATTTTCTTTCATTACACCTCCCAGCTTTATTGAAAATGGTTTCAAATGGTAGAAACATATGGCTTTTGGAAAAGGTTAACCAGTACCCGAACTTTGGCCGTCAAAACTTTAACAAAATTTGAAAGCTATCATCAAAGTTTTCATAATTCGGGAACACTCATAGAAATAAACCTGTAAAAATAGTTAATAATGCTGATAAAAATATGTTAAAAATTACGTTGCAGAAAAAACTGCTAAAATTAGCATATTTATTTGCTAAATATTAATAAATTAAGAATAACAAAAACTTTAGTTAAATTCGAATTGAATTGTATTTAATTGGAAGCAGCAATTTAGTCAGCTAAAATTAGCAAAAAACTAAATATTTGTAAACCAAACACAGCAAACGAAAACTGTAATATAAACAAAATTTTTGTTATATTTATCTTAAATTTAGTAGAATTCAAGTAACACTATATTTTGCTAAAATCAACAGAAATTTTTGCTAAGATTGCTGATTCCAGAATGGCAGATTTTTATTCGCATTAAAAAATCTTAAAAAAAACTTGCCATTTTTATGATTTTTTTTGCCCACTAGTATTTATTTAGCAAAAGTTAGTAAAGTCAGTTAAAAATATTGCTTAGTGTAGCATGTAACGTTTTATAAATTTTGCCAAAAATGTTGTTATGCGAAAATCTGTAGTGGTAGCATGCATTTCTATCCGGCTCGTCGGCTAATGGGGGAGTTCGTTACTACTTTTTCGCAATAATTCATAGCATTACTACAGGAATTATTTAATTTTTGCATGCTTTTAGATGGGTAAAAGAGAGATAGATAGAGAAATAGAGCGGGAACGGAAGTGAAAGAAAAGCAAGATTTTTAATAAAGATCAGAAATGAAAATTGCTGACGGGGTGCGTGTTTAGATGTTGACACGACATTTTCCCCACCCAACCATGATCATGCTGCGGAAAGCATTAAATATTATGCATGATCCCATAGATAAATTAAACTATTCGAACAGCTAGACAGAAATCATAACACGAAATTTAGAATTTCATTTCAAAAATTCAAAATATTTATTACAAAGAACAGGTATCTTAAACATGTAAATGTTTATCTAAAAAAACAGTTATTCAACTATTATCAAATATAAATTTTAATTTTGAAATTACATAGAAATTTAACATAATTAAAATTAAAAAAAAATTAAACTAACTTTATAAAAAAAATCAAAAGCAAAATCTAAATTTTTAAACCGGATGTGCAAAAATCATAAAAAAAAATAGCTGAAAAAGAAAAAAAAATATCCAGTTCGGATATTTTAAATAAATAAATGAATATCCAGTTCGGATATTGAAATTATAGAAATAATAAAATAATAATATAAATGTGCAAAATCACTCAAAAAAAATCATAATATATACCCGAGTAAAAAAAAATAATTTTATCAAAAAAAAATTTTTATCTTGAAAAATCGAATTGATAGTTTTAAAACATTAAAAATATTAATAAAAATTTAAAAAAAAAAACTAAAAAAAAAATCTTTGACCGGACCGGGATTCGAACCTGGAACCTTCGGGTTATCAGCCGCACGCACTACCTCTACGCTATACCGTAGCCTACGTATCCGGTAGAAATATATTGACCAGTAGCACACTCGTTGGTTACACCATGTAACAATCAAAATTTAAATAAAATGGAACAGTTATTTTTAAAGGAATTTTAGTTTAATGCTAAAAATAGCATTTTTTTGTTTAATAACAAAATTGAAAAGGAAATAAAAAATTATGACAGCATTGTTTTATTGATTGTTTTTATTTTTGATTTATATTCTTTTTTTTTTTTTTTTTTTTTTTTTAGATATTGAAATGAATTTTTTTTTTCCAGGTATTAAAATTGAAAATTATTTAAAAAAAGAAAAACATATTTAACGCGAAAAAAACAAAATTGATAAAAAAAGTCGAATTTATTAATTTATTTAAATTAAATTTATATAAAAAAACAAAATTTGGAATTTAAAAGGAAAAATTTAAAAAAAATAGTTTCTAAGGGAAAACATTTTTTTTTCCAACTGTTATTGACAAAATAACAAAAAAATAAATTTTGTGAATAAAACAAAAATATAAAAAAAATAACAAAATAAAATTCCGATGTGCGCTACCGGGAGTTGAACTGGGAACCCTCTGGTTGCCGGGCAGAGGTGCTAGCGTTGTGCCAACCGGATGAGTAAATCCAACCAGCTAATTACCGACGTAGTTCGATACAAAAAAAAAATAGGTAGGTTAAACGGTGTAATTAAGCAAACGTATGTTTTTATATATTTTTACTAAGCACTGTTAAATTTTAATAATTTCGATAATTATAAAATCGCGAATAACTTTTTCAATTTTTAAGGTATATGGGTCATCATTATACTCAAATTTCGCGAAATTTAATTCCCGATCGAATGAAACTATTATTTCCGCGGTATCACTTTTAGAAACTTAAAATATCAAACACTCATAACTTAATTTTTTTTTTTTTTAATAAAGTTTTAGCAAAATTAATTTAAAATTACGTTTCACTGTTATTAACAGAACTATGTTAATAACATTTGAGTTTTCAATCAATTTAATTTATTATGAGTATTTGATATTTAAATTTCTTTTAAAAAAAAAATTACAAATAAAAATTTATGTAAAAACTTACAGTTTCCTTGGGATCCCACGTCGAAAGATCTTTCGCTGGTGTCCTGGACTGATGGATGGTCACAATTGGTTTAAAAAAAAATTATTTATATAAAAAAAATTTATTTCAATTTTTATTTGATTTTTTTTTTTTTTCTGTTTAACACTTCCGAAATTCCGTTTTAACAGACTGTATTAATATTAGCAAGTCTTTTCGGTCTTTTTTTTTTCTAATTCTAGATTTTTTTTTTCTTCTATAAAAAAATGTTTTTTTTTTTATGTTAAATTTTGCACACTTTTTTTTCCTTTTTTTTTATGATTTTTGCACTTACATACATACAAACGAATTATAGAAAAAAAATTAAATTTTTAAATTAAATTAAGAGAATTTTGTTTTGGTGTTTTTATGTGTCTTTTAACACTTTTAGGCCTTTTTAGTTTTTAATTTAATATAATTTTTTTTTTTTTTTGAACAAGAGTTATTTTTAAAGTTTAGATTTTAACACTTTTTTTCTTTTGATATTTTGTAATTTTCTTGATTTTGAGTTCCTCCAACAATGGTAAGCACTTTAAGTTTAATTTTTTTTCTATGGGTGTTTTTGCCAAAAGTAAATTAGAAAAGTTTTTTTTTTATATTATTTTATACTTTGACTCTTTTCCACTAATTCACAGTATATTTTGTAAAGAAAACTGATGCAGTCGGGTTTGCGCTGAGGGTTTCCCGTTCCCATTAAATGAGCCGGACAACAGCAAAATAATTTCGCCGACGGACTTCCCTGTGCCTCGATGGAAATTTTTCTATGGTGTAAAAAAAAATGTTGACTCCCTTGCCAAATAATCTTCCCCGTATGCAAAGCCACAAAAAAAATAGATTTTTTTTTTCCAAATTCAATAAAGAAAATCTAGTATGAATTTATAAAAAAAAATTATTAGAAAAATAATTAAAGTAAAAAAAATTTTAATAGAACTTACTTTCCTTAGAGAAATTAAAAAAAATATATTCAAAAATTCACTAGAACTCCTTATACAACATGGCAGCAATCAGAAAATGGAAGATTTAATGACATGAAAAAAGTATTTATACCCCGAGTAGTGTACCAAAATTTTGGAAATTAAACGTTAATTCAGCATTGATATATTTAACACTAATACTAACAAAATCATTTTTACACACACGCTATCAGATTTAACACAAATGAATAAAAATAATCTCTCTCAACCTTACGATATTAAGTGAACTGCATTATCACAGAGTTGTAATTGTTAGAAAATTACAATTATAACCGTTAAAGGAAAAAAGTTTTAAAAAAAAGAAATAAAATTTATTTGGAGTTATTGTGCTACAAGCGCCCCTACATTAGTCAGCAAAGTTTTTGTCAGGAGCATGCTTGCAAAAAATTGCCACTATCAACAAAATCTTTCGCTGATTTTCAGCAACAAACTTAGTAGATTCAGCAAAAGTTTTACTAACACTTAGTTGAATAAAAATTAAAAAATCCTTGCTAAAAGTTAACAAAATATTAGTAGACTGAAAAAAACTCAAAAACTTTATGGAAAAGTTATACTTTAGTTAATTTATTTGCTGAAAATCCAACATATGTTTTGTATGAAAAACATGAGATAGTTTTTAATATCGAAATGTAACATTTTCTACATACATATTTGAAATTCGGACATAAGATCAAGGATATTAAAAGTAATAAAAAATTGATAAGAAACGTAATGGGTCAATCGCATATTCAAGGTAAAAAAGGATATAAAAGTTGCCCGAAACTTTTTTTTTTTTAAGTTTAAAATATTTTTAGCAGGTTAATAATACCAGTTTGTATTTCAAATTGGTATATTGCTTCCTAAAAAAAGCATGGAAATTGGGATATTTTTGTCCACAAATTTTAACCCTTGAAAGTGAAATTGGCCGTAAAAAGTTACCCATTCTTATTAATTTTCTCTTATCTAACACTAATTCAAATTTTATGGCAATCGGAGTACATCAATCAGCGGTTCCCCTTTGTTAGTTTTAAATAAAAAATAGTTTTTACTAGGGCAACCAAAAATAAGCTAGAGCTTGTTTTTTAATTGAAACGATATAATTATTTACATTAAATACAAGTTCTGATCATGGAAATAGGAAAATTTTAAGCTTTATTTGCAAGATCATTCTTAGCTTATTTTTTTGATATTTGCTAATTTAGGCTTATTTTGTAAATGTAAGCTACTTTTTGACTTATTTCTTTAAAAGGTGATCATATTTTAGCTTTTTTCTGTTAAAAGAGCGCTTTTTTGCTATTTGTTACCAATCGATATTGTACTATTGAAGTATTTTTTTTAATTGAAAATTTAATGTTACATGATGTTGGTTTAAAAAAAAAAATATTTTCTATTTAACTCACACGTGAGAAAAAAAAATATTTTAATAAAAAACCTAGGAAAAACAACTTTTCTATTTCACCTTTGTCTGACTGACGAAGTTCCAATGAACACATTTTATATAAACTGTATTTGTAGTAAAAATATATGAAATTTACGGTTTAGTTTTTAAATTGAACGGCATTTTTTTAAATTTAAGTGTCTTATTTTTCTGTTTTCGAACTTTTTTAAGCGCTTAAAACTAAGTTTTTAGAGCTAACTATTACTTGGGTTTTTTTTTAATTTTTTATCAATTATTATTTAACTGTATTTAGAGTGTTCAAAACCGTAACCCAAAACCGGTTAACCGCTTTCGAATAATTTACATTTTCGATTATTCGTTTTTTGCGTCGGTTAACCGGTTATTTTTTTAACAGGATATTTTACTTTACATCTAAAAATGCGTAATTTTTGTACATTATTCAACATTTGGATTGTTTTCAAAATTTTCGCCATTTTACACCATCATAGAAAATTTCCCTCAATTCATCAATTTTGCACAAATTTAGCTTGAACTTAAAAAAAAGTACGTTTGTACAAATAAAAACACAACAGTTACTTTAACAAAATCATTTATAGTAAGAATGAGGTCAAAGTTATTACGTTTTTCGTTAGCAAAATTTGGCAAAATATTTTGATTTTGTCTTCCGAAAAACAAACAATTTAAATTTGTATTTTTATGCTGCAACTTAAAAGAAAGAATACATTTTTGATGGAAATTTTTTGAATTTTTATACATTTTTTAGTACTTATTTAGTACTTGCATTTACAGTAAAAAGTCAGTAAACATTTTTGCTAAAACTACGTTGCAGGAAAAACTTGCTAAAATTAGAACTTTGTTTTGCTAAGTATTATTTAAGAAAGAATAGCAACAAAAAATTGGTTAAATCTACAAAAATTGTGATATATTTGTGCTAAATTTTAGTTTATTACTAGTTTTTAGTAGACATAAAAAAATCACCAAAAATTTAAATTTTCAGTGCTTTCTTCTATTTTTTTTATTTTTTTTTTTGGGAATACAAATCCGCCTCCCTGAAATCAGAAGTTTACACTTTTTTTTTTACCAAATATACTGATTACTTTTTAAGTAATCTACAATCAGTGTTAAAATATTGTGAGTGTACTACTTAATATAAACTTTCTGTCGCATGTCATAAAAGTTTTTAAGTGTTTTTAAGTTAAGACGATGTTCTTTAGCGAAAAGTAATGGAAATAGGAAAAAAATCGGTCAAATCGAAAAAATCATACTTAAATAAATTTTACTAAAATCCATTCTCGCTCGAATCCATTTCGTTCCCCGTATTAAGTGTTTTACTTCCAACCTTTTATCATTCCACTCCACTTCGTTTGATTTGTCAAGTGTTGCCATTCCACTCATCAAGTGTCAAGTGTTCCCATTCCACTCATCACGTGTTCCCATTCCACTCATATTTTTTTTACTCTTTTTCCCTGTTTGATTTCGCTCGGCTTAAAATTTTTTATTACCATTTAATGTGGATCAAATTTGTTCCATTTGAATTGGTTTTAGATAATGACAAATATATATCCGCGGTAATGAACACTTTCCAAGTGTAGTATACATATTCTATACGAGTATCTAACCGAGCATTTTAATAAAAGTTATTATTTTAAAAATATATTTTAAAAAAACTTGCAATTAAAAACAAAGCATTACATATACGAGGGCGGGCCCAAATTTGGACGACTTGAAGTATAGCTGACGGCAGTGGTTGAAAAAAAAATACTTTGGTGAAAAGTGGCAACCTTATAAAAAATATGTTTTAAGTTTCAAGGCGCCATGCTGTTTAGTATTTTTTTGGAGCTATTAAAAATAATAGATCTTACTATTTGTAAACATGGACCAAATTGGTCACCGTTATGTGATTCAATACTTTCATTTGAAAAGTTTCAGTCCAAACAGTATTAAAGCCGAGCTAGATAGATTCTACTCTGGGGGAGTCTGCTCCTTCGTTTACGACTATAAAATATTGAGTAGCAGAGTTTTAACGAGGCCGTACGAGCTGCCAAGACGAACACCGTAGTGGTCGGCCAATTAAGATGCCCACGCCTGAAACGGTTAAGAAAATATACAAAATGCTATAGGATGATCATCAGCTGAAGATGCGTGAGTTGGCTGAAATCATAAGCATTTCAAAAAGTGCTATACTAGCATATTGACTGAAAATTTGAAAATGAGAAAGCTGTGCTCAATAGATGGGTGCCGCATTTGCTCACAATATAACAAAAACAGCTTGGCAACTCATTCACTATTGCGATGTCCAAAATCAATTAATTAAAGTTCGAGTTGCTTGAAAAACTGCCACAGTGGTAAAAGATTTGCCTACAATGAACAGGTGGGGTCTGCGTTTGATATCTATTTCAAGGAGCTAGACAGTTCTTAATTTAAACAGAGTATCAAAGCTATTGAATAGCACTGAGAAAGTGTATCAAGCTAAAAGGAGATTATATTGAGAAATAAATAAAATGTTTCCCAAATTTGTTGTGATTTCTTTGGTAGGTCGTCTAATTTTGTTACCGCCCTCGTGCATATGGATTTTTATGTAAAAAGTAAATGTGTTACATTTTTACATAAATTAAAATAAAAGTTTTAAAAAACAAAATACAAATTTTTTGTTTTTAAAATATATACGGAAAGGTCATTATGGTCACTTGTTAAGTTGAGTTTATTTAAGGGTACATGTACACAATTTACAATAAGGTGGCTATTATATGTGGGATTATTTATTTTTTCACAATTTGCTGAAAGAAAATTGAGTTAAAACATATCTTAGCTACAAAAAGGGATAATTGATTTTGTGGTTCCAGATTTTCTGTTTAATTTTTGTTTTGGGCATAAAAATATAAATTCTGCTGATGTAAATTTCGAGCTATGAAGTGAACTTTGGTTGGTTCATATATGTGTTTTTTAAGGCTCTTTTATGAGTGTTTTTGTTCTGCAATTATGATTTGAAAAATTGTTGTTCATGATAAGCGCTTTGATTTAAAGGCCTTTATCGGTTTTAATTTTAGATCTATATAAATGCCACCCTAATGGACATAATACAATATATGTTGTTACATTTGCGATTAAATTTATGTATACATTTTTTTTATATATAAAAGTACAAGTATCAAATGCTGTTTGAGTTGTAATAATGTCAGATGTTAATAACTTTACGTTTTTTTTTTCATTTTTTTGAAACATTCATAAAAATGTTTTTATATATGAAGAATTCATTCTCAATTCTCTTAGATTAAAAAAAAAAAATTTCCGATCGCAAATAATTTTTTTCAAATTCTACATATATACACTTGTTTTATTTCTCATAAATGGCCAAATTAGGTGGGGTGAAATAAGGAAAAATTTGCTTATTTTAGGGTATTATGTTTAAAATTTTTTTTTTTTTTTTAAGTAGATCAGAAACGATAAATTTTAAAGAACAATTTAAAAATAAAATTTTACTTGTTGGCCTTATTTTAAAATACAAAATTAAGATCCAACTGTCCCAAAAATGGTAAAATATAAAAAAAAAACTGTACAAATGTAACACACATTTTTCAAGTTTAAATGCGCCTCCTGTTTTTTTTATCTTTATGTAAAATTAGCGACATCGACTTTCTATTAACTTACACACACTAAATAGGATCGAACAATATATCATGGGAAATCTTATTAGATAAGGTTAAATGTGTATAGCAAAAAATAAACGAAAATTAAACAGCTTCCAATGGGTAAAATTCTGGCCAACTGGCTTTTTCTTGTTAATAAGAATTCTGGTTAAGTGGTATGTCCTCCCTTTACCAGTCACATGATTGGTAATTTTAGGACAATTGAAACTGCTTAACTCACTTCAGTATTAAATTATACCAGTCCTGTGATAAGTTCTTTTTTAACCAGTCACTTTTAGGTCAATTGACTCCTCATTCCCCATAGGGTAACTAATGAAAAAATCTGGGACCTCAAAATCTATACACTGCGTTGAAACTTTTGCTGAATCTATTAATTTTGTTGCTAAAACTAAAATTTTGCTGACTCAGCAACATTTTTATGCAAAAGATGAAAGATAACCGAAATTCGCCACAATCTATTTTAGTGTCTTATGGGGCAACACTTTTTTCGAGTCTGAATTCGATCAGAAAAACTTTAAAGGTGGGAAGGATAGAACAAAATTCTATATAGTTAAATGTTAATATTGTATACATAAATTTAGTTACTTTGTGTTTGAAATAAATTTCATAAAAAAAGGTCAGTTACTAAAAGCAAATCTTGTTTATATAAAAATTATTTATGTTTATAACTAATGGAAATTGTAGAAATATTTTATATTCCTATTTTATTTTTTACCAAATGCTTAAAAAATGACAATAAAAACTATAAAATATTAAAGTTTTTACTCCACAACATATGTTCTGATTTTATTAAACCGGTTTAAAAAAGATTTAAAATCCGTTTCCAGATTGCTGTAATGCGCTCGTTACCAGCACGTAAATGTAACGTGAACAAGTCGTAACGTGAAACAATTTCAACAGAATTGCCCGTCACGTTACGACTCGTTTACGTCGTGTACTCAAGTACTATGTGTATCTTAAAACACATGTTTAAACAGCTGACCTGTCACGTTACATTTACGTCCGTGTAATTATAGCTTAAGTTATAATAATTTATTTACAAATTAAACCATGATATGAAAGATATAGTGAGAAAAAAGAGGGAGAAAAATCAATATCATTTGCAATCGTATGCCTTTTTCTGAGATTTGCCTTTGCCACAGCAACAACTTATACGCAGTGGCGTACCCATGGACCCCCTTCCCCGACCCATCGAAATGTTTGTGATTTTTTTTCTTTATGATGGTTAGTACTGCGGTTGTGAATCGAATAAGAATTATTCGAATAATCGAACAAAAAACAAAAGAAGAAAATTCGAATAAACAATATAAAAAATTTGATTTTCAAATAACGAATAAAGCGAATAAATATTGACGAATAATCGAATAAAACGAATAATTAAAAAAAATACTTTTTTTAATAAAAGTTTTGTCAAAATTCAACCAATTTTTGTAAAATTTGCATAAAAAATGGTAATGGACAAAATAAAATGAAGAAATAAAAAAAATTTTAAAACTTTTCGTTTTAACACTTTCACTACTGTTGTACACTACAGTAAACACATTAAAAAAAAAAAAATATAAAAAATTGTACAATGCAATGAAACTTTATATTTTTGTTTAAATATGGTCATCAGGATCATTATATGCATAACCTATTAATCAGGGCAATACAGTAGCGATACTTATAATTGTTATCAAATTCTAATTTTTTTAATCAGCCTTTATCTCTGAAAAAGGGGAGTTTGGTATATATCCTAAACTAGCCAATCTCTAAATTTTGCACGTAGCTTCATTTAATGGTGAAAATGAGCTGAGAAGTTTAAAAAATTCGACTTTCGGGCCCATTTTTTGTTTGGTAGGAGGGGGGGAGCGAGCATATATATGAACCTTTTTCTTTTTAATTTAATGACACGTAACAAGAATCTGAAGCAAAAACAGAAATAACTCTGAAAACAAAAAGTCGGTTGTGAAATGGTGAATAAGACTCTTTAATAATTGCTAAAGATATATAATTTGACTTTCAAGGAAACCGTATGAATGCATTCGCAGAAAAAGTGCTGTCGTTGAAATATAACACTATTATTTAAGTCAAAACTATATAAAATTATCAAAAATGTAATTATGTTACAACCATTGCACGTTAGCACTTAAACTGTGATTTCTATTTATGTAATTCATAAGGCATCTAAAATAAGATTTCAATAGCTCGATATACTAAAACTATGGCCGATATATATATCTATGTAACTTTTTAACGATTTTCAAAGTTCAATTTTTTTCATCACAAGATAACAATGCCAAATATCATATGATTTGCGGTTATGTAGTCTAAAATAAAAAAAAACTTTAGATAGCTGATTTTAGAAGAACAAAATTTTATTCGCGAATTTAGTTATTTTCCCCCTATTTTAGCAGCCTAATTTGTAGCTTTCAATTCTATAAAAAACATTTATTATTTAGAAAACAAATTCTGCTAATGTTAGTTTTTCATGCAATACCAATTTGAACTAATTTTTAGTAGTTTTGAAAAAAATTTTACTTATGTTTTACTATCAATGCAAGTACTAAAAAAGTGATAACAAAGTTCTAACTAAACTACAATATTAGAAATCTAAAGCTTACTTTAAAGTTACATTAAGTTGCATCATAAATAAATGCAAATTCAAGTTAGCTTTTTTCGATAAAATATGTATTGGGCCCCCACCGAAACAAAATCCTGGGTACGCCATTGCTTATACCCATGAACCTATTAAAATAAATGCTGTCACTTAACGAGCTTACTTTTACAAATTTACCTTTTTGCTATATATGTATATGTATATGGATAAACAGCTGACCCTCGTATGGCAAGGCTAATATAGGTTTTCACAAAAAATACTGCGTTGCAGAATAAAGAAAGTTATACTCGGGCCTTGCCAAAATATGTTCTTAAAGCATAAAACTATAGTTTTTGAAAGAGAAATCTTCATTAAGGTATACGAGGGATTGGTGTTAGATTCTCAGCCATATACATTTATATAAACATTAACAACTTTAACATTTTACCGTCAGTACAAATACACACATAAATAAGAGTAATACAGTTTCAGTCGGCATTCATGATGTTCGTAAACCCTTTATACATTTTTTATAACTATTTCGCAAACTTTAAAATAAAACTAATAATTTTTTTTACACACTGTGCATTAGTGTAGCATTTGAAAATGTTTATGAAAATCTAAAAATCTTTTAGTGATTTTTTTTAAAAATTTTTTACTGAAATTATTTTTAAGTCAAATGAAAATCTAAACATCTTTTAGTGATTTTTTTAAAAATTTTTTACTGAAATTATTTTTAAGCCAAATATATGCAGCAATTTTCGAGATTTGTTTGCATTAACAGAACAATTGAACCCTGTTTTGGCGGAATAATTTCTAGGAATTTTTATAAAATGTATCTTCCTTTCATGAATTCTTTTAACAATTAAAAAAGTCGGTTTAAAGATCAGTCCAATTTTACCAAATTTTAAATTTTATTTGCACCTTTCTTTAATGTAGGGCACTCAATTTTTCGTAGATTCTCTATTTTCATTCTTTTATTGTACTATCAATTATAATTTTACGTATGACCATTACCAATGAAAAAATTAACGGAATATGGAGCATGTTAGGGCGTTCCGATGAAAAAAAAAAAATAAAATTGAAGGAATATTATTTACTTTAAGTGGATGAAGCAATTTTCGTCTGACTTTTGAAATGCGGAATAATCTGCCCAACATATACAAAAGCCTTATCTCGAATAATTTATTTAATTTGAGGATGAAAATGTATGAAAATCTATTTCCATGCTAGAAATTAGTTTTATTGTAGATTGTAGGGCAGACCGGGGACCATTCGTCACGTTTTTACTTGAAGCGCTGTCTTTACCAAATCAATACATTTTTTTGAAAAACTATTTTTATTTTTTATGTAATATTTTTAACGTTCTTCAGAGCAACCTAAAACGTCTAAACTGCCACACCTAGTGGATCACAATTCACAATTGGACTTACTCTAAAAGTGTCCATTTTTATTCGGGTTTTGGACATAACTACGTTCTAGTTTTTTTTTTTTTTTTTTTATTATTAATTAATAATTATATAATTACAAATTATATACTATTACCCTAACCGAGCACTAGCTACTATGGCTTTCGGCGCGTTGTAGCGAAAACAGACCAGTGTCTCTGGTAGGAATCGAACCCACGACCCCCGCACTGATAAGCCAGCTCGCTACCAACTAGCCTACCGAGGCGCTACGTTATAGTTATGAGTCTATATTAGTTTAGAAAATACAGCGTAAATGAAAGGCCCTTTTGATCCAAGTTGGATTTTTTGAATCCCTTGCACCAAAATTGTTCAGTAAGGGGAGATGCATGAGTATTCGTTATTGTTAGGTTTTACTGTATTTATTGCCTTTAGCGAATCCACCACTTTGGAAATATTTTTAAAGAAATTGCTATGACTGAGGGATGGTGAAACACTCCCACTTATCCATATCATCCCAAACTTACTTCTAAGGGTTGTAAATGGGGGTTATAAAATGGCTCCAGTTATTTTGTTTTTTTCAGATTTGTTCCCAAAAAAAAACTATACCAAAATGGATATCAAATTAAAGGTATTATAAAGATCTATCTAACGATTTACTAAATATATTTACAGTATAGATCAACATTTTTTTTTACATTTGGAGTGTTTTTGTATGTCGCTGTTATATCTACATAATTCACCCCATTTTTTTCGTATAGTTTGCTTAATTTTTCGAATTTTTATTGCAAAATCATAATTATTTTTTTTTAATATAAATCTACACAAAATTATTTTTAATTTGAGTATAATAATGTCGGTGTTTGCATCAGGATATCGCACTGGTATTGCTAGAAAGTTTCAAATTTTACTTTTCACATTTTGTGCATGTTAAGAAATTCAAAAAAGTTATCATTGCGCATATTTCTGTATTAATATTGCAAATACTTCGAAAATGCCCTGGATTATTTCGAAAATAACTTCAAATTTTAACTAATTTTTCACAGCCTTCAAATTCCGAAGTAAAAAGTAATTTCTTAGTATAAAAATATATTATTAACATTGCTACTCAAGAATTTGCTAAGTTTTGCAGGACCTATTTTTGTTATACATATTTTCTAATAGACTTGTTGTGCTGAGTCTAAATCTTTTTTATCATTTATAGTTTTAGTAATATGGCGGCTTTTATATACTTAATTTTTTTTAATTTTCTTCTTTTCTAAATATTTCTAGATATTTTTAATGGTTTTGCAATTTTAATACAAAAATTAGTTTAGTGGGATGTTTATTTTATGCGGGCGACAAAAGTTAAAAGTTTTTTTTTATCAAACTTTTATAAGGATAAAACTACCCGACTAAAAAGAATATTATATCATGTAATGTGATCCAGTTTCATAAAATATCAAACACACAAAAAAATAAAAACCCTTTTCAATTACGAAAACCACCGACTAAATAACTTTAATTGCTTAAATGCCGCCAAAAACAAAAATTGCTAATTCAATTCGAAATTGATAGCTATTTAGTTGAATTATGTTTCAATTAAATAATAACTCATATCATTAAAAGTGATCAATATTGCATACCAAATGTTTCATATAGCTGGAATTTTATAACATTGATTTAAACCAGCTTGTAATTCTCATTAAGTTAACAAATTTATTTGTACTTATGTAAACAAATTCACGAAGAAATTAGTTTTATTCTTTCTATTGAAGTGTAGGGACTATCAAATTTGTTTTGTTTTATTTATACCACAGAAACTAAATTATTTAACTTAATAAACTAATAATAAAGGGTCCGCCAAATAACTTTTTTTTTTTTGAAAATGCTATAAAAAAAACTACTGAATATTTTCTCAAATTTATTTTTTTAATAATGAAAAATAATTTCATTCAAATGGCTGCCTCGGCTGGCCATGCAGTAGCCTACACGATCGGTCCAATTTTTAAGCACATTATCGATTGTGTGCAGCTGTATTTCACCAATGGCTTCACGAATATTGTCCTTTAAAGCGTCAATTGTCTCTGGCTTGTTGGCGTAACACTTATCTTTGACGGCACCCCACAAATAATAGTCCAACGGTGTCAAATCGCAGCTCCGAGGTGGCCAAACGACATCAGCTCTGCGGCTGATAATGCGATCTTCAAAAACAGGGCGCAAAACATCGAGTGTAGCTTCGGCTGCGTGGCACGTAGCGCCGTTCTGTTGAAACCAAATGTTGCCAATATCCTCCTCTTCAATTTTTGTGAACAAAAATTCGTTCAACATGGCCTGATAACGATCGCTATTGACTGTAACGGCCACTCCTTGCTCAACATGCAACATTACCATGATTTTCAAAGTAATGTCGCAATATTTCCCAGCGTTGTTCAAGCGTATACACAACCATATTCGTTCAGCGGAAGGATAAAACTAATTATCTGTCAAATCAGACATGAGCTAAGTGTTACCATTTACGAAATAAGCACTAGTTGAAAAAAATAACTAAGATGGCGGACCCTTTACTTAATACCTAATCTTATTGAAATGAATTTAAAATATTTATAACTAATGAATGCGTAAACATTTTTAAAAAAATAATTACCTAAATATTACAAAAAACAACTATAGTGTCTTGATGTTTGCTTTTGAGCGATAATATGAAAAAAAATTTCAAGTAAGTTCCGAATTTGAGCAAACATTTTAATGAATTAAATATAAAATAATAAAATAATTAAAAAAAAATGTTTTTTGCATTTTAATCAATTTCGTGGGTCATTTTTGATTTGATAATGTTGGTTAATGATATCCGATGTAGTCAGAACTCAAAATATGAACAATTTGAAGTGTATTTAACAAATAAATGAAATAAAAAAAAATAATTTTTTAAAATTTCGAACTTTGCATATGTTTAACAAAAATACAATTACTCTAAAACGGGCAATTTTTTGACGAAATTCGACAAAAAAAAATCCAATTCTTCTATTTGGAACCATTTGCAATAAAACTGGGGGTGTTATGAATGAAAATTGAGAAGTCGTTTTTTAAGGGACGCCCTAATATGTACGTTTTATATAAATGTCTGTTACTTATACGTATATGGCCCCATATGTTTGATTGGATATAAAACATTTTTCCAGCTGTGTACCAAAATGAAATTATTATTTTTAATCCTTTTTTTTTGTGAATTCTCCCTTTTTGCCAATACCCTTACAAATATGAAGTTACATTAGGGTAGCCCAAACAAAACCATTGTCGAATTTTAGAGCACTACAAGGCTACGCTTGTTTCAATAGGGCTCAGTAATGCTAAGTCCAAATTTCGCCCAATCCGTACATATTTAAAGGTCTCTATAAATTAAAGATTTGTTAAGATTAGGTCGAAATTTAACAGAAATTCCAACATTTTATGGATATAGAAAAGTTTTGGCACAGACCTATAATAAAACATTTTTTTAAGTACTTTGGCCGTCTAGACAAGAATCTGAAGTCAAAACACAGAAATTAAACCAGCCTCTCGAAATATAGGCCAGGTGTACTTAAAAAAATTGTGGTTCAAGACTTTGACCTATTTTCCATATATTACTGGATCTACCGAATGGATTTCCAAATTTGACCCCTTGTTTTAGTTACTGATGTGCATGTTATAAAAATGATTTTAATAGGTAATATTTTTTAAAGGAAAAGCTGAATCTTGTAGGTACAATTCCAAAAGAAACCATTTCGAAACCCCTCTGGTGTGCTTTTGTACATTTCCCGAGATAGTTTTCCTTAAAATAGAGTTACATTCAAAGCCATAAAAATAAAACAGATTTTAAAAACATTTCCGCAATATTAACCAATAAACAATTTTTTCCAGGGTGTTCACTTTGGTGAACAATGAAGTAACCCCAACCCTGACTTTAACAGCGCCCTCTAGTGTGCAAACCCCACGCAAATGCAACTCAGCATAAAGTTTAGCTGTCAGCATTTGCGCTGTGATCACACACTTGTTCGTGAACTTTCATCGGTATAACATCACATTTTAACTTGCTCGCTTGCGCCACCCAAGAGAAATTGTCTACAACAAAAAAAACAGTGTAAAAATTAAACCTAAATCTAACTTAAATCCTACATTAAGTAAAGGAATTAAAATCTTAAAAAACTAAAGAATTAAAATCTTAAAAAACTACCCTAAAAATAAGAGAAGTAAACTGGAAAATAAGTGTGAATTATTTTTATTATATTCTCGTTAAGTTAACCTAACTTAAAAATCTAACCCTAAATCTAATATACATAAAAAATATTGAATATTACCCTAAAAACCTAAAATCTTATGTAAATAAAACCATAATTTTTATAACGTTTTGCTGAAAACATAAAGAATTATTATTTACAAAGATTCTCTTTATACGGCAAAGTAAACCCTATACCCTAACCCCTCTAACCCGTATCTTCACAGGGTATGAGGGTTAAAAAAGATTGGTCCATAACTCGGTGGAACTTTTTTGACTTCATGTTCGGATTTAGGCCAAACTTTGAAACTTTTGAATTAACTTTATTTAAATTTATTATTAAATTTTTTAAATTCTGCCCTCAGATAACATTATATAATTATAGGCAGGGATGGGATCCATTTGAATTTTTATGAATTTAGAGCTAGTTAAGATCATATAAAAGAGTTATATGAAGGCACCGTAAAGCAAGAATACACAGTCCTATTTCTGACTGTCAATAAACAAATACTAAACCGCAGAAACACTAGTACCCAGCGGTAAAAATACCCATTACTTAATCGCTGATGTCAGTAATATTTAGTAGCAATCAGTACTGATGCTGTCGCTTATATTTCTGCTTACATTTACACACGAGTGTCATAGGCTGCTTAATTACTGCGTTCTCGCTTAAAATGTAAGCGGCGATGTCATTAAGTGTCATTTCAATTTCACTTACGTTATAAGTGGTGTTCTAAGCGAGCTTGATGGCACGTCAATAAATTCAGGCAAATTAAACTGTAATGTACGTCGTTTACAGTCGGATTTGCAATTGTAAGGCTAGAATATGAGGTGGTACCACTAATCCTGATGATTTTGTAATTGAAAGTCTAATGCAAGTTTATTTAAAAGAATGTTTTATTTCAAAAAAAAAAAATTAAAAAAAAATAAAAAAATTTCATTTTAGGTATTAAGGCACATAAAAAAAACTTAAACTAAGTATTACAACCTAAATTTGTATTATAAATTAATTTTTTTCTTATCTCTGCATTTTTTTGCAAAATGTCTGTTTTTGTACATCTTAAAGCAATGCTGCATATTTTTTTTAAATTTCTCAATTGTTGAGCATCTGGACAGCATCTGGACAGCATCTGGAAATAAACAAAGTGAAATTTTTAGTATAAATAAAATATAAAAAGTCTAAACAAATCTTACCAAAAACTGCATCATGAAGCGATTTAAATTCCTTGAACCCTCTTTTTCCATTAACGCCATCATAATTTAGGGCCACGTAAACTTCAGTGCCCAATATGCGGTCGAAATTTCTTTCCTTTCTTTTCATTTCGTTAATGAATCTTCATTTTTTTCACTTGAAATTTCTTGACAATCAGTTTTATTAAATATGATATCTAAAACGTCGTTCGTAACATTGTCAACTAAATCATTTGTAAGAACACTTTCAGTATTAAGTGAAATTACACTATTTTCAACAATTTTTTCCACACTTTCTCGTTTTTTCATCAACCGCTTTAAATTTCTTGCAGAAAAATCTTCCATATTGCTTTATATTAAACTTAGATTTATTTATAAACTAATTTTATATAACTATTATTTATTTTTATGAAAATGAAATATATTATTATTTATTTCTTAACAAACTTTATGTAACCTTCCTGTTGCACAATCAACTTTAAAGTAACATCAATATAGTGATACACATTTCTTGTTTTTTTATATTTTTCTAAAGCCGCTATAACGGTATTTTTTTTTTGTCTTTACATTTATGTGCATAAACACACTAACTCGTCACTTACATTGTAATCTGAGTTTTAATTAGTAGAAATATAATTCATACATTTTTTTTACCATAAACCCACTTACTAACACTCCGCTTATATTGTAATCGAAGTTATAATTAGTAGGTGATATTTATTAGATTACACATATATAACATTCTAAGTACTTAAATCGCTCGCTTAGATTGTTATACTGATGTCATCGATTATAATCTAGGTACTTCGTTCCATTTACCGCTGGGTAATTACACCAAAGAGTATATATAAATAGAGAGATTACACTTCCCAAACCTCTGAGCAACAAAATAGCGAACTCGGGCACGCAAATGAAAACAAAAAATGATGGCAACATGTTGATAACAAATTGTTGCTTAAAACACTCACTTTTATTTTGCTTATATTTTGTTATTTTCTATTAAAAATTATTATATTTTAATTTTATCTTGTTGATTTGATCATTTAGTATTTGAAATAATAAATAATTTTATTAAATTATTACTTAAAAACGCGATAAAAATTAATTTTAACTTTTAAATTTCGCAACATGTTTTCATTTGCTCGGTGAGAGTTTACGAACAAATAAAAAGTGAGCAGATTGAGCGACACTGAGTAGTATAGAAACCCACTGATTGCACTTTATACAAGAGAAGAAACCCAAAAGTCGCATTTTATAGAGAACTCTAAATGTCGTCCGATTGAGTCCATTTTTGGTATATATATGTATATTTTGATAACAGGAACAAAACCAAGCTTGTAGAGAAAGAATAAGAATATACTTTTATTTTTCCATACAAGCGAGGACGGGGCTAATGTACATATATCGAATACAACATGTATGTATGTGTTTGTATGCACACATACAAATACATACAAGTTTGTATTTATTTTTTTGGTAAAATTTATTTGTTTAAAGTTTTCCCATTAAGCAGTTTGTGTTTTTTTTTTTTTTTTATTTATATTATTTCTGTGTTTCATATACACTTTCATAGTTGAAACGTAATGTATTTTATTTTATTTCATTTCATTTTATATGTGTGTGTGTGTTTCTATGAATTTTATTTTTTATAAAAAATATGTGATTTTTGGAAGATTTCTTCTTATATTTTTTTGGTGGAATAAATTTGTATATTTTTATGTGACTGGCGCCAGTGTTGCCACTTGAATTTTATTGACTTTATAACTCACATATGCACAGTATGAAATAAATATAAAAAAAAAAACAAAAGTAAAAAAGATAAAACGACCAAATAGTTAAAGTGTTAAGCATAAAATAATGGGTCACGGGGGTACCATAGCAGCAGAAGTTATAAATTTATTGTTATTAGTTTTTTATTTCACGTTTTGTTCTGTGTTCTGTAAAGTAAACGGTCATTTGTTTTTAATTTATTTTTCATTTTATTCTTCTCTAAAGAATAATTTAAAATCAATTGTGTTCTGTTAATATTGTAGTCAATAAATGAAATGATTTAGATAAAGGAAACATCTTTTATGAAAATTGTTTCGAATTTGTAATTAATTTCAATAACAATTAAAAAGGAATTTGGAAACAGATTAACATTATTTTTTTATTTTTTTTTAATTAATAATCATATAATTATAATTTATATACTATTACCCTAACCTAGCACTAGCTACTACACTGATATAATTTTGTTCAAGGATTTCATTTATACAATGAATTTTTAATTAAAAAGTCCCCAAAGAAAGTTTCATTGGCTCAATGAAATATTTTTCATTAATCAACTAATAATTGAAAAAAATATTTTTTTTCTTGTTTCATATTTATTTTGTGTTAGTTTTTTCTTTTTTATTATCTTATATTTATTTTTCCGTTTTTTTTATCTCCCTGAACACGACTTGAACCCGCAACCATCACCATACAAACAGCTCCGCCTTACCAATTGAATTAAATTACAAAACCAAAAGGATGTGTTTATTTAGACTTTTGTAGGAAAATATTTTTTTTCAATAGTTCAAGCGCCTCCAGTGGAAATTTTATGGAACTTATTGTTTGCTGTACAAAAAATATTTATGTAAAAATACAGTTAATGAAAATTTCATTCAGTCAATGAATTTTTCATTAATTTAATGAAAATGTTTCATTCAACCAATGAATTCAAGTTAATGAAAGACATTCATTAATGGTATGAAGGAAAATCCTATCAGTGTATGGCATTCGGCGCGTTGTACCGAAAACAGACCAGTGCCTCTGGTGGGAATCGGACCCCCGCACTGATAAGCCCGTACGCTACCAACTAGCCTACCGGGGCGCACAACACTAATTTGAATTTCACTTTTAATGTTGAAATACCCCAGTTTAGAAAACCATTGCCATATAAGCGTTTGTAAAACCATATATTTTGTAATGCCAAGAAAGGTGTGCGTTCGTAAACATTTTAACATGCTTTTTCCCGTAGACCTTTCATCATAAGCTTTCTTTAATGTTTTGTTGATCATAGTTCGTGTTTTTTTTTTTAAAGAGAAGCAACACTCAGGAAATTCTTCCTACTAATTAATGTGATGCTTTCCATAGAAAGGGGATAGTGGATAGATGAAAGGTGGTGGAAGATGAAGGGCTTCAAAAATGGCAGCACTGTAATTGCGCGAGATGATAAGTCTTAGAACAGTAAGTCTTAGAACAGTAGCCACCTGATGTAGAGTTGGCGAATTTATTGAAGCTTTTTTGTTTCATAGCCCTGATTCATTATTTTACTTCGGTGGGGTTAAGTGCTATGGAAACACCGAAGGTGGGCGCAGCGATACATATAAGTGATAGAAAACTCATACATATTATTTTTCTAAATTGATGTTGTCGTCACCGGTAATCGAACCCGGGACCATCTGTATAACAGTCCAACGCCCTAACCATTACACCACAACGCCCACGCACAATGCAGTCTAATATAAATATATCTGAATTTATAAGTTCCCATATATTAGCACAGTCAAAGTGGTCCAATATCCGGGACATTAAATTATATCTAATTAGATAAACATTAAATTATATCTAATTAGATATTTCAGTTGAAAATTTATAGAAATTAACAATTTTGAGCACCCAAATTTTTTTTAACGAAACGTAACGAAATTTTTAAAATTATCCAGAATAAATTTAGTGTTTCAAAAGTGTACCAATTTTTTTATTTGAAATCATATCAAATAAAAAAGCATTTCACTTGAAAATGATTTCATTACAATATGGTGTCCAATTAATGATATATCCATTTAAAACTTACAATAGTTTCTTTAATCATATAATTTATTTTGTTCATCGTTTTTAACTTTCACATCGAAACCAAAACAAAATGGACTCACTAGAATTGGAAGATAGTTACATTCACTGAAAAAGTAATTCCAAACCGCTGCTTGGTAAAAAGTTGTATGGTGGTTGTTTACAAGTGAAACCAAAATTTTCCAAATTTTTAAAGTTTCGCAGTTTTTTGAGTTTTGAGATCAGTATTTGAAAATGGTATAATTTTATATAGAATGAGGTAACTACACCAAGTTGATGTCAGTGCATCAATAACGGGTTTCGAATATCACAAACTTATAAAGAATTGGCGTAAATTTCTCAATTACATTTGAGATTGGCTAGCGTATTGCGTGAACTGAGTTACTTTGTAAAAAGCACTTTCTAGTCAAAAAGGCATTTTAAAAATTTTAAACTCTTTGTATGAACTTTTTAAAAAATTTATAGATCAACGATAAAATTCACTATTAAACCACTCACCAGGTACAGTGTAAAAATCATTTAATGTATATGCTCGACATATGTATTAATAAAAAAAAAAATAAAAAAAATAAAATCTTTAATGTTTGTTGATATGCTTTGCTAATGTAGAAGGATAGTATATGATGACATTAGAGAAAAGAACTGCCATTTAAAGTTTTAACTGAAAGTTAAACTGGCAACTATGATAATGACTAGAGAAAAAACAAACACACTATAAATAGAAATCGTTCGTGGTAAATTTCATTCTAACTCAACACACAGAGTAATGTGGGATTTAACGTTACCCAATTCCTTTAACGTGTGAGTTAAATAAAAGATATTTACGATTAACACTAAATGGCACGAAGAATGTTGATGAAGACCATAGTAGGTCAGAAAATGCATTCCATTCATGCTAGTGTCTAATAACTTTTTCTGTGTTTTTTTCTAATAGTCAAAGTAAATTATGATATAAAAATTATAATTTTTCTGTTAATATAGAGAAAAATTTGTCATGATCTAAAAACCGAACAAATAAAATCTCACACATAAATTTATAGATCAACGATAAAATTCACTATTAATTTGGAGAAATTTAATTATTTCGTTTCGCATTTTTTTTTATATAAAAAACATGGCATCTATAGTGAATCCTTACGACAGACTAAATTGATAAAGTATAAAGAAGTTTAATTTTTTCATTCGTAGCGACTACAGCGGCAGTATTTTCCAAACAAATTTCGCTTTGTGACAATTAAAGCGCTGTATCAATTTCGCCAAAACGTACATCAAATAAAAGATTTTAATGAGCTTAACACTGAAATCGAAAAGGCATCAAGCAGTTCTAGGGACTTTAAATTTTATGGAGCAAATCAAATTTTTAAGCATCCTTGTATAGGTTAGGTTAGGTTAGGAAGGGTTATGTGCCCAAGGGCACAACTCCACTCGGAGACCAATACGGTCCATTGTGAATCCCTTCAGAGAAAAAACGGTGAGAAAGAATAGAAATAGACAGAAAAAATAGCTTGAAAGATAAATATAAAGAAAGGTAGAAAATATATTTACTCCCCAGAAAGCGGATCCTAACGTGCCCTTACCAGAAACAGCCGTCCTATCTCCCTGACAAATCTCAGCAAATCAACTGGATTGTATCCAGCGACACACCCGAGTTCGTCGTGAAATCTATCTCCTAGCCATTTCTGTCTAAGACCCTGTAACCTAGGACAGTGGCACATTATATGCTCCACCGTCTCCAGTTCCTCAACGTCCTCGCACAGCCTGCAAAAATCCGGTATGTCCCTGTCCCATCTGCTTGTGAAAGCCCTGACAGTACAATGACCGGTCAGGAACCCCGTAAGGGTCCTGAGACCTTCCCTGTCCAGTCCCAGAAGAACCTTGGTTGCCCCTGCGTCCAAAGCGGGCCATAACGCCTTAGACACCCTGCAGTCCATTCTGTTCCTCCATGATTGGTTAAGGGTTTCGCGGAATCCCTTCCGTATAACCTCAAAGTAGTAACATAAAGGGGGCTTTACCCCCCCGTCTCTTACTGCCAAGTCCAGATTTGAACCCTCCCTCGCAAGTTCGTCCGCCAACTCATTGCCATCCACCTTGCAGTGTCCGGGTACCCAACACAGCCTCACCGTGAATGCCTCCATGAGCTCCCTCAGAGCACACCTTGTATAACATTTTTAATTTTTCGAAATAAAAAGTAATTTATTGGATTTCCTGGAAATAAGTAACCTCAAACCCAACTAAATATCATTAATCTAGCAACAAATTCGTGTTTTCCAAAATAATCGCGGTTTTCTTTTAAAGTTCTAATATATGAGAGCAAATTTTTTGAGTGTATTTTTATATATTTTGGTGGTATAATATATTTTAAAATGTGATAAATGCAGTGATATCTATAAATTACTGTAGCTTTTATTTAACTAAGCAAAAATTGTAATTTTAATATTTTTAATTTGCTTAAAACTTAAAACCGCCATAAGTGTTCCGTTGGATTTAGCATGCTTAAACATCCGCTCTCATACACACAAAAGGTTGTTCATGTCCTACAAAAAAAAACAAAAATTAAATAGTTTGCATTAAAGTGTCGAATATTTTGAAAATTCCGCTTATACAGTAAACATATTTTTAATGAAATTATTTTCCAAGTTTGTTATAATTTTTATTAAAAATAAAAAATTATTTTATTTAACAAGCAAGAAAACATAAAAAATATATTTTTCATTTAGTTAGAACAATGTTTGTAAACTGTGCGTTCACAACTTCGCTTCATCTTCAATCATATTACGAAAAATTCATATTTATAATCGTTACTTAAAGCCAAGAAGCGTTAATATTAAATATAATTAAATGTACATATTAAAATTTACTTGGTTAATACTTTTATTTAATCGGGATTTTCAAGCTAATAGTTTTTATTTAAAGGCACAAATAAACTATACTATACGATAGGAATTAACCTGTTAACTGATTTGTTTCATTTTTAAAGTCGCTTCGTGTGTGCTCAATGTTGTGACGAAACCAGAAAATGTTGTTGTGTTACAAAAACTTCTTTATTTGTTGACTTGGAACAAAATTATGAAATAATGTTAATATTTTGCTATTAAAATTTAATATAAAAGGAAAAGAACTTAACAACAACTAAAAAAATCTACAACAACATTTTACAATAACATTGACAAAGACTGTTTTATAAAAATTATTGCTCTTTGTTATAAATGAATACACAGAAAAAAGTATTTCCCTACTTTTTCAATTAAATCGGTTAGTTGAAAATTTTAAAAGCTGTCAATTAAAAATTAATTGAATCAATTAAATATTTGCTCAAATGCGGAACTTGTTTGACAATTTTTTATATTATCGCTCAAAAGCAAACATCAACACATTGTTGTTGTTTTTTATAATATTTATGTAGTTGTTGTTTTTATAAATGTTTATGTATTAGTAATAAATATATTAAAATCAAGTAGATTCGATAATAGTTCTTATTAGGTATATTACTTTATTAAGTTAAATAATATATTTTCAGTGGTTTAAATCAGAATATTTGTTTATTCTAAAACATTATCATAAAATTGATAATGTAAATAATGTAATTTTTGAAGTTTAATTTTGTTTAATAAAAAAACTTTTTTAAACAAAAAGAAAGTGCAAAATATAAATTAAAAATTATTTCAATCAAAAAAAAAAAAATAAAAAAAATATTCTCATTTCAATAGAAAGAAAAAAACTAACTTCTGTGTGAATTTTTTCACATAAGTATAACTAAATCTGATAACTAAATGAGAATTTCATGCCGGTTTAAATTCAATGTTGTAAAATTGAAGCTATAAAAAACATTTGTTATGGCAACAACACTTTATTCAATTGTTTTTGTAATTTGAGAAGGTATACAATATTGATCACTTTTTAATCAAATGAACACAAAATGACACTAATAGAAAACATATGATTTTCTATTGTTGATTTACTTGAATAAACGTCACTACATTGCTAGGTCTGTCAAAAAAACAGAGTAGTATTTGGAAGATGACAAAGCCAATTGTGACAATTTTTTGTTTTTTCTTTGATATTTTAAATTTTGAATCTCGCTCCTAGACGAGGACAAGAAATTCTCATTGAGTTTGTGATTTAACATAACAAATATCTCTAGAAATTCTAATAACAAAGTCCCCTGAAGATTTCCTTGGGCAGGAATGAAATCCGGATAGGGACACGCCTACATCAGATTGCTTTTCACAATTTGTTAAATAAGTTTTGGGACTTTAGCACAAATGAGTTATTATTTTACTACAAATGAGTTATTATTTTATTGAAATATAATTCAATTAAATTGCCATCAATTTCGAATGGGTTTTTATTTTTGGTGTGTACTTATCAGGCAAGATTTTTTTTGGTACGAAAAAAGTTCAAAATGGCAGGCAAAATAGCACGAAAAAACATTAAAAGTGGCACCAGAAATGGTAAAAATAGCAAAACAAAATGTGTAAAAAATAAAAAGTTAAATATTAAAGTTTTATTAAATTTTCCTTTATTAAATCTTGATTTGATGTACAATCATGTGATATTTCAAGTTATCAAAAAGAAAAAAAACGAAATACTATTGTCACACACTGAAACAATTGTCCTTCATGATATTATTGAAACGATTTCATAGAATTTTTTTTCGTAGATTCAATGAAGAATTTTCATTATATCCAAAAAATAAACATTTATTAATGTTAAAAAATTTTTCATGAACATTTTTTTTATAGTTTCATAAAAAAAATTCAATCGATTTCATAAATTTTCTCTTTAGGAATTTAATGAAAATTTTCGTTACAGCCATGAAATTATTTCAAAGACTTATTTTTTATTGTTTCATTCATTTCATTAATTTACATTCATTTCTGACTTTAGTTTGAGGATTTAAAGGGCTGTATTATTTCAATGTAGCCTTGTATTAATTTTGGGCTTCTATGAGATTGTTTTACAAATCATATGAAGCGGTTCAGTTGCATAATTCCAATGTATTTTCAAGGCATTCATGAAAAGTTTTAATAATTCAACGAACTTCTTAACATTAAACATTTTTATGAAACTGTTTCATAAAATCTATAAACGTTTCATTGTTGGAAGGATTTATTATTTTTATGCAGATTTTCAGTAATTTTACAAACATTTAATAAACATTGACTTTAATGAAACTTGTTTCAAAGATTATATGAAAATTTTCAATGGACGAGTGACAACCAGTGACAACTTTTATTAAAGCTTTGCAGAAATTCATTGCTGAAGTGAAGATAATTCTCTCAGTTAACTTTACTGAAACTACGAGTTCCACATCTCTAGATGTAACTGCAGCATATTTGAAAGCATGTAATTCCGAAGGGGATTAGTTTTCAATGTAGGAATTATTTCCATTCTTATTAAAAAAAATATATATATTTTTTATTTTAGTCAAAGTTTGTAGGCCACTATTTCGATTGCAAACTTTATTAAATTTTTCAATAATTTCTTTGTTGTTGACATTTTTACTCTTTTCCTTTACGCAATAGATAACATTTAAACTTTCATTTATAAAGAGTCCTTTTGTTTCCAATTTGGCAAAGACATTCGAAATTACTTTTTATATAAGCTAAATCAGATGTTGCTACAAGTTTTTGAAATATTAATTTTGTATTGCATAGAGACCCTGCATCATCGTCACTAAGTATATTTAATACGTCACAAATGTCATTGAAAGTATCACAACAATATATATTTTCAGCTTTAATTCAAGGTTTAGTTAAATTCGGATACATTGATACATTTCCGCAACTGTTGCAGCAAAACCGGTTAACAGGTTAATATTATTAAATAATAAATTACTATGAATGGCGTTTTTAATATCTGGGACAAAATAATAGTAACATTATTTCTATACAATGACTTTATTTTAGAGTTAATGATAAAAGTTTTTTGAAATTTGTGATAAAGTTTTTTAGCTACTAAAAAAGTTAATAATGACTCCAGAGACTTCAGAAAAAACAACTATAAAAACGACAAAAATTGATCCCTTGTTTCATAAAATTTTCTACCAATAAACTGATTTTGCATACATTTTCAATACACATAAAAAAAATTTTAAATTAAATTTAATACAATAACTTTTAAGATGTTTTATTCCATTTTAAGTTGCCATTAACTACCCTTTAGGTTTAAATTTTTGTTGGTTTTTAAACCTTATAAAGAGCATATGATATGTTATCATGATATTATCTTAACAATGTCGTATTTTTATGACATTGTTTTTTATTTTATGTTATTCGATTGTTATTATTGTATTATAAAGTGTATATTAGGGTGTCCCATTCAAAAAAAAATTTTGGGGATCATTCTTAATTTGAATAATCATAAGGCTAAGAATTTTTGAGATTTTTTTCAGATTTTTCGGAGGTGGTTTAGAGGTCGCGCAAATCGATTTTTTACCAAAAATCGAGCTTTTTGGGCTTTTTTTGAATTTTGCTTGAAAATTGGTAAAAAATCGATATTTCTTCAGCTTCTGAGTCAATATTCTTAAAGAAAATTTTCCGATCTTTAATTTTATGTGCATAAATAATAAGTTTCGGCAATGATTTTGCACATTTTGACAATTTAATAACGGTTTTTTCGTAAATTTTCAACAAATATGGAAAAGAATGCTTTATAACTTTTAAAATTTGTATAAAGACTAAAAAAACTAATGATGCAGTTTAATAGATTATTAAGTTTTAAATTAATTAGCAGAAAAAAAAATGAATTTTCTCTCACCGTTCTCGTGTTATACCCTTTTAAAGCTTTGTACACATTGTATGAAATGTATAATACTATAAGGTGTGAACTAGGTTTGCATTGGTTTAAACTTTAAATAATTGGATTTAGAAAATGTTTTTACAAATAAAATAATAGTTACTTACCACTCATACATAACAATTATATTAAAAACAAAGAAAAATAGATTTGTTATAAATCATTTATTAGAGTTCTTGCGATGCTGCTTTACCCCCTGCAGTAAACTCTGAAAGTCTGTTTCAGAAGTTGTGATATTAATATAACTATTAGCCAACGCCACACCACGTTCTGCGACATCATTTACAACTTGCAATTGTTGAACTTTGTGTTTTGCTTCCTGAAATGATTTGTTGTTTTCCCATTTTTCTGGATCCGTTTGTAAAAAATCAGTAGAAATGTTGCAGGCTTCAAAAAAAGTTAGGCTGGCTTTTGTAAAAAAACACTGAATTTGTTTATTTTCAATCATGTGTTCTGTTAAATTTCCTTTCACTAATTCGTTGTTGTTACTTGGTTCATGTAGGTTTCTAAGCATTAAACGCAAAGTTTTGTTATCTATATGTTCATCAAAAAACGAAAACGAAAAACTTCTCGGAAAGGTACCACTGATGACCCAGAAAGGTTTAAAGAGTCTCGCGTGCAACTTTTTCATTAAAGCGTTTGTAATCATACAATTGTTTCAAAAGTCTAAGGTCATTGAGAGGAACGTATCGGGGACACTGCCATAAAATTTATCTCAATCTCAAGCAAGCGTCTTCCACTTATCAGTTTACAAAAATTTTAATTGTATTTTGACTTGTTATCTCTAAACCTATAGACTATCTGCCAAAAATTAGGGTTGTAGTTGCCTTAAATCCAATAAATCATGAATTTTAGTTCGAGCCATATCAGTGCCACCTAGTGATAACGGCTTTTTGGCTACTTTTTTTGCTGTCCACAACTTGACAACACTTAAAACTAAGCTTTGACATACAATAAATAAATTTTCAAATCTCATAATCTGAAGTTTACAACAAATCGGATGCCCAAATCTTATAGTACTAAAAATTTCATACAATGGGTGCAAGGCTTTGAAAGGGTATAACTCGAGAACGGTAAGAGAAAATTATAATCTTTTTTCTGCTAATTTATTTAAAACTTCATAATCTTTTAAACTGCATCATTAGTTTTTTAGTCTTCATACAAATTTTAAAAGTTATAAAGCATTCTTTTTCATATTTGTTGAAAATTTACAAAAACTGTTATATAAAGTATCAAAATGTGCAAAATCCCTGACGAAACTTATTACTTATGCACATAAAATTAAAGATCGGAAAATTTTCTTTAAGAATATTTACTCACAAGCCGAAAAATTACCATTTTTTTTGCAATTTTCAAGAATAATTCAATAAAAGCCCAAAAAGCTCGATTTTTGGTACAAAATCGGTTTGCGCGACCTCTAAACCACTTCCGAAAAATCTGATAAAATTCTCAAAATACTTTACCTTATGAGTATCCAAATTAGGAAAGATCTTCCGAGAAAATCCAAATTTTTATTTTTTTTGGGACAACCTAGTGTATATGACCTTTTTTTGTTTAACAAAAGCTAACAAAATGTTGTGAACTTAACTTAAATATCGTAGAGCAAACAAAAAAAAAAAAAAAAATCAAAGAACTGTAAAAACGAGGATAATTAAATTTAAATATACACGTTTATATATCATCCATTCTTTGATAGAATACAAAATAATTGTCATTTTTTGATCGCATATCTTCCGTTTTTTTTTCATATTATAAACATATAACTGTTCTCTATGAAGCCTATAAAACATCTCCATATTCAGTTTTTAAAATTTAAAAAAATCGTTTTTTCTTCACAGTTTGAATTTTTCAGAAATTTGAGTTGTAGTAACCGAATTTCAGTTGGAAAATGGTAACACTTTTCTCTGTGTGTACTTGTTTTTGGAATCAATTAGCTTTATAAAAATTATGACTAAAATTCTTAGCGTTTGCAAAAATTCGAATTAAATAATAATAATAATTTGCACAGAAAATTTCATATAGACGCAATCGAACAAATAAAAACATAACAAATATTACATTATTCAAAAAAAAACAGGGTCACTGACGAAGGTTCAATACCAGAAAATTGAAAATTTACAATGTAGTTATGATTTTTAGAAAATACACTCATTCTACTCTACCACGCCTTTCACAATTAAAATAAAATAAAATTGCATATTAATTATAGTATTAATTGCAATTGTCTGAAAAAAGACGTTAAAATTCAAACTCAAATTAAAACTGGCTTGTTTTTCACTTTTTATCTTAATGAAAAATTATACTTTATGTTGCTTTTTCTTTGCAATGGCCCTATAAAACCAGAAAAAACGTGTAAATTAACGTCGTAACTTTTTTGAAATATAGATAGCGGAAATTAAACTTCACAGTTTACAGTTTTAACATAATCATGAAACAACAGGAAAAAAAATTAAATTTCCACTTTAGAGAACAGGCCACATTAGGCAACATTCTCTTGAAGTTTGTAATCGATATATTTTCAACTGGTTTTAGAACTGTTTATATAACATTTCGTCAAAGTTATTTAAATCAGTTGCAGATCAGCACTTGTTGAAGTAAGAGCTCGCTACGCAACTTTTTAATTACACCCAAAGAAAAATGTTCAATGAAAAATGGGAATATGATTTTTTTTATAAGGAATATGGATGGTGAGGTGTGATTTGTTATCGCATTATAAGTAACAAAAGTTTGTTTTGTTTAAGAAGACATTACTACCCTTGCCATGGAAATTACGATAACCTGAGCGGGGGTGAAACTATTTCAATTAAAAGCAGAATTTTTCTTAAAATTTAATTTTGAAGAAACTAACATTCATCATCATATAAGTTTTTAATTAATAAGAGAAAATGTTTCATTGCCTCTAAAAAAGGCATCATATGTGTTGGCTTTGGCAATGTCGCCAATTTGAGGATGGTATTTTTTTTTAAAGATTTAACATCAGATGTTTTGAACTGTGTTGGTGAAAAGTGTCAAGAAGGTTTGAAACTTTGCCAAAACATTCCTTTATCTCGACGTACAGTTGCAGGTAGGACAGAAGAGATAAGTAAATTGATTCATTCTGCAGCTAATACTAGACTGATAAATTGCAAATAAACAGTTGCATTAAAACAGTTGATGCAAATTTAACCTGTTTTGATGAAGTTTTAGAACTAGTTTCTTTTCATGGTAATGTTACGGGACAAGTTCAAATAAAATAATAATAATAAAGAAAAATCTTTTACTTTCGACTGAAAAATTTTTCGAGTGCAGAATTAGTGAGCATCATTCGTTTTCTGCTGCTTCCCACACAAGCATAAATGTGGTAGTATGTGTGTTGCCCTACACTGCTTTAAATGAACGGCAATTTTTTAGAGAATATAACTCCTGATAAGAAAGCGACATAAAGATACAATAAAAAGCGTCTTAAAGTTTAAAGTCTTGGCTATAAACTTGGTTTAACAATTTTTTAAATTTGTAATTCCAGCGTTGCCATACAATGATTTAAAAAAAAGCAATTTTTGTCTTTTATGTAGATCTTTTTTGAAAAAATATTTAAAATACAAGGATGACAGGGTAATAAACGTGATTTCCTGGTTTTGATAAAGACATATAAGAAAATATTTAGAAATAGAAAAAATTTTCATTCATGATGTACTTTTTGAAAAAAACTAACTGATGTAATTAAGATTTTTCTATTATTGCAAAGAAAAATATAGAAATGTAGAATAAAAAAAAAAAAAATTTTTTTTAAAAATGTATAAATCGTCAAAGTTCAATTCATTATACCACCCCTAGAGGGAGCGATGATTATATAAATTTTACTGAAAATTGCTTTAGGGAAACCAATCTATCTTTTTACCAAGTTTAGTAAACAAAATTCACATGGAATCTATTCTTGGTAAAAAATGGGTTAAAAAGCTTTGAAGAGGGAGAACAATTTCTAAAATTTGTATTTGCATTAAAATGCATTATTTTTAAAAAATGTATTGCGTAGCTATGAAAGAGGACAAACAAAATTAATATAATGCTTTTTGAATCAGCGAAATCCGATATACACCTCTTCAAAGTCATTTAATTTGTGATTTTTTTTTTTTAATTCAAATCGTAAAAAAATTTAGATTTTTGAAAATTTGAAAAACTGAATATGGAGTTGTATTATGGGCTCCATAGTGTATGTGTGCAACAAATTAATTAAATTTGAAGACCTGCGGTTAATTTCTATTTGATGTATCAAAGAACCCATGATATACTTAGGTCTACTACTTGTTTAAATATTTAGGACTAGTCTCAATTTCTTTATTGTTTTTTTTTTGTTTGTTCATTCCAAAACAAATAAAACTTCCACTTCTATAAGAAACATTTATTTTATAATTTTGTGGAATACAGTTCACGATTCGTTGGGAAGAGCACTACGCCAAAACTGCGAACACCAAACAATTTTGCCATAAAATCTGTTCTAAAAAAACAAAAAATTTTCTATTTTCTCATAAACTAGTTATGCGAGATAGGACAACTTAAGGCTAAAATCAATCCTGAGGAAAAATGCAATTGCTATGCAATTCTTTAAAATTTGCATTGCCGTTTTAAAAACCATGTGTAACCGCCAACAAAAAAAAAAAAAAAAAAAAGCATTTAACTCAGAGTGGACTTGTTAGCGGATGGACAATTTTGAAATTGAATTTATTTATACAAAAATACAATATTTTCAATATTGAATACTTTTGATTATTGATAGCCAGAATATTGCAATGCGCATTTTAAAGCATGAACTATCAATTGTGTTTTTTCTCAGGAATAATTTTGGCCATAAGTAGGTTTTTCGTATATATCACAGTTTTCGAGAAATTTTGAAAATTTAAATTTTTGTAAATTCAAAAAAATATTTGTTTGAAACAACCCAAATACATAATCAAGAAAAATATTTTTGGTCTTCGCATTTTTGGGCTAGAGCTTCTTCCGACAAAGCGTGAATTTCTATGTTCATTCATATAGGATGAATTTTTAATAGCGTGTAGTAAACACCTAGTAAACCCTTTTAGTAAACTTGAGAAAGGCGATTTATAAAGAGTGGATTTGTTTGTTCTCCCTGCTTCTTTTTAAGAAAAGTGTATATTTTGTATATTGTACAATATTTTTTTTTTTGTAGTCATAACAAATCGTTATAAACTTAATAAGGTTTGTTTTATATATTATTTTATAAAAACTTATTTTTCAATAGAGTAAAACAATTTTAAACATATTGATTTGTTTTGTGCTTAAATTTGACCGTATTACATTTTGGTCCTTTTTTAATTTAATTTTTGCTTCGACTTCCTTTTATGTTTAAATAATACATACACTCGATATTGAATAGCCTAAAAGCTACGTTTTTCAATATGGATTTATGGCTTTTAACATATTTTAAACATGTTTGAAAAAATTTCATAGACCCGCTATACATTATAAATACAATGATAACCCAATATGTAAAAATTTTAACAAACTTACAAGCGAAATTCACTCACAGCTCATAGCTAAAGATACGGGGGGGTGATTGTATGTTAAGTGACCGAACCGAAGTCTTGGGATTGGGATGAAACTTGCGCTAAGTTGAGTTATATTGGGTAGTTGTTAGTCACAAAACTTCAGCGGGATCGCTCAAGGACTCTTCGAGTAGGAGTTTGCTGAGTTTTGACATTTTCGTTAAACATCCCTTTTTTAGGTTGCATATAACTATTATTTACCTTTTGTAGTTAGATTATTGTGTCCAAAATATTTTCGATAGCTTTTGATTTAAACTTTAAAAATAAATAAAAAAAAATTTTAATTTTTTTTTTGAAAAGTCAAAAATTTGTTTTAATTTTTTTCAAAATGGTTTATTTTTTTTTCTTTTTAAAGAAAGCTTACGGCTTTTACTTTAAGATCTTTGTGGTCGCTTAGTGGCATGCGACTTGTTTATCTTATTTCTTTTGGCACCAAAAATTGTGAGAGCTCGTAATTTTTTGTTTTTTTTTTTTATCTGACTTTCATAAAATTAACACATTTCAGATCTGCTAGTGAAAGCCTATAAAAAATATGTTTACGCCTGAGGATTATATCTGAAAGTTCCTGAGATATTTCCAATTGAAATCATATCAAGGTCAATTTTAAAAGCTGCATGATACATTTTAAAGTTTAAACCGATGTATTTCAAAAATCTGATTTTTTAAAATTTTCAAAAATTATATGATAATTGTAATTTATTCCACTATGCCGTTGCCAAATTAATATGTGGACGTCTTACGGAACTCAAAGTTATGGATAAAAATCGATAAAAAGATTTACACAAAAAAAAAATAAATTTATTGAAAAAAAAAAAAAATAAAAGTTTTACAAAAGTAGTTGCACCTAATGGCCTCATATCTCTTTAATTGTATAAACTACAAGAGTCTTTGAAACCTCATTTTAAAGGTAATTATATCATGGTTTTATTGGTTCACAAAAATAATTCACTTCTTTACGTTAAAATGCAGTTTTTCAAAAGCCGTGGTGTAAACCGCTGTTTTTTGAAAAACTGATTTTCTAAAATTTGTAAAAAAATATATGCTAATTATTAAATATTCTTCTATGTCTGAATTTATTTTTAAAGGCAATTTTTCTGCCGACTACATAACTGTTTTGTGGTAATTAAGTGAAGATTCAGGACCAGCCTTTAAAAAAGTTTGTGTTTATCCGCCGTCTGATGGACGAAAAATAATTTTCGAGGAATTTTACACAGAAGTTGAAAAAGTGGGTTTTTAAGTTACTAAATTGAAGCTAACTAGGTAAAAATTGACATATATGGATCCATACATATTTTGCGATAATATCTACACTTGAGTGGGGCGATTAGTACGGAAGGAAAAAAATCTTAATGGGAGCTTCGCGGTTCTGATTCTTGGGATTGTACTGAGCAAAAAAGTCCACTAGACCATACGTCTACGGTGAAAATAGTGCTTTACGGCAAAAAAGCCCTATTTTGAAATTAAAAATTAACCCCTTAAATATGATTGATGCATTAATCTGCTAGAGAATCTTCCAAAGAAGAGATTGATACCATAATCTTGCATAAGCCCCTCCTATTTCCTGAGATATGTCCATCCCACACATTGTTACTTTCACAAAATACGGCTAAAAGCTCGATTTTTGCTCAGTACAATCCCAAGAATCAGAAACGCGAAGCGCCCATTAAGATGTTCAAATCTCCCCACCTTAATCTACACTTATATAAATAAACCTGTAAAAATAGCAAAAAAGCTACTAAAAACTAGTTAAAACTGACCTTGCAGAAAAAACTGCTAAAATTAGCAGATTTTTACTAAATATTACACTCAGGGAACTTCTGCTTTAAAAATATGTAGTTGTTTGGGTTGTGATACAGTTTCTTTATTTTTAATGTAAATGTGAGTCATTTGTAGAGCAAATTAAATTTCTTACTAACCTTGTAGTTCATTTAAAAAAACAAACCACATCAAATGACCGTTTTATGATTTTACATTCATTTTTTTACAGTTGCAAATAGTTATATTTAAGTTAAGTTTTAGTTAATTTAATATAGCAAAATAATCTGCTAAAAACAGCAAAAAGATTTACTAAATATTAGTAGACAAAAAATCATTAAAAATGTGAAATTTTTTATTTAAATTTCTTATGCAAATAAAAGTTTGCCCTTATAAAATCAGCAATCAACAATTTTTTAGCAAAAATTTCTCTTGATTTTAGCAAAATAAACTGTTATTTGCATGCTACTAAATTTGATGTAAATATAGTACAATTTTTTGGTAATATTACAGTTTTTGTTTGCTATTTTAACTCTACAAATATTTAGTAAAAGTTTTTGCTAATTTTACAGATTAAATTACTAGTTTCAACTAACTAAAATGTACATCGCAGATAACTAAAATTTTGTAAAGTAAGCAGATTTATTTTTGATGTTTTTATTTTATTAATATGTAGCAAAAAAGTTTGCTAAATTTAACAAGTTTCTCTGCAAATTAATTTTTGGCTAATTTTTAGTAGCTTCTTCTGCTTTTTTTACTGGTTTATTTCTAAGAGTGTACATTAAGGTTGTCAAAAAAAGATGGAGTTCACGTGCTCCATAACCCGTCTTCCCCCCCCAAAAAAAAAAAAAAAAAAACTCAAAAAATCTATTCCGCAGATCGAAATTAAAGATTCAAAGTTCTACTTGTTCTATTATTTTTTTTGAATTAAAAATAAGAAAAAATTAAAAATAATTATTATGATCGCGACACATCAAATCTGATACATTTTGGGCGTTCATTACTAATATAAAATTTGGAAATTTCTTACAAAAAAGTGTTCAACCTAGATCAAAAAATTTTAATCAATATTACTTGAGACTACGAAAAAATTGTTAAAAATAATCTGAAGTAGTCGTTGAAAGTAGTCGGATTATTTTTTTGATTTCTTTCGATTCTTTTGATTATTTTATCGTAATCTCAAGTAATTTTGATTACTTTTAGATTATTTGTAATCAAAATCAATTAGTAATCAGAAGTTCTTGAATAGTGAATTATATAATCATTACAATTGTTTTTAAAATGTATTCTAATTGATTACTAATTGTAATCGAAATTTAACAGCTATGCTTGGAAAACATCAGATTTTTTAAATTAAACTTGTATTCGAAGTTTTAAAAATTTAAAAGTAAAAAATAGTGGTTTATTCAAGCAGGTCTAAAATATACACCAGGTAATTTAAAACGTATTTTACATTTTTTATATTTTGTAACTAACATCATGTTATTCATGCCCTGCTTGTTCGTTACATTTTTGTTTATTGGGTTATTTAACATTACAATATGATGAGGCATGATGGATAAAGCAAGAGAAAAGAAATCTTTTTTGTTTTTTTTTTTTTATAATTTTTAATCTGTTTACATATTCAAATATTTTTCACTTAAATGGACATAATGCGCTTAACTTGGTTTTACTTTGATGACTTTGTTTTTGTATGTGTGTGTACGAGTTGGTTTTTTCATTCATTCGTTCATTTATTCTGTATTTAATTCAATATGTAGTTTCTTTTGGATGCTTTTTTTTCAATTGATTTCATTTTAATCTTTCTTTTGTATTTGCATGTGCTACTAAGAAGAGAGATTAAATTTCCATGCAATGAGCATTGGTTTGTATGCATGCATACATACAAAAAATACTTTTAATATGATTTGATTGAAAACAAAAAACATATTTAAAAAAGTTTCTAAGAAAATAAAAATAATTCTTTACACTTTATGTTAAAAATATGTGATACAAGTTGACATTAACTTTATGCGGATCTTACATTTTCTTATAATAGTTTCTTATAATAATTGCTGTATACTTTATGAATTGAGTGTACATATGGAATGCATAATTTGTATGAAATAAATAATAAATATTCGAAGAATGAAAATGAAAAATAATACAAATAATAATATTTGTTTAAAAATGTGAAGCTTCAAAAGAACCAAAAGTAGTTAACTTTAAATATTAAATTTGTATAGGAATTTTTTGTTTTCTTTTTGTTTTAATAACATTGGTAAACCTACACAAGCATATTTAATTATTTTAAATAAACTACCCAGGTGAAAATGTGAATATATGGTAATGCATAATGCATCATTCTTTGTATGAGCATATATTGTTTCATATATCAGCATGTATGAAAATGTATGCCATGTATGGCAGCATATATTAATTCAAACATGCTAACAAAACGCTTTTATATGTAAATGTATGATATCATGTATTGAAATTTATCCTAAATATTGGCCCATATATGATATTAACTATGCACACAGAGAAAAAAAGTGCCAACCGAATCGAAAAGTGTATTTTAATGGTAACAACTTAAAAATTCAGTTAGTACAACGATATTTACATTGGCTTTCAGATTATTTTGGGTGTTGCAACTAAAATTCAGTTGAACTAACCAAACTTTGTTGTAAAAACTATTGTTCAGTTGTGCAAAACGACTGAAATCCGTAATAACCGAATTAGAGTCCTAGTAACCAAATTTCAGTTGGCAAATAGCTAAACTTTTCTCTGTGTGTGCGAATTCATATGTGATTATATATTAACTAATATATCGTTGACATAGAAAAAATGCAAGTATTGTTCATGTCTTGTTATTAGATATATACAATTAGTGTTTCTTTAAGTTGTTGAAAGTTAGATTTTTAAGTTGCAGAATCTAATGGTTTTTTCTTTTCTGATAAAAAAATGTCGCATTTTTAAAATGTTAATTTTTTGTAAATTTTGCAATAACCCCAAAAAATGTGTTTTTTATGCCCAGAATAGAACACAAATATGCCACACTTTTTTTTCCCCTTTTCCAGTTTCCATTTTAACAACAACCAATATTTTTTTTTTTTTAAACAAAAGTGTAAAATATCAGCTGTTTTTTAGAGCAATATCTCACCCTGTGATTTTTTTCAAGACAAAAAAGGCAACTTTTTTGCACTTTGAAGATGTAACAATATTAGAAAACACGGTGCCCTTTCACATAGCTAACTTTTTTTTTTTGAAAAGAATATAACGCACACCCAGTACAAAAGTGACTCAACTCAAAATTTTAATTTTTCGGTTTTATATGCTTAAACTATGCACATATAATAAAAAATATCAGTGCATTTTGTTGTTGTGAACTGTTGCTAAAAAACAGTAATGTCTTTCTTTATGTGTCAATTTGTATAAAGCTACAAATATTTTTTTTCGATTTCTGAAAAATTAAAAAATTTGAGTTGAGTCACTTTTGTACTAGGTGTGCGATAATATCCCTCGTTAAGGGCAAAAATGTTACGTTTTTTGTCCGAAAAGAGAACACCAAAAAATTGATTTTATTTCTAAAAAGCCTTATGAGCATTTTAACTCTAACTAGACTCATTAATAAAAACATTAAAATTTAAAATTTTAATGTTCTACAGATATATATTATTTTCCAGATAAAATTCAATAAAATATTCAGTTAATTTTTTTTTGTAAAAATTTGTTGCAAATTGTTTTCATGATTATATCTGATATATGCGGTTTTCTTCGAAACTAAGTTTTTATAGTGTATTCAAAAATCTCAAATAAAAAAACTTATCATTTATGCCCTTATTTTGTAAAACGCTACGCTTTACTTCACTTTGCGTTGGCCTTATTTGAATTTCTTAAATCACTGCGTTCAAAAAAGTGACTGCTCGCGTTGCAACAGCTGATCATTACGTTATTTTAAACTCAAATGTTTGAAAAAGCCAATTGTGTAAAACGCAACGCTTACTTTTTTATCACTTGAACTATCAAATTAAACAACCAATTTTTTGAAGCGTTAGCTTACATATTTTTAAATAAGCGCAAATAGAAAAAAAAAATATTTTAGTTTTCTGTGTTTATTTTCTATAATAAATTCTATAATAATTTTCTATAATTTTCTATAATTTACAACTTGTAATATTTTTTTAATAAACCAAAACAACTGCTTTTTAATTATCACAATTTAAAAAATATGTTAATTTTAAATAAAACAAATGATAAAAAAAGCTATAAACACAAATTTGAATTTGTTTTTAAATTTTCATCAGATGTATTTACATTTGTATTCACAATCACAGCTGATGGAGTTACCAGATCATAACAAATCTGGTTTTCTCAACTTTTAGTTTTTTTAGTTCAGTACTGTCCTATATGTAGGAAACCATAATAACGCAATGGTTTGACACTTGAAGTGATAACGTATTAGTTAATGTTAAGACAACGCGGTGACGTAGTGATTTATAAAATAACATGTTTTTTACTTAGAGTTTGTGTTGGCGTAGGTGAAGCGTTGAACGCAGGAGAAATACAAAATATGGGCATTAAAGTTTTTAAATTGTCTACCATATTTTTTATTTGTTTTGTTTTTTTTTTTCAAAAATGTTTGACATTTCTGTCGAGCAGAATAAAAAATATCAGAAATTTATTTTGTTATTTTAGTAAGAATTGAGTGGTTTTTTTTTATTGAAAATTAAATTGAAACACCAAGTTCCATAATGTTATAATCTAAATAATCCATTAAATGGCGGAGTAACAGTCATCAATTTTTGTAGTTAATGGTTTTTGATTTTTGTTATTCGTCTCTGCGGTCCGATTAAATAAAAAATGTTATTTGAATTTTGCTAAGAAATAAAAAAGTATACAAATCATCATAATTTAATTTGACCTCAGAGACAAACAACAAAAATCTAAAGTTATAAAAAAAAAAATATTCAAACTAAAATATATGTTCATGAATGAGCCATATATGGCCACATACCCTCAATTTTCGGATCCAAACATATATGACACTTCATATATGATAATATATGATAATTTTAACAAAATGCATTTTCACATATTCGACATTCTGGACATCTCTAATAAAACACTTCTTCTCTAAAATTTTTATTTTTACCATTTTATTCCCCATAATTAGTAATTTATTTACAGTAGTCGCTCGATTTTATGAACTAATTCAAACAGAGCCTGTTCACTAAATGGAGAAGTTCACATAATCGAGAGAATATAAAATAAGTAATTCAAATGATTTTTATTACATTAAGTTTTTATTATTAATAAGTTTTTTAATAATTAATGTACATAAAAGTAGTCGGTTATATTTTTTTGTACTTTTTTTGCTTCAAGGGATTTCTGTAGTGCCTTGTCCTCAGAAAACAAACCACAATCACTCAAAGCTCAACAAATCAACACTCAAAACCAAGGACTATGAAGAACTAGGATGCACAGACCGGTGCGCGACGCGCACCTCATCGTGCCAACGTGCCAACACCCCAACATGCCAACGCGCACAAAGGTAGTTATAAAGGAGGTCACAGTGGTTTTTGTTACCCATTATTGATATAATTAATTTATTTATTTATTTTTTAGTAATTTCTAAGCTATTTCAATTGCTAATAGTTTTTAAAATAGTTGAAATATATTTTATTTTATTTCTATTATAAATTGAAATAGCTTAAAAATTACTAAAAAATAAATAAATAATTTAAGTATATCAATAATGGGTAACAAAAACCACTGTGACCGCCTTTATAACTACCTTTGTGCGCGTTGGCATGTTGGGGTGTTGGCACGTTGGCACGATGAGGTGCGCGTCGCGCACCGGTCTGTGCATCCTAGTTCTTCATAGTCCTTGCTCAAAACATTCAAAAAATCAACGGTTGTAGATTCTTCACTTATTTCGGGGAAAACATATTTCTACACTCAAAAAAAAAAAAAAGTTTGTAAAGTCAGCAAAAAAATTTTGCTGAGTCAGCACAATTTTAGTCAGGAGGGAGCTTGCACAAAAATTGCTAATGTCAGCAAAATCATTTTCTGAAAATCAGCTAGCTGATTTTTAGCAACAAAATTAGTAGATTCAGCAAAAGGTTTGCTAACACTTAGTAGATAAGAAATACAAAAGCCTTGCTAAAAATTAATAATTATTAGTAGACTGAAAAAAACGCAAAAAATTTGTAGAAAAATTGAAATTTAGTTAATTTATTTGCTGAAAATCATAAAACATATTTTTGTGATTCTTTTAAAAATAACTTACAATAACTACGAAATATAAAAATTTTCATTTTCCCACTTAGACGACATGAATTAATTTAATATCTGAAAATATATGGAAATAAATATATATAACATAACAAAAATTTTCTTTCAACTACTTACATCAATGGTTGTCTAAATGATGCTTTCTTTTAAGGGACGCAACTGCCGAAGATAATTTTAGAAACGAAACGAAAAAATAAACAAAAACAAACGAAACGAAAAAACAATCCTTTTTTGCAATACGAAAAAGAAACCATAAAAATCTACCTAAGATGTGTGTCTTTGTCTTTCGCTTTACTCTGTCTACATGTCTGTATATGTTTGTTTGTTTGCAATTTGACCACACTAGATTATTAATCTATAAACATTTAGTTTAGAAATACATATTAAATTTAAATATTTTCTTTTATTTTATTAATAGACAATTATTTTCACAAGCCGGTGACAACGCAAAATTTATGTTGTTTTAATCCCCAATTTTGTTTTATGTATGAAAAGCAGATACAAGAATCTTCCATGGTTGATTTTTTTATATGTCTTATTAGAGTTGTACTTTTTAGTATCATTTTCCTCTTCTCTACTACATCATGTCATGCCGCGACATCTGCTTCATTCTGCGTATATCTTTCAATCTGGTTGTCGTCCACACTATTAATGTGCTTATCAGCACAATTTTTTTAGCAAAATTAATTAGTAAAACATTAGTATATTAGTAAAGCATTAGTATAGAACAGTTAAGTGCTGAATAAGTATAACAAAAATTTTTGCTGAAAACACGATTTTAGCAAAAAATTTGCTAAAAAATGGTATACCTGATTTCCAAGACGTTTTACTAACTTTTCAACTAACTTATTATTTTGAGTGTAATAACACAAACATTTAAAAAAAATCAATGGTTGAAAGCTGTTCACACTATAGAGATAGGCTGTGTTCACTCTTTAGAACCTCCTGTGTTTAATTTTTTTTGTTCACTACTGTGGATGTTTACATAACTGGATATTCATATAACCGAGCGACTAGTATATGATTATTAGATAAATATGCCAAATTAAAAATACTTTTGGAGTTTTTATAGTGTAGACATAATTGCATTTGGGTATTGGTATTTTTAGTATTCAAATTTTTGCAACGATTCGAAAAATTTGGAGATAATAGGGCAAACACATTTTTTATTTTCAAAACTACTTTTATTCGTGATTCGTTCGATTAATCGAGCAATTTTAAAAAGGTAATCGTTTGATCGTTGGATCAAAAATTTCTTGATCGTTTAATCGATAAAAATAAAAATCCGATTAATTGACAACCTTACTATATATTATTATATTATATATACGTCAGGACTTTTTTCATCGGGTCTTTACAGAGTGTTACATTTTTAAATAAATAATGTTAAGCACTTTAAGAGTATTGCTATGAGAAATGAGAAATTAAATATTGAATAGTAAATTTAATAATATATGTATGTATAGGAGCCTCGACATTATACATGATGCTTCATTTTTAAGTTATTTTATCAGCAACATTTTTTCGTAACACCATGTATCTAAGCAATAGTTTCTAGGCATAATTAAATTATCTCTGTATACATTTAAGCTTAAACACAAAATTACTTTATATGCACATTAGGCTATCCCTTAAATAACGAATTGTGATGTTAGTAAAAAATGTATTTTATAAAAAAAAAATTTGTTAAACTTGAACCTCTAACAAATCGCATCTAAATTACCAGGTTTTTGAAAATTGCCAAAATTTTTAATTACCTCTATATATTTTATGACATATAGTATCTATATAAATTCGGTATGATAACATTTTTAAATAAGCCAAAGGTTTTTCAATCGGTGGTCGATGTTGTCACTTAAAACAATATTCTTCCCACATTCAGAAATTGTGCAAGATGCTACACTTATAATTATTTAAACATTTTAAAACTTAGATTTTTTAGCCGGTACAAACCAAGCATTCATTTGAGCAGATATAATATATATATTAAAAGTGTTTCGAATTTTCATAATAACGTCTTCCAGTCATTTTGTTTATTTAAATTCGTACTTTGAAAATCGAGAGTTTTAAGTTTCAGGGACACCTTAATGTACATATCTGGATATGCGTGCATTTGCATATAATTTTATTTATTCCGTTTTCTTTATATAATGAAAAAGAAACACATGTAAATTAATACATTCGTTAGGAAATTTTAATAATTGTTATATATTGCAATTTGTATTACTAGCACTAACACAAACAGTACCAGGTAATAAAATTAGAAATTATCAGAATTATAGTTTACGGTCATATCAGTTTATTTTCTTTATCAATTTTTAAAAATTATTAAAACTTAAAAATCAATATATTATATCAAATGATATTTAGAAAAGGAGGAAGAGTCTCATCGAACGAAAATTGGACATTTAACGGTGCTAATGTAGGAATTGTCTCAGAGTATAAGTACTTAGGCGTAAAACTATCTCCTGGAATGTCTTTCACGCAACATGTATTGTCCAAATAGGATGCGGCAAAAGCGTGTATAAATGCTACATGGAAAAATTTCATTGCGAATAGGGACATTACTCTCAAGGCAAAGTGGAGATTGTTCTTTCTCTTGGTTTGCTGAAATAGACAAGCTACAAAGATATTTTTTGAAAAGAGTTTTAAGGTTAGGAGGTAACACACCAAATTATGTAATTATTTTGGAAACTGGACAAGAAGAGTTTCACTTTTATACATATAGTTTGCATCTGCAATATAAAGCTAAAACCATTTTTGAGTAAGGAGGCAATAGATTACCTTTTTTTTTTTTAGTCGAACGATTCGTATGTGGAACAAACTTCCCGCAGAAGTCTTCCCTGTTACTTACAATTTAGAAAAATTTAAATCAAATATTCACAAACACTACTCCCTCTTTCCTCCTTCCCATACCCTATTTTCCTGATCAATACAGTGCACTACATGAGTAGGGGGCATCCCCTAAATATTGGTTAAATTAAAAAAAAAGAGTCTCCCCTTTTAAAATTGTTTAAACATACATCATCAATCGAAAACTTCAACATTTTTTATATAAAATTTGATTAAAAGCGCAAAAAATAGCGAGTGTTTGAAAATTTAAAAAAACTGAATATGGGGATGTGTAATGGGCTTAATGGAGTATGTGTGTACAAAAAAATCAACCTAATTTGAAAATCCTCGTCCAATTCAATTTGTGATGTATGGTGGTTCCAGGCGCTGTGTGTACCAGCTCTTCACCCAGAAAACAGACTCGGTCGCAGCAACCGTATGTTGAAGCGAATGTTTCGGTGATTTAGTTATCACCGAATTTCTGTTGGGGAAATCGAAGTTCTGTTATCGGAGCATAATTTCGATTGTTTCAATTGAATTATTGTTATCACAATCGAAATATTCGGAAGTACCAACAGAAACATTCAATATGCAACAAATACGGTTGTCCACCGGATCTGTTCGCTGGGTTTTCCATTAGTCTACCTATGACCGGTTGCGGTATAGGCCCTTAAAGGACAATTAACTCATAATTCTCCCTTGGGAAGTCAAAGTGAAGTTCTAGAATTAGAAAAAATGTGGAACATTTTCCAAATTAGATCACACTAAAAATCTTAATGATTTTCTATTATTAATTTAATATTCTTTAGTATTCCATGATGAAATAAAAAAGTATAAAATTTCATGCCACTAAATATATTATAAAATTCTTAAAGGAGATAAATGCGGGTTGTATCCTTTACATAGCTAATATAATATTACTTATTCTTATTCTTCTTTACTGCTAACATGATATAAAAATAATTTATATTATGCACGTACTCGTTTAGTAGGCTCTATTTTTTTCCTTAATATATGCGGGAAGGTGCGGTAATTTGTGAAGTGGGGTAATTTGGGACATTACATTTTTTGCCCTATTAATGCCTTTTCTGAATTTCTAACTATTGTGTCTTGTTCCTTAATAAATTCTTATAATTTGAAGCAATCCGTATTTTAGGAGGTACATTTTTTTATTACTTTTTTGTAGCAAATAAAAAAATTATACAAACAAAGTTTTTATTGGCGTTCTTGTTTTTTGTAAAAAAAAAAAATTTTCAAAAATGTTTTAATTTTTGTAGTAATTGGTATACACTAATGCAGACAAAAAGATTCTTATAGAGTTTATTTTGTCTGTTGTATGTAATGTCTCGGTTTGAGTTAAGCCAATTATCTTTTTATTTTGGAGACAACTGAAGATTTGGGTGATGCCAATGAAACAATTGTATTGTCTATCATGAAAATGATCAAACTTTTTAAAAAGCAACAAATAAAATCTAATATGACAATATGATATAAGATTTTTGGACCTGAGGCAGAACAATATTCTAACTAAATATATGGAAAAATATTTTCTTTTACATTTTTAGTCAGGTAAATATAAAAAAAACACTGTTCAACAAAATCAGAAAAATTCAATGTATTGTCGTTGCGAACTATCATTTCTAAATGATTTTAGGACACAGATTACGAATGTGGCCTTAGACTTTTAAAGTAGACTATAGTTAAAGAAATATTTGTAAAAATCTTTTTGTAGAAAATTAAATTTGTTTTTGAAAGTTTTTGCAAAAAATTCAAAATTGAAAATAATAATGCCACTTTTTTTGCAACATTCAAATAGTATGAACTATGGCTTTCAATTCCACGCTTCGAATGATAACATTCTCATTTTTAACGTTTTCGCTAATTAAGAATCTACACAGCAATTGTAGTCAAAAACAAATGAAATTTCACTTGAAAAAGGACGACTAACATATCATTAAACTCAACAAACATTTGTTATTTGTTTTTAATTTTCAAATAATTACTAACAATTGTTGTAAAAATAAACGACATATGTTATTAAAAAATAAACACACATTTTTTTTTTTACTTTTTTAAATAACTAAAAACGAATGTAAAAAATGAATGTAGAATCAAAAAACAGTAATTTGATGTGGTTTGTTTTTTTAAATGAACTACAAGATTAGTAAGAAATTTAATTTGTTCTACATATGACTGACATTTACATTAAAAATAAAGAAACTATGTTACAACCCAAATAACTACAACATTTTAAAGCAGAAATTCCCTGAGTGTATTGTTTTCAAATTTTAGTACATTGTTTTAATAGTCCCAAATTATCCTACAACGTCCCAAATTACCTCACCTTCTAACGAATAATTTAGTTGTGTTCTTTTGGATTAAGAAGCTACACCACTAACAACTCTTTCGAAGGGATCTATCAAAAGACTAAAAAAAAATAGAAGTGGGTGCCTTATGGGCGCTAGAAAAAAAACTAGTCCCAAATTACCCCGCCTTCCCCTACTCAAACTTCGTATGTATATAGTACAGGATGAGTTTGTTGAACATTTTACGTGGTCTTTTGTTGTTTTCACTATCATGCCTTACCGTCGTTGTATTGCCGCGTTAACAAAACGAAAGCAAGAAAAAACAACCTGACAAATTTATGGTTTTATCTTTTTCAGCAATCTTGGGTAAATTTCTTTTCTTTCTATCCTACTTAGAACAAAAAAAAAAAAACAGAAAGGAACACTTGATTATATTTATGCCCTTGTTAGTAGAAGGCTAGCAAAATGTATGATATTTCTTGTAAATATTAAAATATAGCAAGGTGTCGGCGGTGGCGATGCACAACTATGGAAAGTTTGGTTTATTGTTGTACTATGTGTGCAAGTGTAGATGCTCCTTTTTTTTTTTGTATGTGTAGGTGTTTGCTAGTATAACGCGCAATTTTCTTTGTTTCTTTCCTTGATTTTATATTGTAATCTGTAGATTATGACAGTGTTCTACTATATACAATACATTCGTATTTGAAAAAGGACTATATAGTAGAATTTGTATGCAAAATAGGTTTTCTTCATTCTGCTATTTATTGTAGTGCATTATGATCCAGAGCCTTAAATTATTGTTAAATAATAATATTTTTAAGGAAATTCTTGGTTTAATAACATATTTAAACTCGGTTGTCGCAATTAATCTGCCTTCTCTGGGCGAACATTTATACATGCTTTATTTGTTTTTTCCAATATTTTTGTTCAAATAAAATTCTTGACCCATAGTGCTTAAGTGATTTACAAGACTTTTTTACTATTGGGTTAAATTACAATTTTTTTGTTATTCCCGTTCTTGTTTAATTTTTTTTCATACTGCCATTTTCCTTATGCGGGAAAATATGCACCAGTTTGTTATGTTGCTTGTAACACCTAGAAATCGTAGTAAAGGATCCGGTAAAGAATAAATATTAATTTTTGATTCTTACAAGGAATTCCACCCTACACTAACTTGCAGACTTGAATGAATCTCGGATATGGGATGAAGAATAGAAATCTACAATTCGGCGTGTTTCTTATATGCCAACTCCGATATTTGCAGGATAAAAAATAGTCCCGAAACATTTGTATATATTAACACTCCGATTAAAAAAAAATTATATGATGGCATATCTAATTACACGACAACGCACTAAACAACCGTTTTAACGTGATAACTGGTGTTCGACAAGGGTGTGTATTATCTTCCCTTCTATTTAATATCGTACTCAACGTCGTTGTAGGAAATGCAACTCAAGCAAATAGGGGCATAAGATGGGGACTCAATCAACATCTAGAGAGCCTAGAATATGCTAACGACATCTGCCTCTTATCCCACAGTTATCGCCACATGTCTGCTCAACTGAAAGCCCTTGAGAATGAGGCTTCAGAGGCAGGGTTAAAGATAAATATAAAGAAGAGCAAGGTCATGCGGTGCAACACCCTTAACTCTACTAAATTTAAAATACAGAATATTGAGCTAGAAGAAGTTAATACATTCTATTATCTTGGCAGCATACTAACAAAAACTGGCGGCTGCAGTGATGATATAGCCTTTCGAATATCAAAGGCTAACCAGTCATTTGGTATCTTACGACCTGTATGAAAATCTACTGCCATCACGAAACGTACTAAAATCAGTATATATACGGTTGCTAATCATGGAACACAACATCTCACAATATAAACACGATCCAGGTATTCATAAACGGCTGTCTGCGAAGGATATTAAAAATATTTTGGCCCAATACCATTTCCACTACGCAACTATGAGAGGAAACATACCAACGCCCAATCCACATTGATATTCTTCATCGTAAATGTCGCTGGATTGGTCACACGCTCCGCAGACCACAGAATGACACAACAAAAGCTGCTATAGATTGGAATCCCCATTTGAATACACGAAGAGTTGGACGCCCATCTCACACCTGGTTTTTAGTACGACATCATTTTTTAAGTATTGACAATTTAACATTTTAAAAACACTGACAAATATATAAAAAAAATCTAAATTTTTTATTAAAAATTTTTTAACGCGATATTTTTTCACAAGATTTTTGTTGCGCAATAGTTTTTGTAAATTGCTTTCCTCCAAATTGGTTTTTTTTTTCCAAAAATATTTTTTTTTTAATTTTTACCGCAACTTTTTCTTGCCAATTTTATAAAATGTTTATTTTTTTTTCTTAAAAAATATTTTTTTTTCTCTCAATATTTGTGTGGTATACTAGTTCGGCCCTTTCCACTTGTTGTCATTGCTGTTATCCTTCGATGCCATCATTTTTAATTTCAACATTTTTTCTTCTTTGTTGCATTTGCCCACTGCTTTTCGAACTTATCGTTTCCTTAATATTTGTTCATGTTCAATTTTAAGTTTTGTTTTAGCCGTTTTTGTTTTTTGTTCATTGTCCTTTGTTTCATTTCTCTGCAATGATAGATTTATGTTCTGAACATAAACAACAACATTTTGTTTGTTTTAACTCATTAAAGTTTCAAGTTGTTTTTTTCCAGTTATTGTAATTTTAACATAAAAATATTGAAAAGAATATTACATTTTTAAAATTGGAAACATGTTTTGATTGTGTGGTTTCATGAAATATTTTTGCAAGTTTTATTGTTTTCACCAAAAAAAATTATAAAATAAATTGTTTGTGAAAAAATTTTACAAGCGATAACTAATTATAAAATTCTTAGGAAATTTTCTGCAATTCATAAAAAAAATTGTTAAATAGATTTTTGTAAGCAATTGCAGTTTGAAATTTTGTTTCAGGAAATATTTATATATGTATAAAAGTAGCTTTTAATGGCAGCCTTTAGGTTTTTCCTAGTAAGTACTCTAGAAAAAACTATTTTAGTGTAGAAACTCATTGAAATTTCAAATTTTGAAAACTCTGTTTTTTTTTAGGTATTTGTGCTTATTTTCCTATTATCACATGTATTAGAGTGGTTCAAACAATTATTAAAGTTGGATTTGCCGCTTTTTCCCATGTTGCTCTCATTCATTACTGTCTGAATTCGTTAAACTTACGAGGTCGTAGAAAAAGCTAACTTTGAAGAATTTGTAATTTGTCTCCAGTTGAAAGAAATTCTCACAAATTTAGGGTTAGATTTAAATTGAATTTTTTTCTTAATCTACGCTAACTCCCAAAACAAAATTTTCCAAACTAGTCTAAATTAATGTGCAGAAAAGAAATATGAAATCAAAATTCTAAAAAAAAAATGTATAACTTTTAAGTTATTAGCTGTTTTTTAAATTATAAGGGAATGTTCCATAATGTGGCCCTACCCCTGGTATCCGGCTGTATACAAAAAACTAAGTAGAATATTCCAAATCTAAAAACACCAGCTTATAGGTCAACTCCTTGGGTATGTTATAGCTATAGATCATTTTCTTGTGGCGACTAATTTAAAAAAGTTATATAGCAATTTTCAAAAGATCCACGTTTGGGGACACACAATTAAGAAACAGTCAAAAAGCATATAAAAATGTTAGAATATGAAGTAAGATCGACAAAAATTTGCATTTAAATCAAAAATTAATTAAAATGTTTTTATTTGTCCTTATACTAAATTGGCATAGGTTATATTGCCCGTCTAATAACGCATATACGATTAAACGAAATTATCAAAAAATTCCGTAATTCGCGAATATTTCAAAAACCCAAAATTCATTTTTCTGAAATTTATTTTGCAATTAAGTCAAAGTATTACTTACAAAAAAACTCTGGTTTTTTTAGGTTGGGAAGTCAGAGGTGTTCAAAAATAAATTAATTTTCCGAAAGTATCTTTAATATTTAATATAAAATGGTGTATATTTACATGTCACCTTATGACAAATTTCAATATTTTTTGCCTCACATGAGAAGATCTATGTGTATGTTAAATAGTGGTTAAATTGTAGTTATATTGCATATCCAGATTTTCGTTATCACATCCTATGTCCTTGCAAAAGGACATTTAAAGTTACATTGTTAACAAATTATTTAAAGACTTGTACTTATTAAATGACACCAATATGACTAAAGATAATAATCTCTGCCGTTCTACACAATTATTGGTCGTAATAATTCAAGTTTTTAGTTTTCTGTTGACGCATTCAAAAGTTGTGATAATTCTTACACATTTGTTAAAAACCCCTCAACTTTGAGTAGCGAAATGTAACATATTTAAAAAAAAAAAAATAAAAAAAAACGTGAATTCCATTGAAACTAGGATAATGTTTATATAAATTTTTACTAAAATCAGAAGCGGTAAAGTTGAAACCGTCGTTTTTCTGTGCTCTTTTTTTTAAACATGTCCCTATTGTTTTACAATCCTATCTTCTTAAAAAGGCCTTTCATCATATATGGGTTTGTTTTTAATTTTAGAAAGGATAACACAGAAAAAATTATCAACCTAAAATGGCGCTACGAAATAACCCCCAATGAAATAACCCCCAACGGCCAAAAATGAAATAACCCCCAAAAAAATTGTGTAAAATTGTTTGGGGGTTTTTTTCATTTTTTTGGGGGATTATTTCATCTTACGGTTTGGAGATTATTTCATTATGAAGCAACCCCCAATGAAATAAAGCCCAAAATTTAAATTCTTTGGAGATTATTTCATATGCAATTATTTTGGGGGTTATTTCATATTTTTTGGGGGATATTTCATTTTGCTAAAAGTGAAATTTTTTTAATATTTGTTACGGTGGGGTGCAATAACGCCTTACGAAATAAGGCCTTTAAGGCTTTATTTCACTTCCAATTGAGAAATAAGGGCTTTATTGCGAAAAGGGCTTTATTGCACTTTGAAAGTGACATAAGACCTTTATTGAAATTTAGCCAATGGTGCAATAAAGCCTTTATTTTGTATTTTTTGATTCTTTTGTTACACTGTTCAGTTTTTCTGCGTGGCGGCCTGCGGCCGATCTTAGGGGTTTTCTCCTCCATAGGACGCGGCAGGTGGCTTCGCTGAATACAGTTTTCTCATTATCTTCCCTAGTGTGACGCGCGCAGGGAAACTTTATTCAGCGAAGCCACCTGCCGCGTCCCATGGAGGAGAAAACCCCTAAGAGCGGCCGCAGGCCGCCATGCAGAAAAACTTTATAAAGCAAAGATTTTCAATATTGTTGCAGTTAAATTTTTTGTTGAATTATTAATGTTCTATTAATTTTTGCTTATCATCATATTTGCAAAAATGTGTAATGATTAAAGTGATTTTTTTTCATTTTGGTGGGATTTATTTCGTTTCCAGAAGTGGGATTTATTATTTGCGTTCTATTAATTTTTGTTAATATGAAATTTTTTTATAATTGTTCAATAAAATATAAGAAGAATAAGAATAAGAAATTTTATTGCTTCATTTAAAAAAAAAATTAAGTGAAATAAGACCTTTACGGCTTTATTTCACTTTCAAAGTGCAATAAAACCTTTTTGGAAATAAAGGCCTTATTTCACTTTCCATTGAGAAATAAAGCCTTTAAGGCCGTATTTCGTAAGGCGTTATTGCACCCCATCTAATCAAATATATAAAAACAAAAAATAAAAAAAATTTGGAACATATTTCATTTCTTTGAAGCTTATTTCATTGGGGGTTATTTCATTTCTTCCTTTGGGAGTTATTTCATTACGAAACAACCCCCAAATTTTGGGTGTTATTTCATTTTCACCTTTGGGGAATATTTCATTTCTTTTGGGTATTATTTCATTTTTTTTTGTTGGGACTTATTTCATTTTTTTTGGGATTTATTTCATTGGGGGTTATTTCATTTTGTCGTTTGGGTGTTATTTCATTGGGGGTTATTTTGTAGCGCCACCTAAAATATCTAGTTGAAGCTTTGATTTGAATTAAATTTGTTTCTAAACAAATATTTTATTGAATCAATTAATATTTTAATTGACTTTTAAATATACAAATAGATATTTTATTTTAGACGCAATTCTCAAAATATTTTTTCATACACTGTATGCTTAAATAGAAAATGTTTAGTATAAACTACCAAATGAATTTGAAGTTTACAAACAAAACAAGCACACACACAAACATACAAACAGACGTAGCATTACAAAAAACACACATACCAACGTATCGTTAACACACATTTTTTGTGAGTATCATATTTTTTTTTTTGTAGAAGTAATTTATAACTTTTTTTCCTTTTTAATTTTCAATAAAAGTTTTAATTGATATTATCATTGCCGTGATTGGTGTAAAATCAATTAAAATATTAATTGATTTAACAAATTTTTTAATTGAAACCCGTTTTCAGTTTTTTCTGTGTAACAGATATCCTTGCAGTTAAAATTAATTTTAGACTATTTTTGGGTTTTCACTAATATTTAGCTTATACAATTTTTTTTTTTATTAAAACTAAATTTTCACAGCGCTAAATAAATTAAAACTTTTTGATCAAAAATGGATAGGTTTAAAATTTTTTATTGAAATTTAAATTTTATATCCGTAATATAGATTTGAGGTATCGCGATCGTTATAATTATTTTTAATTTTTTCTTAGTTTTTAATTCAAATAAAATAATAGAACTAGTACAAGTTTGAAACTCCAATTTTGACTTTTTGATGTTTTACTAAAGTATTAGCTTATAGTACAATTCAGGTTCTAATGTGATCTTTAGCAAAATCGAAATACTAGTATCAACCTAGCTAATATGTTTAATTTGTTTTGCTTTTGTAAATATATGGAGGTTGAAAGTTCGTTATAAATTGAAAATAACACAAAAATAATCTCGATGTATATAAAAACAAAAAAACTATTAAAACTGTAAAAAACTATTTTTATTGTTAATAAATTTTTTTGTTAAAAAGAAATTTTCACAGCGTTAAATATATGAAAACTTTTTGATCAAAGTTGAATACTTTTTAATTTTTTTTTTTAATTTGAGTTTAATACTCGTAACATACGTGGCCCTTTGTTCCTCTTAAGGAACCATAGGATGTGTCTTGATCGTTATAATAATTTTTAATTTTTTCATATTTTTGAATTCAAAAAAAAAAAAATAAAAAAACTAATACAAGTCTGAAACTTCGTCTAAACAAAGCTTTTTTGAAATTATTTTTTGATAGACCATATTTATTGTTATTTTGGCACATTTTAAGCGATTTGGAACTCAAGATTTTTTGTTTTTTTGGACCAGCTTAATATGTATAGGTACGTACACTCAGCAAAAAAGTTTCATCATATTGATGATATTGTTTCATAAATCGTTTGTCATCAATTATTCTTAATATTTAGGACCTTTTCTTAAATATGTTGAAGAGTTTTATAAAAATGTATGATAAATGTTTCATAGGCCCTTCATCATTTTATAAAAAAGTTTCATATATTTTAATAACTTTTTGGTTTTTAATAAAAATTTTTATTTTTTGTTTGAAATTTAGAAAATGTAATTTGTAATTTAGACTTTTTAAAACTCAAATAGAATTTTTTTATAAAAAAAATATAAAATTTCGAAATTTTAATTTAAGTTTAAGTTTTTTAAATGGAGAATTATATTTTTTAATTTCAAGGGGAATTTTTCAATTTCAATTGGTATTCTTAACTTCAGTTGATGTACATATGAAAATTCCGCACATGTACATCATTTTTTAAACTCCATTTCAAAAAACAAAATGTGAAACATTGCAATGTGTTGTTTTTATGTGAAATAGCTATATTGTCAATACAAAATTAAAAAAAAAAATTAAACATTGTATAATTTTTCTTTATATTTATGAAACATTTCATACAAATTTATAAAATTTAATCATCATATTTATGAAATGTTTCATAACATTTATAAAGTATAATAGTGAATTTTATCGTTGATCTATAAATTTATGTGTGAGATTTTATTTGTTCGGTTCTAGATCATGACAAATTTTTCTCTAAATTAACAGAAAAATTATAATTTTTATATGATAATTTACTTTGACTATTAGAAAAAAAACACAGAAAAAGTTATTAGACACTAGCATGAATGGAATGCATTTTCTGACCCACTCCGGTCTTTATCAACATTCTTCGTGCCATTTAGTGTTAATCGTAAATATCATCTATTTAACTCACACGTTGAAGAAATTGGGTAACGTTAAATCCCACATTACTCTGTGTGTTGAGTTAGAATGAAATTTACCACGAACGATTTCTATTTATAGTGTGTTTGTTTTTTCTCTAGTCATTATCATAGTTGCCAGTTTAACTTTCAGTTAAAACTTTAAATGGCAGTTCTTTTCTCTAATGTCATCATATACTATCCTTCTACATTAGCAAAGCATATCAACAAACATTAAAGATTTTTTATTAATACATATGTATATACGTGGTACATATGTATTAATAAAAAATCTTTAATGAATGTTTTTCATCATATTTATGAAACATTACATCAATATGAAGAAGCCTGTCATCAATTGGCACTTTTATGAAACAGCTTCATCATATGTATGAAGTGTTACATTTAACGAAAATCAATGAAATTTGTCATAAATATGATTAAGCTTTTTCTGTGAGTGTACATGTTTAAATTTTGAAACATCGGCATTTTTCCATTAAAATGTGTTTACAAAGTTGTTTTGCTATATGATGATTTCACGGAAGTAAAAGTTTTATATGTATGTACTCAAATTTAATGTATGAGTGTATTCCATTTTTACTGATATTTTCTAATGCTACTGATATTATATTATATTGTATAGTATCTATGTGTTTGTGCGCTGGTGGTACATATTTACCGATTATGGTTAAAGAATAAAGTAATATGCAATTTTTTTTTTTATAAAAACAACACATCGACAAGCTTCTTTGGATTGAATGCCGATATGTGATCTATATTGTTTTTGATTCCCTGATTCCAAATCCAAGTTTTTCCATAGCGTCACAATTTTGAGAAACTGCGGTTAAAGTTGCCAAATATTGCTATTTTGGTTTGAGCTTGAATTTTAATGTCTTTTTCAGACAATTGCAATTAGTACTATAATTAATATGCAACTTTATTTAATTTAATTGTGAAAGGCGTGGTAGAGAAGAATGAGTGTATTTTCTAAAAATCATAACTACATTGCAAATTTTCAATTTTTTCTGAATCAGACTGCGCAGTTTCTATTATTGAACCTTCGTCAGTGACCCTGTTTTTTTTTTTTTTTTTGATTTTTTTTTGAATAATGTAATATTTGATATGTTTTTATTTGTTCGATTGCGTCTATATGAAATTTTCTGTGCAATCACTGACCGTGGGGTAGATAAACTGATTTCTAATGCAACATGCACTCGCACTACACGTTAGACAGAGCGCTTTATCAAACTGATCTATCGTCAGGTCGAGTTTTGTTGTGATTAAAACTAGTTTTATTCAATACACGATATTTTTGTTCTTGCATACATAATCTCAGAAGTACAACGCCAACGCCAACGCCAACACAACACAGCATTTCTATTTTAAGAAACTTACCTCACTCTAATGTCCACCATTTTGGTACTTTTTTTTTAGCCTTTAATGATTCTAAATAAAGATAAATATTCAGAATACAGTTTAGTCTTCAAGAAACCGCAATGATATTTTCTAAACCTGATTGTTAAAATAGCGTAAATATTAACTTACCAAATGTTTACTACGAAAAAATATAAATAAATTTTTAATATGAGATTTGAGAAAAACAGTTATTATTTCGCATAATTTGAAAGATAGCTTATGTTTGAAATTCAATTTAAATAAAGTTTGTGTATTACACAAACGTTAAAGTTTAAAGTTTTTCGCTGATATTAAAAAACGGAAAGTTCAAAGTTTATATTGTGATCCTAAAATAAATTAAATCTCGTCGAATACATGGCCTAGGCTAATTTTAAACATGCAATATTTAGTCATTTTTTTAAAGAGTATTTTTCAAATGCAATTTTTTCCTATAATAATACACAAATTTTAAAACTTTGGTAACTAATTGTAGAGAAAATTTTATATATATCCACAATCGTTATAGAAATGCTTAAGGTGTTCGGATATGGTGTGTAGTACATACACTGTGTACACAATAGGATGTCCTTTGAAATAACGATTTGTCGACTTTCTTTCATTTCACCCTGCAGTAATATACTCAAAGTTATTCATATGTTTAATTCTGACTTCATCGGATGTAATTCAGCCACATTAGCATGGAATTCAAAATGAACCACTAAGTTGATAAAAATGCTAAAACGTATTTTTTTTTATAAATATTAATGATTTTTTAAAATGATTAATTTGAAAATGTCTTTTTTATGATATAATACTTAGTTGTTATTAATTTAAGAGATTTCGAAACTTTTTCCTTAATCCTAGAAAGTCAATGTTAGTCTATAAGAAAACTATACAATTTTTTTTCTGACTTAAAACATTTTTCAATGCCAGCCCACTGTTCAGGAAAGTATATATCAGTTTTAATTTCCGTTTATTACATACAAGAAAAAAAAGCCCAATAAACTTTGTATAATCTTGATCACCAAGAATGGTGAAGACGATATGGCGTTGTCCATCTTTGCGCCTTACCGTTGAAATGCGAAATGCATTGCCAATAAAGAAGCGGGGCTTCTAGATTTTCGTTGTATTGTTTGTTGATATTATAAGCAGTTGGGTATTACAAATGAGCAAAATTAGTTGACGGGTTAAAAAGGAATGAGTGGAAAAGTAAAGTCCTTTTGGAAATGTTCATACAAAATAGAGCGTTTCAGCAAATGCTTTTTTCCCAATCATAAAGCTAAATACGAAATATCGTAAAGGCCCAAACAATTTCTGAGCATTTTTTCAAATTTGAATGTATTACGGGTTTCTGAAATGAGTTTATTTCAAAAAACAAGATTATGAAACATAAATTGTTTTCTTACTTTTTCTTGAGCTTTATTTTCGCAGATTCGGTTAAATAACTAAAAATTTTTTGCAAAAACTACAAAAGTTGCAGAAATATAAATGTTGATTAGATAATAAAATTTTCAAAATTGTAAGAAAAAAAACTGAAACTAAAAAAAAAAAACCAACAAACCTTAGCGCCTAAGTTAAAAAAATTACCGAAAACAATTAGTAAAATTTAAAAAAATTGTTTTTTTTGAACAGATTGGCAAAATTCAAAGACATCTGCTAAATTCGAAGAAAAGAAAAAATTAAAATTGAAAAAATCGCTAAAATTTCAAAAACAAGCTAGTGAAATATCAAACAAAAGTTTAATTAAATTTTTATTGACAGACATTTTTTCTGTGGAGGAGTAACCTTCATACCGAATTTCAAGTTCCTAGTTCCAGCTGTTACAGTGAGTCAGTCACATAGATCTAAAAATATGTGTCCCCTTATTAAACGTATTATCATGTTGTATGTTTATTTACCTACATGTTTCCTAAACATTGAGTGTGGAAAATAGTAAACTATTGCAATTAGCTTGCCAATTCTAGCAATTTTGTATGGCAGGAAAACGTGTATAAGAGTTGAACGTTTTTTTTTTTTTGCATGGAAAGAACAACTTTTTTGTTGCTGTTGTTGTCATCATTATGAAGCTGTTTGTGCCAGCTTATGCTGTTGTGTCAAGTGGCAAATATGCAGCTAGTCAAACAACCAAAGAACCAACCATTAGCCTCGTCAAGCCAAATACACCCAGAAAAAGGACTGTTTGGAATTTGGTCAAAACCATTAAAATTTATTTGAAAGGACGTTATTTAATTTGGAACTACAAATAATCGATTAGTAAAGTGAAAGTACTGTACTGGAAATTAGAAAAAGGGGGGAAAAAACTAAAAAGCAATCATGCTAACCAATTTTTGGTATCTCCTATTAACTTTTCAAATAAAATTGGGTTAGTAATGGTGTACAATAGAATCAGCAATTTATTTAGTGATAACCAGGGCAAGTGTTTTTTGCCACAAAAAAAGTTAAAAATGGCAGGCAAAATAGCACGAAAAATCATTAAAAATGGCAGAATAGCAAAACAAGGCCACGGTTCAATACCATAAGAATTAAAAAAGTTTTTTAATTTCAATAAAATTTTGTGAAACTTAATAATATTTATGTGGAATGTAATATTGGGTTAGGCAACGCAATGTTCGCTTTCACGACTAAAAATATAATTTAACATTAAAATAGTTGTCGTAACCGCCATAATTCGATTGGCAACAAATTCGATGTTCACAACTGAGACTGTTTTCTGGGTGTAGAAATCGATACGTTATTGTTGCCGCAACATAAAAGTATGCATGTGTTACAATATTTGCAGTAGACATGTTTGTTTGTGGTAATAGTAGTGTTGCAGTTACAGTAGCAGTAGTACTAGTAGTATATTGAAACACTTTAGCATACGTAACACAAGTATTAGGAAATAAAACCAAACATATTCGATTTTAAATGACATACACTCTGTAGAAGTTCAAAAAGTTACAATCTGTAGAGCAGTGGAGTTAGTTTACTTCTAGAGTGTGTGATAGTCTGTGTTTAAACAATGTTTGTGTGTTAGTAAGGGCATCCTTGTGTTGCAACAGCATGAACGAATTTTTTTTGGCATACTAAAGTTTTTTAAAACCTTACAATGGTTATTTTTTTTATAAATAAATGAATTAATATTGTGAGTGTTTAAATTTATTTTAAATATATTATTTCAAAAATGCATCAAAATATTGCATTTGCATCAAATCTGCATTTTTTAATATATAATTTTTTTATTCCATAAGGACAATTGTAAAAGAGGATAATAAGTGTAAAAAAGTACAACTTTCGAGAATAGAGCTTATATGTGTAAAATAGTACAACTATTGAAAATAGAGCTCCCCTGTTAAAAATCAACATATATGGTTCCATACATGAGCACACATGCTTTATATAATTCCACATGCATTCATACATGATTCACATGTGTTTATAAATGGTTCATATATGTTTATATGAAGAACCATATATGTTCATGTGTTTGTATTAACGAACATCACGGCAATATTTACTGGTATTCTCATACATATGCATATATTTCCATAAATGGTCATATGTCTGCATTAACCAAAATTGAGGTAATATTTACACGTATGTTCACATATGGACTTCTATAAACATATATGAATACTATATGGTAGTATGACAGCGAATGACTTCATATATGATCATGAATGACTTCATATTAGTTTATAAATGAATGCATAGCATATATGTTGGTTTTTTAATGGGTTTTTCCAAATTTGTTTATATGAAGAACCATATGTGTTCATGTGTTTGTATTAAAGAACATCACGGCAATATTTACAGATATTCTCATACATGTGCATACATTTCCATAAATGGTCATATGTCTGCATTAACCAAAATTGAGGTAATATTCACACTTATGATCACATATGGACTCCTATAAACATATATGAACACTATATGGTAGTATGACCGCGAATGACTCCATATATGATCATGAATGACTTCATATTAGTTTATAAATGAATGCATTTATGTTGGTTTTTTAATGGGTTTCCAAATTTTATTCTTTTGGGTTTTTTTTTATTTTTTTGGAAGTTATAATTGAAATATTGAATATGGAAATGTGTAATGGGTAGGCTTTTTCCTACGAATTACCGGGAATCGCGCTCTTTCTTCAATCCCGAAATCCCAAGAAATTTGTGCGGGATTTCACAGAATATTGGAGACCTTATATTCAATACCCTCTATGAACCAATTTCTTGAAAATCTCTGTTTGATAGAAAACTGTTCACTGATGACAACTACATCTCTGAAAAAAGCTTCAGCTAGAAAAAATCAGTTTTCGTACTTTTTTTTCGTTTCGTTACTTTTTTAATCAGTTTTCGTACTTTTTTTTTAATGCAATACCCTCTATCAATCATTGGATTTTGACATGCAGATTACAAAAAGTTAACGAAAAATTGTTGGAGAGTAGTTACTTAAAATTTTTTAGTTAGTTTCTTTACAGGAAGAAGAAGAAGAAAACATCTTTATTGAAGAATTTTTCGGACACAAGGGATACACCAGACTGCCGCAGGTTCGTCCCCCTCCTGGGACTCCTCAGTGGTTAATTTATGTGTCAAAGTATTTTTATATTGTTAATTTGCTCTATATGAAAAACTTTTTTTTTTTTTTTTACTTTTTTTGCGTCTTATTGGTATTCAAACTCACTGCCTTAGCATCAAGCTATGCATCGTAATATCACCTCTTAACGAGTTGAGCCACGGTCGACACAGCGATGACCAAATTTATGATCGTAGTAGAGGAAATAATACACCCTACGCAAGTTCATCTATGAATATAGATAACAAGCAAATAGAAAGGGTATACAGTTTTAAATACCTTGGATGTTGGCTCAATGACAGCTGGGACTGTGATAAGGAAGTGAAATGTCGTTCTGCAGGTTCAGAAAGATTTTAAGTAGCCGCGATATCAACATCAACCTAAGATTAAGGTTAACAAAATGTTACGTTTGGTCAGTCTTGCTGTATGGCGTAGAAATATGGACACTTAAAGTTGGTACCATGAACAGACTCGAAGCATTTGAAATGTGGTTTCTATCGAAGAATCTTAAGTATAAAATGGACCGATAGAGTAAGAAACGAGGAAGTATTACAGGCTTTGAACAAAGACCGTGAGCTCTTAAAAAACATCAAGCGTCAAAAAACAGCATACCTCGGTCATATAATAAGATGACCAAAATATGAACTACTACAGCTCATTATCCAAGGAAAGATTGAAGGAAGACGTGGAATCGCTCGCATGCAATTATCATGGCTCAGAAATATAAGAAATTGGACTGGGTTACGAACAATGAATGATCTTATAAACACTGCTAGAAATAGAGATGATTTTTTAACTATAATTAATAATATCAATTAAATGTACATTATAAAAACGTATTAAGAATACTTATGTAATATTTTAGAATATTTAAGTAATGCTCGTAAAAATATGTAACATGTAAAAAGAAAAAAAAAAACTAAATGCATGTAATCGCTAAAATCCAGAAGTGGATATGCAAATAAAGAAAAAGAAGAGTTTGTGCATAAATGTGTTTTTTTCATATACTTACAGAATTTTGTACATTGTATTAATGAAATCCATCATTAATACAAAGAATTTCTTCATTAAAAATTCCCCAAAGAAAGTTTCATTGAAATGGCAAAAATAATTTTTTTTCTGTTATTTATTTAGATTTAGATTAGATAATTGAATTCCGCCCTCTTCGAATAGAATATTCCTACTACATCACAAATCCAATATCAAACATATCATACCCATAATCATGTTGTGTAGTGTGTCAGAATTGATTTGTTGCTTTTGAGTACCAATATCAGCTGCTTAACTTAAAACTGCGTATTGTACTAGTTTCAATAATGATTAGTTTCCAACCCAAACATTTTTCAATCATGGATATAACAATGTCTTTTTTCATTTTACATTTTCTTCTACGGGATGCATCTTGTGGAATATTTTATTTTTTTTTTTTTAAAGTTGAAACATTCATTCAACTAGTTTGGAGGTATTTTTTCCATGAATATATATAGATTTTTATGAAATGAAATTTAGTTTTTTTTTTTTTTTTTCATTAAACATTGTATTCTAGAGTTTTAAGAGTTTGACTTATAGAGTAGTTTAAGTTTAAGTCAATGTATTACTTGAGTAGTTTCACCAGCAGTAGTTTTTACTATTCTTATGTCTGACGTCTTTCCTCTTACCGAAATGCAATTTGTGCCAATAAAATATGTTGCGGTAATGTTTGACAACAATTTGCATTAAAGTGTTTCAATTTTTCCCCTAAGTTTATAAGTAAATTACATACACTTTGTGGTTTCTAAGTTTTGTCGAAAACGATGAAGAATTTATGGGAGAAAATGAAAAAAGGCAAACAATATTTGTTGTAATTTATTGCTACACCTTAAATAATAAGTTAGTAAAAAAGTATGAAAAACTTTTGCTTACCTAATTAATTTAATTGTTGACAAATTATATATTAAAAGAAAGGCTTAGAAAGGGCTTATCATTTTGAACACCCTTTTCTGACCACCTTTCTAGCAAAAATTCTGAAATGCACTTTATCAGTGAATTAGCCAATATTCCAGGGTATACATATTTAATTTTTCCGGTTTCTAGCCAAAGCGGTTTGACAAAGGGCACACTTTTTTACTTCCATATTCTAACTGAATTTTAAGCCGAAATTCCAAAAAGTGAGTTAACACATGTTTAAAATTTCATGTTTCTAGGCAAGATGTTATGGGCAGATCTCCAAGGGAAGAGTTGTCACCATTTTGCCTTTTCCCGTAAAATCTATGAGTGAGGACAAAATTACGCTCATAGAAAAAGCTAGTAGAAAAATAAGTAAAGCCGTTAGTAATTAAACTTTGCAAGTTTTTAACAAATTTTCAGTTAAACTTAGATTTTATTTTGCTATTTTGACTTGCTGAAATACTAAGTTTTTAACAATTTTCTTTTGCTTAATTTACAAAAGTCTTTAAATATTATTTTAATAATTAACCCTTTAGCCGGCATACGCTTTTTTGGACTGAAATTTATTCCACTTGTTCGGCACGAGAAATAAATAATATTTTGTTTAGCGAAGTTTTTTTTTTGCCTATTTTAGGCGATATGGGTCAAAATAGGTTTAGAGGCTATCTAAAAAACTAACATATAAAATTTAAAAAGTTAATGCGTAAATTATTCTTCTTACAAAGATATAACAACAGTCCAAAAATTAGTCGTTTTGAGCTTTTAGATAAAAAGATATGGCGATTTTCGTTTTTCGAAAAACGCGAAATCGGGCGAAAACGAACCTTAACTTCAATATATATTGACGAAACTTTGAAGCTTTGATAGTGTTATCAAATATAATATTTCTGCCAAATTTCATAAAAATCCGTCAACTCGTTTTCAAGATAAGATGATGTCCTTTATATGTATCCCTTTAAAGTCCTGTATGTCCTTGGAACAAACTTAGAGTATTTTCCAAAAGTTCAAACTTAAATCTTCCTTTGTGTGGAATATGAATGGTTTCATTTTAACAGAAATGTGTTTTAAGGACTTTTCAAAATTGTGGTTGTTTTAAAAATATTTATTTTTTGAAATTACTGAAAATTTTAACTATAACGCTTTCTCACTTCCAAACCATGACATGTACACAAAACATTACTTCGCAAAATATGTGGCTAACTTCGTTCTCTATCGATATAGCTTACATTTTTATAATAAAACACTTTTTTGGCGAACTTATGGCCAATTTAAAATACCCCGCCTAGAGGCGGGCTTGCCGGTTAAAGGGTTAAGACCAGCAGAGGTCGTTGTCATGCGATGTTTGCGTTTCCGTATTTGAATACATCGTATTAAAAAAATATTAAGAAACATTTATGCAAATGGTTTTATTAAAAAGCAATAGCAAATAAAACTACTTTCATAGTATAAACCTCTAAAAATAGCAAAAAATATACTAAAAATTAGTTAAGAAAAACCTTGTAGAAAAAACGCCTAAAATTAGCAGATGTTTTTGCTAAATATTAGTAGTATAAGAATAGCAAAAATAAACCTGTTGAATTTACAAGTATTTTGTTATATTTGAGCTAAATTTTAGTTAACTGAAAGTAGCAATATAATCTGCTAAAATCAGCAAAAACATTCACTAAATATTAGTAGAAAAAAGTCTTTAAATATGTAAATTTTTAAAAAAAAAATTTTAATGCGAATAAAAGTCCACCCCTACGAAATCAGCAATTTACAATTTTTTAGCAAAAATTTCTGTTGATTTTAGCAAAATAAACTGTTATTTGCATTCCACTAAATTTCAGGTAAATATAGCAAAACTTTTGTTAATATTACAGTTTATGTTTGCTATTTTGAGTCTACAAATATTTAGCGAAAGTTTTTACTAATTTTACAGAGTCAATTAACTAAAATTCACATCGAATATAAATAAAATTTTGTGAAGTTAACAGTTTTATTTTTGCTGTTCTTATTTTTTTAGTATTTAGAAAAAATTCTGCTAAATTTAAATATTTCGAGGTCTCGGGGGGTTTTATCCGGTTCGAAGGACGAAAAAATGTTTTGTCTAAATATTTTGTCCGAAAATTAGAAAATAAAAAACGGGGTTAATTCTGATGTTTTCAAAATCGATATAAATAGGTTTTATTAAATAATTAAAAATGGGGTTTAACCAACTGACGTTGTGTATGGGAGTTACAGAAGTAATAAAAAAAGAGCATGAAGCGCTAACAACTTAAAAACATAGAACAGCCCACTGAACAGTAACTGAAGGCGGCGTGTCTACATTAGAACTGTCAGTGGACTGTTTACACTATGCGCGTAAACAATGCATGTTCATTCTTAACTAATTTTTTGTAGCTTTTTCTGCTATTTTACAGGTTTATTTCTATGAGTGTATTAAAAATATTCAAACGTTTTATAAAAAAAAACAAATAACAGACGACTATAAGTCATTGTTATGAATTACCTACTTTATTTATTTTCATTTATTAAATAAAGATTACAATACAATACAAGACAATTATAAAAAAAAAGTAAAAACCGGAAATATTTTTTTCTGAATTGAAGGACTATACTAAGTGGTTTTTGTTTTATAATATAATTTATAGTGTTTTAAAAAATTAATAAAATAATTAAAAAAAAATTTGTTTTAACAACGAATATATATCGAAATTATTGTAAAACTCAGTGCTTATTTAAGAAAATTATTACTTATTTTTCTATTATTTTCATTTTTACGCTTCCGACTTTGACATATGATATTCCGATGTACATACAAAAGGAACAAAGGCACTAGTATAGACAAATAAAAGTCGGATAAAAGACAGATAGAACTCTATCGTTTTGTTGTCTTATTATTTATAAAACAAATTTTCACTAATGTATGACACAAATATTTAGCAAAAAGATTGTGTATAAAATTACTGCTTTTTCCTGCAACATAATTTTTAGGAACTTTTTATGCTATATTTACAGATTTATTTGAGTGTACATACCTAACTTCAGTGGATAGGAAAGGTCGTAAAGACGGAGAACTTTCATCTATTCACCAACACTCCAGGAGACTCATATCTTAAATATCATATTTCTAGCCACATCTTAGTGGGCAGGCCGTAAAGGGGGAGACTTTCCCTCTTTTTTTTTCAGTGAGCAAGCCCTTACTTTAGGGAACTCATGTTTGTATCCAAAGAGATATCGATATACCAACAATAGGAGACAATTCTCCCGTTTTCCATTACCCAAGGGAATTTCCAAAAATCACACAGTGGTGAAAGTCTACGCCAGAGGAGAAAGCTCCATGTCAAATATATCTACATTCAAAAAAAAAGTTTGTAAAGTCAGCAAAAAATTTTGCTGAGTCAGCAAAATTTTAGTCAGGAGGATGCTTGCAAAAAAGTTGCTAATGTCAGCAAAATCTTTTGCTGAAAATCAGCGAGCTGATTTTTAGTAACAAAATTTGTAGATTCAGCAAAAGTTTTGCTAACACTTAGTAGATTAGAAATACAAAAACCTTGCTAAAAATTAATAAATTTTTTGCTGAATTTTAGTAGACTGAAAAAAACGCAAAAAACTTGTAGAAAAATTTATTTGCTGAAAATCATAAAACATATTTTTGTGATTCTTTTAAAAATAATTTACTATAATAACGAAATATAAAAATTTTCATTTTTCACATTGACGACATGAATTTATTTAATACCTGAAAATATATAGAAATAAATATATATAACATAACAAAAATTGTCTTTCAATTACTTACATCAATGGTTGTCTAAATGATGCTATCGTTTAAATGATGCTATCGCAACTGCCGAAGATAATTATAGAAACGAAATGAAAAATAAACTTTTTGCAAAAAGAAAAAGGAACCATAAAAAAATCTACCTAAGATGTCTTTCACTTTACTCTGTCTACATTTCTGTATATGTTTGTTTGCAATTTGACCACACATATAAACATTTAGTTTAAATAAATAAATATTTTATTTTGTCTTTTATTTAATTAATAGACAATTATTTTCACAAGCCAGTGACAACGCAAAATTTAAGTTATTTTAATCCTCAATTTTGTTTTATGTATGAAAAACAGATACAAAAGTCTTCCATGGTTGATTTTTTTATAAGTCTTATTAGAGTTGTAGTTTTTAGTATCATTTTCCTCTTCTCTACTACATCTGGACATGCCGCGACATCTACTTCATTCTGCGTATATCTTTCAATCTGGTTGTCGTCCACACTATTAATGTGCTTATCAGCATATTTTTTTTTAGCAAAATTAATTAGTAAAACATTAGTATATTAGTAAAGCATTAGTATAAAACAGTTAAGTGCTGAATAAGTATAGTATACCTGATTTACGAGACGTTTTACTAACTTTTCTACTAACTTATTTTTTTGAGTGTAGCTCTAGGTGAAAAATCTGATAATTTTGATCAAAAATTACACTTTCCCCGTTAATATGGCTCGAACACCTGTTGGAGAATGATCCCGAGACCAGATTTGTATTCAGCGTACATTATAGCCTTAGAAAATTATACTTTATTTCTAGTGTCAAATATTTTTCGGCCTGAATCTTTAGGTGTAAAAAATGCTTACATGTACTAACGAGAACTCTTCACTGTATGTCCGATTTTTAATTTTTGTTGCATTAGCCATATTTTACAAATCATTTTGCAGAATGTGGCTTGTATGTACAAAGGATAGCTGGAGTTTTCAGTTCACATCAACATTCTGGATACATATGGTCTCAGTGGCGCATACGGTGACCCCATAGTAAAAATATGTTTTTTTTTCTTAATGTTTGCTACATATTTTTTAATGGAATCTACTTTTAATAGAATATGGAGCAATCCCTCAAGTTTTGAAAATCGCTAAGTAATAATTGAATGTTCGCTAATGTGGCCTGTTCGGTAAAGTGGACCTTTATTTTTTTTGTTGTTTGCGTGAATATGTCAAAACTATCAACTGTCAGAGAGTTTTATTCACACTATTAACTCAAGTCTGACAGATGTCATTAAACATATTATAAATAAAAACAAATATAAAAAATTAGATTTTCATAATGTTCGCTAAAGTCGACCTTTAATATATTTTCTTATTTTTTGGCAAGTTTTAGTCTTTCTTGTCTATTTTGGACAATTTTTTAACATGTTTCACAACAAAAAATAATAATCGTTTGTTTACCACAATTAAAAAAGTTGGCATAGGATATGGCAACCCCTTTAACCAGCTTTAAACAATATGTGAATAAATAAATTTAATGAATACATTTTTTAATAATTTTAATTTGAATAACATTTTTTGTTGATTCATACAGCATTTAATTTTCTAACGATTTTATATGCTTTTATAGAGTTTGGGGTCCACTGTAGATTGCATGTTCCCTAATAAGTAGTTTTAAAAATTGTTTCTTGTCTGAACAAGAAATTGATCTATAGCTATAAGCTGATTTTGAAATATTCCACTTAGTTTTTATTTTATTTATAGCCCAAATCCCCATGTAGGGGAAGATTAGCGCACAATCCCATACCTAAGAACAAATTATGTTATTTCTGCTAACATATAATTTTGAGTGTGTTTCATTTCATACCTGTATATTAGTTGGAGCTATGAGATTACTATACTCCACATCTGCATATAAAACTTAAAATGGTTTATTTGTATAAAAGTTTGATAGCAACTACTATATGGAAAAGGACTAACTTTCAAATGGTTTTGCAGTCATTAACAAAAGAACATTTAAGAGTTTAAAAAGATTACAAAGTAAATTTTGATTGGAAAATGTAATGAAAAAAAAAACAGAATTGTAATAGAAATGTATAGGGAAATTGAATACTAAACAATTTGACTAAAAACTTAACGAACAATGAATTTGTAATTTCCTTAAATTCTGGGATAATTTTGGAAATATTCAATAAACCAGAAACAAAATTTCGGCTAAAATTATTAGCGATTTTAAATAAAAATCTAATGATCCCTATCTGAAATTGTTAAGGAAATACATGACTTTGCTTTACAAAAGTTATTGTAAAACCAAATTTTTATTTTTCTTAAGCCAACAATTTATAAACTTTTTAACAATTCTCATATTTACGAAACATTAAAGCATATATTGCTCTATTCACTTAAGTTTACCAAATAAGAAAATATACTAAACAAAATAAATGTTAAGTCAATAATATTGGTGGAATAAAAAAAAACACATTTGTTTATGCGCGGCTCCACCAATTAATATATAGATAAATTTCATACGCCATAATTGCATGTGCCTGTTGTTTTTTATACACTGATGCGTATGAAATTTCCCCTTATATTAATTGCAGGTGCCACGCATGCATTTGTTTGGCATACTCAAGTAATTTTTCCTGTTTCTATTGTAAAATGTATATGAATAAAATTTTTTGAAATGAAATATATATTGTTATGTTAAAATCATTTAGTTCTCAGACTCCATTCTTTTTAAATTTGGAATAATATTAAGTCTGCAATTAAGGAGTGAGATCAGTCAAACTAGGGCACGGATTCTACCGTGTAAGTTGTTTTACATAATTCAAATGAATAATTTTTTTTTTATCAAATGAGCTTTAAAAATATTCCTAAATTGTGTGTAAAGTAAGTATCAAGTATCAATCAAAACGATTAGTTATTTCATAAAAAAATTGATAGTCTTCGATGCCCTTATTTCACATCCACCAGCCATTACGTCACAATTTTGAGAAAGACGCGGTTAAAGTTGCAAAAAATTATTATTTTGGCTCTTTTTTAAACATTTTATCATACGTTTGACGCTTTCTAATGATTCAGAAAAAAGATATATTATTAGAATATACTTTAATCTTGAAGATACCACAATGAAATTTTCTAAAACTACCCTATGGGGAATGGGACCGGTTCTGCGTGTGCCACAGGATCGGTCCCTTCGTGCCAGATACCGGTCCTCTGCTAAACCCTACCCTATGTAAACAACTGGCAACTTTTAGATTGGCTTGTCATAGGAGGGGGTCATGTGTCCTGCTTTAAACCACATAGTGGTATGCTACAGGACTAACCAAAGATGGGCATACAACAAGACTATCGCAAAACGGACATGTCGCATAAAATAAACGAAAACTAAACAGCTTCCAATGGGTAAAATTCTGGCCAACTGGCTTTTTAGTGGCTTTTTAGTGTTACTAAGCATTCTGGTTAAGTGGTATGTCCTCCCTTTACCAGTCACAGGATTGGTAACTTCAGGACAAATGACACGGCTTAACCCACTTTAGTATTGAATTATACCAGTCCTGTGATAAGTCCTTCTTTAAACAGTCACTTTTAGGTCAATTGACTCCTCATTCCCCATAGGGTAGTTGCTAAACTAGCGTAAAGATACCTTTATCAAATGAATTCTACAAAAAAAAAAAAAAATAAATACATTTTTTATATAAAATTGAGAAATAAGAACTATAATTTCGTACAATTTTAAAGATTATATTTTAAATGCAATTTAAACAAAGTTGGTGTAATAATTTTAACTTTTTCGCCGACATTAAAAAAAGGAAAGTTCAAAGTCTATATCGTGACCCTAAAATAAATTAAATCTGATCGGAGGCATGGCCTAGGCTATTTTTATAAATGTAATATTTCGACATTTTTTTGATGGAGTATTTTTCAACTAATGAACAAATTTTAAACCTACATATCGCTCATTTACATAATGTCAAAGTCATAACGTCATAACTCAAAAATTTTGATTTTGTAGTAAACGATTTTAAAGTTCTCATTTTACTTCCACCTTGAAAAAAAAAAATAACAACATAATTTCCCTCAAGAGGTATAAGTATAAAATATATAAAAAATTCCACTTTTTTACATAATATGATACATGATATAACGAATAATTCTGCGTCATTAATTCAAAAATCATGTTTTTTGAGTTGTGACGTTCTTGCACTAAATGAGCGATATGTTAAACTCATTATACAGCATCAAAGTACCCCATCGTAATAAAAATGCTTAACTTTGTCGGATGTGTTGTGTACACAACTTCAAAAATGGTTAAAAACACAACATTTCGTGTTTTTCTCAGAATTATGACGTGTTGGAAAAATTTCGGAAACAAATTTGGAATCAGGTAAAAATCTATGTCTCGGTTCAAACAAAATCGACTTTTTCGAATTTTGTGTCTGTGTGAAAAAATACACAAATAATTGAAATTTACAAAGAAAAACCAGGGTCCGAATTACGGCACTCGTGATAGAGTGAAATCGTTCGAAACGTGTTTTTTTACTGAGTAACTACAGAAATCCTAATTATGGACGCACTAAGTTTTACATTTATTTCCCATTAATGACCGAGCTACAACATTCCTGATCGAAAAAATTTCGTTGAAATATTTTATTTTCAGAAATAGAAAACAAAATTCGATAGAAAAATTACGACCACTAATGCGTAATTCCTGATAGCTGATAGTAATATTATAAATTGTGATAAAAAATAAAAAGTTTTACGAAATACGGGTACTAGAGTTGTTAAAAAATATAATAACACTCGCAGTTTTAATGAAAATCCGCGAACCGATGTTAAAAGGGGTATTTCTGATCCAAAAAATGCTAAAAAAAAATAGTGGGCATTTTGAAGAAAAATTCTAGCTTGTCAAACAGAAAATTAGCTGTAAAAACAACTGTTCAGAGTTTTTGATCAGAAAAGGTAAAAAAGGGAACGATAAAAACATATAAAGTGCAAAAAGTGCCGACCCAAAATTCCAGGAAGAATGAGTAGAAAAAAGAACGAGACAAAAAACTGTATCGTAATTTTGTAACGAAATACGATTGTTGTACCATGGATGACGAAACCCATGAATTTTATTTAGCGGATGCAAAAGCAGATGTTGGGAAAAATTTAAACATAAAAAAACACAGTTTACAACTTAATTTTTAGATTGGCAAATTATTTGAGGCAACAGGAGTACTTTTTACATAGCAACAGTCACAATAAACACCGATTTGTTCCTAAGAGAGCGTTTGAAAAACGGCGTAAGTTATTTATTCGGGAACTTGATGTTATATACTTTTTTAAGGCGTGACCTTGCATCTTGCAATTATAACAAATCAGCGCACAGTGGTTCCAAACACAAAAAACATGGTAATAAATATAGATCTTTTAAACTACTGGTCCAATCGGGAAATGGTGTTCCCAAAAATTGAAAAGCGGGAGCTAACCTTTAAGGAAAATGTTTCTGTGGTCACCCTGTTTTAACACAGGGTGTGCTACAGGGTGTCAAAGTTGACCATCTCGAGTATGAAAGAGCTTTAAAGGGGTATAACTTCTATAACCATGCATCGATTTTAGTGTTTTTTGGACTTTTTTAAATCTAGGTTACGAGACAAAGCAAAAACATGCTTCATGTACCATAGTAACTCTTACAGTTAAAAAAATATTTCACTTTGAATTTCAAAATCTTCATTTTTCGCCTTGACTTTTTTAATAGTTTTGCCAATAGATTATTCATTTTTCAAAGAAAATGCTCAAAATTTTTTCAAGTCATTCTAATGACCTTTCTTAAACTCCTAAAGAAAACTTTTTTGAATTATCTTAAGCCGTTTCGCAGTGATACTATTTTAAACTCAAAAATTAAAAGTGTGTTCTGAAAAATGGGGTTTTTTGGTCAGATAAGGGGTAACTTCACACACCTTTATATATATTTTGCTGATATTTTTTGGATTAGTTTTTTACATAGTTTGATAGAGTAGACTTCAAAAATGCTTAATGGTATAGTTTAAAGCATTTTTGGATATGCACCCTACGTCCAGCATTGGTCGAAAATGATGAATTTTTGAACGGAATTCTATGTTTATGACCGTGATAAAAAAAAGTCACGCCACTTAGACACGATTTGAAATTTTTATACTGTAAAGAGATTTATTCTAATGAGTTTGCCACTTCATTTGCCGCCGCCCGCTCAAAAACGTAGCCTGGAGAGCAAATTTTGTGGAAAAAGTCATTTTTTCAAAAGCCTTTTTTTGATTTATAAAAAAAGCGTACTTATATTATCAATTTCAGCAAGATTTTATTTTATTTTTAATAAAACGTAAATAATTGTCCTACATTCCAAAAATCTTTTCGATATTGCTTATGGTTATTTTTACATAAAACATCAAAGTTCAATGTAGTATATCTAACTATAATTAATTGTACATTTATTGGCTTTTGCTTTCGGTAATGTTAAAAAATTTAAATAATTTCAGAAATTTTTTTACATATTATTAAATTAGACTTAGTTATCAATTCAACGATGCATAAATCGTTTATCTAGTGTAATAAATGAATTCAAACTATTGCGCTTAAATCAGGCATTTCAGGTCAAATTGCAGTATTTAACAAATTTATATATTCAGGTATACAGAGCGTGTTGCATTATATTTCTCTAAAAGGGTTACGGGTTTTTTTATTTTTTTAATACTATTTCAAAAACCTAATAAGATATAAATGCAGGTAGAAAATGCGTTTTATGATGTAACATTTGCATAATATATTGTTCTAATTTTCCATATAAAACAGGTAAATAACTACCATATATTCATTTATTTGAAAGACAAAATAATGTTTTTTTTTTGTTCTAAAGATAAGGTTTTATTAAATTTAACTGGTACAGTAGTAATTGTGCTAAAAATATGAATATATTCCTAAGGACTACACATTTTCTACAAAGTAGTCTGAAGTATCAAAAGTTAAAAGGTCGTTTATATGCATAGATTCAGAATCTTCCTTTTCAATGTCTATGCTTATTTTTGGTAACCATTTTGTTCTTATGGAGTAAAGTACTGGATCCGATGATATTAATAAAAATTCCATCAAATCGGAATTTTGAGCTATTCTGGAGCACTTACGTGTGTTAAAAAGCCTAAAATGTTTGACGTCTCTATTTCTGGCCTCCTGGGCTTCTTCAGTCAGTTCGCCTAAAGGCAACATACTGTTTTCTATTATTTCTTTGGCATGAGCTAATACTTTATGTACTGTTGGTGTCATTGGCCTCCAAGAGTACATGGTGAGTATAATGTCTTTTGTTTCATTGGCAAAGAGTTTAAATTTAGCCACATTAATAGGTTTTTTACTGTTAATGACTGCTAATATAACTTTAAAACGTTTTAGTAGGTTTTTATCGAGACCCGTAATTGAGGAGGTAGTTTCTGGATCTTCGAAAAAACGCCTTGCTGTATTTCCGTCATTGGAACTTCCAAACCCCTGAAGGGGCGTATCAATGATTAATCCAAGTCTTAATTTAAATTCATCTTGAATTCTTTTCTTCTCTTCTTTTCTCATGTTGTGTAGATCAGTGTTTTTGTTTACGGAAAGGCTTAGGTTTCCTGGAATAAGGCGGTATTTGAGATCGTATGCGAGGTGTAAACAATATTCCATAAATCTTATTCTGGCATGAAGTGGCGATATCCCAAACCTCAGAGCGTTTTCGTTCATAGAAATTGTATCACTATCTTCATGAAACTGTGAACTTAATTTTCCACATATATTACATTTCCAAGTAGATGTTGTGTCTGTAATTGCATTTGCAACTTTTCCATCAATCATTGTAAGTTGTGGTTGAAATGAAACTTTAATAACTTGTCCAGATATTTCCACGTAAAGTGGAGACAAGCTCGAAATTTCCCTTTCTATTGAATCTACTAAACTTTGTGTTGAAATCATGTCTTCTTTTACATATTCAAATCGTATTGGACGACATAAAAATTTAGATCCAGGGGTTAAATTCGTCCATATATCATTTGCAGACGAGGTTGAAGGTAATTTATTATACAACCGCATTCTTAACGGCACAAAAGAAGCCATAAAAATTGATGAAAAACTTTTTTCTTTGCTGCTTCCAGATGGTTGTTTGTATTCGGAAAACCCAGATGTGCCATCACAGCCCCATTTGAACATTAACACGACATCAGATTGCTTGCATCTTTCAATATCTTTGCTGCTAAATGTGGACATAATTCTAGAAACAGTATTGTCAATTAACTGTGATAGTTCAACTTTTGCGCCTTCAATAGAGGCATGCACTGGGGATGTTATTGGTTTTAAAATATTTTCTTTTGTTTCTTTTATTGCTTTACTGCTAGGAAAAATATCATATCCTTTTTCAATGAGAGCTTTTCTTAAAATACCATATTTATTTCTCGTTAACCCCAAATTTAGAAAAAGAGCTAATGCATCTTCACTGGTAAAGGAAGTTGATGATTTTGGTGTTGGAATACTTTGTATCATGCGCTTCAAACGCTTAGGAGACGCAGTTGGTAGGACGTCGACAATTTTCCCTGTTTCTTTAGGCTGTATACGTGTCAAAGCTGCTTTAAAAGAATCCTTTATTTCATTAGCGGAGTGTGTGTTAATCATTTCTTCCTGTTTTACCTTCTTAGTCCTAATCTGGACCTCTTCATAATCTTTTTTAGGGCGGCCCCTTTTTTTCTGTTCAATAACTACTGACATCTCCTTATTAAGCCAATCTTGACTCTTCTTCATAAATTTTTGTATAGAATAATCGGAATCTTTAATCCTTTTTTCATAAATTTTGTAAAAATTTTCAATTTCATCTGGCTTTATATTTAAGCCATACGAGTAGACAATGGTATCAATCAGTTTTCCTATTTTTTCCGATCGTATATCAGTATTGGCAAGAGTATCCCAAATTACTTTACAAAGGGAGCTATATTTTATTGTAACCTCCATGACTGCTTAACTCAAATAACCTCCTTTTAAAATTACTACGCATATATAATACAAATATTTGTTTTTTTATAAACAAAAAATCGAGCAGGTACTGGATTTGTAAAAACAAAAAACTGAAATAGGTAAAATAAAAAAAAACGCATTATATTAGCCCATTAAAACAATATGTTATGCAAATGTTACATCATAAAACGCATTTTCTACCTGCATTTATATCTTATTAGGTTTTTGAAATAGTATTAAAAAAATAAAAAAACCCGTAACCCTTTTAGAGAAATATAATGCAACACGCTCTGTATACCTGAATATATAAATTTGTTAAATACTGCAATTTGACCTGAAATGCCTGATTTAAGCGCAATAGTTTGAATTCATTTATTACACTAGATAAACGATTTATGCATCGTTGAATTGATAACTAAGTCTAATTTAATAATATGTAAAAAAATTTCTGAAATTATTTAAATTTTTTAACATTACCGAAAGCAAAAGCCAATAAATGTACAATTAATTATAGTTAGATATACTACATTGAACTTTGATGTTTTATGTAAAAATAACCATAAGCAATATCGAAAAGATTTTTGGAATGTAGGACAATTATTTACGTTTTATTAAAAATAAAATAAAATCTTGCTGAAATTGATAATATAAGTACGCTTTTTTTATAAATCAAAAAAAGGCTTTTGAAAAAATGACTTTTTCCACAAAATTTGCTCTCCAGGCTACGTTTTTGAGCGGGCGGCGGCAAATGAAGTGGCAAACTCATTAGAATAAATCTCTTTACAGTATAAAAATTTCAAATCGTGTCTAAGTGGCGTGACTTTTTTTTATCACGGTCATAAACATAGAATTCCGTTCAAAAATTCATCATTTTCGACCAATGCTGGACGTAGGGTGCATATCCAAAAATGCTTTAAACTATACCATTAAGCATTTTTGAAGTCTACTCTATCAAACTATGTAAAAAACTAATCCAAAAAATATCAGCAAAATATATATAAAGGTGTGTGAAGTTACCCCTTATCTGACCAAAAAACCCCATTTTTCAGAACACACTTTTAATTTTTGAGTTTAAAATAGTATCACTGCGAAACGGCTTAAGATAATTCAAAAAAGTTTTCTTTAGGAGTTTAAGAAAGGTCATTAGAATGACTTGAAAAAATTTTGAGCATTTTCTTTGAAAAATGAATAATCTATTGGCAAAACTATTAAAAAAGTCAAGGCGAAAAATGAAGATTTTGAAATTCAAAGTGAAATATTTTTTTAACTGTAAGAGTTACTATGGTACATGAAGCATGTTTTTGCTTTGTCTCGTAACCTAGATTTAAAAAAGTCCAAAAAACACTAAAATCGATGCATGGTTATAGAAGTTATACCCCTTTAAAGCTCTTTCATACTCGAGATGGTCAACTTTGACACCCTGTAGCACACCCTGTGTTAAAACAGGGTGACCACAGAAACATTTTCCTTAAAGGTTAGCTCCCGCTTTTCAATTTTTGGGAACACCATTTCCCGATTGGACCAGTAGTTTAAAAGATCTATATTTATTACCATGTTTTTTGTGTTTGGAACCACTGTGCAGCGGTAGAGTGGTACCAAAAGAATAATGTAGTTTTGGTAACAAGAGCTGCAACTGCCCACTTAACTGCCCAGAACTGATACCAATAGAAATATATTGGGGTCGGGTGAATTATGATGAACAAGTCGCCAAAGATGCTAAAACTTTTAAAACTAAATCGTCATTTCACAGCAAGGAGGTCACTAAAAAAACAATAAAAGCTATAATGGCTGGAATTTCTGAAAAACTAAAAATATTAATAAAAAATAAATAATTTTTGAATGCTGTTTATAAAATATCAATATGTATAAAATACCATTTAATAAACCGTTAAATTTTTTAAAATCGACTAGATCAAAATTTATATCGATTTCTTCCTGCACTAGTTTTACTAATCTCAATCCTTATACAAATAAATTGGTATTACTTATTTTACTAATGTAGTTTTTAATTATTCAATCAGACCGCACCTGTACATAAGGGTTATAACTTTTTTGTTACGAAAAAATTGTACTGATAATAAATATATTTTTTTAAGTTAATTCGGTACATAACCCTTCCGCACAGAAACAAATTTCTAAAATACTTTTTTGCAAGGACATAACTACAAAGTGGTTTTGTAAGCTATTTCGGATGCCTAGACACATTCAGATTGTATTGATATGTTCACTACATTATTGCTAAATATAGTTAAGCAATATCATCAAGTCTGAATTAGCTTTTGTCCAAAAACTGAGGACACCTTTTTTTGAGTGGTGCACTGATTTTCAAAATTTTTTGAGGTCCATAAAAAAAAAATTGGTAGTCAAACTGGCCAAACCGAGTACATGGTTTTACTAACCTTTGATAGTACAATCGAACCTATACTGTCGAGTCCGTGCATTTTTTCAAAAGTCTTCATTTGTTGCACTGTGTTATTTTGGGTCCTTGCTTTTTAGTATACAAATTTGCTTTAAATCGCAGAATACAATGTGTGTGTTGGAATAGTTTTCCTCTCCCCTTCCAAATTTGTTTAAATTCGGCACAAACTCGCAGAAAAAAGAACATCATGTTATGATAGTGTAGGAGCATCGTGTTATGATTGAAACACGTAACAATCATAACATGATTCCCTTAATCATATTATGGTTCGAAATGATGATAAAATCTTTCCCAGTGATCATAATATGATTAGAATCAAAATTTGTAATAAGCAAAAATGGCAAAAATTTATTTTTTAAGATAAGTATTTGATTTTTTCTTTTTTTTTGAATATATATGCAATAAAAAATATTGATTTTGAAAAAAACTTTGTAGTGGAGCTTTGAAATACTACATTTCTTTGTTGTCTGCTTAAAAATATCATAAGTTTAATGGAATTTTGAAAAAAAATATGTTCATTATTTGTGTTATATACTCTGTATATTTATTTATTAGAATATCCGACTTTTTACTTAAACTTTAAAAGAATTTTTTTCTTGGAAGTGCCGAAAGTCATGTAATCTCCACTTTTATGACTAACGAAAATTGGTAGAACTTTCGTAGTTACCGACTTTTCACTAGATACCTCTTTTTCAATGTCTCATTTCGGTAATGTATTTGTTGCCTCTACTTATTTGACCAACAAAAATATTTCTAACTTTCATAGTTTTGGTCTGATTTTTTCATTAAAGTAATTATATTTTTTAATAATAAGTCCTGAAGTGTAAATTATTAGATAAAATATTATGAAAAATATATTAGCCGATTTTTATAGTTTTATTATTTTTTAAAGAATGGACTCTTAAATATAATACAAAAAACAAAATGTAACTGAAAAGTTAATATTTGCGAAAGTTAATCTAACAAAATAATTTAATTATTTAACTCTCTTCAATGTCCTTAACTTAACAGATGTAACATACCAAATATCATATTACATTATTTTGTTGTACTTGGTGAGACATTTTTTCAATAATTCAGAAACCAATAAGTTGTCCAACATGACACTTGTGGACAGTATTGAAAAACGGTTCATCATTAATATATGTATTTTTTTTTAAGTTTTGAAAATACAATTTTTTAAATATTGGACGGTGAACTTTATGTCATGAAAAGTTGACCTTTGAACTTCTGATGGCTAAGCCATGTAATTTTGATATTTGCAAAAAAAAAAAAACAAAAAGTTATAACCCTACATATTTATTACATTTCCGTACACTATATAATATTAATTACATATACTAAAATAAAAACAAATTATTTTTTAGATGTGTTTGATAAACTAATCCACACGCATACATAAATAGGCAATATTTGCAAATGATCAGTTAGTTCAAATAAACTAATAATATGATAACATAAATATCAGAGATACATACACACAGAGAAAATTGTTGCCAGTTGCCAGCTGAAATTCGGTTACAACGCCTAAAATTCGTTTACTACAACTAAAATGGGTTGCTACAACTAAATCTTGATTTTTGCCAGAACGTTCGGTTAATACAACTGCATTTTAATTGCAACACCCAAAATATTTATTAATATTTATTGAATATTAACACCAAAATAAACTTTTCAATTCGATTGGCACTTTATTTATCTGTGTGTACATCTAAAGTTAAACATATACGCACACAAAACCAATATATTGATATAGATTTAAGCTAATATTTAGATAATGATACTCATCCAAATACTAACACACTTACACTATTGATTTTCTCTACATACCCAATGTAGAAATACAAATACATAAATATTTACATGTATAAATAACACACATGACCCTCACACCACTCCACAACGATTGATGGTAAATTACTAATCTACATATACATACAAACAATATTAAACTACAATTACAATTACAACAACTGTTACTAATTTAACATGAAGTAATATTAAATTATCATAAATTAGGATGTCATATTGTATAAACCAAAATAATTGACAATTTTATCGCTCAAAACATTTGAAGTCAATCATTTGATATGTATGTGAGAGGTATTAAGGTGTCCCTTAAATTTCCAAATTATAATGATAATACCAGTTAGTATTTTCGGCTAACCTTGTTCCATTCCGTATAGGAAATCAGAAGTTAGTTGTCCACAAAGTAGCTACCCCGTGACTGGTTAAAGCAGGACTTATAACGAAAATAGTACAATTTGCCATTGTTGTTGGTTAAGTAGTATCATTTATAGTGAAAGAAGTTCGGCTGAGACTGTCGAAAAGGACGTGGGCTATGTCAATTACGTTTTCCAATTGTTCACTTAAGAATTTTTTCCTTATCATTTATTCTTTCACACTTAAGCTCACACTTGTGGGCTTAAACGTTTCCTTGGAAAATTTGTAATTTTGTTAATACCAGACATGGAAAATAATAACAATATTTTTGTGTTAAGGTACATGTATCAACCTAGCTAATATGTGTAATTTGCTTTATTTTTGTAATTATACGGAGGTTGAAAGCTCCTTATAAATTACAAATTTATTTAGATTATTCTTTTATTTTAAATTTATTTTAATGTTTTTTTTAAGACCTAGTACCCAACTTGTCACAAGGTGTCCAAAATGTGTTAGTTGGCCCTCTCCTATTACAATTCCAGGTTAATATTAGCTGTCGCTTATGTATAAAAATTCCGACCTATGACCGATCCGTTTTATTTTAAAATTTTTTACAGTTAAGACAAAATCGAACAAAACTGGCAAGGAAATTAAAACAATTAAATGCCTAAAATTAAAAATTTAAGGGTTACCTACCTGCCTGTGGGTGTATGTGATTGTAAAGTCAAAATATGATGTACGACTTTATGTGGTATCATAAGTATGTATCACTACTGGCAAGGGAGGTATCCCGACCCGAACTCGTAGATTTTAATGACCCATGGATATGTGGTAAAGTAGTAAAATTAAAGAGAAACGTATTTATTTAAGCCGCCCAATCTCACGTTTAATGGAGTTAAAAATTCATTTGTTTTTGTGTTAAGACTTTAACTTACGAAAGTCAGATTTATTTGTACGCAGAGTTAAAGCACTCATGAAAACAAAAATTTTGATATCCATATTGCCTATATAGTGGACCCAGAGTTGACACATTTTTAATAGTATAAAATATAGGGGAAAACGGCTCTTAAGAAAAACTCGCATAAAAACCAAACGGTTTCGAATATCGGGAAAAGCTCAATGCAATTAAATAGGTATTGCTACACATTATTTTTAGCTTAATATAACTAAAATTTTTTAATAATACGTCAGATTTATTTTAAAACGGATTTTTAAAAATAACAAAAATACTTGAAAGTCCTTTGGCATTATTTGTACACCAGTCTTCGAAAAACTTTCATTTGATAATAAATTTGTTTATAGTTACTGTTAATAGAACGAAATAAACCGAAAAATACGTAAAAGGAGGTAACTTTTGACACCACCTAGTAACGCCTAAACATAACATTGGGCAGCTAAAAAAAAAACAAAGGTTCCTTAAATTTTTATTCGGGATACCTCCCTTGTGAGAGAGTTATCTCTATGGGCATATTGACAACAATTTGACTTTTTAACTTTATGTAAAGCGTGTTTTTTATATAGGTATATATTTTAATATTTAATAATAATTTAAGTATGATTTCTGGCATGTGACCGCAGGGCTGGCTCTGACGTAGTCTAATCTGTAGGTCCAATTTTCGATGACTTTTCCCAACATTTGTCCTCCAAGAGGTCAATCGTTTCGGCCTTATCGGCGTAGACTAGCGACATCACATATCCCCACAAAAAATAGTCCAGCGGCGTTAAATCGCACGATCTTGGAGGGAAATTCACGGGTCCGAAACGTGAAACTATGCGGCTAAAAAACGCTTAATTCAATAAATCAATTGTGGCACGAGGTATGTGACATGTTGCGCTGTTTTGTTGAAACCGCAGCTCCTGCACATCATGGTTGTTCAATTGATGAACGAAAAAGTCAGTAATCATGGCTCTATAGCGGTCACCATTGACGGATAGACTGATTGGGGTATTCCTCTACGCTACGCTCTACAGCATCAATGACTTCTGCTCTACGCATTGTACGACGTCTCTGTGGATACATATTATCATTTAGAGTAAACGTGGTGCGAAAACGTTAAATAGTTAATCGAATTAATTGCTCTGATGAACGATTATGTTGACCGTAAAATGGACGTAGTGCGCGATACGTAAAAGTTTGCACAATTTGGAAGCGTTTTTCAGGCTTTAGTCTATTCATGTTGAAATGCCAAACCAAACTAAACATAAATCACTTGACAGCTGACAAAATGGCCGTCAGTTAAAAAAGTGTTGTCAACTTAAAGTTCTATACCTGTATAAAAAAACCCTTTATTTGTAAATTTAGTTTTTACAGATGTAAGTTAAACAAATGTGAATTGAAAGATATAGAATATTCGAGGATATATTATATTTTTACTAAGAACTTTTGAACTTGTCAACAGATTTTGCTCATAGGATCAGCAAATATTTTGAAGTAATACTATCAACCCAACTGCGATATTGGTGGAGTGTTTTGCATTTCAACGGGCATCGCTATATTAACATCGTTCTTCATCCTGCCCCATAACTTTTTTCCATAAGTTACAAACGGAATAACAAACTGATAAGATACCCTCTTGCACTGTGGGATAGATGGTATAAAAACTATAAAAAGGTATACAGCTTCTTCAAAAAAAAATATTGTACATTTCGTACACGCAATTTTTTCTGTGTATACACAAATACATTTTTTAAAAAAACAATACTACAATAACTTAATCAAATTTACACATTCACATCAAGTTAATATAAACTCAAATACACACACAGTCCATTCAATATCCTTGATAATGTTACATATATCAAGTTGTAATTGAATACTAATTTGCACCGTAACTTTGGCAGATTTTTAGATCAATCGAAGTTTTGACAGGTTTGCTACAATGCACTACACTAAAAAAATAAGTTAGTATAACTTATTGTAAATCAATTATAATTTTTTGCTGAAATTGTGTTTTAAGCTAAAATTTTAGTTATACTTATCAGTACTTAACTGTTTTGAACTAATTTGTTTACTAATTTATTTTGCTAAAAAAAAATTCTGCTGATAAGCACATAAGTACGACAACCAGATTGAAAGGTACACGCAGAATGAAGTAGATGTGGTGGCATGTAAAGATGTAGTAGATGAAAATGATACTAAAAAGTACAGCTCTTGTAAGACACATAAAAAAATCTACCATGGAAAATTGTCGTATCTGTCGTAGAACAAAAATACGCCAACAATTTGTATACCTACATTGTAGATAAAATAAACTGTTGTCGGCGGCTATCGAAGAAACTTTGCATTTATTTAATTAACGACAAGATAAAATATTTAAATTTGTGTATTTGTAAACTAAATGTTTATAGTGATTATTAATGTAGTGTGGTCAAATTGCAACCAAATACCCGTTCAGGTAGACAGGGTAAAGCGAAAGACAAACCAACATATCTTTGGTATTTTTTAAGTTTCCTTTTTGTTTATTGTATAAAAAGGGAAGGGTATATGGAACATTTTTTCGTTTCGTATCTAGAATTACTGCATTTGTTTTCCTTTAAAAGATGCCACCATTTAGGTAACCGTCGATGTAAGTAGTTGACAGATAGTTTTGTTTATATATAATTATTTCTCTATATTTTCAGATATTAAATTAATTCATGTTTTCAATATGGGAGTATGAACATTTTTATATTTTGTAATGTATTCTAAAAAAATTTTTAAAGAATCAAACTAAAACTAAGATTTGTAGTAAATAAATTAACTAAAGTATAATTTCTTCTTCACCAAACATTTTATTAACTTTTAGCAAGGATTTCTTAATTTTGTAATCAACTAAGTGTGAGCAAAATTTTTGCTAAATCTACTAATTTTGTTTCAAAAATCAGCTCGCTGACTTTCAGCAAAAGATTTTGTTGACTTCAGCAATTTTTTTGCAAGCACCATGCTGTTAAAAATTTTGCTAAATCAGCAAACATTTTTGCTGGCTTTACTAACTTTTTTTTTGAGTGTACCGTAAACAATGTTGGTCTTTGTTTGATGTTTATATAAATAAAGTTAAACATGACCAACTACAGAACATTTACATAAATAATTCAAAAATGTATATTTTAGTATTAAATTTAACCGCACTATTTACGAGTGATTCTTGCTCCAGAGGTTAAAACTTAACAGGTTTTGTGTTATATTGTGATCAATCACATATCAATCAATCACTGTAAGGAAGGTAATATTCTATTAAATTACGCTGATAATAATCCATGCAGACAAATACAAAAAAAAAATCAAATTAACAAAAACTTTTGTAAAATAAACGAAAATTTGTAAAAAAAAAAATGACGTTTCGCATCCGAGTAGTTTAACTTTTTAAATTTTTTTAATCAGTTGGTCATTTCTTTTCTTTTTTTAAAAAGTGTAATTTTTTTTATTGTCTCTCAATCATCCATACAATTTTGGATTAGCAACAACCATAATGCCCTCTAAGAGGAAAAGTTTGCCAAAAAAATCTTCTATATGCTGCTAATACATAGTAACAAGTTTGTATATTGTTTGTGTTATATATATATTTCTAGCACACATTTCCGCTTTGTTTAATGCAGTATTCACAGTGTGTAACTTTAAAATTTTGTTGCCAAAAACTACAAAAAAATGTCAACTATATTTAGCGTAAAAAAAAACAATAAACCATTTGTTAGTAACCATGTTCTGTTATTTCGGTATTTGCCTTTTACTATCTGTATGTCTGTCTGTCTGTCATTTGCAATGTATTGTCAATTTTGTCAATAGCAATGACAAATTTGGTAGATTTTATCCTAAACTTTAAGCGAAAGTTAACCCTCTAACGTGTAAGGCTGCCTAAAAACTCTTTATAATAAAATAAGATTGAAGCTTTATCTCTATAAGTCCTTACTTTAGTCCAAGGACTCACAGGATTTTATCAGGATTCCTCTAAAGGACATCGTCTTAACTTTTAAACTAATAGACGGATTTTTATGTAATTTTGCAGAAAGAAGACATAAAGTATTGATAGCAAAGCGTTGAAGTTTGAACAATATAAATTGCAGTTTAGATACTTTTTCGCCTAATTTCGCGTTGTGCAAAAAGCGAAAATCGCGATATCTTCTAAAATAGGAGCAGAAAAAAATTGCGTGGTTATATATTGGTAAGAGAAATATTTTTTGCCCAAAACTTCCCTTTTATATGCTTTAGTTTTCAAAATGCACCCTAAAATGTTTTGGCTCATATCGCCTAAATTAGACAACGATAAACAATTTTGTTGAAGAACTTTTTTGTTTTGTTTTTCGAGTGGAGCACATGGCATGAATTTCGTTGCAAAACAACGTTTGCCAGTAAGAGGGTTAAAAGTTAAATGAAAATTCATTTAAACTTTACAGAGAAAGAAATTTTATATTGTTTAGCTATACATATAGAAAATTCTACGAAACCGTATGATTTCAGACTCAAAAAATGAAAATTTTCAGATTATTAGCACACTCTTTTTTCCATGTTAACTCATTTAAAACACATATAAAAGAAACTGAATTATCGCTCATAATTTTTATTTTTAATTTTTAGGGTTTTCGGTGACAGAACTACACGTTTTAGAGCAACCTTTGCGTGCTGAGTCCGAAATTGGTTCCCAAATCTTTTTCCGGCATTTTAAAATTGTTTTTACAGACTTTGGTCGTGAATGGAAGTTAAAAAAAACATGACACAAGATTTTCAATCAGCACAGTAAGAGAATTGGAAAACGCATATTTTGCGATATATTTCCATAATTGATATTAATTTTTTTATTTTGATTTTAAAAATTTTTGAGAAAAAATCAAAGTTAAAAAAAAACACTTGTTACATAAAAATCGTAAAATTGAACACAATATTAGGGATTTTGAAATTTGTAATTTGTTTCTTACATAATTCTACGTCCATTTTTTCACCAAATATCAATAAAAAGTCAAAAAACTCAACATAGAATTAATCCGCCGCATCCGCCGTTTAAAGAATTATGGGGTAAAATCATATTTTAATGTTTGATTTTAATGTAAATACGAAATCGATCGGATAATTTGATTTATTTGTCTCTGTATCAATTTGTTCTCCAAAATAAATAAAAATTTGGAAAATGCACATCTGCGGTTTACAGATATATAAAGTCAAATATGTCTTGAACAGTAAACATATATCATCATTACTATTATTATGTTAATATTTCTTTGTGTATAATTTTATTAGATGTATTATATATTGCTCATACGCAATATTAATTATATAAATATATATATATATGAAGGACAATATTCAACTCATATTTTCCCCAAAATGTTTAATGTTTGATATTTTTGCTTTTGGACGCTATGAAAAGGATAGAGTAGTGGAACATAAGGGACAAATACTTGTCCTAATAAGATTAACCGGCGGCTTAACGGACGGGAATGTTGTGGTGATGGGTAATAGACAGACACTATAAATAGATAAAAAGTTCGAAAAGTCAAATTCATCTTAACTCCATAACAACTAAGGAAAATTGATTGTTGCTTTGCTTTGATTTAATGAGTTGAATTTTGATTTGGCAAGTTAAATAAGAGATATTTACAATTAACACTACAGTGCACAAAGAGTGTTGATGAAGGCCGTAGCTGATCAGAAAATGTACAATTCATTCGGTCTGGTTTCTAATAACTTTTTCTGTGTTTTCTCTATTATTCAAGGTAAATTATCACAGATAAATTATAATTGTTCTATTAATTTAGGAAGATACGAGGGGTACTATTTATATTTCGGGAATAGCACATAATAACTAATATTTTTAAATGAAAATGGCTTTATTGTTTTTCAAAATATTCCCCTTGATGTTCAATACACCTTTGCATTAGTTCAAACCATTTGTCATAGCCGTTTTTCCATTCCTCTTGAGACACCACCAAAACATGGTTTTTGAGCGTTTCAACTGCTTCTTCGGCGCTTGTAAATCGTTGACCACGCATTTTACCTTTGATATTCGGGAACAAGAAGAAGTCATTGAGATGTGGGAGAGCTCGCATTGTCATGATGGAGAAGGATTCGTCTTCGGCGGTTGGTTTTACGAATTTCTCCGAAGACTTCGGGCAAACAAATGGTCGTGTACCACTCAGAATTGACCGTCCTACGTTGCTCAAGAGGAGCAGTGGCCACATGACCAATGCTGCCGAAGAAACAGGCTACCACTTGCTTCGCTATGCTTCTTCCACGAACAACTTTTGTTGGATTTAGCTCGCCTTGGAATTCCCACACGGTCGATTTCTGTTCTGTTTCTGGTTCATACGCATATATCTATGATTCGTCAACTGTCACGATTTTATACACTTCTTTTGACGCACCACTGTAGAACTTTTCAATCATTTTCTTACACCAATCGACGCTAGCCTTTTTTTTACGCGATTGATAATTATGGATTATCCAACAAAAACAAATTTTTTTTTACAACTAAGTGTTCATGCAAAATCGAATGTATTGAAGTGGAACTAATGTGAAAGGATGCCTCTATCTCACAATATGTCACATGACGATCTTGCGTTATCAGTTCACGCACTGCATCGATGTTTTGTGGCACAACTTCCGACAACCTTCACGGAATTCGTCGGCGACCGAACTACGACCACGATTGAATTCACTATACCAGCGATATACTTTGGCTTTTGGTGGTGCTTTATCGCCATACAAAAAACTGAGTTCATTCACACATTCTTGTTGAAATAAGCCACGTCAGAAGTTGTAAAAAAATTAAAATTAAAATATTTTGGCCAAATTGATTTTCTTAACTCACTGGAAACAAAACAAATAGCACTTGTACATCAAAAGGTTGTGAGTACGTTTATGCTGAAAAATGTCAAACTTTATTCTGGTGTTGCCAGATTTTATCTATTGACATTAGTGTTGCCAGTTCCCGAAATATAAATAGTACCCCTCGTATTCATGATCTTTAGCCGAACGAAAATAACATCTTACATACAATTTATAGATCAACAATACAAAAATTCACTTTAATAATAATGTACTTAATCGGTTTCCAGTTAATTTAAAATCAGCTTTTAGCTCAATAAATTTATGAACTTTTTATACTGGAAGAAACTTGCTCTGGAATATGTTCTGGAAGTGGATCTTACTGAGTAAGTCTAGTTTGGAGTAAAAATTTGCTTGTATTTGGTATAATTTCTGATTATTAAAATTAGAATAAAATAGTTTCTAAAGCAAAATTAGGTGTTTATCAAACGGATCTTTGAAACAGAAATATTTAAGTTTCGGATTTTTGGACATCGTGTCATACACTCTACTGTATATTGCAAAATCATTAAATATTGAGATGTATTCTGCACAACGTGTTGTCTGTCCTACAGATGTCATTTGACATTCGTGTTTTAGATATTAAAAAAATAATTAGTTTTAACTTACGTGGTATCAACTTCTAACCATGAATAAATTCTGTTAACGAACAAAATGACATCCAGTGATAAATGATTATATATCAGTTCGTTTGAGACTAGAAAAATGATAAAGATGGGAATGATTTATATAAAACATATAATATTTCTATAGACGTTATCATTCATAATATCAAAAAAAAATATTTTTTGTGTCATTAAATGGTCTATTGTAGATTTTGTGTGCGTTAGTATCTAAGCTGGAATGTATGTGTGTTTATTATGTCTGTGTAGGTGTAGGTGTAGGTGTAGTCAAGTAAATTTTTTCAAACTGTAATCACTTAAGTAACACATGCTGTTCAGTCAAATTTGTTTTCTGAGGAGTTTAACGAATGTACTAAAATGAAATATATTTTTGTTTGAAAATGATTAGATATTCCTTGTAAGATTTAAAAAATTTGAATTTAATTTTTTTTTATTTATTATTAAAATGGAACTTATCAATTAATAACAACAAGTGAGAGCATTAAAGTCGGCTATTATGTTCATTGAGATAAAAAAAAAAACATTTCATTGGAAACAATTTAGGAAACAATATCAGCGAAAAAAAAAATATTTGTCGAAAACAAATTCTGCTTCTTTTAGATCGATGTATTTTTCAGTATTTTTTAAATGCTTAATTTGGTAGTGGCAATGCGAAATATTTTTTTACCATGATCATTGAATTCCTCCATAACGATGAAAAAATCTTTTTTCTACAAACGAATTTAAGAAAAAAAAACTCTATAAAAACATTTAAAAAAAATATATGCGAAAACAAAATTCGGTGAAAAATATATTTAGCGTTTCTTTCAATCGATATTTTTCAGCGTTTTTTAAATATTAAATTCGGCAAGTACAACTACCCAGGCAGAAACTACCAGTGGTACAAAAAATCAAGCACTGACATAACCGAGGTATAGCAAATCAACTACTAACACAACATCAGTTTGAGACGGTTTAGCAGCCTTTCCAAAACCCGTTTTCCCAGTATACGGTTTACAATAAATTTGGTGGTCAATACAAAAAACACTGGCAAAGAATCGTCTTTGACCACTAAACGAGCGTTTGCAAAAAGTGTTTTTCTAGTGCTATACAGTCAGGAATTGCCAACGATATAAAAGTTTATTCACTGAAAGAGCATTGGTTTTATAAAGTTAATGGTGCTTTGTTTAAAAAAGTTTGTATACATAAGGTTTCGAGTTCGATACTGGTTTTAGGCATACATTTATTTAGTGATGATTTCTTGTTTTAAATAAATTTTTTGATATAAAATTGATTATTTTGTTGTTGGAAAGCTCTTTTGGGACAATCTTTTTTGTTTGTTTTCCCAACGTTGGCAAGTTGTTTCGAACAAACCTTATGCGAGTGCTGAGATATTTCTAACGGTTACACGGCAGTTATCATTCACTTTTATTTTTAGCTATCAAGTCTTATTTCAGTTTAATTTTGGTAATATTGGTTTTACCAACATTTTGGCAGCGTTTTAAATTTGTTTCTTCAGTGCTTTTTACTATACGTTTTAAAAAGACGGAACTTGCCTAATGATGTTATTATTTTGGGATTGGGAAAGCACTTGCTTCCAGTACTTGTACCACCTGCTAAAGGGTCTTGTCAGACAATATGTACCTATACCAATAAAAATCGCTGAAAAATATATTAATAAAAAAATATTTTTGTTTTTCGAACTTTTTTCCGAAAAATTTATTTCGTGACATTTTTCATCCTAAAATTTTTTCCGAGTTTTAAACACAAAATTTTCTCTCGTCAATACAAAAGAATGTATGCAATACCAATTAGCATTAAAAAGTTCGAGGGGACTTTACATTTTCACTAGAAACTTTTACACCGACTTTGATCCGATTTAGCTCGTTTTTAATAGCAAGCTGCCTATAATTTCAACAAACAATTTGACTAAAAACTAGCAAACATGTTTCTATATTGGAGGAGTATTTTGCATTTCAACAGGCACACTCACATCGCTATATAAAATAACAAACTGATATATACCACCTAGTACAGTGGGATGGAGCGAATAAAAAATGGGTTCGAAAATTGTTACTTAGATGTTAATTGTTTTTTATAATAAAAATGACTTAAATATCATCATAGATATGGTTTTATAATTTTTATTTTAGTTGTTTGTAATATATAAATTGAAAATTAAAATTTAGTTTTATAAAACTTAAAATTACATTTTGATTTTAAATTTTTTAATTTCTGATCATAATATTGAAGGAGCAAATTGTTAAGAAAATAGCTAGTTAAAATGTTGTAAAGTAATATTTTCATCAAATAATAACAGCATTTACTGAAATAAATACAATAATTAAAGTGGCTCTTATGTGTCAGTCGAGAATTTGAAGGAGAGCTAGAAGTAACTTAAAAAAAAAGTAATGTTAAACTATTCTTGACTAAATCAAAGTGCTACAAATTTTTATACAACATTAAAAATAATTTTTTTTCTTAATTTCAACATAGTGGTTCTCAAGACCATCATGTTAAAAATTATCAAAATCGGAATAGTGGTTCAAAAATTGAAAGTGAAAATGTGAGAACTTCTTGAAATTATACAAATTAGTACATTTTATTGCTTTGCTTAAATGTTAAAGTTACAATTTTGTATAACGATTTTTGAGGTGTCCCCACGTTTTCAATCAAATAAGATTTTTGAGGTGTCCCCAGGTATTCAATTAAAATATTGGTAAAAAATCTGAAAAATTGCAACTTTAAAACTCAAGTGTCTTTTTTCTAAAGCGGTAACTCTGAAAAAAGTCTAACTCCACTGGATATAGCGTACGCGAATTAGGTTTACCCAATTTGAGATACGCTTGTTAGACAAGTAATAATCTTTACAAATATGTTTATCCCTACTTTACATACATATGCATTTGACATATACATACACACACACTCTCACTTCATATACTAACATATGACGTGGCATTACATTAGGTGTCATTGTGTCACTATAGATGATGTTTTTCTGTCTGTCAGCCCAGTTAGTGGTATTCAACAACAGAATCATAAGCAGACAGCAACACCAACAACAAGCATGCAACCATCGTTGATAATGTTGCCTCATTGAACGTGCATATAATAAGACATCAATAAGTGCATAGCATTATTTCTTTAGTATTTTTCATGTAAAAACACATAAACATCTCTATTAAAATGAATGAATATGTGATAAGATATGAGCATAAATACACTCAAAAAAATTACAGTCGAAACGAGTAAAAATAATAAATTTGGTTGTACCGAATTCTATTTCGATACCCTCAAAAGTGTAAAGAAATTTTTATGAAATCCTATAGTTTGAGGTAAAAAACAATTTTTACAACAAAATTGTGACTTAACATTAAAATTGTTTTGAATTTTCTTCAACTTAAGGTGACTGACTAGATAATAAATTTAACAAAATGTTGTATTTAAAGGAAGCTAAATACTCTAACATTTAACTAAAGTTCATTAGTTTATATGGAAAATTTTGAAATGTCTTTAAATTTTTGCTTACAACTTATGAAGGCGTTCATTGATTTGGGTAATTTTCAATAAAAATAAACTTTTGAGTTATTTTTACATTAAAAAGTAAAACAAAATCTCTTAAGTTTTAGAAACAAATCTCTTATTGATGTCGTCTTTGCTTTTTTAAGTAAGTAGTTAAATTAAATCAAAATACAAGTCTTAATAATTTACTTAACCCTCCGTCCTCACTCTAGGCTGTAATACACCCCAACAAAAGTGTGAATTGTGTGTAATAAAAAATAGGTGTGTATACGGAAGGTTAACTAAGAAATTGTTTGAGTGTACTTACATATGAGGCTTTCCATATAAACCTTCTAGTAAAAAATATCAATTTCAAATGTACAGTATTAATTGTAATAAATGATACGAATAAATATAATAAATGTTTCTTATTGTGTCCCCACACCTGGTATTCGGGCGATATAAAAAAAAAAACTAACAATAACAGAAATATTATAAATCCAAATACATCAGCTTGTAGGCCAATTCCTTATAGGTAAACTCTCGAAAAGCATATCGAGTGATTATATTTAACATGCTCTATCTTAAATTTTCACAAAATGTGGTTTTGATGGCAAAACATTTGGTAAAGTATGCCTCATCTATTTCAAAGTAGAAGCATATTTTTTTGCAATTTTATTAGCATTTTGTTAGTTCTCTATCTTAGACAATTCATTGTTGTGAATGAAAAATCCTCTATCTCTTCATATTATAATAATAAATAATGTTTTTTTTTCGAATATACTCCTATTGCAATATATGTTCTCAGAAAGAGGTCATACACAAATGAAGTCCGACAGTGTTCGCGCAAAAATAGAGATTAAATTGAAAAATCAGTCAATATAATTACCTAACTTTTATATTTTTAGGTTAGGTTAGGCCATATTACCGGGTCTGGGCTTCTGTAACGCTGAATTCAATGTACGCAAATGCTTCCGTCTTCCTGACCATAACACCGTACTACAGGCGGAGGTCACCGCGATTACAGAGTGCATTAAGCAGTTGAATATCATGGGCTTGACCGGTGATAGTGTGATTTTCACGGATAGCCAAGCGGCTATCCGGGCTTTATCTACGGACTCTGTAGGATCAATGACGATACTCAGGTGTAAAGGGGAAATTAACGATTTCTCTTCACGGGGACGCATTGAGATTATATGGGTGCCGGGACACTGTGGTATAGCGGGGAACGAAGTGGCTAATGATTTGGCTAGGGGAGGATCTTCCCTGAAATAAGTCACTTTGGAGAACGCTAAACCTTTTCGAGCTCTCAAGGCGGATCTGGTGGACTGGGCTGACACCATGCATAGGACCATCTGGAAAAATGCGGGTGTTGGCAGGACTACAAATATTCTCTGGGGCAACCCGGACAAGGACAAGACGAGGGAAATTCTGAATCTCAGTAGGAAGGAACTGAGTCTTTTGATGGAAATCCTCTAGGGACACTCGACACTTAGGGCCCATCTCCACCGTAGGTAGGGCAGACTCGGAAGTGTGCAGGGCCTGTGGGGAGGACGAGGAGATCTTGGAACACTATCTCTGTGAATGCCCGGCATTTGCCGGGATCCGGGTCGAAATACTATCCAGTGACCCAATATCCACATTGGGGGATCTTAGGGCATAGGATGGAAGAAGTTGAGGAGTTTCGTCAGTGCGACGGAGTTCCTGGGTTAGTAAGGTGACATAGGACATAGAACCGATTGTTTAGAGCGCACAACAAACCAACATTCTGGCTTAAGTGTAAGTCCTCAGGGACTTGAGTCGGTTTAGGGAAGTATTTCCCTTCTCCGAATCCTCTTTTCGACCCAACCTAACTTTTATATTAGAGTCACTCAAGAAGCCATAAAAACTGGTGAAATCAATTAGAAGTTCGTAGAAATAACATTCGATGCAGTATATTTAAATTATGATTTTTTTCATAATTACAATGATGATAAACTTCTATGTTTTTTATCCATTAGATCAGGTCTAATTTAAGATCACTTTTATATCTTCCAGAAGGCAGCTCCAAATATAAAGCATATTTTATATGTTCCAGAAAAAATAGTATGATTTTTATTTTTCTGGAACATTGTTGTCTGTGTCTATTTTTATATTGTTCCCCAAATGTGTATAAATACCTACAAGAATAAAATAAAATGAAAAATATAAAATAGTAATAGATTTTGCTGATTTTAGGAAATCGGGTTTTAAATTGCATTTTACAACAATTCTACTAAAATTTAGTAGTGGTTACTAACATTTTCTGCTAATTTCATTGCTCTTATTTGATTAAAATTGCACTATTTTCATTAAAATTTAATTATAAATTGAAAATAACATAAAAATAATAAAAAATATTACTTGAGCCAGAGTACAAACTAAAATTTTTTTATATAAATAGAACATTTTTGGTCTTCAAAGTTTAGTAACGTCATGATGCTTGTTAGGAAAAGACCTAACCACGTGCTTGATTACTAAGAAGACAAGAATGCAGCAAAATTGATTATTAATAGGTTTTTTGTTAAAGTTCTGCCTATTATGGAGGCTCTAACTTTTCTAAAACTTCGGGTTCTGATGAGATCTTTAGCCAGATCGAAATACTAGTATCAACCTAGCTAATATGTTTGATTTGCTTTATTTTTGTAAATATACGGAGGTTGAAAGCTCGTTATAAATTGAAAATTAAATACTTTAAGTTTGACATTAATACGAAATACCTATTTTTAGATGGGCAGTTATTATGGAAAGCTTCATACGTGTGTGTGTGTGTGTTAGTATTGAAGCACAACTAGGAAAACGTTGACTATGTTATAACTTTTCCTCATATATATAGACACCCTAATGTTGCACATTTTGTTAACAATTGCTTACAAATGATTGTATATTAATGACGTAAATAAAAAGCAATTCAAATATAAAGTTGCAATGACAAAAAAAAAAAAAAAACTTACAACCTTTACTATTACAGGGGCTTGTAACTTCGTTCAATAGGATTTATTTTTATCATAGCGGTCTTCTTTTTTTGCAGTCATTTTACTAGTCTATTTCAAGTACATGGAATGTGACATATCATACTTTCTTTCGTCTATCTATTGAATACATTTTATATAATATATAATGGCAGTCAATATGTATGGCATAATATAAAGAAATAATAAATATATATGTATGCAGTGATGACAAAACCATATAAAATGATGCTGATGATGAGCATAATTTTATATGATTTGATATGATTATATTATATGAATATGCATGCATTCAAAAAGGAGAGTATGCATAAACTATGCCCTGATATTATTTAGCATTTTTAAACGTTTTTCAGTTTGACTACAAATGGGTCAGTGGGTTTTATAAGAAAATAGTAGTTTCAGAATGTGCTACATTAGGTATTATATAGTGTAAAGTTGTATAATATTAACAATTAGGTACTAACCTTAACTTTACTTATAAATAATAATAATAATAAGTGCGTTCCGGTAGGCTTGTTGGTAGCGTGCTGGCTTATCAGTGGGGGGGGGGGGGGCGTGGGTTCGATTCCCACCAGAGGAAGGCCATAGTAGCTAGTGCTTGGTTAGGGTAATAGTATATAATTTGTAATTATATGATTAATTAATAAAAAAAAAACCAAAAACTAATAATTATCATTCGTTTACAACGATTTAAGCAATTCATCTCAATTGATAAAATTAATATTTAGAAATAAGTACTACAAAGACAGGTTCTGCAGAAAGCGGCAAACTCATCAGTAGTAATGCTAATATTATATTTTTATATGAAGAGAACTTTATTTTCTTTTCTAAATATTTAAGGACATTTTTAATGGAAATGCAATTTTAATACAAAAATTTGCTAATTGGAATGTGCAGTTTACTCTCACCGTAATACAACTTTTAAATTCTTTTTGCATGCATAAAATTAATAAGGATACAAAAAATGACAATTTTCAATATCCTTGTAATACCAGTAATAATATCAAATACAAACACCGACATGGTTGTATTCAAAGTAAAAATAATTTTGTGTAAATTTATATTGATAAAAAAAATTCATGCTTTTGCTGTTAATTTTTTGATAAATTATGCAAAAGATACGAAAAAATGGTGTAAATGTAAAAATCGCGATATTTTAATAAAGGCAAATGTGAATTTTTTCTAGATTTTGATTTAGCACACATAGGTCAGTGTTGCTAAGTTTTTTTTTAAATTTTTTTCTAAATTGTACAAAAACGCCCTACATTTATTCTACTATGAAAAAAATCCCCCAAAAATATATTTGCCTAAAATCTAAAAATTTTGTAAGTATTTATTTAAAATTTTTCTAATAAAAATGTTAAAATAAACTAACATATTTAGACTATATCTGGTTTCCCCAATTTTTTAATCAAAAGCTGAAATTTTATTTTAACAGTAAAGTGGCTTAAATTTCACGAAATGTGGCCTTAATTTCAAAACTTTTACAATACCAATCATCGAACAGAAATTTTATTTTTAAAAAGCCAGTTAATATTTCTACCCCCCAAATATTCCCCTAACAAATTTTTACCCATTAAAATCCACCAAACGACTTAAAAATCCCCTAAGTTTAGGAGAAATACCGTTGACTTGGCAGCACTGACATAGGTCTACTTAAATGGATTTGTTTTAAAATCAAAATCTGATTTTGGACGTCGAATAAATATTCAAGTATGAATAAAAACCTGTATTGTATTTTTATTTGAAAGTTTAACAATTCTCTAGACTTTTCGAACATAAGGTATAATTTACATAAAGTAGTAATAGTATATAAAGAAGTGTGCACGTGTATCAATCATCAGGGACAGGAACTTCATGTACTAAAAAAGTGTGTTTTAGGCGCCTATAATATTCATGAAAAATCGTTAAGTATGAACTTAAACTAAAAAAACTGTGCACTTAACCTTCTTTTTTAATTTTATTAAAAACAAAAAACATAACAAAAAAATTAAGTTTTAATCAAGCGAGGTATCGCGACCCGAACTAGAAGATTTTAATGAGTTTTGTTTATGTTTTAAAGGAGCAAAAAAAGGGACATGTATTTTGTTTTCGCTGCCGAATCTTGCGATTAAGAGTTAAAAAGTATTATATTGCATGAGGACAAAATTCGGACTAAACTGTATTTAATCACTTCTAATTGTATCTTAATTAATCTGATATGATATAATAAGATGTAATTTGATACAATTTAATCGGGCCATTTTTCGGATGAAATTTTATATAATTAATTATGGGGTCATATTAAAATAAAAACAAGATAAAATTATATAAAGCTACATATCAGTTTTTTGGAATCGTCTAGAGATTAAATGATCTTAAGTAAAATCATGATGTGATCAAGATTATTCAATTTCAATAACATTTCACCGGTTTTTGTTAAACAAAAAACGGTGAAATGTTATTTATTAATCAAAAAACTTCGGGTTCTGATGAGATCTTTAGCCAGATCGAAATACTAGTATCAACCTAGCTAATATGTTTGATTTGCTTTATTTTTGTAAATATACGGAGGTTGAAAGCTCGTTATAAATTTAAAATAACATAAAAATAATATCGATGTATTTAAAAACAAAAAACTAATATAACTGTAAAAATGTTTTCATCCGCTAATTTAATGTAGATTTTATCTACTGACAGGGCCTTAAGTGTTTCCTTTCGCGTCACCGTAAATCCTCAGATGACTAATGTAGAAGGGGTAGAAGATTTAGCCAAATTAAATTTTTTGAAAGAAAGCCTTTACACAAAACAATGTTATTAGCTAAAAATTTTATTTTTATACTTCTAATTATTGTTTTTTAATTCAAAAAATATAATTTGGTTAAATCTTCTACATCATCTACATTGATTCTCTGAGGATTTTCGGTGACGCGAAATAAATCATGTAAGGACCTATCAGTAGGTTAGCGAATGAAGACACATTAAATTAATAAATAACATTGCACGGTTTTTTGTTTAACAAAAAACTAATTATCTTGAACTTGAATAGTCTTGCTCAAACCGAACTTTTTGACAAAAGATCGAAAAATAAACTTTTCGTTTTAATTTTTGAAAATTTTAAATTAAAATGTCTTAAAGAAAATCTTTAAAACCAAATATTTACAACAAAATCGTTACACATACAAAGTACAGTTATAAAGAATTCGCGTGGACCGGTTTGCTATAAGTGGGGTAAACATTTTCCTAAAAATTATTAACACTTCAGAATTTTTTCTTAAATTCACCTAATTTTACAATTTTTGTTTGTAATTCTATTAAATTACGATACTTCCATTAAATTACGTATCATATAGTTTTTAATTTTTTATTTTAATTTGTAATTAAAAATCTAAAATTTTAAGATTCACAGCAGAATTTCCATTTATAAGTATAAGTATAAAAATGTGTATGAATACACTCACAATATTTTTTCCGTAAAGGCTACTGAATATGCACATCAAATTAACTGAAAATCAGTTAAAAAAGGACTACTTACTTTACGTTTAAAACCATTGTATTTTTTAGTTTATTTTAAACAGTTGGAAATTTAATTGACAAAATCGATAAAAACAATAGATATCTTTAGTTTATTTCAATACTCAATATAATATAACAACTATTTTTTTTTTAAATAGAACTTTTTAACCGAATATTTTAACTATTACCAAAAGTACGTTTTTTGTTTATTTTGTTTATTTTGTTTATTGAATAACAGACAGAAAGTTAAAAAAAATATTTCTTTGGTAATTTAAGTGTATATTCCATTTAAACAAATTTAACGAATACATTTTGAAATAACTGTTGAAATTTTGTGGAAAAGTTCTTGTGACTGTACTCGTGAAAGGGTCAAACAAATTAGTTCATTATATAAATTATTTTATATGAAATATGTATGAAATATGTTTTGGGACCAGAAAAATCGTTCGTTATAAAAAAGTTCGTTGTAATCGAAAATAAAATATAAATAGTCAACTTAACCCTGTCAATCATTCATCTAAATTCGTAAAACCTTAAGAAATAGGATTCATCTAAAGTCAGTTTCAACAGCAGTCAAACATTTTTAAAGTAGGTCATAAGATTGTTGGTCAAACATAAAATTAAATTTAATTGTGATTTTTTTTTTGATTTTTTTACGAGAAACTAAAAACCTAGTAAACAACGCTGCTTACATGCAAGCAGGTTTGTAAGGGAGTAAGCCAAAAAGAATCCATTACAAACCTGCTTACATATGCTATGATTTTCATAGGGCGAATTCCCACTTGGAAGCATAACTTTGGGCAAAATAAGCGCTGATTTTACCGCTTATAAAAAGCTGTGATTTCATGGCTTGCAGTAAAATCATATTTCATGTCTACATTATTACAATTAAAAGAAATAATATGAGTATTATAAAATGTATTAAATTTTTGATGTTTAAATTTTTGACATATTAATACAATAATTATATTTATTTTTTTAAATGATTCATTTTTTTTTTTTTGTCATAACATGCTCGAAAACTCCAACCACAATCGGAAATCACTCGGGAAAACTAGTACAGATCATTTATAATCCACGATATGAAACTTTCTGCATTACAACCAGCATTCTTGTAAGGTGATAGGGTAAGCTGCTTACAACCTTCATAATTTTAAGCGAAAGCAGTAAGCTCAACATTTTTGTTTGTTTAGTTTTATACGATAAATATTCGTTTCGCTTGTATTGTGTAATAGTAAGCTATTACATCAGGGCATTTGTTTTATCCTGCTTTTAAAAACACGATAATTTTTTTACTGGAAAAAATGCTATAAAAATATGCCTTTCAATAAAAATATAATTTAAGACAAAATAGATTAAAATATGCAATAAAAATAAACATTTAAAGCAAAATATGCAAAAATATGCATTTATAGCACTATATACACAAAAATATGCACTAACAAATCGATGCCATTTTCACGTAAATTTTTTGATTCGAAAAAATATTTTGCTTATACTGTTCTCAAACTTATGGGGAAAAACATGCATTTGCAAGAACTTCCGGTCCCTGATAATCCTACAATTATGGCATATGTAGAACATGAATATATTCTCAAATTTCTATGGAATTCCATTGAGATGTTAGAAGATGTCATTTTTCATAATGGATGGTATATTTTAGATGTATTGTAGTCATGTTCATATTGCAATTATTTAAGATTATAAAAATTTAAGTGTCCAATAAAGCAATAATTATTTAAATATATCAATATTGCTGTGGAAGATCTTGCATGAGGTAAAATAGTTACTTGTCATCTTTGGCTTTCGATAAGTAATCGATTTTCGAAAAAAAATGTTGGACATACATTGAGTTATTTTGTTATTTCGATCTACTAAAATTAACCACCTTAATTCGAAAACGAGCGAAAAATTAGTTTTAATATGAAGAAAAAACTTATTCGGAGTCGGTTTAGCCGATTGAAGATTCATTCATTTTGAATATTTAAACTTTTTGAGAACGTTAGAAAACAAAAGGGTTTGAAAAATAACTAGGCTGGAAATTCAATTCTTTATAAATAAATTGCAGCATTTTGTTAATTTTTTTAATTTTAATTATAAGTTGATTTGACATCATTTTATTTAAGTGGATTTAATTAACTGACATTAAACAAACTCCTTAAATGTCTATTGTCATCTACTAATTTGATAAAAACACAAAAGGAAATGTTAACACCTTGAATCTATTAAATATCATTAAGTATTGATTTTTTTTTATATTTCCTTAACTTTTCTTTGATTTGTATGTATACAATGTATGTCGGTATTACTCGAGTTAACTTTTGCCAACAGCACGTCAATCTTTATTAGCATTAAAAGTCAAACGTAACACAAATGATTGAAACCTGATCAAGCAAATGCTTTAATAAGCTGCAATTTAACATCTCACACTCTTAAAGAAAATTGTTTTTTTTTTGTTTTTGGTAAAGTTAAGAAAATAATAACAAGTTACTAGTGTACAGAGAAAACAGATTTCTTGAGACAACTGTATAGTGATCCGATGAAATAAATTAAAATATTGAATAAACATTTTCGAAATTTATGCAAATTGGAGGTGTTTGATGATGTATGGAGAATTTTCCAAATTAATGTTAAGAGTGGATTTTTAGAAACGAGAGCAAACAATTCTCATTGAGTTTGTGATTTTTTCTAACAAAACGTCACCCTGGCAGACTTTCTTAGGCAAGAATCTTCAAATTTTAACAATCAATGTTAATTATGGGAAAAATAAGTTTTAAATACTGATAAATTTCGGTTGAGATTTTAAAAATCCAAATGTTGCCTATTTTTTAACTCATGTGGGTTAATTGCATAAAAGGGCTAATTTCGTTGTTTTTTCTTCAAAATTCGTTAATATCAAACTAATGAATGTGAATAAAGCGCATCATAATGTGATAATAATCAGAGGTATTAGTTAACTCTGTCTCTTCTGATTAAAACAACACATTGTGAATACTGTGATAAACAAAACTCCACTTAGCCATTCTCATCGCTGTATCGACCGTGGCTCAACTCGCTACAAGTCATATTCTATTGTATGGCTGTGGGTTTGAAACTCACTACGACACAAAGTAAAAAGTTTTTCATATAGAGCAATTTAACAAAATAAAATACTTTGTTTAATTGACATATAAATTAACCACTGGTGATTCCTTGGAGAGGACAAAACTGAGACAGTGTCCTTTAAATATTTCAATAAAAATGTTTTCTCGTTCTTCTTCCTGTAAAAATCTAACTAAAAATAATCTTCAGTAACTAATTGTAATAAAATTAATTACTATTGTCATTATATGACGGTTACAAACACTGTACCATAAAAAGTTTTTAAGTTAATAATAATAAACTTAGAAATTTTAAGTTTATTGTGCAAATATTTTTACTAATATTTTTGGTAATTTTGACCTAAAAACCAGCTAAATTTATCAAAAACATTTCCATATATTTTTGAGAAAAACCAATTTTGTAATTTTACTGCTGCGGGAAACGAGGATTGTTGTCTGATTTTGGGACGATTTTCAGAAAATTTTCTAAAGATTTTTATAAAGGATCCGCCAAATAACTTTTTTTTTTTTTTAAATGCTATAAAAAAAAGACTACTGAATATTTTCTCAAATTTCTTTTTTATTTGAAAGTACAATCCTACCGGTTAATAATGGAAAATAATTTCATTCAATTGGCTGCCTCGGCTGGTCATGCAGTAGCCTACACGATCGGTCCAATTTTTAAGCACATTATCGATTGTGTGCAGCTGTATTTCACCAATGACTTCACGAATATTGTCCTTTAAAGCGTCAATTGTCTCTGGCTTGTTGGCATAACACTTATCTTTGACGGCATCCCACAAATCATAGTCCAACGGTGTCAAATCGCAGCTCCAAGCTACGGAGCTGACGGTGCTTCTTTTCTTCCAAAATCCGTACGCAATTTTCGCACACATTCTGCAACATTACCGTGATTTTGAAATTAATGTCGCAATATTTCCCAGCGTTGTTCAAGCGTATACACAACCATATTCGTTCAGCGGAAGGATAAAACTAATTATCTGTCAAATCAGACATGAGCTAAGTGTTACCATTCACGAAATAAGCACTAGTTGAAAAAAAAACGTTAGATGGCGGACCCTTTATTAATACTATGAATTTTGTTCATTGAAACTTTACAATACTAAGCTAATTTTACCATATGGAATATGGAACATTATGGCGGAAAATCGAATTTAATTTAATTAAAACAGACACATTTGTAATAACTAATATTTATTTCTAATCCGTAATGGAAGTTCAATGTGTAATCCTTAAACTTTATACTTGTTTGAGATAGAATATTAAAATACCGAAATTGTAGTATCAAATTTTATATTAGTACACTGAAACTATTATCCTTCATGATAATAATGAAACAATTTCATGGATTGTTTTTCGTAGATTCAATGAAGAATTTGATTATATCAAAGAAATTTTTTTAAAGAAATTTTTATAAAATTTTTTTCATAAAATTTCATAATTTGATAAAAAAAATCTTTCGATTTCATAATTTATCTCTTCATAAATTTAATGAAAATTTTCTTTACATCTAAGAAATTATTTCAAAGAATTAGATATTTTATTTTTTCATAAAATTTCATAATTTCATTAACTTTTAATACATTTTAAACTTTAGTTTGAAGATTTAGTTCTCGAGTGTTCAACAAATTTTATAAATTAGTCTTTTATTAATTTTATACTTCAATGAAATCGTTTAAAAAATCTTATGAAGTAGTTTATTTCCAATGCATTTTGCACAAAATTCATGAAAAGTTTTATTAATTCAAGGAACTTCTTAATATTAAAAAAATGTATGAAACTGTTTCATAAATTCTATGAACGCTTCATCGGAATAATTCATTAGTTTAATGAAGATTTTCATTAATGAAACCAGTTTCATAGATAACATGAAAAGTTTCAATAGACGAGTTCCATTGACAATTATTATTAACGCTATGGAGAAAGTGTAGTTTTTAAATGAAAAAAAAAAAAATAAGCCCTTTCGGAACTCTTAAAATTCAAAGCGTTTTCGATGGTTAAAAACATCTTAAATTTTAATTATTTATAATTCTTCTTCTTCATCTCCGCTTAACTCCCTGTGGAGCATAGGGCCTTTACAAAATTTCTCCAAGATATTCTGTCATTCGCTAGTAGTTTTAACTCGTTCCAGCTTCTTTCGCTGTGTTCAATATCTTTGAGCAAGCTTCTTTTCCAGGTGGTCTTTGGCCGACCTCTTCTTCTGTTGCCTTGTGGGTTTCAATCTAGTGCTTGACGGCTTATTTCATCAGGGTTCTTCCTAAGCGTGTGACCGATCCATTTTCTTTTTTTTATAATAATGGGAATGGGATCAATTTGACATTTTCTATACAATTCTTCATTGCTTATGACGTTTGGCCACCAAATTTTCAGTATATAACGCAAGCAACGGTTTGTAAAGGCCTGCAGTTTGCAGTTCAGTGCTACTGTTGTCAGCCTGGTTTCGCAGCTGTAAAGCAATACTGATAGAACGTTTGACTTGAAAATATTTATCTTAGTTTTGACCGATATAATATTGGATTTCCCAATGTTCCGCAGCTGAAAGAACGCAATATTTGCCTTTCCAATTCTGTGTTCGATGTCTGATTTAGCACTTTCTTCTGATGAAACCATGCTTCCCAGATAGCAGAATTTATCAATAAATTCAACCGGTTCGTTGCCGATGAAAAAAGGGTTGTAGTTTGTGGCTCTTATTTTGATTGCCTTCGTTTTCCCAGTATTAATTTTCAGACCACTGTTAGCAGAGTGGATAACAAGATCACTACGTTTTGACTGCATATCCGAATGCTTGGTGGACAAAAAACATATATCGTCAGCATAGTCTAAGTCCTCGAGATGACCGGCCAAAGTCTATTGGATGCCACGTCGATGATTAGCAAGTGTGTCATCCAAAACCTTGTCTATAACAAACAGAAAAAGTAGTGGGGACTATAGACAATCCCTGCCTCACACCTGATTTCGGTAGGAATGGTTCTGAGAGCCGATTATTATGCAAAACTCTACATTGAAAGCCATCATACTGAGCTCTAATTAGGTCGATTAGCTTGGTTGGAATACCAGTGTTCTGTAAGAGATCCCATATTTTATAATTAGTGATGGTAAATGGTAAATAAACGGTAAAATGGGTAAATTGGATAAAAATTGGTAAATTCCCGGATATTTAACAAAAAGTTGGGTATATACTATGTTTTCGCAAATTTGGTGAGTAAATGCATTGGACAGAAAAATTTAATGAATATAATATTAATTATTATTATTATTATGTATTAGCAGAGAGCGGAACTTCATGCACATAAAAAGTATGTTTTAGGCGCCTATAATGAGCATGACAAATCTTAAAATAAGAACATAAAATTTAAAAAATATGAACTTTTTTTAATTATATTAAAATCAAAAACATACAAAATTCAGTCTTATTGTTTTCTTTAAAATTATATAGAGATTAACTAAACTTAAATAAAATCTTTATTTATATAAATAAATAAGATTTTATATATTTTCAAACGTAAAATTTAATTTGTTTGTTCCTAAAAGGTTTTTGAATATAGAAAATGACCGCTCAACGTAGACGTTTGTGATCGGTGTATTTTGATGTGTATTGATTTTATATAACATATGTCTTCTAAAAACTGAACAACCGACTTTAAGGCCTTCACAGAAAAATCACAAAAAAAAACGTGAAAAGTGTGGCACTTTAAATTAATTATTTTTCATATTTTTAAGCAATTTTAATTAAAATTCAAAGATAATTTGTATTGTTTAATATATTCTATGCTACGTACGTTGCGCACCTAAAAAGTTTGTTTAATTAATTATGTTGGAAAATGTGCATTTAATAATCCACTTAAAACTGCTTGTCTTAATCCCAATTTGAACATAAAATTTAAATTTTAAATATAATTGACATTTTTCCGAGAAACTAAGAAAAGTGCGATCAAAATTTTTAAAAATATGCATTATGAATATGCAAACATATGCATTTATAGCAAAATATGCAAAAAATAAATCGAATAGATGGCTTTTTAACTCAAATTCTTTGATACACTAAGATGTTTTATTTATACAATTCTCAGACTTAAGGGAAAACATGCATTTTCACTAACTTCCGGTTCCTGTTCATTACCATTGTAATTTCATTACCAACATTTGATACTAAGGCTACAGGGAAGGAGTGGAATTGGTGTGCTTAATATTGGAAACGAAATTTGATGGAACGGAGAATGAGTGGAATTAAAACACTGGAATGTAACGGAGAACAAGTGATATGGGAACAATGATTACAGGTAAAAAAATTGTATTAACCTGGGAAAGAATTTTGTTTTATCAGAGTATCAAAATTGATATTAGTTATAAGTAAATAAAGTAAATAAATCACCCTGTGACCGCTTTTTAAAAAATGGATCCATCGGAATCTTTGCCGGACCTAACTTATTTGTATTATCAGGGTGTAATATTTCTCATGTAATATTTCTGATTTTCGTTTTGCCCTATCTTGTTTTTTTTGGATATACCGTCCATTTAAAAAAGGCTATTTTATAAAATGGCTAGTATCTCGAAAACTAAGCGAGATATCACAAAACCTTCTCCACAATTTTAAGTAAATTTTATCCAGTTTAATACAGTTTTAATTCAATTTAATTCGCTTTTTGGAATTTAAGAACACACGTGCCGTTGAAAACATTAAACTAATTATTCATTTCAAATGAAACTAATTATTCATTTCAGCTGTTTGATAATCAATGATTGCCAGATATTGCATTTCAAAAGCTTTTTATAAATACATAAATTAATTCCCCAAAAAGTAATATTGCCGTAGAATCCCATCTCTATTATTGAAAATTATAGATAAGTGCCACATTTTTATGCATATTAGCATGATTTGTTGTTCATACACTAACCCCCTTTGATGTCTTTGGAAATAAGAAAAGACATCTCTAAATTGGCCAATGACTTTATCAAGTTACAAAAAAGAGACATTGTGCATGCACAGACACGCATCTTATTTATTTGCTATATGTATGTGTTACTTCAGCTTTACACACACATGCATATAAAACATATTTAGAATCTAATACAATTTTTTATTTATATTGACATAAGTTACCCACATGTACATTAGGAATATAACTATTTTTGTGGAAAATTTACAGGGAATTTTAGAATAACTTTGAATTAAGTTTTATTTTTCATTAAGTATTTCATTAAGTTTTCATTAAATAAAATATTTATATTTAATTAATTTTTTATTAAAGCAAATTTACAAAAAATCCTTATAAAGTTACTTGAACAAATCATATATCAAAGCTTTAGAAAAATCCATAATGATAAATTATTACTAAATAAAAATAACTTCATTTAGAAACATATTTACACATAAATGTATTTTTTTTGTTTATACACACAGAGAAATTAAGTTCCAACCGAATTGAAAAGTGTATATAAGTGGTAACAATTGATTAATTTAGTTAGTACAACGATATTTACATTTGATTTCTCAATTATTTGGGAGTTACAACTAAAACTCAGTTGAATTAACCGAACTTTGTAGCAGAAACTAATGTTAAGTTGTGCCAACCGTCTGAAATTCGTAATAACCGAATTTGAGTCATAGTAACCGAATTTCAGTTGTCAAATAGCTAAATTTTTCTCTGTGTGTAGTATATAATCAAACAAAAACACGTCTGCTAAAAGTCAACTATTAATCGATAGCTCAGGGGGTAGAGCTTCTGCTTGTCATGACAAAGTTCGTGTGTTCAATCCCCACGACAGCCACAAGATTTTTTTTAAATAACAAAATAAATAAAAACAAGTGAAAAAGAATATCATTTTCATTGATTTAAACTTACATTGATTGTTATTCAAAGGAACAACTCCCTTCCTATGACAATCCAATGTTAAATTCACCTATGAAAAACCCAAATTTGAACAACATCCGATTCAACAGTTGTAGTGTTTCTATTACTCTATTTTCCTCACTATTTTTGCTGATGTAAGCACTTACATCAGCGAATTTTATCCTGCTTCTAAAAATACGGAAAAATTTTACTGGGATAAGTACATCAATGTATTCAAGGTACTCTAATGAAAGGAAATTTCCTCAGGATTTCAAAAATGATATTATTTTTAGAATCTATGATATTTATGTAGCGCCCTCTACTTCCGTTTACAAATTTCGCCTGTAGCGCTATTATCGAAAACACTTACATATACATAGAAATTACAACAAAAAAGAAAAAAATTCTTAATCCTGGGTAGTGCCAACGATAGCAACTAAAAAGTCATATTTTCATTATTTGAACTGTAAATTTTACAAAAATAACAAAAAAAAAAAAACACTAAAAAAAACTTCCTCCATATTTTTGTACCTAAAATATACTTCAAATAGGCTGTAGAGGGCGCTACGTATCATGGATCATAAAAATAATATCATTTTTGAAATCTGGAGGAAATTTCCTTTCATTTGAGTACCCACACTTATATATTTCTTCGCATACTTGTTTTTGGGGTCGGGGGCCCCATTTATAATAAAATTTTCTTTTTTAATTCCAGTCACGTTTTATTTTTTTTTTGGAGAAACGCTCCATAAAGTAGGGGTGGCTAAGCATTGCAAAATATAGCACTATTTTATAAAAGAATAAGGTTACTGATATTGTATTGTCCTGTTACGAAGGACCTCAAAATTTGGCAAGAAGATAACTCCTTTGTTGCAGACATCCGACTAGATGGGGTTTTTGGAAATCTCCACGGCGAAGGGCATGAACAGCAAAAGTCTACACTTCGGAGCCTGTCCAAACCCCTTTGGTTAAAATTATGAACATGTGTTCCTGCGAATATGGACTAACTCATTGATATTTTACTTGTTGGAATTTTGTCCAGACACGTGGCGAAATATGGTGAAAAGCTTCTCCACTATTGCAAGCAACTTGAAATTTGGCATGTAGGTTTCTAATCTTATTTAGACATTTACAAATTTCTACGGGTCTTAAACTGTTTAGAGTTTCCCCCTTAATGGCCTGCCCAAAATGCTGAAGTTATGAATATAAAATTTGATACACAGAGAGAATTTTCTTGGACGAGTTCTAATGGAAATTTTCACTAAACCCATAAAGTTTTCTTCACAAAGGAAATGAATATTTTCTATAACTTTATGAAAAAGATTCATAACTTTCATTAAACTATTGTTTTTAATGGAAGTGTTGGGGAATGCTATTTTTAATAAATAAAATGAAAGTTTTCATAACAATGAAAATGGAAATTATTCATGTTCGAGGCTATACTCTATATTTCTTTATCAGGATATTGTCCTAAAATAATCTATAAAGCTTTTGTTTTCAAATTTATTAAGTTACCACTTTCATTAATGTATTGATAGATCTATTTCGGGAATTTTCTAGGTTACCATCATCAGAACACGTTTTGAAAGAAATGACAATCCCATGCAAAACATCAAACATTAATATAAACTAGTTTTCTCACTAAATGAGAACTAATATATGAGTTCGAAATTAAAGATAATCACCATTGATCAAAAATAAATTGAAAACTTGTTTGTTATGTGCACCCTCTACCTTTGGTAGATATATAATACACGCTTTTTGTTTTTTCTCCTTTTTATTTTCACACTTGTTTGAATTTGAAAACAAAAACTGTATAGATTATTTGTTAGGACAAATAACCTAATAAAGAAATATTGAGTATGTCCTCGAACTTGAATAATTTTAATTTTCATTACACAATTAAGGGTCGAAAAAAACAATAATTTTTATTTTTATTAAAAATTATATCAAACTTGTTTCCATAACATTTTATGAAGAACTGCATTAATTTAATGAAAAGTTTCATTGAATGAATTCCTGTGGCAATTCATTGATCTAATGCATATTTTAGTGTATATATGTGTCGCATCCCTAACGGAAAGTATGTTTATTTTAGACAAAATGCATATTTTTTTATAATTTTTTAAAACTTTTATGACTGTCTAATATTAGACTTATAATTGCCGCCCTGCTAAAGAATAACTAATAAACATTTTGGTACAGCAAACAAAAAAAAAGCAACTGTCATTCTAAATTGATACGTGTTATTAGGGTTATTGTTTTAGTATAGTTTTAATATATTATTTAAGTGATTTTATATAGGATTAAGGTTTAGCTTTATTGCTTTAATATTCTTTGTTAGTGTTAGTGTTGCTGTTGCTAGTGTGGGATTGTTTGGGGGTTTAATGTCTTGTCTTGTGTTGTCATTTCGAAAGGTAAAAACTTAAGCCTTTAGTGGTTTGGTGTCAAAAACTTTATTTTCTTGAAAATTTTTATCTAATTTAAGTTGAACTTTTCAGTTTAAATCTCTATAGATATTGTAACTAATAAGAAATATAGAAAAATGGTTTTCCTTTAAAGTAATTTTAATTTTAAATATGGTTTTAGAAAATGTTTTTGCTTTGTTTTATGAACTATTTATTTTGAAAGTACTGTGAAAGTACTAAAATGAGATATAAAGGGATTTGCATTTAAATATTTTTTAAATTGTAAATGTCTATTTATGTACAATGTTTTTATACATATCTCATCAGGGGACTTTAGATTTATTTATACTTAAAAAAAATTACATACTTATTGTCCAAATCCATGATTTTTCACAACTTTCAAAATCAAAACGTTTACAAAATTTTTGTACATAAAACTACTACTCAGGCAGAGAAATACGATCGACTTAGTGTTGGTAAAGCACCGGTTGATTATGCGTTTCCAGAATGTGAATTAACAATCTTGAACTGTTACCCGATTGATAACAGTGGCCAACCGTTGGTTTAAACGAACTTCTTACCGTTGGCATAATGTTGGTAATTCAAAAAATTTTGTGCTTTTGAAATAGCTTAAATTAAATTAATTTTGAGAAATATAAATAATAAAAGCTATTTAAAATGCAGCAATAGATCATATTTAAATGTGTGAAATATACTAAAATAATTAAAAAAAAAATGCTTCTAATTGGTTGTAATATTGGTAAAACAATATTGGCAAATAATTTTTAATAAAGTACCACTTGCAAAACACAAGCTTTATTAGTTGTACCTTTGTTCATTTTTAACACGGTAGATTTTACAAAAATACCAGTGGCTTGCCAGCACTATTTTTTTTTTGGTATGGTTGGCAATTTCAGTGAACTTACCACTGTTGGCATAACGTTGGTAATGCAAAAAATTTGGTGTTTTTGAAATAGCTAATTAAACTAATTTTGAGAATGTGTATAATAAAGCACATTTAAAAAGCACCAATACAATTCGGTCTTAGTCTTATACGTCATATATAAATATGTGAAATTTAATAAACTAATAACAAAAAAAAAATTTTAGTTTTTTGTTTTTATATACATCGAGATTATTTTTATGTTATTTTAAGTTATTTTAAATTTTTAACGAGCTTCCAAAATCCGTATATTAACAAAAATAAATCAAATCAAACATATTAGCTAGGTTGGTACTAGTATTTCGATCTGGCTTAAGATTGGCTTCTAATTGGTTGTAATATTGGTAAACACAATATTGGTAAAGAATTTTTGCGGGTGGTATTGGCAAAATACATACTTAGCAAAGAAAATAGTGTTTTCCTAACACAATATTAGTTCAAACTTTTGCATTTTTCAACATGGTGGATTTACAAAAATGGCAGTGGTTTGCCAGTACTAATTATTTTTGCGGTAGGTAATTTCTACCTGGTTGTAGATCAATATTTATAAGACACAGACAACACGTTTATGGGTAGAATATCTGTGATATCCAATATAAATTTCAATACAAGTAAAGACAAAAAAATATTTGTAGTGAACAGATTTCATTGAATATTATGAAACCCCATCATTATCTAAATTTTTGGAAAATGGACTCATACCACTTTCAAAATGAGTGGTTAATATGTATAATCTTCATGGTAGATTAAAAAAAGCGTTATATATGTAAATATGCTATTTATTTATATGTCTAGACAAAAAAAAATATATTTATGCTTATTAGTTTGCATTATTTTTATAAATAATATAGAAATTGGAAATTGTAATTCATATAATCAAACACTAAGGATATTAAGTATGTAGGTAAGGACGACAGCAATTGTAGTAAAAAACAAATCAAATTTCCCTTGAAGAAAGGACGACTAACATTTCATTACATTCAACTAAAATTTGTCATTTGTTTTTACTGTTCAAAAAATTACTAATAATTGTAGTAAAAATGAACAGCATATATTAGTAAAAAATACACAAACATTTACCTGTCCTATTTTTTTTTTTTTTTTAAAACAAAAAAACAACTGTAAGAAATGAATGTAAAATCATAAAACAATCATTTGATGTGGTTTGTTTTTTTAAATAAACTACAAGTTTAGCAAACAATTAAATTTGTTCTTCAAATGACTGACATTTACATTAAAAATAAAGAAAATGTATTACAATCCAAACAACTATATAATTTTAAAGCAAAAGTTCTCTGAGTGCAGAATTTGGCAAACGAAATTTTGCAGATTACAAAATGTTTTCATAAAACTGTTTTTTTTTTTCCAGAATATACGAGGAAAGTGTGTAATCTCCTTAAGTAATAATTACTGACATATTTTTATTTATTAACTGCACAACAAAAATTTACATCATTTATTATTTCCCCAAAACTATTATTTAACATTAGTAAAACTTTTATGTAAATTACTTTGAAAAGTTCTAAGCTAATTAATATCCGTAATTCATAACACTGTGTGACAGTGAAAATATAATTTTAAAATAACCTAGTGTAGGTTGTAAGTCTGGAGGTGTAAATCACTTATAAATTTATCGCATTTTTTTCTCATAATTTATTTAAAAACCTAGTTTTTATAATTTTTTGTTGAAAGTACGTTTAATGCTGAGTAAAAGGAGTTGCTGTTCGTTAAAATCGGTTAAAAATTGTTGACGTTTTTTTTATCAGTAAAATGTAACGGTAAACTTTTTTGCGTCTTAAATAGTGAGCATCCCAGCAAAAACTGTAATCAAATCGAGCATTTTCATCGATGAATTTAAGATTGGCTTATGCCCAAAAAGTTGTTTTAGCAGCAAGAAGTTTAGGCAGAAAAACTTCCAAAGGGTTTGTTAAAAGTTTGTTTGTTAAAGGCTTGTTAAGATAAAGTATTCTATATATATATTTGGAAAGCTTAACTATTCATATTTCCAAAACCGTTAAAAAATTTAAAATCCGTTCAAAACTGACTTACACGGGAGGTATCCCGAGCCGGACCGGCAGATATTAATGAACTTCGGATATTTTGTAGAGCACAAAAGCTTAAGAGTTCCGTGTTTTTTTCATCTGCCCAGATTGGGCATGTTTAGGCGTTGCTAAGTGGGGTCAAAAATTACCACATTTTACATTATTTTCGGGTTATTTCGTTTTATTGAAAGTAAATATAGACAAATTTTTGGACACATTCACTGGTGTACAAATTATGCACAAAGATTTTTAAGTATTTTTGTTATTCCAAATTTTGAGAAAATTAAATCTGGCATTTTATTAAGAAATGTAAGTTGCATTAAGCTAAAAATAATGCATAGTATTGCCTATTTAATTTAATGGAGGGGATGTCTGAGCTTTTTCCGATATAAGAAACCGTTCAGTTTTTATGTGAAGTTTCCCGAAGAGCCTTTGTCCCCTATATTTCAAATAATTCAAAAATGTGGCAACTCTGGGTCCACTATATAGGCAATTTGGCTATCAAAATTCTTTTTTTTCTTGAGTACTTTAACCGTACGTACAAATAAATCTAGTTTTCGTAAATTAAAGACAAGTTTTCATACAAAAGCCAATAAATTTTAACCCTTAAACTTGAGATTGGCAGCTAAAAAAACACGTGTCTCTTTTTTTTGCTTCATTACAGCATATCCAAAGTTCTTTAAAATCTGCGAGTTCGGGTCGAGATACCCCGTTGTTAGTTAAAAATATGTTAATCCGTGTAGTGTAGTAAAAACGATAACTTCAGATTTTGAGGGTGTATTCCAAATTCTGATAATTGAAAACTGATTTACTCAACCTGGCTTACAACACACATTAGGTCATTTTAGTATATTAAATTTTTTCTTAATTTGTAACACCGTGTAATTTATGGTTTTATATATTAAATGTTAAACTATTCACTCAATAATTCATTCATTCAGTTAGACAAACAATATTTATTAATTCATGAAAACCATAAAGAACGAGTGTAAGTAAATTAAAAATGAATTGCTTTAAATTAATTAACCACAACGGAATATAAACTTTGGAAAGTTTTAAATATTGTTATTTTGTAAAATATTCTTCCAAGGAAGTTATCCACGGGATAATCTAAGAATTTCATTGAAATTTGAACATGTTTATAGGTCAGACAATATAAACGAAATATCCAGATAATTTTACTATAAATATGTCATCATATTTTCAAAATTTGCAGAAACAAAAAAACGTGTATTGAATATCCACCAGAGGTGGACCTTGCACATACCACACAAGTTTTCAATTTATTTTTTGATGAATGGTTACAATCTTTAACTTCATGCTCATATATTAGTTCTCATGTAGTGAGTAAACTAGTTTATATGAATGTTTGATGTTTGACATGGGATTGTTACCGCTTTCGAAACGTGTTCTTATGATGGAAACATAGAAAATTCCCGTAATAGATCTATCAACACATTCCTGAAATGGTCAAATAATAAATTTGAAAACAAAAAACTCTATAGATTATTTGTTAGGACAATATCCTAATAAAGAAATATAGAGTAGGGCCTCGAACTTGAATAATTTTCATTTGCATTGCACAATTAAAGGTCGAAAAAAACATAATTTTTATTTTTTAATAAAAATTATATTAAACTTGAATTAAAACAAAAATTTATTCATTGCAATGTCTAGTTTATTTATAATGAAAATTTTTTTAATTTTTTTTTAACATGCATGAAATTTATAAGGATAAAACTAAAGAAGTTAAACTTTCATCTTCCTCGCAATAACACAAATATTTCCGATATTTCTTACAAATTGCAATAAAATTTGAAACAGTTATAAGTGTAATATCGAGCTTAAGTTTTGACATTGAACCTCACAAAATTTTTTTAGTGTTCGCAATTTGTTTGTTTCCTATCCGGTTTTTAAATAAATAATTTTTGTAATTTGGTAGTAGCGACCTACAAAAAAACATGCGTGGATTATCTCTTATAATTTCAAAAATATTTCCATTTAATATGTGAAATTCCAAATTTAGTCCCATTCAGGAACAGTTTTTGCGAACATCGGGATAATATCTAAGCCATTTTTTTTAAAATTTTTTTTTTTTTTTTTTATTAATTAATAATCATATAATTACAAATTATATACTATTACCCTAACCGAGCACTAGCTACTATGGCCTTCGGCGCGTTGTAGCGAAAACAGACCAGTGCCTCTGGTGGGAATCGAACACACGACCACCGCACTGATAAGCCAGCACGCTACCAACTAGCATACAGGGGCGCACATTAATATTTCTTATTTAACCAAATAAATTCTGGAATAAATAAAAAAAAAAAAAAAAAATTAATGCAATATCATGTTCCACTCAAATACTACATTCGTTTAAACTTATAATAAAAAATAAAATACGATTCTTTAGTTAAAATTTTTCTTTTTCTCGTTTTTTGAGCTCGTTTGCCAGCAGAGCAAAAATATTTAGGGGAAGTACTTATTAATTGTGGTGCAAAAATATTAAAAGCATCTACTTATACCAATGCAGTCAACATATTTTATTTTCAGTTATTCAATTAAATGTTTTTAAATAATTTCAATTTCACTGTAAGTAAAATTTCAACTTTTGAAATGACACACCAAAAATCCGATATACGTAAACTTAATCAGGGAAAAAGTTTCATTATATTTATGATGTTTTTCAAAAACACTATATTGATTTTCGTCCAATGTAACACTTCATAAATATGATCAAGCTGTTCCATACAAGGGAAAATTGATGACAGGTTTCTTCATATTTACGAAATGTTTCATAAATATTATGAAGTTCCATAACTTTTAATGAAATGCTTAATAAATGTTAAATATTTCATAAATAGGAAGTTTCATAAGTTTTTATAAATATTATGAAACTTTTTATAAATATCAGGGACCGTAATCATTATGAGTTTTATAATAAAAATTACACAATAATGATTATGTTATGAGTTTTAATGATTTTCTTCAATGGTAATGATTATTTTTGAGTAATAATAAAAAAAATCAGCAATAATCATTATTTTTGAACAAATATAATAAAACTCAAAAATAATCATTATTTATGATTTTTATTTTTTTCGCTCAAAATAAAACTTACTTTCATGTAGGTGTAAATATATATACATATTAGGGTGGGGCGATAAGTATGGAAGGAAAAAAATCTTAATGGGCGTTTCGCGTTTCTGATTCTTGGGATTGTACTGAGCAAAAAAGTCCACTAAAACATACGTCTACGGTGAAAATCGAGCTTCCAAATTTTGACTTTACGGCAAAAAAGCCCTATTTTGAAATTTAATTATTAACCCCATCCACAAATATGATTGATGCATTAATGTGCTAGAGAATCTTCCAAAGAAGAGATTGATACCTTAATATTGGATAAGCTCCTCCTCCTTCCTGAGATATGTCAATCCCACACATTGAAAGTGAGTTTTATTTTAAGCGAAAAAATAAAAATCATAAATAATGATTATTTTTGAGTTTTATTTTTTTTGCTCAAAAATATTGATTATATCGGATTTTTTTATTATTACCCACTGAAAAAAAAAAATCAAAAATTTAAAAATCATGACGGATATGCAAAGATTGTCAAAAAATAATAATAATGGTGCAATAAATTTTTTGTTATGTCTCTTCTAAGTGATTGATTTTTTGATTCAAAAAAACGAGCAATAATCATTATTTACGTTCCCTGATAAATATTATGAAACATTTCATAAATATTATGAAACATTTCATAAATATTATGACAAATTTTTATACAGTGCTTTTAATTTTTTTTACACTTAAACCAAAGGTTGGCAATCGTTTCAGTTTTAAATTAACGGTATTAATTTAACATGCAAAAAAAGAAAAAGAACCGATATGAACATTTTAAAACGGCAAATTCCCCCATATTTTAGGGTAATTACACTTTGTAATATCCTTGTTTTAAAACGTTCATATCGTTTATATCATACAGAAAAAAATCTATTGCTACCTAGAATACAAACACGACATTGGTTGTAGAAAGACGAAAACTTACTTTCCAAACAATATTTTAGAGTGCCGGGTTAATGGAAACATTTTTTTTGACTTTACTTTTAACTTCGAATGCGTTTTAAGTCCTCTATTGACGATATATGTAGCTATTTCATATAAAAAACTAACGATTCTAAAATTGCTCGAGTAAATGAAAACACAATGTTTTACATTTTATTTTGAATTTTTTGAAATGGATTTAAAAAACATTCCTTTGAAATTAAAAAATGTAATTTTCTATTTCATAAATTTCAATCAAAATTTCGGAATTTTATATTATATTCAAAAAATTTAATTTAAAATTCGGAAAACATCTAAAAATATTTAATTAATATTTCAAAATTTGAAATAATTTCTGATAGTTTGTGAGTTTTTAAGAGTCTAAACTGCAAATTATATTTAATAAATTTCAAATGACAATAACATTTTCAATAAAAAGCAAAAATTTATTTTCACAACTTTTATGAAACTTTTTTATGAAATGATGAAGGTCTATGAAACACTTGTCATAAATTTGTATGAAACTCTTCATCATGTTTATGAAAAATAAATCATAAATATCATGAGTGGTTAAGGACAAAAGATTTATGAAGCAATATGATTAATATAAAGAAATTTTTTTTCCCTGAGTGTAGATCAATTTAAAAATGTGTGTTTCAAAGCCATTTATTTTTTTTGGCCGTGTAATCAAACAAAGCATATTTGAGGGACCAATTCTATTCAGAAAATAAAGAAAAGAACAAATTTTCAAATATTTTCGAATTTAATTCTTCATTTCTATGATTATTTTACATCCCTCGTTTATATTTTCAAATTTCATCCAAATCGATGATTACCTCCCAAAGATACCTTCCATGTTAGTTGTATGTTGTGAATAATATTAAAATATACATCAATTTATGTAAGAAACCATATACCAATTGTGGTTTCAAATACCAAATACTCGTACAGACATAGACGCACAAACACAAATTACTTTTAACAATTCTTTAACCAGAAAATAAAAATACAAGTTGTAAAATATTAAGGAAACTAAAGACGTGAATGAAAAAAGTTTTAGATTTTAAGAAGTTGTAGGAGATCAGGCTTGCCAGACTTCGGGTTTTTTTCCCCCCAAAACTTGCGGTTTTGTCCACAAATTTGGGGATTTTTTGTAGGTCTTGGGTACAACAATTTTTAATTGGGGACAGGAGATTTTTTGGGGGTTTAAAATATATTTAGGGATTTTTTTGAGTTGATTGTCATATAACTTTTAAGATAGCCAACAAACGTTAAATATTTTAATAAAAGTTAGCACTGTTCAACAAATGAAGTAGATACATTAGATCGACTCACGAAAAAACTTTATTTTGTCCACTGCTCAATATGTACTTTGGTTTGTTTTATGATGATTCCCAAAATATTTCGTGTCTGGCATTGAGATCCTGTGAGCTGGACTGTTTTTATATAAGTTTTTTTTTTTTAGTTATTCAAAGAATTTTGTACTTTAACTAAAGACAACGCACGCGAAAAAAAACATGGTTGAGGGAACTATATTCGAAGAGCATCATACATTTTTTTATTTATGAATGCGACAACCATGCTACTATGGTTGTGACAACCATACTGCTTATGTATCATAATATGATAATTATATTACCATATTATTGTTCCAAATAGATCCCAATATATTTCATACTATGGTTCTGTAAATTTTTATGAATTATCATAATATGAGCCCTACAGTATTCTCCAGGGTAGACCGGGATAAGACTACAGCTTATTCCTTCTTCCACAAAACAAATCACCATTACAATTAACACCACTACGTTGTTTATCTATTTTTAATGTATTTTTGTTTAATATTATTTAATTTGTTGGGGCTGACTGCTTCTCACAACTTCTTTTCACAAAATCTTAAACAGGAATGAAACTAAAAGAGCGAAGACGCTCATAAAAACACGACTGATCATCTCATAGTTGGCGCAACTATAATATGGCTGAAGTTAGGTAGAGGAATATAATAATAAATGCTATATTATGATTGTAGAAAATACAATACTATGATAACTAAAAAAAGAGAAATTTTTACTAGAACATGATGAAAGTAACCATATTATTGGTGGAATATAATTGAAACAACAATAATTTAATTGAAACAACCATTTATGGGTGTAGGTAACATAGTTTTGTGGCCCCAATCATATTATCATAGAAAAGGTTTTTTATATATAATATATAAAAGATTATATAAAAGGTTTCAACGCATGTCCAGACATATCCCTATTTCAGGGATATTCTGTAAACAAAATCGATTTTTATGTATTTTGTACTGAGATTTTTGTCGTTTAAATATCAAATTGTCATATTTTAATCCTTAGTCGATTTTAGTAAATACATGTATCAGCTTTGAGTTAAACTCGCACTAGTTCGAGGTATACCAAAAATGCAACGTGGTGGGAGAATTATGTTTTAATCATATCAAGATCAATATCGGTATCAAAATTTTTCTTTGGGCATGTATGAAAATATTTTAGAATTTTACAAATTTCGTGCATCGTCCACGGTGTTCTGGACCAAATTTTTGAGAAACATTTTAAATTAATCCAATCTGCAAATGCATTCGGTTTCTAGTTGACGCAAGGATGAAAATGTAGCATAAGAGAAGAAATAAACATAATTATGCCGCAAAATAGCCAGTGGTGGAATATATTACTTTAAGCCGAATTTTCAGTCGGCTTGCAAATGTATTAATTTTACAAAATTTTAAATTATTTTCACACATAGATGATGCAGTTGATTAAAGGAAAATGTTAGTACCAAAATTGAACTGACTACGACCTACCTTCCCATCTTATTGAATTTTTGCTAAAACGCAAACTATTGCGAATTTCGAAAACAGCTGCCAAATATGAAATTTTGACAATTATATAACAAACAACTTAAAAACCCATTTTTGACAGATTATCCATGAAAAACGATATGTCTGGACATGCTTTGATATGTTTTACATACCATTGGACGGGACTTAAAACCCCTTTACCATATGATAATTATATTTTATACTTTGTCTTTAGTTAAGGTACAACATTTTTTGAAAAACTAAAAAAAATACCTTTTTCACAAACGGTCCAGCTCACGAGATCTTAAAACAAGCCAAGGTACATTTTAAGGTGTGGACAAAAATCATTATTTTTTCTCCAAACTAGGTGAGTCGGTGTAATGTACATAATATTTCTATGAATCTGAAACTTTTTAAAATGAAAAGTGTCTGAAATTCTTCATATATTAAATTGAATTGTCCTTTGAATGGATTATTTGAAAGAAATACGAAAATTTGAGTGGTTTTTTAGAAAAAGTTATAAAAGACGGAGAGATATAAGAAAGATATAAGAAAAATAATTCAGATCTTGACTTTGCAGTTGACTTGACTTAGTTTGCAGTAAAATTTTTTTAATAACACTTTTATTTTAACTGGTAAAGCTGCATTCACATTGGCTCGAAATCCTATTAAAACTAGATTTCGAAATTATGTTCGCGAATCACTTTATACACAACCACTTTATACACAACCACTTTAAACAAACTGGATCTCGATGGTAAATGTAAATGCAGCTTAAGTAAATTTAGACTTATCTAACAGAAAAGTAGAGCGTGACTTATATTGAAATTTGCATTGTTAAATTTGGACATTTTTTTGGGGATTTATTTGTTTTTTTTTTGTTTTGGGGATATCGATAAAAAAATGTCTGCCAATCCTGGTTAATTTGAGCAAAGTAAATAAATAATTTCAACTCTAGTTTGTACTTTGTTATATTTTTTTTTCTGAATGGGAATTTTTGGGGAATATTTTTTGATATGTTTGGGGATAACGAAAAAAGTATCTGGCAAGTCTGTAGGAGATGGTAAAGACGCTTCGTTGTTATATAAGCTATGGACCGAATGAAGTGTATTGTTATACACTGCATTGCACAACTATAATTACACATTAATTTCACTAAATTTCGTAAGTTAAAAAAAGTTGAAGATTTTAACCGGCATAAAAGTGAAACTAATGGAAAATTAATAATATTTAACAATAACACAATTCGTCTCTTTTTTATTTTACTATTTAAAAAGGACTAATAACATAAATTAGTGCCTCATAAATATATATTAGGCTGTCCCCTAAAAATGGAATTGTCATTACACACACAGTTTTAATACAAGTGGTTCCCAATGGCAGAAATAATTTTTTTTTTTGGAAAACGCTAACCCGTTAATTCCCAAAATTCGAAATATCGAAAAATTTATTTTTCATTTCATTTATCCATTTAATGTACTCAAAATCATTCAGTTGTGGAATTCTGACTTCATCGGTTACCATTAATCCACTTTAGCCAGGAATCCAAAATGATCCACAAATTTAATAAAAATGCAAAAAACGTCTTTTTAAAATTAGTTTTAAAGATTTACACATGCCGACTGCTACTAAAAAAAACACCTTTTAAATTAATTTTTGTTTAAACTGTCCTACCAACAACAGCGATTATTGACTTCAGTTGGTTTTTAATTTAATCCAGTTGGTTTTTAATTTACTCCAGTTGGTTTTTAAATTCGTATTAGCGAATTCAAGTCGAGCAGTTATGTGGCGGGGTAATAACTTTTGGCACAGACATCAACTTTTGGCGATTAATTCTCTGGAAATCCTTTAAGCGCCTGCTTATGGCTGATTTGGACACATTTACTTTACGTGCATTGATTATTTTTACCATCAGCTTTCGGATTATTCACAACATTTGTGAAAACCACATGTGCACGGTTTATTTTTCTGGAAATTTGCCGATAACTTAAGCCACTTTGTAAATATGCTGAAATTTGCACTTTTTCCAACATCACTTAGATATGATATACATAAAAAACTAAAATTGATTTAATTTTTAAATAATTATTTAATTATTTAATAATTTGTATGTATAGTTATGCAACGCAGTGTATGAATTATGAAATGAAGATTTTTTAGTACTATGACTACTAAACATTGAGCATTGAATAATTTGGTTCTTCTGCAAAAGAAAACAATTTATTTTGATTGCTGCTGTTGCTGTTGTTGCTACTGTTGGCAATTTTGTGAAATTTGATGCTTGTTTTCGTACAACAATATTCTATTGACTAAAAATTTAAACAAGCTCATTCTTGTAATATTATTAAAATATGAGTAACGGAAAATATTATTTTTATTTACAAGCGCTTAGAGTACCCTACAGTATAATGTTAAAAAGGGTATAGATTTGGTCGATTCAACTTCCGTAGGACTCTTTACTTACATACCAAAATTCCATCAAAAAAGGTATATATCACATCAATCTCAAACCAACTTCAAAAGTTTTCGGCACACGTTGAAACCGACATTAGAAGCCTTTTATTTCTCAAGGTTTTATGAATTGAGTGAAACGATGGACAGAGCTAGGTTAATTATACTTAAAAGCTATGATGTGCAAAGTTTCACATTGAAAAGCACTGGTAAAGCACTTTATTTTAAGTACCAATTTCAAAAATTCAAATTAAAGCACTGGCAAATTAATGATTTAGAACATTTTGCCAACGTTGGTAAAAATCAGACTTGGGCGACGCCAGTTACAATCATTCACTTGTGAAATTTTTCTATATCAATAATAATTTCGGACCTACGCTCATACTTGTGAACTTAAACGCTTCCTTGAAAAATTTGTAAAATTTTGAATACCAAAGATGGGGATTAGTAACAACAACTGGGTATTTAATTATAGGCAATTACTCAATTACATGTAATTAGACTTCAAAAAGTAATTGGCCTGTAATTAAATACAAAGTTATTAATATTATGTTCCATGTTCGGTATTAGCAAAATAAAAAATTTTCAAAGCAAGCGTTTAAGCCCACAAGTGTGACCGAAGGTCTGATAATATTAATAATATAAAAAATTTCACACGTGTATGATTGTGAAATGTTATTGACGTCGCCCCAGGCTGGTAAAAATGCTTTGAAAGCATCGATTAGAAAATATTTACTACACTTTTTAGACCAATTTTTTTTTGATTTTCCAGCGTTGGCAATTTACTACCGACAAAATGTATGCCAGTGCTAGCAAACTAGAACAGCCAACTGTTATCACATATTAACGTCTTAAGCTATCAAGAATTATGTGTCTCGTTACCTTTGTGAGTAGAGCTCTCGTTGGCGGTCAGGGTGAAAGTCTCGGTAGGACCAAAATAATTTTAAATGAACTTTTTAAAAATTCATTTTGGAAAATCTATTTTAAGACCACATATTTATTGGTTTTACCGGTGCTTCACCAACGTTGAAAATTACGTTTAACCAGTGCTTTGCCAATGCTGTAGAAAGTTAACGCTCTGCCAATGCAAATACCACAGTTGAAAGCACTGCGCAAACGCTTTGCCGTTCGTATTTTTCTGACTGGTTAGATATATATCTACAGTGAGTCCTTAAAACGGATTTAATTTATAAAGTGCAAAAATGGTAAATTGCTTCCATTCATAGCGCATATTTTTCCTAGCACATTTCACTTTGTGACAACCAAAGCGCCGTTTCAATTCCGCCAAAACGTACAGCAAGTAAAAGATTTTAATGTGCTTAATAATACTAAAGGCTTAAACAATTTGTAAGGACTTTAAATTTTATGAACCAAGCAAATATATGTTTTTAAATTTTGCAATTTTAAAAGTTATTGACATGATTTCCCGTAAATAAGTAACCCTAAACTTAACTAAATATCACTAAACCGGCAAAAGATTCGTGTTTTTGAAAATAATCGCGGTTTTCTTTGTAAGTCCTAATATAAGTCCAACATTTTTTTGAGTGTATTTATATATTTTTTGATGGTGTAAAATATATTTTAAAATGTGATAAATGCAATGTGATCTATAATTTTGTTGTAGCTTTTATTTAATCTAAGCTAAAATTGTAATTCAATTATTTTTAATTTGCTTGAAACTTAAAACCGCCTTAAATTTAGCGCTGTTAAAGATAAATGATTAACTCGAATGGATTTAACATGCTTAAAACATCGGATAACATACATACAAAATGTTATTCATGTCATTCAAAACAATTTTTTGAAAATATTTTACCTCACAGTGTCGTAAATTTTTGAAGTTACCCATATATTGAATAAAATGGAACAAATTTTAATATTTTCAAAATGTCGACTAAGTAGGCGTGGTCAGATATTGACCAACTAAGCATTAACTTCTATTATATTATCAATTGTAATTTAATAGATAATAATTTTTATTTATTTATTTATTTATTTATTTATTTATTTATTTATTTATTTATTTATTAATCCATATTGTAATACAAAGCCATTAAAGCCAAAAAACGTATTACATAGCAATACAATCCTGAGTATAGTACTTAACCTAATCTATACAAATAACTTATGTAAATATAAATCATGCATAAATAACTGCACCCATCAATTTAACTTTAACTTATTGGCTCCCCAGCCGTAACAAATTATAAAAAGTACTATTAAAAAGAGATTCAGTTAAGTAATTATAATCCGGTAATTTTCACAACTCATATCAAGCAATAAGAATCATAGAAGCAAGTCCCAAGATAATTAACAGCTACTGTACAGAAAACATAAAAATCTATCGCAATAAACTTGAGAAGTGCTTCATAAGCTTAAGGCGAAACACATTATTGGATTGCGAAAAGATACGCAATTCATGCGGTAAACGATTTTTAATGATTAACCTATTTTTTACCAACATGTCTTTAAAGACCAGTGTTGCCAGTGTGTTTTTTTAAAAAATACCTACACGAAGCAATAAAAATCCCTTTTCTCCCTACATTATCGGGTTTTTTCCCCTACAAAAATCGCTACGAAATTTTTTACATTTTTATAAACTTAATATGCTTTGAAATTTTCATACTTTCGACGACAATTCCAATTATTTTCAAAATTTAATATCCAAATGCTACTATCGAAAATTTGTTCGAAAATTATTTGAAAATAGAAATTTGTGAAATTTTCCAAAATATTGTCAATATTTGTCAAAACAAAAATAATACCAGCTATCAAAAAGATCTAATTTATACTAGCGGTTTCTATTTCGTCAAAAAATCATTTCTATTTGGCTTTTTTTTTACATAACCCATCAAAAACTCTATTGCTTTTCGTCGGTGAAATTTAACATTAGTTTAACATTAGTTTTTCCAAAGGATAACTTCCTAAATAACTTCCAAAGAGTATGTTTGTTAAAAAACAACCAAAGAATCATCTATTAAAATGGCAAGTTATAAGAAACTATTTTTTTTCAACGGAAATATTGTCTCTCAAAATATAATAATTTTACAAAAAAATGTAGAAATAGCTGTTTTTGAAAAGATTTGCATTATTTGGAAACAGTACCTACATTTTGACTAATTTGAAATATCTGTCACTTTTCCCCTACGCCGTTATTTTGAAGGCAAAAAACCTATTTTCCCCTACTTCTGGCAACACTGTTAAAGACACACTTATTTTTAAGAGCATATATCTGTTGATGAGATTTTGATATAACAACTCAGTAAAAAGCATATTAATATTTGAAATCCTGTCTAAAAACGTGATTTAAACAATTTTTTAATTTCTAATTCCAGGGATGCCATATAATGATTAAAAAAAAAACAATTCTTCGCTTTTTTTTAAATCACTTTTTTCACAAAATATTTAAACATATATGGAAGACCGGGGTAATAAACGTGATTTATTGGTATCGATAAAGACATATAAGAAAACTTTTAGAAATTGAAAAATACTTTTTGAAAATAATATACTTTTTTGAAAAAAATTCATAAGATTTTTTTGTCTCGGTAAAAACGGAAGTATGCGAAAAAGAATCTGTTTTGGTTTTTAATATCAAAAATTTACTATTTTCTCTCAACCAGCAAATCAGCATACACATAAATTTGATCGATTAGAGTTGCCAAATAACAATTATCCAGAACTGTACAAAAATAACAAAATGTTAAAAAAAATTCTTAATAATAGTGCGAAAACAACAATCAAAATTTTGTGCAAGTTTTTGATAGATATGTGACTTGTTAAAACACAAAAATTTAATTTAAAAGAAAATGTATCCCTTTAAGTGCATTTTAATTATACCACCACTACAGGGCGCTACGTGGCTGTAAAATTTAATGAAAATGCATACTGGGAAACCAACTTATCTTCGTACCTTGTTTTGTCAACAAATTTTAACGGAATCAATGATTGGTAAAAAATGGGTTCAGTGTTTTTTTACTGCAATTAGTGTAGGGTGTCATTTAACAGGCCCTCAGTATTATATTTCTTTTAACTTGTTTATTTTATTTGAAATTTTTTCTTCCATTTTCTTAAACATAAAATAATTTTCTAGTTTAACTGCTAATAAGCTGGTGTAACATAAATGATGTTAAATGAAATATGAGACGTGGTATAAATTTTCATGTTGTTTTTCTTTTAAATTTTAACAACAAACTTCATACGCCTCTACTTTTAGACTATAGAGGAAGATTTTTAAAATTAATTTTTTTTTTTACAAAATATTGTTAAATTTGGCAAAGAAAATTTGATTATGCAAAATAAATAAAAATAATAATACGCATATGCATAAGTATTAGGGTATTCAAAATACTCGGGTTTGGGTTTGTTCGAGTAAACAAGTAAGTCGATTTTGAGGTCTTTAACTTACTCGATTAATAATTATACGCCTATGCATAAGTATTAGGGGATTCAAAATATTCGGGTTTGGTTTTGTTCGAGTAAACAAGTAAGTCGATTTTGAGGTCTTTAACTTACTCGATTAATCGAGTTAGATCTTAAAATTACTCGGTTAACTCGAATAAGTTTAATCATTTTATTTCATTAATCTTTCCTTAAAAATACAAAAAAAAACACACAAAAAAAAATACAAAATTAGGAGTTCCAAAAAGTATTTCATCAAAAGTAATTAATTTAGAACTAAAAATAAGTTCTTAAACAATATGCAATTGAGATGTTTTACTTTTTTCTTTAGTTTTCATAAAGTTCGACTTAAAGCGTTTTTTCCATGTCATGTAAAAATGTAAAGAAACATTATATTACTTTTTCACCGTCATTAATAAACGAAAGAGTCTTTTGTTCGATTTTATTTTGTTTGCAAAATAAATAATTTTTAATGTATGTAATTAAGTTGAATAAAGATGATGACTTCAGTTTAGTTTTGCGACTGTTTTTTTCTTTTGTTGAATAGTTAGATATATTAACACTTTGCTTAATTTCTGGAATTCTGATCTCTTGGTCTTAATTTTTTTTTATAGTTTCGATATCTACATAAACCATGCGCGGCACCAGCTATTAATATAAGGTGAAATTTCATACGCCTCAGTGTACATAAAACAACAAACACATGCAGTTGCACATCATGTCGCATGAAATGTCCCTGTTGGAGCCGCGCATAACATAAACTAACCCTGTATTTGAGTTAAAGTGTATTTAAAAAAAGTTATAAAAATGTGACAAAAAATGACAAAAAAATAAAAAGATTTTTTTTTATCAGTGCAGTGTTGCCCATATAAAAAAGTATTACATTTAAATTAAAACGGCAACTGCCAATGGCTATATATTAAAAAAAAAATCTTTTTTAAAAACACGAATAATTATATTTTTTTTATAAAATTTTAACTGGATTATAATAAATTTGTATTTACTCGATTAGGTCGATTAGTCAAACAAAATTGTTCGAGTTATTCATTACTCGAAATTGGGCATTTTAATTTACTTCAACAATTATTTGACTAAAACTCATCGATTAATCGAATAACGGTTTACCGATTGAATACCCTAATAAGTATATGCTTATACTCGTATGTACATATCATCATTACATATGATGTTTTCCAAACCAACTGTATCTCACAGCAATGGCCAACTAACAGTAAGAGCCAACAAATGAAACAACTTTTATAATTTTTCCAAAAAATGGGTGAAGTTGGCGTGGAAAAATACTAAAACATTTTTAATTTTTAGTATATCATTTATTATTATTTTACTAAATTTTGGAAATGCTAGAAATTTGACTATATCAATATTTTTTTATGGAGAATTTGAAAAAATTTTATTACAAAATAAATATCCACATTTTCTGAGTAATCGAAAACTCAATTTTTCTAAAAACCGGACAAAAGTTTTTTCGATTTGTTTTATTTATTAAAAAAGCTAGATGTTTTTATATTGATCAAGAAAGTTTGCTTGTTTAACTAGTATTAGTTTTGGAGAAAATATTCGTTGAATATTGCCCTTCATAAAATTTTCAATATTTCTTTAAAAATGCGTATGAAGCGCACGAGAAATAAAAAATACACATATTATTATTAATAACACTTCATGTAGCTTTAAGATGCAAATATTGAAATATACATCCAACGAATATGTCTTCAAAACTAATACGAGTTACACTATAAAAATTTCTAGTTCGATAAAAAATTTAACCTTTTTAATAAAAAAAAAAAAATTGGTAGATTGAGTCTTGTATTCCCCCAAGAATTCTGAACAAGTTCTGCTTTTTTTTTGTTTTTAATATAATTTCTTTTAAGTTCTGCATAAAAATATGTTGATATGTACGATATTATATACCTCACTTCTTTCGATTTGCATGAAACTTGGTATCTACAATATCCTAATTAGTACGACAAAACAGTAGATTTTATTTTTCTGTAATTGTTGTTCGCTGCTTTTATTACGCAGTACAACACATGATTTTGGGACTCAATTCTGAGAATTGCAGTTGAAAGTAGCCTGAAAAATAAGAACTTCTGCATCATTCGTTTAGTGAAGTTGGCTACAGTAATAATTTAATGGCCATACGATTTTTTGGCTCAAGGCTGATTTTTAGCACTTTTTCTATATTTTAACACGGTTATATCTCGGTATATCGTACAAAATATTTCTTTTGTGTCTGAAGCAAAGTTGTAGATATTAAATAGGAGAAAAAAATGCGGAACAAACCTATCCGAAAAAAGTACATCCAGTGTCTTAAAAATCGCAAAAATGCCCAATGAGTTCATTTCAACATAAAATTTAATATAACTAATTTAGTGTTTACTACAAATTTGACAATATTAGATTATATTCGATCTAAAAATTAAAGATTTAAATCAATCGTTTTTTATAACTATTTACCAGTAAGTGAGGAGTAGCAGTAGTTACCTCGATGGACATGCCGATGTTAAAATAATAGCCTTTGTAATAAAAAGTAACAAGTCAATTCTTATTACAAAAGTTTATTTTTCCAGCCAAAACTTATTAAAATTTCATTTATAAAAGTTAGTTAACCAGTTACCGACCTTAATTTCTTATTCCCGGATAATAGAAAGTTTTGCTGGTGAGTTCATAAAACCCTGTATTTTTAAATTTATTTTATGATAATTTTTTTTTCAAATTCAATATTTTTTAAAATTTTGGTCAATGTGCAAACAAAAATTTAAGAAAAAAAAATTCGCGAAAAAAGAAAATTTTTAGGTTTTTTTTATCCTTTTTCAAAAGCGCACATATCAAATCTTTACAAATGTAGACACAATAAGCTTTGAAATGAGATATTCATTTTTAAAATCAGACTACACGTTCAATTATTACGCAAAATTTGTCAATATTTAACCGAGACTACTTTGCCCATTGTTTCTTTTTTGGAAAAGTTTAAAAAAGTTGTTAGATTTTTTCGTCTATTACAAGAGAAAAAATACTGTTAGTTTGGGATTGCTGCGATATAATTTTCTCTGTAGCTGAACAGTTGGCTTGGAAAGTAACATATTTTCAATAGGGTATTGTTTTTTATACAAAAGTTTAAGGATTTTTTTTTTTATAAATTTATGGAAATAAATACCACCCAATTATATACACCATATATTGTAAATGTGTATGTGTAACCATATACAATACAAATATGTTTAATATTCATACATACATTAAAAATAATTCATTTATATGTATAAAATTAATTTTCTGTATGTTTGTTTGTTCGCTATAAAAATTTTTATTTTCGAACGGTTTTTTCTGAAAATTGGTACAATCAATCTTAATACACCAGGAAAGGTCGGCATTTACTTTTTTTTTACCGGCCTCTCCCATTTTTGAAAAATATTAATATATTGGTTATTAGTAAAATTTTGATTTTCATACGGATTTCGTTTAAACTGCCGACGTCATCATATACCTTTAATTGGCCACGCCTTTTACGCCCACTTTTTTTAAATTTTGGATGCGTTATTTCACTTTATATAAAACATTTTTTTTGCACTGAGACTGGCTTAAAACTAGTACACGTTGTCCTCATACCCCAGACAGGATCGCCACATAATTTTCATCGACCACGCCTACTTTTTTTTTATTTTTTAACGGATTTCGCTCAAATTTGCTGCACATGATTTCAAGGAATATTTTATTTGGCAAGCCCATTCTTACGTCCACGGCTTTAAAAACATTTATCTACGCTTTAGATGATTGCTATACACATTTTGACTTTTTAACTGATTTCACTAAAACTTTTGACTTTCAGACCGCGACCATTTAAAGGCCATTTGTTTTTAAATTTCATTAATGAATGGTGTACTATTGATTTTTGCAATACATATTTTTTTTTTTTTTTTTTAAAAAGAGAGGCAACACTCAGGAAATACTTCCTATATTTAGTGTGTTGATTTCTTTGGAAAGGGATAATATAGAGATGAAAGGTGGGGAAAGATGAAGGGCTTCAGACATGGCAACACTGTAATTGCGCGAGATGATAAGTCTTAGAACAGTTGCTGCTCGCCACCTGATGGAGAGTTGGCGAACTTATTAAAGCTTTTTGGTTCATAGCCCTGATTCATTATTTTACTTCGGTGGGGTTAATTGCTATGGGAACACCGAAAGTGGACATTGCGATACGTATGAGGGATAGAAAAAAACTCATACATATTATTTTGATGTTGCCGGCACCGGGGATCTAACCCGGGACCTTCTGTTTAAAAGTCCAACGCGCTAACCATTACACCACAACGCCCAATAGATATCGTTTTAATTTAACAACTTTTAAAACTTAAAAAGTTTAGGTTGTATGTTCCCCAAATATATTTTTGCTTTTACCAGATTCCGTAAAAATTTTAACTATAAGGAGATTTTTAAAAGAACTCTATTAAAGTGTGATTTTTTTTAGCAACTTTCATTTTGGCAACACTGTTTTTGGCAGCTCAGCTGTTTTCGTGTAACATGTTACTATTAAACATGTTCAGTTTGGTCTATAATTTAACCGTGAATCAACTTACAAACGACCAATGCTTGCAGATTACTGACTTTTATTATCAAACAAATTACATAAATGGTTGTCTAAATGATGACATTTTTTAAAACCAGACAAATGCCGCAAATAATTGTATTTATATAAATAAATAAACAGGCATATACTTTACTAGAACTTTCAAATCAATTTAAAGAAATTTCACAATATGTTTCTTAAAAATTGGGTACACCACAATGCGGGTGGTGGATGTCGCGGATGCTCCTGGGCATGAGTTATAATTAAGACGGGGAATCGGAATAAAATCAGAATCTTTTTAAAGTCTTAATGTATCCAACTAAAATTTGTTTCCAGTATGTGCTATTCAAAAAGAATTTGGGTTCCGCTCAAGACCGGCAACATACAGGTAGTATTCATATAAAATACGACAATTGTTAAAAAGTTAAAACATTCTGTCGTATTTCCATTTCACCATACAGATCATTATGACAATTTTTTTATTATTATTTTTATTATTATTATTCTAAACACATGTACTTATTTTGTGTATATTTATCAGTCTGTAAATGTTTGAGAGTGTATTACAGAAAAAATAAATAAAAAATAAGCTAAAGGAGCACGATAAATTGATTTTATAATTTAACAATAGAAAACCAAAACGTTGTAATAAATAATACAGATATGACATAATTAGATCTATTGTGAAGGATATGTTAAAACATAATCAAATATTAATTTAAAATAAGTCGATATTATATGAAATGAGCTGGAAATATTGATGAAGACGCTGTACAGTGGGGTGCTTCGCAAAAAAAAAATGGTATTACGTCTATGGTATTATCGATTTAAAAGCCATGCAACTTATTATAGATATCCCTTTGGTACCATTACCAAAATATTAAAACCGATATAACTGAAATTCCTATATGTCAAAAATGCAGTTACCGAAATAAATAAAATGGCGTTAACGCTAAGAAACCGTCACCGAAATAATTGCAATGGCTTTATTATCTAAATACCGTTACCGAAATAATTTAAAATTGCGTTACCTTAAAATAATGATACCTTTATTTTTTTTAATAATTTAAGTCGATACCCAAAGTTTGATAATAAACTAGCCAATTATTACAATTCGGTCATGATGGTGCTAAAAATATTGGTGCGAGTCGATAATAACGTAGTCCAAAAATCACCCATATCTAAATAACTATAATAACGTTAGAATTAAAAAAGCGTTACCGAAATGACAGAAAATCCGACGCCTTTAAAATACCGGTACGGAAATAACTAGAAATTTCGAGTTCAAATCTCGGAAAAAGACAAATACAAAAAGTTTTTTTTATAATTAAAATAAAATGTTCAAATATTCAAATTAGGCAAAGATAATTAAAAGTGATTGTGATGCAATCAGTAGGACAGAGGTTCAATACCAGAAAATCAAAAATTTTTTTATTTCAGAGCAATTCCATATGAAAACGATCAAAATTGGCAAATTTTTGTACGACCCCTCTCCGATTTTAAAATAAATAGTCTCAATCGATTGCCCAGCAAAAAATAATGTACCTACATATTTTTTTTTTTTTTATAGTGACTGGTTTAGTGGTGGTGTGCACCACTGTCATGTGACAAAATTGAAGAATTCTTCATAAGGCACCTCATTGAAAGTTGTTTTAAAACTCGTTGCGATCGCTTGTTTTTTTTTAAAACAACTTTCAATGAGGTCCCTTATGAAGAATTCTTCAATTTTGTCACATGTCATATGGAATTGCTCTATAGTGACTGGTTTAGTGGTGGTGTGCACCACTGTCATGTGACAAAATTGAAGAATTCTTCATAAGGGACCTCATTGAAAGTTGTTTTAAAAAGCGATCGCAACGAGTGATAGCTCGTTTGAAAGGTATTGAATCAGGCTTTAATTGAAAAATAAAATGTTCCTAATTTTTCTTGTTAAATAATTAAAAATAATTCAATTATAAAAAATATAAAAACAATGAGAACAAGGTGGTCTCTTAAATGCTCTTCTCCTGTCCAAACAAGGAGTCGGGGCCCATTTTTTTATTGCTGATTCTTAAAGCAAAAATTATGAGGAATCCAAAAAAAATAAAATTAGCCGGAAAATTTAGGAGCTTCTGTGGAAAATCGGAAAATTTAATTTTCATGGGAAAATTTAATTTTCATGGGAAAAAAGGTAAATTTCTGAAAAAAATTAGGAAAATTTTATTTTTCAATTAAATCCTGATTCAATACCTTTCCAACGAGCTATCACTCGTTGCGATCGCTTTAGTAGTTTTTTTTAAAACAACTTTCAATGAGGTCCCTTATGAAGAATTCTTCAATTTTGTCACATGACAGTCGTGCACACCACCACTAAACCAGTCACTATAAAAAAAAAAAAATATGTAGGTACATTATTTTTTTGCTGGGCAATCGATTGAGACTATTTATTTTAAAATCGGAGAGGGGTCGTCCAAAAGGTGATCGCTTTCATATGGAATTGCTCTTCAATAAAATTTTGTTGGAATGTAATATTGGGTTAGCTTCCGCGACTAAAAATATAATTTAACATTACGATACGCGTCTTAACCGCCAGAATTCGATTGACTACAAATTCGGTGGCCACAACTAAGACTGTTTGTTATAACTGACGAATATACTTTAAATTGCACTAAATTGATAAAGTTCGCTGCATTAGTAATGAAGAGGATAACTGCAAAACGTTTACTACTTTCGAGTTGGCCTGCCTTGCCACCCTGTGGCTTATCCAGCATATTCGAGAGGGAGACTATACACTCACAATGTAATTACGTTAAAAAATACCTTAAATAACTATTAAATTTATTGAAACTTCAATTAGAAAACGACTCTACTGATTTTCCATTCTATTCAAACCATTTTGATATTTATTGTCTATATTATTATCTATGCCACAAAAAAAAAAACCCGCTACACCGATGTGGTCTAATACTTTGGCTAAGGCTGATGATAGTTTGAGTTGTTTAGTCAAAAATACCACGGATCCCTCCTGCTTAAAAAGAATGTTTTCCCAAAAAATGTCTTCTTTCTCTCCTAATATGGTTTACTACACAGATGGTTCTTTTCAAAATGGATTGACATCTTACTCAATAGTAAGACAACTTTCGAGTTCACAATTTGAAACCATAAGGGAATCTAGGTCACCGGACCACACTGGTATTTTTAAGGCAGAAATTGCTGCTATTAAAACAGCTATTGGTCTTGCCGTCGAGCATGGCTGAATAACGTTAATCTGCACTGATAGTTTAGGAGCAACTAAAGCCTTAACCAAAAATCACAATGGCGTCTATGATGATATATTGAAACTGCAAAATGAAACACAAGAAATTTTAATACTATGGATTCCCTCCCACATTGGAATTTCAGGAAATGAAAGTGCAGACTGTGGTGCCAAAAATGCTTTAAATTTACCGCATATTATGGAAACACCATGCTTCCCAAAAGCCATAAGTAATCCTTTTAAAATTTCTCAACAACAACAGAATCCAGTTACCACCAGACTTAAATACAACAAATATTTATCCAGATCACAATGTATCATGCTGGCCCGCCTAAGAGTGGGAAAATGCACTTTTAATTCAAAGCATTACTATGAAAAAACTGATCCCCCTAAATGCCTCAATTGCGATGTAATCCTTACTATTTCCCACATGCTAACAATCTGCCCGTCTTCTAAAAAAGACGAAGCACTGGAGGAAATTCTAGATTGTACAAAGTGTAACAACATATAAAAAATCTGGAGTTGTCTACAACAACACTGCATTCAAGATGTTTAGGAACATTTTGTTAAAATCTTTTCAACATTTTTTTTTTCATGCTTCAAAATTAATTCTTTGCTTTAAACTTTATTTTTTATGATAAATTTTTGCCTAAAACCCTAATTCATTCACTTCAGAAAAATATTTATTTCATGTTCATGTCAATAAATTACATTTCAATATGAGCGCTTATGGTCTAGCTACCGGCCCCTTTTGTACATATTTTATAAATTAATTTGTAAAATATATTGTTAATAAATAAATTAATTTTTAAACATTGTTCAAATAGCCTAAAGGAATTTACAAACCAACTGGAGAAAGGCAAGTATAATCGCTGTTGAAGTATAAATTTATTTTAAAGGTGATTTTTTCTGATGAGAAAAAGTTCAGTATTGATGGTCTAGATGGTTTTAACAGCTATTAGAGAGGCCTCCTTAAGGAACCACGATATTTGTTAAAATAAATTTCGGAGACGGATCCTTAATGGTTTGGGGGCGATTTTTGTTTCGACGGTATGGTTGATTTGACATTTCCAAGTGAAATCTAAATTTGAGGTGAATTTAAAATAATATTTACCTCTTAGCGTCTGCTGAAAAAATATGAACTTATATTTTATATACCAAACGCTACTCTGAACTTATTATACATCAATTTGTATGGCAAGACTAAAGGTATCTTAACATTTTCACTTATAACTTTTGAACTACTGGACCGATTTAGCTTATTTTCATAAATAAACTTTTTGGGAAAATGTGCATCAATCTATGTAAAAAATCTGTGTGTATTGCGATTTCGCGCCGTGGTCGGCATTTCAACAGACAGGTGGTCAGATAGACAGACAGACATCACTAAATGGTTTTAAAATTGAATAAGGATCAATTATATATATACTTTATTGAATCTTAGATCTATATTTCGATGTGTCACAAACAGAATGACAAACTGATACATATCTTCATCACAGTCTCTGATGATTTCTTAGATTTCACAATCAATTGCTTCTTGAAGTGTAAATGAGATGGGGAGTTTTAATATTTTTCATTTTACTTTTAAGTTGTATGCCTTTTTAAAAATCGGTATTCACTGAAATTCCAAGGCCAATTAAAAATTCCCAAGTGTGATAAGTACATACATTATGAGAAAAAGCTAAAATTAATTTCATATATTTACTAGAATTTTTATTACATTTTGTTCGTTGCATGTGATAAAAATAAAAACTAATATTTTCAGATTTATTTTTACTCTCTCATCATGTTTATCATTGCAAAATATTTATTTTATTCTTTTTTCCATCACGCACAGTTTTTAATTAATACACATTCATTAATCAAAGTCAGCACAGAAACTCAAGTAAATTAGGTTGGTACTTTTCGAAATATTGCAGTTGCAAATTAGTAGAAAAAAAGCAGCATCAGATTTTATTAAAAATTTTGATCTGTATAATGATGTAATTAATATATAACCTCTTATAAATTTTATTATTTGAGAGTATTTTTCTTAAATCAAAATTTTTAAAATCACATTCTTGAAACTTTTTTGATAATTAAATTTTTTTGTGCAAATTTTTTTTTTTTTAATTGAAGATTAAAAAAATCATCTAAACAATTATTCAGGAATGACAAGGGAGGTATCCCGAACTGAAGTCGGAGATTTAAATGAACTTTGGATATGTTGTAACGGAGAAAAATATACACGTATTTTTTTTTTTAGCTTCAAAATTCCACGTTTAAGTGTTAAGTTTTTGAATGAAAACATGTCTCTATTTTACGCAGGGTTAAAGTACTCATGCAAACAGTACTCAAGAACCCAGTGTTGGCACATTTTTGAATTATCTGAAATATGGGGGAAAAGACGCATAAAAACCAAACGGTTTCGAATATCAAAAATAGTGTAGACACCTCCTCGATTAAATTAAATAGGCATTGTTATGCATTATTTCTGGCTTAATACATCTAAAATTCCTTAATAAAACGCCAGATTTAATGGCACTCAAAACACTTTTTTTAAATAACAAAAATACATGAAAGTCTTTGGGCATAATTTGAACACCGGTGATCTTGTCTTCAATAAACCTTTCATTTGTTACCAAATTTGTCTATAGTTGTTTTTAATAAAATGAAATAAACCAAAAAAAATGTAAAATGGGGTAATTTTTGACCCCATTTAGTAACACCTAAACATGAAATTGGGAAGCTAAAAAAAAAACACGGTCCCTTAATTTTATATTCTTTACAACATATCCGATGTTCATTAAGATTTGCTGGTCAGGGTGGGGATACCTACCTCGTGAGTACTGAGAGCCCATTACTGAGATTTTGCTGGGTTATCTATACCGCTGGGTATCACATACACTGCGTATGAGTTATATGAAATTTACGTCTAGGGTTATATGCATTGAGACAATTCTCTGCATGATATTAATGAATTTCTGCATTAAATCTATGAAGTGTCACTGGAGCTCGTCCATTGAAACTTTTCCTTAAATTAACCGATTTTTAAAATTTTTCGGAAAAATATTGTTGTTTTTGAACATTTTTTAAAATTTCCATATAGCAACCCTGATGATACAATTTTTATAAGTTTAGTAGTATTTAAATAAAAACCTTCCATAACACAGGTCAACAGCAAAAAAAGGCTTGACTAACCACTATATAGATTTGATGCATCATGGCTGCCTAAGTACAAAAATGGTAAAATTTTTCAATTCTATGGATAATTTTTTTTTAAAATTGACAATATTTTGAGCCATTTCTCCACTTATGTTGTCATAACTCAAAAACAACTAGTCCGATTTTGTCAAATTAAATTTACAAAAATTAAGGTTTACAATATCTTTAAAGAACTGTACAAATTTTTTAATGCGATCAATAGTTTCAAAGTTATGAAACAAATTGTTAGCAAAAAAAAAAAAATTTGAAAAACAAAAATCTGGAAAAAATCGAAAACTGCAAAAAATATTACTTTTTATTTTTTTGTAGTAAAGCTACATATCATGCGAATTAAACTAGATATGGATCATAAAAATCGATGCATGCTTTACATTTTTATTTACAATTAATTGAAGGTATCGCATATTTACAAGCACTGTAGAAAATTGTACCTACTATATAATGAAAATGCAGAACATAAAAACTCAGGTGCATTTTACGACACGCATTTTGGCAAAACCCCTTTGGGAAAAACCTCTATGACATTTTTATGATTCTAATAATTAAAAAAAAATAAGTAATAAACAAAAGATTGTTTAATTTTTACGATTGCGGTAGGATAGTAATAAAACGCTCATAAATGTGCGTGTACGCTGAAGTGCTCTTATTTTCCGTTAGCTACCTGTAACGGATAATTTTTTTTTTCATAAAAGTCCTTAATGTTTTTTAGGATTCTTGGGAATAATAAAAAATTTACAGCACACACAAACTGTATCCACACAAAGGGTTATCCCAAATTATAGTATCAGTATTTATAAGATCTCCTTGACCCTTTTTATTTCATTCAAGAAGTGTTTGCGATAACGCAAACATCATTTAATACCTACACAAAAATTAGAGTCATACAGCTTAGAAGTTAAAAACAATTTTCAAATATTAATAAAAATGAGCCAGAAAGCCAGAACATTTTTATGTAAAAACGATCCAGATTTATTTTGTTATGTGTGCGGCCAATATATCACCGGGAAAAACGGAAGTGCTTCTTAACTTCATTGCAAAAGTCATATCAAGATTGCTATAATATCTATCCGCACAATTTGAACCAGCATTGGACACCGAGTACTATATGCATTCCATGTCGATTGAATTTATCTATGAAGTCTTCTAACGTAAAGTAAGTATAAATTAATAGATTTGGAATATTTTATAATTACAATATTTCTTAATTAAAATTTGAATTCTTCATATTCCTGATTTCAATTTTTTTTTTCATTTTACAGACGACACTTGGAAATTTTGAAGCCTATGCTATGGAGAGAAACAGCGAACCACGCATCCGAGTGTTATTTTTGTTTAAGTACAAAAAGCATATTTGATGGCCCACAAATTCGCAAATTGGTGAACGATACTGAATTTGGCAGTTCAATGTCAGAAATTGAGAAGAATGCATGGGATTCGTTTGTATGGGTTATTCAAAATTTCTTAGGAAATAACAAGGGTGATGATTACGTTGCGCACGTTGAAGAGATGTTAACTCACTTCCAGAATCTTGGATGCAACATGAGCATCAAATTACACTACCTGCACAGTCACTTAGATCGTTTTCCTGAAAATCTAGGAGACTTGAGTGAAGAACAGGGCGAACGATTCCACCAAGATATCCGGACAATGGAGGAACGATACCAGGGTCGCTGGGATGCACACATGATGGCTGATTTTTGCTGGAGTATTCAGAGTAACACTTCGTTATTCAACAATAGTAGAAAATCGACTAAAAGAAAATTTCAGAGTTTGTAGTTTATAATACATATTTATTTATTTATTTTCTTGTTTTATTTATTATAATAAATGTGAATAATAAAATATAAATTTTCTACTATTTAATTTATTTATTTATTTACATTTAAGCTCATCCAACACAAATGTCTTTCCGAAGAATAGAATCAGTATATTCTAGGTAGGGTTTTGCCAAAAAATACACGAATGTTACTATGTAATGCATTTTTGATGTGAAAATTTGTACATAGCATGGGGAAAATGTTTTCAAAATTCAATCAATCGAAAGAAGAACATTAACTACTCAATTTTATGTATATCAGACAAAAAACTAAAATTTGGTGAAAATGAGCGAATTCACTTAATTGTGAATAAATTCGAAAAAAATCAATCGATTTTTATGATCGATATCTCATTTTGTTCCTATTACATGTGGCTTTGCGATAAAACAATAAATCTGAACGATTTTTGCCGTTTTCGATTTTTTATGATTTTTTTTAACCAAAAAAATTTGCTATTTTCACGTAAAAAAAATATTTTTTCCCTCAATTTTTTATTATAACTCCAAAACTACTGAGCCGATTGAAACGCAATATATTAACGGATTAAAGGCTATGTAAATTTCAGTTTTTCTAAATTTATTTGAATAATATCGGACTAATTTTTTTTTAGTTATCATTAATTATGTGGAGACACGTCTAAAAAAATTTATAATTTTAATTAAAAATTTTTTAAAAAAAAACCTCTCCATAGAATTTCAAAATTGAACCATATTTGTACTACTGGGACCACAATACATCAAAATTGTATAGTGGTTTTCAAAGCCCCTAAAATTTTTTCAAAATTGTTGCCTTGTGTAATTTATATTTTGAGTGAAAACGGAATGAATTTTATATATTTTAGACTTTTTGTATTTGAAAATTTCATCGTTCAATTGGTCAGATTTTTCAAAATTATATACAATCGATGAAATAATTTCTGGCAGAAAAATACATTTTCATATTTTTTCATCAACATAACTATCAAAAATATAAGAGTAAAGTCTTTTTTATATTTTTTAATAATTTTTGAAAAAAGTTCCGTCAAAAAGGTCAAATACAAATTTTTTAAGATAATTATTTGGCAACTCTGTATGACAATTTTTCACAATGTTTTCATTCGCGATTATAACCAAGATGTGGAATAGTTTTAGGGTTTTTAAATCACTTAATTATTTTATTTCCCGTTAAAAAAAAGGCGGATTCAATTTACTGGGTCGAAAAAGAATACTGTGTCGAAAATAAGTTAATAAACTTGCTCCATTTTACCACATAAGATTCGTTTAAAATTTTTAAATTTGTGCGCACCGGTAGGCTAGTTGGTAGCGTGCTGGCTTATCAGTGCGGGGGTCGTGGGTTCGATTCCCACCAGAGGCACTGGTCTGTTTTCGCTACAACGCTCCGAAGGCCATATTAGCTAGTGCTCGGTTAGGGTAATAGGATATAATTTGTAATTATATGATCATTAATTAATAAAATAAAAAAATAAAAATAAAATTTTGAATTTTCTTTAATTTACAGTGAAAAATAAGCATAACCCTATTAAATATCTACACAAAGTATAAGTATGGTCACAGCAAGAATATGAACACGAATCAACGGACACAAAATCAAAGTGTTGAAAGTAACATTAAAATAGAATACCAACAATATACATATGTATTAGTTAAATGAAATAAACAACCGCAATTATAAGTTATTTTTAAAACAGTTTTTAATGACGACGAGTTCTGGATTTAAAACTTTATTTTTTTTTTGTAAATGTGTTATAAACAGTTGCAAGTTAAAAAAGTGAAAAGTGCTTCAATTCAATTCAATTTATTAAAAAACATATTTCAATGAGTGACAATTATATACATTAAACTCAATTTTCTACCCCCTAACATGATTTTTGACCTCTATCATGTATCCAAATTTATTAAAATCGGAGTGAACCCAACGGTATAGATTACCCAGCTAAATTTAAGTAATGGGCTCTCATTACCAGTATGTAAATAAAAAGCGGTAGAATTACGGCCAACCGCACATAATTCGGCATCAAAACTCATTATATTTGTTCGACAAGGTCAGGTTTGTATGTAGTTTTACATATTTGCTTCACCAAAAAACGTACAAAATTTGTACACTCGCTTACCCGCTGCATTAAAAAGAAATAAAAAATAAGTGGTTACCAAAATCACCTTTTTTCGACGGCCAAAAAACCTTCGCTTTGAAACTGATCTTTTTTAATAAACCTATGTGGGCTGATTCAAAATCTAACAACAATTGTTTTTTTTTTTTTTTTTTTTTTTTTATTGCAAGCCAGTTGACACCAATTTTTTTAGTTTTATCCGAATAAATTGAATGCATTCCAGTGTAGAAAAGCATTAAATACGAACAATAACCACTATTAATTCGTATACCAAGAATTTTTGTGAAAATGCAGCGTTCAAGTCTACATTTTTTACGAAACAATATTAACTACACCATAAGTTTTGTATCTTCTGAAAGATTATTTTATTGGCTTTAAATTCATAAAAAAATAACTTCACATATTATTAGAAATTTTTTTTGAAAAAATTGAATAAAACGAAAGTTCTTTATTTTTTATAAAGAAATTTGACCACTATTAATTCATACAGGTGAACATTTTATTGTCTAAAACTGTGTAACGCTCCCTTTGCTTTTTAAAACAGCTTCTACTCGCCGTGGCAATGTATTTATCAAGTTTTGACAATCTTCAGGGGTTATGGAGTCCCTTACGGACCGAATTAGATTTTCTTGCAATATATTGATATATTTTTCCGCATTTACGATTCCACTAATGAAGTAAAGCTGACCGACACCCTTTAAGGACATATAGCCCCACACCATAATTCTAGCTGGAAACTTAACAGTACGCTTTAAACTGTCTTTATTATATGCCTCTGTGCTTTTGCGAATCACCCTTTTTTTGGCAGCACCGACGCATACGTCAAACTTTGATTCGTCGCTAAAAATAATGGTGTCCCATTAACTTTGTACCCAAGAACGTCTTTCCATTGCCCACAACAAACGTTTTTTCATTTGAAGTGCAGTAAGTAAGGGTTTTTCTTTGGTTCAGTTTCAATAAATATTTTTCACAATACCAAGTTATTGTTTCACTTACTTTATAAAAACCATAACCTATTTCTTTCATTTTCTGACGCGTCCATTCACGTTTTACGGGTTTTCCGATTGTTTCGGACCACTTTGAAGCTATGTCTCTAACAGTGCTTCGACGATTTTTTTTAATTATAGCCGCTCATGCTCCTTTATCGCGAAACGTTATTTTGGAGACCCGGCCTCTATTCGCAACGTTATTGCTGTAATTCCCATTTTTTTGGTATTTCAGAACAATACTTTGTATTGTAGATATGGGGAGCTTAAGCCATATATTTCGATATTTCGCCATAACTCTTTCCCGATTTGAATTTGTCGTTAATTAGTAATCGGATTTCTTCACAAATTGGCTTACCACGTGCCATCATTTAAAAAGTAATTAAAATTAACATAAAACAACATGAAAACGAAAGATTTTTTCTTCCACTGACATTTGTTTATTCTAATATAACGGTACATTTGTATAATTTGTTTATATTTACATTTTTATAGTTGTTTCCAGCTGATTTTTACACTGAACGAATTAATAATGGTCAAATTAATATTTACAAATAATAAACTACTTTAGATTAATTTGCGTTTTCAAAATATTTTTTATGAAATGTGAATACATTTTTTAATTAATATCAAGAACACAAAATTAACTTTTAGAAAAGTTCAACTTTGTTAGCGTAGTTAACATTATTTCATTATAAAAGTGGCCATTTGTGTTGTACAGTCAAACAATATTTGGTGTAAGAATTAATAGTGGTTAGGTCTCGTATAAGTGGTTATATAAGTACATATTTGGTAATGGCAAGTACATACAGTTGTCATAGCAAATCTTATTACTTTTTATTTATTTATTTATTTAAGTCTATAGATACAATATCCTTACGGAATAGCATATACAAAATTAAGATATTTAAAATAAATCATTTAACAAAATTTTAAATTGGGAGTAAGAAACACTTATGTCTAACTTATTACAATAAATATTAAATAATCTCATAGATCTATTCGGTGGTTCATTTAATGCATATTCAGTTGAGTGTATATCAATATGAAAAAATTTACTTATATTTCTAAAACTTCTTGGTGGAACATATATTGAAATTAACTCTAATAGCTCAGGAGAATCAATAACACCACAAATAATACCATGTAAAAAAGTTAAACTAGCAATAATACGACGAGTTTCCAGAGTTTTTAAAGAAATAAACTCACATTTATCTGCATAAGAAGGCTAGAAAAAGAAGGAATGTTTAAATGATTCGGATAGTTAAAACATGGTAGGACAAACTTGACAAACTTTCTTTGAATTCTCTCAATACGACCATTAGGACTCCAAATAAATGAAGAACGAAATATAAACAACATTCTTCGTTATGTGATCAAAACATTTATCCAAATTACGTCGAATAAATGCTAAAAGCGAATAAGCTTTTGGTACAATAAAATTTAAATGACTTGTGAATGATAATTTAATATCTTTGTGCGCCCCGGTAGGCTAGTTGGTAGCGTGCTGGCTTATCAGTGCGGGGGTCGTGGGTTCGATTCCCACCAGAGGCACTGGTCTGTTTTCGCTACAACGCGCCGAAGGCCATAGTAGCTAGTGCTCGGTTAGGGTAATAGTATATAATTTGTAATTATATGATTATTAATTAAAAAAAAAAAAAAAAAAAAAAAAAAAAATTTAATATCAAAAACTACACCAAGGCCCAAAATTTCATCAACAGATGACAATACATTACCAAACATTCTGTAATCAGAAATTATAATATTTCGACGTCTATGAAAAGACGTACTGTAACATTTATAAATATTAAAGGGTAGACCATTACAATTTGACCAATGAACTAGTCCTCCTGAAGGTCGAAAACGTCCCTTACAGAAAAAATTGGCTTGGAAATTTTGAGATCATCAGCATACATTAAAAATTTTGAATTTTTAAAGCAACCGCTAATGTCATTTAAAAAATATATATACATTTATATGGGGATGTCGCGTCAAATAATTACATATCCTTACTACAAATAAAAAAAAAATATGTGGTTACCTATATTCTTTCCAGTATGGACAAAATCTAAAAATTAATTAAAAAAAAGACAAAAAAAAAAAATAAAAAATGTGCCCACACAGGATTAGAACCCGGGCCTCCAGATTGTTAGTCAACCGCTCTACCATCTGAGTTATCTCGAATTGTTGGAAAGTACTTGATAGACTTAAATGACGACTGACAAATTCAAATTTTTGTTATATCACTAATAATGCAAAATTTAACTCTTATTCAACTTGCATGTGAGTGTTCTTGGTATCCTGAAATCCTGATAGTTATATGGAAATATTTATTAAAATTATGATGTTATGCGCAAAAATATTTCCTTTGTACGATACTTTCACAATAACTATTATTTTGTTGCTATTCCATTTGAATGCAACTTAGGTTTTACATTTAACGATCCAAGTATGTACACACAGAGAAAAATTTAGCTATTTGCCAACTGAAATTTGGTTACTACGACTTAAATTCGGTTATTACGAATTTCAATCGGTTGGTACAACTGAACATTAGTTTTCACAACAAAGTTCGATTGATTCAACTAAATCTTAGTTACAACACCTAAAATATTCAGCAATCTAATGTAAATATCGTTGTGCTAACTGAATTTATAAGCTGTTACTATTAAAATACACTTTTCAATTCGGTTAGCACTTTATTTCTCTCTGTGTATATACCCAATTAGGAATACCGAAGAAAATATCAAATCGAAAATAAAATATATTCATTAGACTTCAATTTTATTACTACATAGTATTGCATAAATTGCTATAGATTCTTATGTGAAATAAATTTTTAAAACACATTTTCGTAAAAAGGTTTTTCAAATGTTCATTTTATATACAAATTGTGTATATGGTAGATATGATTCATGGTCTTGTAACGTAGATTATATCTGCGTTTTCCAATCGAAATTTATGAATAAGGCTTTGACACCCAACAATATCAACAGTTTTCATCCGAATCTATAAATATTACAAAAAAAAAACAATTTTTCACAGTTATTGTAAAAAATTAATATACAATTTTTTTTTTGTTACTATTGAGAATTGTAATACTACAGAGGAGTACATTTTTATTTTACTTTGAATGCCATGTTAATTTTTTCTTTTAAGCCTTTATGCCAGCACCAACATAACAAATATTACTTTTATTGTTCATGATGTTATTGTTAAAAAGATATATGAATCATATATTTTGAAAGTGATATGAGTCCAATTGTTTTTAAATTGAGATATTAGAATTTTTACATGCATTTGTTATCACATAGTTCCATTTTTTATGTAGCGAAAAACTTTTAATATATGTTGCGAAATTACCTGTATTTTAAAAGCAACTGGACTCATACCATTTTTAAAATTAACATTTTTTTATCATTTTGTTATTTTCAGTTGGACTCAACTTTACTTTTTTGTTTGATATATTTTATTAACTGAAATTTTAAAGTTCGCTGATTCAACCAAAATGAATACAATTACCAACCAATTTATTATTTTATAAGTTTTGTGATGTAATTTTGATCCACTATGTATTAGGTGTATTAAATTTCTGAAATCCGAAAATTCCTAAGAGGATTCTTATTTTTTGTATCTGTCTGATAAAAAAATTTAAAAATTAGCTCGCCCCAGCTAAAATCTTTTGCAATGTTTTGCGAAAAAATCGATAATTTTTAACAAAAATGCTTCTAGAAATATTTAAAAATTCGTTTTTTTTCACAACAAATCGACATTGCATAACAAATAAGAGAATTTTTCATAAAAAAGCTAAAATTTTGTATATTTAGAAAGGTTGAGGTTAAAAAGAAGAATAAACGTTTTACTCTAAATATTATAAACACTATTGCTTTTCAAATCAGACTAGACTATTTTCTGCGTTTTTTTTAATGGACTGGCTTCATCAGTGATTTTTCATTTAAATTGTGTTATTATTTGTGTCTTATAATTGTCAAATTGTCTCTATATGATACATTTTTTCAAAACAATCTGCCGACCGTAAGAATCGAACCTGAGTTTCTTCTTACATTAGAAACGTAACAATACCAAGTCATGACCGCTTAACGATCACACCCATTTATGGTACGAATGCAATGCAGCTAAATTGTTTCCTAAATTTTTGCGAATTCCAACTTTTAGCTCGGCTATTTGTCACAAAAATGTTTCTAGCATTATTTTAGTACTTTCGGATACGAAAAAAATTCCAATATTCTTGTTTATTAAAGTTTTTTTTTGCTATTAACAAAAAAAATTATAACTCATACACACAAAAAAAAAAAACTATATGTAATATTGCCTAAAACTAAATAAAACCATTTTTTTTCTGGGTGTGCCTTGGCATGTTTTATATACCACCGGATGAGCCTTTCATATTTTACTACTACTGTATACGAATGAACACATATAAAATAACCACTCGATTTCCTACATCCTTTCTGATTTCAACTAAGCTTGGTATAGAAGATGTACAATATATAACTATAACCTCATCCAAATATAGGATCTGGAAATATCGCATTTCAAAATATGAAAAATATTCGAAAATGTTCAAAAGGTAGTCGTACATAATATTCCATTTATTTATTAGTGAGCGTTGTGGTGTAGTGGTTAGCGCGTTGGACTGTTACACAGATGGTCCCGGGTTCGATGCCCGGTGACGACAACATCAATTTAGAAAAGTAATATGTATGCGTTTTCTATCACTTATATGTATCGCTGCGCCAAGCTTCGGTGTTCCCATAGCACTTAACCCCACCGAAGTAAAATAATGAATCAGGGCTATGAAACAAAAAGCTTCAATCAATTCGCCAACTCATTTTAAAGCTACTTAAATTGTGGTTTTTCTAATGAACACAAACTATGCATTGTTTTCAAAAATTGCGGTTCAAAAAGTTATATTTCAAAAAATCGTTTTTAATTAAAAAAAAAAAAAAAAAAATATGTTAATTATAAATAACTTCCCCAGCCATGCCCAAATCCCTATGTGGAAGCCTTACGGTATTCTCAGTAATGAACAAAAATGAGAAAACATTTAATTAAAATGCCGATAACTCAAAAATATGCAGGAATACCACATATGGATTTGGTTACGGTATAGACGAATAATTTATTAATAATATATATCTTTTAAAAGATTTGAGAAAACCAAAATTTTTTTTTTAAAAAACACCGTTTTGAACTATCGATTTTGAGATAAATGCATTTAGCAGTTAAAAAGGGAATTATTTTTGTAAACAAAAAAATTTGTTTTTGCTTATTTTATTTAAATTATTAAGTTCAACTACTTTTGTTAAATTTTTGATTTTTTTTTTCATATTTTTAAAAGCCGTCATATGACACCTGCTTTCCATACCAAGTTTGAATAAAATAGAAGGGGGTAGAGGTTGAAAATTGGATATTTTTGATGGTTTTATATGGAATGAGTCATACGTTGTCGTTGTTTGAAGAACAAAATTCTTTGAAAAAGGTCTTTATTTAAAACCGGTCCAGCTCCCGAGATCTTAATGCTAGACACAAAATATTTTGGAAATCATCATAAAACAAACCAAGATACATCTTAAGAGGTGGACAAAAACGATCATTTTCCTCCATATAAGGTGAGTCGGTCTACTGTAAATACTACTCAACTCAAAATTTTTCATTTTTCAGAAATCGAAAAAAAAACATTTGCAACTTTATATCAATTGAAACATAAAGAAAGATATAACTTTTTTTTAGCAACAGTTAACAACAACAAAATAACTGATATTTTTTTAATAGATAAACAAGTATATTGTGCATAGTTTAAGCATATAAAACCGAAAAATTAAAATTTTGGGTTGAGTCACTTTTGAACTGGGTGTGCGATATGTTTGTATATTTTCAATGAGTATATCATAGCGTATGATTAATATTATTTAATAGTTAATATAAGTTTTAATATATGGGAATACTAGACGTATGAGTGATATTTATTATATAGAAAAAAGCTATGAAATAATGCTAGACGTATGAGCGATATTAATTTTATAAAAAAATGTATAAAAAGAACTGTCGTACTACAAATATTATAAATATGAATTCTAGTTATTTTCAGTACAGTCAAAATAAATTTCTTATATTGAATACAGGAAGGTAGCTAGATATTACAAGACTGTTATGAGCTCAAATTAAACTTAACGTACACTCATAATAATCTATAGGTAAAATACACGAAAACCGTTGTTCATTTTACGAAAGTTTTGGTTATTTTGACATTACGAAAAAATTTGTAGAATATACAAATCACATTTCGTAAAAACTTTTTTTAAATAAAAATGTGGTGCATACCTTACGGGTTTATTTTGGAATTAAAAAAAAAAAATGTAATGGTGCCACACCAGAATCGAACTCACGATTTCAGTGACGTCCTGCTGTGTTGAAGTAGACCCCTCTACCATTTGCACCAAAGTAGCTGATGCAATACAACAAACTAAAAAGGAACTTAAGTCGAAAATATTATGAAATTTTTATGAAAACTAGAAAAATATGCTACAAATATTTAATAAAAAAGGTAAAATGGCAATTAAATATATTTATTATGTTTATTGAACTAAATAAAATAATATAATTTTTTTATAAATATATCAAATAATATATTAAAAAACAAAATAAAAAAATAATAAAATAATAATAATAAAAAACTTAAATAACAATTTCAAACTAATTGCATTTTATTATTAAATATTTTATCTTTTTAAATATTTGTTTTATCGAATTTCATACTAAACCCATCAAATAAAGTGGAAGTAGTGTTTTCGGGTCCTCTTTAACTTGGTTTAGGATCCTCTTTATTAAACAAAATACAAAATATCCATTTATATCAAAACATAAAAATAGTAATAATGAAATAAAGAAATAAAACATAGAAATTTAAAAAACATTAATAAACAAAAAAAAAACATAAAAACATAAAAACTAAAAAAAAAAAAAAAAAAAAAAATTGTCCTGGCCAGGAGTTGAACTCGCAACCTTCTGATTGCAAATCCGACCTCTAACCACATCAACATCCATATGTAATATTTGTAACATTACAAATTTTTGTACAATGTACTAAAAAAATATTACGAAATCATGTTTGTATTTTTTACGAAATTTGTAAATTTATATAATTTGTTTTATACAAAAGTTTTGTAATATAAACAAAATGATTGTACATTCTACGAAAAAAAATTTACGAAAAATATATTTGTATTTTTAAGCATGGATTATTATGAGTGTACAGGTAAATCTTTTTTTATATGATTAACAATTGAAAATTTTTATGTCACACTAACATTTTTTGAGTTTGATATTTTATATTGTGATGTTCATTTAAGATAAGTTTAATAGATATCTTCAATGAAAATTTTCAAGTTTCGATATTAAAATTTTGAGTAGGATGTTATGGATTTCAAAAAAAAAAAACTCGCTTTTCCACAACTTAACAATTTTTTTTACATGAGGCAATATTTTGTTTTGTTTAATCCCATAGATTAATTTAATTCTGGCAATCCAATTATATATTACCCTTCAATTAAGTCCGCCATGAAGATTCGCTCTAAGTATATAACTATTTTTTCAAGATATGTTTTCTATAAAAATAAAATAATTAAATTTCGCAAAATTCTTTAAAAAAATGTTTGTATTAAAAAATTTTAAAATGTTTTTCTTACTTGGAGGTGCTTTTTACAACGAAACTCAGTTCACGCAATATGTTAACCAATTTGAAATATAATTGTAAATGTCAGACGCGAAAAACATTAATTTTCGAAATGCTAATTCCTTATGAGTTTGGTGCGCTGACATCAACTTGGTATACCTCAAAATGAATAAAATTACATAATTTTTTTTAACAACTGTTCTCAAAACTCACCAGGTAGAAAGTGCAAGCCATACAAAAAAAAAAATAGTACTGGCAAACCACGGCTATTTTTTGAAAACACACCGTTTTAAAAGTTATGAAAAGTACAACTAATGTTGTACTAGGAAAAAACGTTTTTGATTGCAAAGCACATGATTTGCCAGTACCACCCGTAAAATTCCTTACCAATTTTGTTTTTACCAATATTACAACAGTTTAAAAGCATTTATTTTTTTTTTTATTTTATTATATTTCACACATTTCACTATGACGGATAAGACTAAGACCAAACTGTACATAGTATGATATAATATATTGTACACTCAAATAAAAAAGTCTGTAAAATTTACTGAAAAAAATTTAACTGTTACAGAAAATTTTCTAATATTAAGCTAGCAGATCGTTTTGTTAATTATAGCAATACGTGACTGTAACTTTAAATTCGACATTGATGACTATGGTTAAGCCCTAAGATTTGGTTATTTTGTAATAATTTATCAGGCCCAAATGATACGAGACCGCCTCAAATGAATTTATTTCAAAGTTTTGGTTAGTTCTATTAAAAAAAAAACATTATGTCATTTGTAATATTGAGCGTTTAACTTCAGCGTATACATTTTTAGTTCAAAATCTAGGAAAAAAAATCAAAAAATTACACTAAACAAACTTTTTTTTGCATATCGAGAAAAAATCGAAAAAATTTCATTGATTTAATGAATCTTTTTTAAGAAATTATGAAAAAATCGCAAAAACATTTTACGAAAAAATTAAAAATATTAATGAATTTTCATTAAGTTAATAAAAATTTTCATTAAAACAATGAATCCATTTCAATGAAATCGATTCATTAATTCAGTGTAAAGTTACTACAAAAGATTTATCAATCATACGCCATTTGGCATTGTTATCTCGTGATGAAAAAATACAGCTTGGAAAATCGTTAAAAAGTTAAATATATATATAGAAAATAGTATTAGAATATCGAGATATTGAGATTGTAGTTACCGAAGGAATTACATAAATGGAATTTACACTTTAAGTGCTAACGTGCAATCGTTGTAAAATAACTTTGTATAGATTTAACTTAAAAAATAATGCTATATTTCAACGACAATGCTTTATCTGTGAATTTATTCATACTGTTTGTTTGAAAGTCAGATTAAATATCTTAACCCATTATTAAAGAGGCCATATCTTGAAAAACAATAAAATTGGAAAATTTTCAAAAAAGTTTTATTAAAAGAAGTATTTGTTTTTTCATTATTCGTTTTATTCGATTAGTCGAAAAAATTCATTCAAATAATTCGTTATTCATGTTTTTAAAATTGTTCATTCGAATTTTCTTTCTGTTCCTTCGAATAATCGAATAATTTGTATCCGAGTTACAACCCTAATTGATACACATAAAAGGTCCGCCATCTAACGTTTTGTTTTTCAACTAGTGCTTATTTCGTGAATGGTAACACTTAGCTCATGACAGATTGTACTTTCAAATAAAAAAAGAAATTTGAGAAAGTATTCAGTAGTTTCTTTTATAGCATTTTCAAAAAAAAAAAAGTTATTTGGCGGACCCTTTATATTATTTCTTTTATATATGACTTTTGTTTAAGAACGAGAAAATAATAAACTGTCAATTACTGTCTAGAAAAGTACAATATCTTTACTGATTATCTTTAATTTTTGAAAAATATTAAACGAAATTTGCAGATGTCAGTATTATATCAGTTAAAAAAAGTTTTTTAAATACCTGTTATAGATAACACACAAAATATTTTGATATAATATTTTTTTTTTTGCAAGCGATTTGATTTTGAAAACATAAATTTGCTTACAGCTTCGTGAATTGTTAAACTAAATTTCCAACCAAATTTCAACATAATGAGGTTACAGTGTTTATTGCTGTCACAACAGTTTGGTTTTTGTATCCAATTTACAACGTATTTTTTGAGCTAAAAAAAAAGAAAGAAAAATGATGTGAAAGTAACCTTCATTTTGTACTTACCCATACATTATCTAAAGGGCAACTGTGCGTAAATACTCTCATAATATACGTGAACGCAATAAATGTCAAAAATGTTTAATATACGAGTACTTTAATTCTCTCTTCTGCTAAAAACTAATTCACCAAAGAAAACCAAAAAAAAAGGTTTAAATTGAGACATTAAGGACCCATTAAACCCTTAAATAAAAACCAATAAACAACAGCAACACACAAGTATAAAACAAACTTAAATTCCTTTAAAATAAAATCGAAAAAAAACAAGAAAAAGTACCTAAATCTAAGAAAAATGTTTAATAAAACTGGTTGAAATGGAAAAAGTTTCAAAATGTAAAAGAATTTGCCCTTTAGCCTAATACAAATACAATCGTACACATACAAATACACACATACACACAAATATAATCCCTCTGACAATAAAATACATGCAAATTACTATAGAAATTAAAATAAGAAATTCCTATTTAAATTCAAACTAAATTTACGGCAAAAAAGTCACGTTTGATTAACATCAATACCATGGAGTTTTTATAAGAGGAGTCCTTAAAGCTATCAAACACAACATCAAACTATAAAGAGAAATTGCGGTTGAGATGGCAACACACTTTTTCTATGAAACCAATATGCGATTTTTGGACAAGCATGGGTTTTGTTTGCTTCCTTTCCTAAAAATAATTTTAAATGAAATTTGGTGCTAATCGAATAAAGAAAAGTCGTGCCGGAAATCTATTAAACATGAAAGCTATGCTTATCAGGCATATCACAGAAAAGTATTTGGAATATTTTCCCCCCTTTTTTCAACAACAGCCATACATAAATCGCTGCGAAAACGAAAATTTTTTTATCATTCATTTTCTGTTGTTAACGCGTTGGACTGTTACACAGATGATCCCGGGTTCAATTCCCGGTGACGACAACAACAATTTAGAAAAAATAATATATATATTATTTCTATCCCTGATATGTATCGCAGCGCCCACCTTCGGTGTTCCCATAGCACTTAACCCCACCGAAGTAAAATAATGAATCAGGGCTATGAATTAAAAAGCTTCAATAAGTTCGTCAAGCAACAACTGTTCGTCAAGCAACAACTGTTCTAAGACTTATCATCTCGCGCATTCACAGTATTGCCATGCTTGAAGCCCTTCTTCTTTCGCCACGTTTCACCTCTGTACTATCCCTTTTCCGAAGAAAGCAATACATTATTTAATACGATAAAAAAAAAAAAAAAAATATATGGGGAAAATTACCTTTTTTAGGCTTTTAGAAAAATTTTTTTAATGTCGTAATAATTTTTAATCTACATGGTAAATTAAGAGAATTATAAATATCCAAAATCGGTTGAGAGCTTTACCTTTTTTTGTTTTAATGCACCATTATCATTCAAGGTTGAAACAATCAGATTTAGGACATCGTCAACCTGTGGCCCGAGATGACCGCAGACTTATTTATTTCAATATTGCAAACTGTTGAATCTAAAGAAACGGGATTTGAAATATTAAGGGTTTTTTGAACATTAATTTTTTGACTAACTACTTTTGTCTATAATTGGAAGCATACTGGTAACCAGAAATTTTTTTATTTTTCGTAAGATGTTTAGTAATGATATATTATTAATTTGCCCAACAACCTCATATAAAAGTAATGAGATAAATGTAACTACAATTGAAAGTACTTGCCATTGCAAAATATATACTAATATAACCACTTACATGGTAATGCTTTTCTACACTAGATGACAATATTTCCGGTAAGACACGTTTTATGGTAAAAACAGTTACACATAAATATTTCCTCATTTAGCACTGTTATATTTATTTTCAAAGTTTAAGAGGGGAAGTTTGTCGGATTTATCACGTGTGAGTTAATCCGTTCTTTGGTAGCCCAATTTCAAGATACTTTTTAGACTAAAGGTACGTTAAACTAAAGTTACCGATATATTTTATTTCCCAGCCAAATTTGCTTTGCTGCTTACCTCTGAATCTTTTCCAGAACAACTTCTTTTACCACCAGCTGCTTAGAACTGGTTCTAGAACAGGTTCCAGGGAGTTAAAATGAAGGCTTCACTGGCCCGAAATCAGTTCTATAACTGTTTTTAGAACAAAACTATATAAAATCATTTCAAATTGCATCTAAATTAATCTAATATGATACAAATAGATGTGATTTGATACAATTTAATCGGGCCATTTTTCAGATGAAATTTTATATAATTAATTATGCGGTCATATTAAATTGGATAAAATTTTATAAAGCTTCCTATCAGTTTTTTTTAATCGAGCAGTTAATTTTCCGATTATTTCAATAGAAAAAATCATGCTTTACCCATAAATACTTATTTTTATCAATATTTTAAATGTAAAGTAATGATTTAAATTTTTTTTTGAAAATCTATTTTTAGACTCATTATTTTTTCACCTCTACTAAGTACATACATAACCACTTATGTTTGTCACTTATGTCACTTATGTTTTTATCTATCAAGTAAAAAATGTCGAGATAGTTTAGATGGTAAAGCGGTTTTTTTGCAATAAAAAAGCATTATTTTTTTCCATATTGGTAATCATATATGTAACCACATATTTTGATCATTATTTTGATCATATTTTAATTAACCCCATATAAATGTTATGAGACTTGTAATACAACTGTAAGTACTTGACATTACCAAATATGTACTTATATAACCACTTATGTGGCAATGCTGTTCTACACTATGTTGTAAATATATTGAATGATTACAAACGTAGTTTTTCAACTAGTTATAAAATCTCTGAAAGCTTTAGTTGTAGATCTATTGTTAAAATATATATTATAGAGCCGTTCCATAGAACCAGTTCACTGCGTAACAATTTCAAACAAAAATCATCGATACACAGAAAAAATTATCAACCTAAAATAAATAATTAAAGATTTAATTTGAACTAAATTTGTTTCTAAACAAATAATTAATTAAATCAATTAATATTTTAATTATAGACTGTAGGTTAAATAGAAAAGTTTCAGTACCAAATACATTTAAAGTTTACAAACACACACAAGCAGACACAGCAATTCCAAAAACACATGTGCAAGTATCATATTTTTTTTGTAGATAGTTATTTATAGCTTTTTTTTTAGTTTACAATTAAAGTTTTAATTGATATTATCATTTTCGTGATATGTACAAATTCAATTAAAATGTTAATTGATTCAATAAATTTTTTAATTGAAACCCTTTTTTAGTTTTTTCTGTGTAACAGAATGGATTCTAGATCCGTTCTACAGAAGTGGTAACTGTTCTTCAAGCGCTGCTTGGAATTGGTTCTATGTTTGGCAATTTTAAACAAAAATCATGGGTTACAACGCCAAACTAGAAACAGTACTTGAACTAGTTGTTCAACCCATACAAGTTTTGCTGGGTATGGTGAAAATTAATGTACTACATGAATCGATGTGTCTGACATTTAAAGAGGGTGACAATTAAAGAAGGTGACAATAATGGAGCTATTAGTGTAATATTTTTATAGAACACTGATTGTGAGAAAGTAATAAGAAGAAGGCTTACATTATAACATTTTCTGTACTAACATAAGCTTACACTGAGAGAATTTCCAGCACTCTATTAAAGATTTTTTAATAGAAGCCATAAAATTGCACTGGAAATTATCTGTTGAAACTTTTCATAAAACTAATATTAGTTTTCATAAATTTTTATGAAAAATATTGTTTTATTTATTGAAACGAAAAAGTTTCATTAAAACATCAGCATTTTATTCAATTTAAAAATTTTACTATAAATGTTAATTATTTCTCTTGCACTAAAATTCCCTCTGTGTACGATATATATATATATAGATTCCTGCGATTCCTAGTTGGAACATAGGGCCAGTACGATATACACTGAGAGAATTATTTTCTTAATATCAATAAATTCGTGCATTAGATCTTCTATGAAGTGTCATTTGAATTCGTTTATTGTCATTTCAATCCGTTTATTCGTGTAATTTGAATTCGTTAATTGTCATTGAATTTGTTTAAATTCGTTAATGGAAGTGTCATTTGAATTCGATTTTCATTATATTTTATGAATATTTTCTTTTTATTTATGAAAAATTTCATTCGCTAATAAAAAAGTTTAGTAAAAAATTGTTTCAAAAAAATTTCAAAGCTTTTTCATATAGTTTAAAAAGTCTTTCATTCGCTTCATAAATTCAGGTAACAATTTCATTAAAACTCGTCCAAGAAAATTTTCTCTGTGTACAACAAATAACGACATTTCTATACAACTTTTTAAACGACTACACATGTAGCTTGAGTATCTGATATTATTAAAAAAAAGTAAAAGGATTGCATTTATATAAAAACATACTTCAAATTTTCATGGTAATACAGTTACGGGCGGTTTTTTTTTTATATAAATCGAGAAAAATACTAAACTTTACTATGAGGCGTATAAGTGAACAGAGAAAAAAAAACTGAAATAAAAAATAGATATATAAAAAAATTCAGTTTAGTCTACGTGAGGTCATTTACCAAATGTTTTACCAATTTAAATAAAGTTAACACATTTCTATTTTCTTTTCTTCAGGCAAAACCCCAAACAAAATTTTTAGATCACATGATTCACAATACTACATCTATGTCAGTGTGTGTGTGTGTAACAAATATACATTCATGCATGAGAACATCACATATTTTAAGACGTGCTCAAAAAGCTTATTATTTAAATGTTTTATAGAAAAATAAAAACCTTAACTATTGGTAACAAATAGTTAAGTATTCATACTTGAATAAAAAAGGTCACATTGAAATAAAAAAAAAAAAGTATTTATATAATTTTTTAAAATTCCTATATCAAAAATTGTGATACAGTAATACAAAACGTGAATATGTATTAGGGTATTCAATAGGTTAATCGTTACTAGATTAATCGATGAATTTTAATCAAACAACTGTTCAAGTAATTTAAAATGGCCAATTTCGAATAACCAATAACACGAAAAATTTTGGTCGATTAATGGAGTTATGCCCGTAATTTCAAGCAATAGTTACCTACCGGTGCTTAGATACCTACCCGATTTTGTTCGTGTACACGGTAGGTATCTAAGCACCAGTAGGTATATATTGCTTGAAATTACGGCCATTAATTGAGTAAATCAAATTATGTTCTTTTTGAGTTTATATGTTACAAAAAAAAAATTTAAATTGATCTGGATTTTTTAAAAAATAATACTTTTTAAATATAAAACTACATTCACACGGAACCCCAAAATACTTATTTTGTTTTTTTTTTTTTTTAGTTTTCGACTTTCAAATTATATAGAAATTTTATATCGAAATGTTTTTAGGAGGTTCAATATGAACGTGTTATAAAATATAGAGCAATATGTTAGTCTCCGTGTTAATTTACATAGTGTATATGTGTAGTAGGGCTATAACTTTTTTACGTGGCACCCCGACATTTGGTAACTTTAGAGAAAAGACGTTCGGAACAGGGACCAATGCTGAAAATATCACGTTTTTAGTAAATTCTAAAGATATTTGGTAAATATAATTGAACAATTACATTTATTATTATACTGCTATAAATGGACGAAACTTTCAAAAAAACTTTAAGACCAAAAGGTATGATTTCCATAAATTAAGCGAAATTTTATCTAATTAGACCATTGGATTAGATAGATTGTATACATTTCTTGTGCAATATTCGAATAGTAATTACCTCATCATAATTTTTGAGTGTTACAGCTCTGATTGGGCCGTTCACTCTGTTCTTCAATTCGGATCTATATTCAACTTAAAGAAACATATTAAAAGTTTATGTAATTTATATGATTTTTGCTCTATATTTTTGCTGGGCATAGAGGGCCACGATTAAATATTATTTTTGATATTTGCAAAACTTCTAAAAGTTATATCTCTAATGTCTGCTTAAAGTCTAACTTTATAAAAACGAAAGAAAATAATGTAAAACCCCTCAATTTTATATAATTTTATAATTTTTTTTTTTAAATTTTTGTTTTAAATTTTGATAAAATACATTTCGGAACTTCTGATTTTGTATTTATTTTGTGTTTCATTATGAATGTTTAGAGACAAATTAATGAAATAAAACTATTGAAATTATTCGAGTTACTCGAGTAACTTAAAAATCTTACTCGGTTAATCGAGTAAGTTAAAAACCTTAAAATCGAGTTACTCGTTTACTCAAACAAAACCAAACCCGAGTAATTTGAAAACCCTAATATATATATATATTTAAAGAAATTAATCCGTTTTAAATAAAAATTTTATAGATAAGAATTAAGCCATAAATATTAAAACAAATTAGCTTCAATTTTGGTTTACGAAATTGCTTATGTAAAATTGATAAAAATTGTATAGCTCTTGATTATCCAGGAATATACAACAATTTTAAATCTACGCTGTTAGAAAAAAGTTAGTATAAAAATTAGTAAAGCCGTTAGTATTCTAAAAATTCTAAAAATTTTCGAAAAAAATTTAGGGTTCGCTGAAAAAAGAAACTGAACTGAAAGAATAGAACACAAATTTTTTTGGATTCATATTTAACATCGACAATTTGGGAAAAAAATATTTAGTTTTTATAAGATTGTAAAGCCTGAACTACATTAATTTTAGGCGATTTTCTTTACACACAGCATGCTTAGTTCCTAATTAGGTAAAATGTTAAAGGTAAAAAATCATTAAATTTTAAAAATATTAACCCTTGTTGACCGAAAAATTCCCGACAAAAAAATCGAAAACGGATTTTGAACCTAAGATGATTTTGATGAATAGCAATTCTTGGCAAGTATTAGGATTCAAACAGAGAAAAAAAGTGGATATTATTAGTAAAATGTCCATTTCTGCCTCCTGTATACAAAATTTTGTTCTTTTTCATAAATTTTTTTTTTATTTGGAAATATCATCTTTATTTTATGTAAAATTTTTGACCTACGGAAAAAATGGGTTAACGATGCAACTGAATAATTGTGATCAAATAAAACAATTTACGATGTTAAGTTAGTCATCAAAAATATATTTAAACTGACTTTTTAAACTGACTTTCACACTCCGTATATGGATATACCACTCCCTGTATTAGGATATACCTACACTATAAGTTAAATGTTATATTCAAGTCATCTTAGGGTTAATTTAGTACAGAATATATTTTTATAGATTTATCGAATGGTTTTAGCCAGGTTTGTAAAAAAAGAATTCAAAAACTTTTTGTTCAAATATATATCAAAACGCACAGTAACTCCTTGGATCTGAATGCGGCACGGTATGGGTTAACGTTGTTCAATATGTCCAACATTTTTGGCACATAATCTAAAAGTATTCTGTTATTGTCTTTTACATCACGTTTCTTAAAATTCAAAAGTAGTAACAAAATCTTTAACGTTTTTTGAAAATTGAAATAAATAAGTCTGGGGTCACATGGGTTAATAATGTTCGAAATATTTTTATTTTTAACTTTGAGTAATTCTTATAAAATAAAACTATAAAAGTTACAAAAGTAGCTAATTTTTGATTTAAAATATTTTATGGCAACAAATAAGCCTTTTTATTACTAAAAAACACAATTTCCTCGAAATCCGTAAAATTTAAATCGTTGCCCTACCCAAGTGTACTGGGGGATATTTTTAAATTTTTTTATTTTTAATCTCTTAGATGTTTTAAACAAGTTTAAGCAATAAAAATCTAAATTTTTTCGAATTTGTTGAAGAAATTTTTTTAAAATTTGAAATTGGAGATTTAAAAATCATCCCAAAAATGTTGTTCGTTTTTGACATCACCGTAGGACAGGTTAACGCCATCCAAAACAAAAAACTTCTTTTATGGATCACAATTATGAGTGTATTAAATACAAAAATTATGTTTCAGTAATCAATTTTAAAAACGTTTAAAATTTGAGCTCGAATTTCTTGCTGAAGTGGTATTTGGCACATTAGTGGTCTGGAGCATTATTTATTACTGGGGTAGTTTTAAACCGATTTTGGATTTTTAGACCTTTTTGAATACATAATTTTATCTTAATCTCGATTAATTCATCATCTAGAGTAAAAACTATTGCAATATTGCAAAAAAAACAACAAAAACTAAGAAAAATATCCCTTTTTCCCATATAAACGCATGTTTCGATCTTTAAGGCCCAAATGGAAGGGAAAGCGTAGTCGTAGGGGCGTAAAATTTCACATGAGTTATTTTCAAGACAAATACAAAAAAATTAGAGGGTAGCGTCTTAACATTTCTAACATTTAAACTTGTAGAACACCTTAAGGGACACTCTCACCTACACTATAATTATTATTTTTATTCCTATAAAGTGTTTAAAAAAGCGCCCAATTCTAAGTAAATAAATAAAGTTTAAGTCTTTTCCCTATCAAAAAAAAATCGTATTATTATTAGTAATTTTTTTTGTTCCTAATTTTACCAAATCGGGTTTCAAAAGTTAATAAAAATAAATTAGTTAAATTAGCAAATGAAAGTTATTTAGTAATTTATACTTTCTTTAGCAAAAAATGTTAAAAAAAAATAATTGTTTACTAAACATTAGTAAGATTGAGATTGAAAACTGATTTACTAAATTTTTTACTAGCTTTTTTTTTTGAGTGTATATGTAGTCTTTGTTAAGAAGTTTTGAAAAATATTCATTAAATTTGTTAGCAGATTCTAACATTTATTTATTTTAACATTTATTTATTGCACAAAAATAATTATAACTTTTAAAAGTAGTAGTTTTAATGCTTCTCCAAGCAATAAAATGTTAAAAAAGTTTATTGTACCATTTACAACGTTGTATATCAAAAGACTCTATCTACCATAAAACAAACAACAAAAGTGAATGCATAGAAACGAGTACATAGACAACGATAGCCATGTTAGAAATTTATAAGAAATATTAAAAAACGTAACGTCTAAAAAAAAATGCAGTGTTGATCTACATTATTGTTGCTATAGATGAACGAACAATCGGCATTTTGCAAACCCCGCACAAACAAAAATCGAAAAATAAAAGTTGGCGAATTGTTATAATTTAAATGAATGTGACAGCAAACAATCCACATACTATGGAAATAATCATAATATGACGAAAAAAGTGCTGTTTCATAAAGTCATCTTGTAATAGACTTCCTCACACGACCTATACATGTGGCAGGTGTTGGAATGTCTCTAGGTGTTGGAGTGTCTCGATTTTTTGCGATTTATAGAGAATTTTAAAGTTTAGTGAACGTCTAAAATGGACTTTTTGCTTGTTTTTTTTTTTTTAATTCCAGAGACTTTTAGTTTTAAACTATATGAAAAATACACTTATATTGCACATAAAATTGAATGAGAATATGAATAAGAATACATTATAATATAAAATGTAATGTGTTATTACACCAAACCCTTGTTTAACGGCATTACATTTTTTTTAGCGATGTTTAGTTTTTGTATAAATTATGGGAAAATTGGATAATTGTTAAATTCGTAGAATTCGCAATGGAATTAAAATAATGAAAACCAAATAACTTTAATTTTTTGTTTTGAAATTCTAAAATATAAGTTTGTAAAATCTTTTTGTGTCTAATTAATTTATAAAACTGCAAATAGTGAGTGGACCACGCCCCTTTTTGTTACAGCATAGAGTTAATTTTACAATGTACATAAGTCAAAAATGAAATCTAGCCCAACGTTGTCCAACACAGCTTAAATAACTGTTATAAAAAGGGGGCGTACACCGCCCATCAATTATTATCTTCGAGGTTATTGTGTATAGTTTTTTTTACAAAATGGTACTCAAATAATAATTTTTTTTACAAAATTCCATAAAAATTCTTCAAATTATTTAAGCAATTTCTCAAATAATAGTTAATTTCCCAAAAATGGGCGTGGCAATTTTTCGATTCTTCCAAATTTTCTTGTCAACATTAGTTATGTCCTACATTATTATCAAACCAAATTTCAAGCCACGATCTTTTAAATTAGAGTTTTGTCCACCTAGATTGGCGAAATGTCGCACTGTGACCCGGTTTACACTTTTGTTTTTTCCACCAGCATTTTTTTCAGTTAAACATAAGGTAAACCTCCCAAGTTAAGTTCTTAATAATTTTGACTCCGCTGCAACTTATCCAAATTATATTTAAGTCGGTGTGAATCCCACTGCTGATCTTTCTTACTAGTAATTTCCATATAAATAAATAGGGGAGTCTTTGAATGGGTAAGAAAAAGTGTTTACAAAATCAAATTTTGTTATTTTAGTTATTCACTTAACGGAGAGTTTACTGTAAGAAGCTAGCTTTAATTTTTCTATTGGGAACATAGTATTAAAACTATTATAGGTTGCACTTTGTGGTGTGTTAATGTTGCCATAATCCATGATAAATCAACAAACAAAAAAGATATATTCTCGGATACTAAAATGTTTTAAAAACATAAACTTCCAAATGACAGACGTTTTAATATAACGAAACATTAAAATCGTCTATAATTATTGTATATACTGATACAACTCACAAAATTTGTATGGTATTTATATTAAAATCTATCCCTTTTGAAATAGTATATGAAAAGTTCAAGGGTCATGTTTGGGATATTATGTAAAAAATGGCCTTATTTCGAAAAGTATATTCTTTAAAATGACTCAATTGGCGTCCTTGTTTTTTTTCCCTCTTAATACATTTTGGAACAAATATATATCATACAGAAACCACAAATTTACGTGAAAGAATTCTGTCAATGAAAATGGAACCTGAAAATATGTTTTTTGAAGAGGGGTGGATAACCCCAAACGCAAAGCCATGACGCTCAGACATCAAGTTGCACAATACATGATATGAAAAATTTGAAAATTTTATAGTTATTATAGGTAACATTAGAAAAACTGAAATAAATTCGATATAAAAATACTTTTGTTTTAATTTTCAGGTACCACAGATTCAATGTAATGTTTTATATATAAAACTATATTATTTTATATAAAACTATATTATTTATTTTCTAAAAACCAGTCTAAAATATCAAAACTTCGAAGATTATTAATTTCGGTTGCTTCGGTGTCATCCGTTTCAATTTCTGGTCATATCTTTGGTAAACATTTTGTTGTTATATAGTGCAATACTGGATCTGATGACACCAATAAATGTTGCATTAAATCCGAATTTTGAGCTAATTTCGAACATTTTGTTTTACACCTCGATTTCTAGCTTCCTGTGCTTCTTCGGTTAATTCTCCTAATGATAGTATGCTGTTTTTTATTTTATCTTTTACATGAGAAGTCACTTTATTCACTACTGGAGTTATTGGTCGTTATGGATATAAAGTCGATGTCAAAATTTAAGTTTCATCTGTAAATGATTTGAGTTTCTCTGCATTAATTGGATTTTTGCAGTTGATAACAGACAATGTTATTTTAAAACGCCTAAATTAATTTTTATTGAGACCAGTAGTGCGATTCAGTAACTTGTTTTAAGGATGATCGAATTGTTTATAAAAGTAAACAACAAATTATCGATTTTTTTTTTTTCATTAACAATTTTTAACGATATTCGCTATTGTTAAAATCAGCTGTTGTTGATATCTAAGCGACAACAATTTTTGTATTGTTAAATTTTTAAACAGAAAAATTGAGTTCTAGACTATCCTCAGCAAAAATAGCGCTTCACAGAAGCGCTTCCGGAAGGCATTATTTAATTACGAAGCGCTTCCGGAAGGCATTCCAGAACGCATGATTTTTTTTCGCGTTGTCTCACTTGGTATGTCTCTTTTAAGCAGGTAAAAGCGTTTTTTTCATGTGCTCATAGAAGCAATGAATTCATGCCTTTTTAGACAATAAGAAGCGCTTTTTCTTGTGCTTCCAGAAGCTCTAAAATAATGTGTAATTAATAAAAATTAAAGCGCTTATTCACTTCGTAGAAGATGCAGTAAAATATATGCTTCAATAAAGCGCTAATAAAAGGCATTCTTTTCATTGACTTCCAGAAGATGTTCTGGAAAAGAATTGACAAAAAATTTAATTTTCATACAGTTAATGACGTTTTACTAAATAAGTTAAATTCATTTTTTAATACTTTATTGCTTCATTGTATGCAGTATTTACTGCTTCATTGGATGCATTCTTTGCTGCTTCATTGTATGCATTCTTTACTGCTTCATTGTATGCATACTTTATTGCTTCAAAGAAGGCATTTTGGGAAGCACTATAGAATGCCTTAAATAATTGCTTTATAGTATGCATGGCGGTGAAGTGCTATTTTGGAAACATATAAAGGCAGCAACTGCTTACCAAATCGATTTTTTTTTGTTTCTGGGTCGTTAACCCTATAGGGAATTGACCTAAAAGTGACTGGTTAAAGAAGGACTTATCACAGGACTGGTATAATTTAATGCTGAAGTGGGTTAAGCAGTGTCAACTGTCCTAAAGTTACCAATCCTGTGACTGGTAAAGGGAGGACATACCACTTAACCAGAATGCTTATTAACAAGAAAAAGCCTGTTGGCCAGAATTATACCCATTGGAAGCTGTTTAGTTTTCGTTTATTTTTATGCTCATCTTTGGTTAGTCCTGTGGCATGCCACTATGTGGTTTAAAGCAGGACAAATGACCCCTCCTATGACAAGCTCATGTTAAAGTTGGCAGTTGTTTACATAGGGTAGGGTTTAGCAGACGACCGGTCTCTGGCACGAAGGGACCGATCCTGTGGCACACGGAGGACCGGTCCCATTCCCCATAGGGTAAGTTGTACATAGTGAATGACTTAATCGTTAGTGCAAACAACAAAAGTTGTTGATATATTTTGCGATTTTCGGCTCGTTAAAAATTACTGAATCGCAATACAGTTATTTTAGAAATAGTTTCAGGATCATCAAAAAAACGTCTTGCTGTGTTACCATCATTTGAGATTTCATAACCGTTAAGAGTCTTATCGATTGATTAATGCTTCGTTTTAAAATCATTCTGAAATCTTGTTTTCTCCTCTTTTCGCATATTATGTAGATCTGTATTATTTTTGGCGATGATGTTCATATTTCCTGGACTACTGCGGTATTTATTCTCATAAGCAAGGTGTAAACAATATTCCATAAATCTCAAATATGGAATTTCTCCACTTCATGGTCGACATGAAGTGGAGAAATTCCATATTTGAGAGCAGCTTGAAATTCTGCCAATTTGATTTATTATCAGTAATCGCATTATAAAAGTTTTAGTTTTATTCAATTCCTGCGATTAACAACAATTATAGCGAATATAATTATTTTCATCATTGTTACAGTTAAGTGGTATGTTGATTTGGCATGGAATCTCCCAGTAATAGAAAGAAAAGCAAAGTGCATTAGGTTTATGTTGCTGCCTGCACAAGTAATAAGTGCAAAACTAACATAAATTAAAAGGCTCATAACAAATAAAGATATAAATTAAATTTAAAAGGAAAAGAAATATAAATGCAAGACAAAGCAAAACCTAACAATATTTAAGCATTTCATTTACAAAGATCCCAACTCGGACCAGCAAATCTATTATTGTAAAGAATAAAAATGTAAGGGAAATGTATTTTTTAGCTGCAATCTCATGTTAAGGGGGGCTACTAAGTATGGTCAAAAATTACCTTTTTTATAATTTTTTCGGATTATTGCGTTCCATTTTTAATGAACTATGAATATATTTGGTATCAAATGAGAGCTTTTTTGAAGAAACATTCACTTATGTCCAAATAATTTGAAGTTTTCTTGTTAATCAAAAAATGTGTTTGAGTAACATTAAATTTAGCATTTTATTAAGAAATTGTGGGTGTATTAAGCTAAAATTAATGCAACGTAATGCATTTGGTTTTTATGCACCTGTTTCTGAAGAGGTTTTTCCCCATACACTCAGAACTTTATCTAGTTTACTGTGTGTAGTGTAATATAAAAAGTTTTCGGAGGAGTTCAAAATAAGCATACATTTATTTTTTAAATACAATTTTATATCAACTTTTTTATTCATTTATTTAAAATAATTTTCTACCATTTACCATTGTTTTAGTTTAATTTATTATTTATATTTATTTTAAGTTTCATAGAAATTTAACCACAAATACGTAATATCGTGGTTAATTTGTTGTTGTTACAGTTATTATAAATTAAAATTTTTAGTTGTTGCCTGCTTCAAAAACTAATAATAATAAATAATTCAAGTTTCTGTTTGAAGTTTATACACGTAAGTACTATAGCAATTCAAATAAGATGTGTGTGTAGTGTGTGTGTCTACATTTAGTAGAAGAAAAAAAAACAAAAACTGCAATAATTTCAAATAACTGTATATAATCCTTCTTTTTTGACTGATCTGTAGTTAAAATTTGAACATTTCATTTTAACTTACTATTAATTTGTTCTTTCGGATTAATTAGTCATTTAAACAATATTCAAAAATAAAAAAACAAGAAGCATTTGGTTTAAATGAAAAATAAGTAGAACTGATCTTAAGTGAATTATCATTTATTTTAAATTATATTTTCAGTTAAATTTGTATGTATTGCTGATCTCTTAAAAATGCATTTAATTTTTAATTGTCAGGTTTGAGATCATAAAAAATTTGTGGTTTTTCCTTTTGCTTCTCTCTAACATATCTAAAGTTTATTAAAATCTGCGAGTTCGGATCGGGATACCTCCCTTATTAGACATAGTTTGATAATAATAACATCTGCAGGTCTCTTTGAGATAAATATTCTGAGTAACTCTGTAGGTGATCTCCTTTATAGATTAGAAAATATCTTTCTATTACTAGATATTAAGCAGTTTCATAAGGAAACAAATATGTACCTACAAAGAAAAGGATTGTGTTAAAATGCGTTAAAAAGATATAATTTTTTCAGTATATGGTTGGAATATATAAAATAAAATTGCATAAGAAACCAGGTAGAAAAAAAATATTATTTATTTCTTATACTTTTCCAACTTACCAAGGAATAACAAAAAATAAAATAATACTCAAAGAAATATTAAGAGTAATGACTACGGAGAGTTACACTGGTAACACAGTCTGGGTGTTTTCTTTATTTTTTTCACTTGCAAAGTTTTTTATTTCATCACATTTTCATTTTATAAGAATGTTAAACAAACAAAGACGATGGCAGTTCATTTATTTTATCAGACTGGTAGACAGTGGGAAAAACTATAAATTTGGCACACAAAAATAGATTACGTCTAAACTAATGGTTTGCTATTAATACAATTTGTAAGAGATTATTCAGAAGAATCACGGCTTCCACAAAAAATGTCCTCAAAGGAATAGTGGAGGAACCCAGCATGCACCACAAATTTCTTCGATGTCTTTCTATTTTTTGCTATTTGTAATCTTGAATAATGTTAATAGACATGGGCCTACATCCTGAAATGACGCCCCTATTTTTTGGAAAACTTACCTTTATTCCAAAACTAATTTCTCAGAAGTTGAAGTGTGGAGTCGAATAAGGGTATACAGACTACATTTTGGGAAACGTATATTATATCATCGCAATCCATTAATTTGTTATAATTGCATTACTGACTACTAAAATCTACTGAAAACTTACACATTCCTTGATTTCCCTCAAACTATTTTAACTTATAAATAGTGATGTTCTGCTAATACGGTTAAACTTTCGTCTAAATCGGATGATAAATACCATACCAAATCACAATTTTACCAACATGCATTCAAAAATAAATTGGTCTGTATATTAGGGCGTTCCGAAAATGGCAATTTTTCGAATTGCTTAAATTGGGAAATCGATGCATATACAATAGCTAAATATGGAAAAAATAAGTAAAAATGTTTGAAGTTTATTTTCAGTCACCTACCTGAAATTAAAGAGCCGGTTTTAGTGCATTTTGAGTAAAAAAGTTTCGACTTTTTTATTGAAATAGAGCTCATAATTAAAAAATCCTCTGGTGCATCAAAATTACTCTACAGAAAATTTGAAAATATTTTTCCAGTAATAAGTCAAAAATTACAAAACTTTTGAGCCCTATTTCGAAAAATATTCGAGAATTTTGTTTGCTCAAAATGCACTACAACCGTTAACTTTAATCGCTGATAGGGAACTGAAGATTAGGGTATCCCGAATATGGTACTTTTTCGAATTGGTTGAAGGAATACCACTCAATCATTGCATTTTAAAGCGCTGAATATGGAAAAAATAAGTAAAATAGTTTGAAGTGGATCTTCAGTTTCCTACCAGAGATTGAAGATGTCGGTTTTAGTGCGTTATGATCAAAAAAAATTTCGATTTTTTTTTCGAAATATGGCTTAAAGTTTTGTAATTTTTAGCTTATTACCAGAAAAATATTTTTAAATATGTTCGCAAGCAAATATGTCACTGAATTATTGTTTCAGTAGTACCAACCGAATTGTGAATTGCATTGTTTATAGAAGCAACTAATGATTGGCATTGGTATACGAAATTTAGACAATGTTTGTTTTCCTAACAAAATATTTAAATTCAAATTGAACACTCTACATTTATTAATGTTTGTGGTGCAGTATGTAGAGAGTTTGCCTTGCACTCCGAACTTCCGAGTTCAAATCTCGGAAAAGGCAAACACAAAAAGTTGTTTTTAATTAAAATAAAATATTCAAATATTTAAATAGCAATGAAAGGCAATGAAAATTAAAAGTGATTGTGATGCACTCAGAGGAACTCAACTGAAGGCCACGGTTCAATACCAGAAAAATTATACAATTTTTTTAATTTCAATAAAATTTTGTGGAACGTAAAAATATTTATTTGAGTTTTTTTAACTTAAAAAAAGTTGAAAGAAGAAAAGAACTTTATTTCTAGTGTCCGACCGAAGAGTTCGGCCAGAAAATGCATTTGGTCTGTATTCGGTGTTTTAAAGCATTATGGACAAATTTGGCGGATAGACAAATGTTTATTAGACTGATTAGATGCTATTTTGAGTGTTAAATTTGAAGAAAAGTCTGTAGTTAAGCAATAAATTCACTGTTCGGCCTCAGAAAGTTCGGCCAAATCGAAAATAGTTCGGCGGCCTAACTTTTAACTTTATAGCTAAACTTCGGCTTTTCTCTTAAATTTTATACACAAAATCGAATTAAATCGGCTCAACAAACATGTTTCCAATACAAAACTTATCATCATTGCCTATAGATATCAAAAAACCGACAAAATATAGTTTTTTGGTCGAACTGTTCGGTCGGACACTATTTATTTCTACTTTTTATTTTCAACTTTGCTTTTTATTTTTTTTTAACTTTTCTAAAATATAAATAACTTTCTAAAACAAAAATAAATTATTTGAACAAAAATGTTTTTTTTTTTAGAGAAAACAAAAAAAAAAAAGTTCGTTATAAAATGTTTTAAATCGGGTGTCTGATTACTACTCAACCAACTATAAATATTTATAGCAGAAATTCCCGGAGTGTGCATTTTGTGAAAATATTTTATTTTTTTAAGACTATCCTATTAAGATGTTCGTATTAGTAACACTTTTAAAGGTGAAAATCAACCGATTCTGCAGCAAAAAAAAAAAAAAAAGGTGGCAACACTACAAAACATTTTATTTCTTTTTCGGACTCAGCGCCTGATTTTCACTATAGAACGACTTTTATACCGATCTAGGTCCAAATATTAAATGTTTTCAGAAAGTTCATGGATATCTAAATAAAGTTAATATTTTTACAGATAACTTCTAAATGCATGGATCGAATTTAAGAACTTTCGACATCAGTCAACAGGCAATAATTATTAATAATTTACCCAAATGTCAGACCAATTGTAAACCCTTTAAGTGTATTTCCAATATATTTAATATGTCCATACCAACTTGGCCAACCCCTCTACTTAGTGCACCCAAATTTAGGACACAGATAAGAAAGTATATTCTTTATTCAGATGGAAAATGTCAGCTAATAAATATAATAAAAAAATTAATTAACATATTTATGACCGTATTTTACCACTGTGCACTTTGTGGTATATATTAAACTTGAGTTCTTATTATTTTTGTTATTTTCCGCACTTGTTACCAAACCACCAAACATTCAAGTTACAAACATAATGTAAACAACCAACCAATCATCCACTCAGGTTATTTTGATGACTGGCTGACTGGGTTGTTGTGGTGACTGGGTTGTTGTGCTGCCTGGTTAGTTTGACATTCACACAAGTAAAAAAAAAAATTACACAATGCGTTGTAATTAACACTTATAATAAGATCGCGATTGAGTAAGCTTTTGTTCATAAAAAAGAGTACAAGTCCTTACAATTTCCATCTTACGAACAGTAAAAAAAAATAACAAAAAGAAGAAAAAAAAAAAAATGTTAAGAAAAAAATGAAAAAGTTACTGTTACTTTAAGGGCAAAAAGAAAAACACATTCATCTGAAAGCATTTTTTCATACTCTACACTGATTCCTACTTTTGTTGACCATCCCGGTTAAAATAATGCATATATGTACAAATATGATTATATTTGGACATATACGGTTGCGTATATGGAGAAATATGGACTATATATTTTTCATATAAGGGCATATATATGAAAAAGTATGTGATTCCATATATGCAAACGGTACTCATATATAATCACATATAGAAGAATATATGATTCCATATTTGCAAAAGGTGCTCATGTATGGACATATATCGAAGTATATGTTATTTCAGATACGATGAAGAGGGTCATATATGGGCAAATATGGAAGTATAGGGTTTTTAAATAAGGACTTGACAACTTTTTTTTTTAAATAAAACGCAAACCATTTGAGATATTTCCATCTGCCATCGGCTTCAGTTCTTGAGTCAGCTTGATCTTGTACACTTAGGAAATTATGTTGGCAAAGCCGACAGCAATTGTAGTTAAAAACAAATGAAATTTCATTTAAAAAAAGGACGACTTACATTTCATTAAATTCAACTAAAATTGTCATTTGTTTTTTAATGTTCAAAAAATGACTAACAATTGTAGTAAAAATGAACCACATGGTAATAAAAAATAATCAAACATTTATTTATTTTTATTTTTTTAAATAACAAAAAACAACTGTAAAAAATGAATGTAAAATCATAAAATAGTCATTTGATGTGAGTTGTTTTTTTAAATGAACTACAAGGTTAGTTAAAAATTTTATTTGTTCTACAAATGACTTACATTTACATTAAAAATAATGACACTGTATTACAACCCAAACAACTACATATTTTTAAAGCAGTAGTTCCCTGAGTGTATGGGTGTAAACCAATATCCTTACGCAAAATTCGCCATTAAGTGGTCTTGGCGATGCCCAGTTCTGAAGAACGCCGCGGAATAGAATGATTTGGATCGTTTGCTACGGACGCCTGAACTGCAGCGATATTTTCGGCACTTCGACCAACCCGATGTCTCAGTGGCAATTCGGCATCACACGATGAATATGTAGACTCAAATTTTTTCACTGAACTTGTTATTGTTATAGGACGAGAATAACGACCGAAAATTGGAGTTAACGCTCATAAAGTTGTGGTCACTGACTCCGAATATATTTTTATAATTTGCATACGTTGTTCGTTCGTGTACTTTACCATGATTAAAATGTTGAGTTCACTGAAAAAAAAGAAAGTAAGAGGTAGATGATCAGTGAAATAGTGCGTTCACAAATTAAATTCAAAGTTGTCAAGTGCCTATTGGAAAACCCTTTATATGGAATTTCTTATGTGCAAAAAGGTTAACATATAAGGTAGAATATGTAACTCCTTATACTAAAAGAAAAATTTTGAAAATCATAAAAAGGTGTATCTACACTGAGAGAACTATCTTTACTCCAGTTATGAATTTCTTCATAGCTTTAATGAAAATTTTCACTGAAACGCGTTCATTAAGAGTTTTTATTTTTTAATGTATTGCAAATTTTTTTAAGAACTTCCGCAAATAATTTAACTAAAATATGATTGCGCAGTTGATAATTATGATAACAAAAATATGGAAAAACATAATTTTTATTTTTAATAAAAATTATATCAAACTTGTTTAAAAGACAAAGTACGGTCTTGTTTACTCTCCTTGTTTTTGTTTTTAAACAAAACAAAAAAATACAAAAGGAAGAAAAAAACAAAAACAAAAAATATCTACCAAAGGTAGACCTTGCACATACCAAACAAGTTTTCAATTTATTTTTGATCAATAATGACAATCTTTAACTTCAAGCTCATATATTAGTTCTCATTTAGTGAGAAAACTGGTTTATATGAATGTTTGATGTTTTGCATGGGATTGCCACTTCTTTCAAAATGTGTTCTGATGATGGGAACCTAGAAAATTCCCGAAATACATCTATCAACACATTCCTGAAAGTGGTCAATTAATAAATTTGAAAACAAAAACTCTATAGATTATTTTTTAGGACAATATCCTAATACAGAAATATAGAGTATGGCCTCGAACTTGAAGAATTTTCATTTTCAGTGCACAATTAAAGATCGAAAAAACATAATTTTTATTTTTAATAAAAATTATATCAAACTTGAAATATGATTTTCTAAAATTTTTTGAGTTTTTTCAGCCCACAAGGATTTTATTAATTTTAAGCACGAATTTTTTAATTTTTAATCAACTAAAACTTTTGCTGAATTTACAAATTTTTCTGACATTAGCAATTTTTTTTGCAAGCACCCTGCTGACTAAAATTTTGCTGACTTTACTGATTTTTTTTGGAGTCCAGCAAGCGAAATTATAAGGTTATCGAACGCCAGTAAAGACTATATAGCATACAGTATTTAAAGGGTAACTGGTTTTCATTAATATTTAAGAGTATAGTGCCTACCCCAGAAATAGTTGTTCACATACTCTAAATTTCAGTCAAATTTTTTATATTTTATTGATTATACAAATTCCTTTAAGTTGTCTTAGAAATGGTGCAGAAATTTATGCGCTAATGACGATAGAGAACGAAAGCTATAAAGAAGAATACTGAAACACGTCAAGCCAACCTTTGAAAGTAGTTCTTATTTTGTTTTTCGAACAGGCGAGTAAAAATGTTAAAAAACATGACACCCAGCATCATAATTTTAATGTGGTTGCAAAAAAGGAGAAAAAATACAACCACAGTAAACTTTTGCAAAAAAAAAAAATATATATTTTTTTTAACTTATTTTCTTTTACCAACTCTACATAAAAGTTTAATTAATTTAAACGTTTACATTACATAGTATCTGTCCGTCTGTTGTTTTTCATTTTCCATTTTCCAATTTTTTTTTGCCTCTTTTCATTTGTAATTTTTATAACGAGTGTTAAATAACAAATTTAATATCAGTTTTAAAAATGTATTTGAAAAAAAAAAAATTGTTTTAATTAACAACGATGGATGGGGTAAAAAATGTAATAATAAATATATTTCTTCATAATTGCAAAAATATTTATTTAAAAGTTTATAAATTGTTGTTTAGTTTTGTTGGAAAAATTTAATTAATTCATGAAAATTGGCTTAATTTTAATAGATATTTGTACGCAATATTTTCAAATTAAAAAAATACTTAGTAGTGAAAAAAACAAATCAGATAGATATGAAAAGCAAAACTTAAATTTATTAAAATATTACTGGTTTGTAATGAAGTCTTATACAAATTCAACAAAATCTAAATGTTGCACATAAGAGTATTCTTTACACAGTTTTCACGAATTTTGCATAGAAGCAAAGAGACAGGACCTTACATGTTTCATTTCGCGTCACCGAAAATCATCATTATAATTACCCAGCAGAACTTTGGTAATGGGTGCGATAAAATAATGCATGACCTTGTAATGTATACGCCTTACATGTATCATTATTTTCCAACAAGAAGTAATGAGTTCCGATAATGTGTTACATAATGTATTACTTTGTAAAGAACGCTTCTTACAGAGAGAATTGGCGAAAGATCCTGGAAGTTTGGCCATGCAACATGGATTGGTATTGGAAGAAATATTCTTTAAATATCCTTCATTTTAAATATTTCAACATTTGTATGTTAAAACAACATGACGTACGATAAATATTATTTTATGTATTATATGATTCATCAGACGTTATCGAGTTTTAACATTCTCTTACTGGAATATTTAAGGTGGACAACAAATATTTTATCCAGAACAAAACCGTGTTACAATGTAAATAAAACTTTCTAAATCGAAAGAAAAACATCTAAACATATTTTTATACAAACATTTTTTTTTTAAGATTTGTAGATAAATTGATTTTTCTATTAATCTAAAAACTTTAGAATTAATTCAGAGTTAAAAAATTTATATAGTTTTCAAATTCTTCATAAAAAATAAGCATTACTTTTCCAATAGCACTGGTTTTCGATAGCATCAATTGCAATACTGCTTTTTTAGCGATAATCGATCTGTCAAGGTCTTCTCGTGATAGCTTTTACAATCAACACGGCGACGAGCGAATCCGCTCAATTCTTAGAAGCGCAAGCTATATTTGTAGAAAGCGTTTGCAACGGTCGGTTATGCGATGGCAGAACGTAGAATTAACAATCTGTAGAGCATTGTATTGGTACCCGATTGATAATAGTGGCCAACCGTTGACATAGCGATGTAAAGTCAAAAGATTTTGGTCTTTCCAAATCCCTTTAAAACACGTATCCTTAAAACCACCAACCCACTTCGTTCTTAACGTTTTAAACAAATAATTGCTGATTTATCGAATAAAATATAATAAAATATTAAAAAAAGTTAATATTACTAAATAGTTGTAATATTGGTAAAAACAATGGTGACAAAGAATTTTGAGAGAGATATTGTTTGTAACTTGAATGATTTCTAACATGGCGAGTTTTACAAAAATAACAGTGGTTTGCCAGTTCTATTTTAAAATTGTCTAATTTGTAGTAAAACTTTAATTACATTAAAGTTTGTATAGAAGCGAACTAATAATAAAAACATGTAAACAAAAAAAAAAGTTCTTATAAATTGTTAAATAATTTTCCCCGTTAGTGATGGAATCAACTTCTGTCGAGTACATCGCGCTATTTTTTTTTTTTTATTATTAATTAATAATCATATAATTACAATTTATATACTATTACCCTAACCGAGCACTAGATACTATGGCTTTCGGCGCGTTGTAGTGAAAACAGACCAGTGCCTCTGGTGGGAATCGAACCCACGACCCCCGCACTGATAAGCCAGCACGCTACCAACTAGCCTACCGGGGCGCACACGCGCTATTTTTAAAAATAAGTTTTGAAATACAATTCCTGAAAAGGTTTAGATTTCAAATGATATCTTTATGTATGTAAGTAGGTTAGGCCGGGAATCATTCTCCACTTATTTTGTTTAAAGCGCTATCTTTACTAAACCAATATTTTTTTCGAAAAATATTTTTAATCGTAAGATTTACACATTCTTGCTTTCAGTTGAATACATTAATCCTCTGGCTTGTTGGATTTACTCTAAAAATTTCAATTTTTATTCGGGTTTTGGATAAAATTACGTCATAGGTATGAGTCTACATTAGTTTAGAAAAGACAGCGGAAATGAGAGGCCATTTCAATCCAAGTTTGACTTGATGATTCCTTCGCTTCAAAATTTTTCATTAAGTAGAGATGTAAGTACCATTAACGGGGAATTGGTAGGTTTCACCGTATTTATTGTCTTTGGAATCAACCCCATTGGAAATATTTCCAAAGAAACTGATATGGCTGCAGGTTGATTAATGTACCAAAGGTGCAACCACACCCACTTAACCATAACTTTTTTACAGTTTTACAAAACATTTTGCAAAAACCGCATCGCAAGTTTTGTTTTTTGAAGTCAACAGAACTTCATACTAAATGATATATTTTTTAATACACCAATTGAAAAAGTTATCAAAGCATATACTTACTTTCATATATTTTTTAATCACTCTAAAACACAAGAATCTGTAGATACTACTTGCATAGAAAAACCCTAAAACTTGGAGGTATAAAACATGATCAAAAACGGAACAAGTTGTCATTTAAGCTTTTTTTATTATATCTTTTAAATTTGGTGATAGTAGCGGATGGTGTTTGCGCCGACTGGCGAAAGCTCCCTCTGCTACCCTATGCCATATTTGTTGCTAGATTTATTGTTTGTGTTTGTTCAAAAACATCTACAATCCATCAGCAGATGCATAACTAAAACCTCAAACAGAATCAAGTCATATCAACCTCATCCGTAGCTAACTGCATTATTAATAGGCTGACCATTCCTACTGATTTGATCAGTAGATGTACTGATTTTTTGTCACTTTTGGTACTGATGATAAAATCGTGCAGTGATTTGTACTGATTTTTTTTTTATTTTTACTAATTGCACTGATTTCAAACATTTTTAGAAAATTTTATTTTTTTCTATAGAAAAACTAATGTAGTGATCCATTTAGAATAAGATTTTCAGCATTTACAAGCATTTACAGAAAGCGTTCAGAACGAGATATATTTTATTCATTAACAATTTTTTAATCTGATGGAAACTGTAAAACACTCTTCAAAACTAAATGTATATATGATGAATTTCATTTAAAAATCGAGATAAAACTGAAATTTTGAACCCGACCAACTCAGATATCGATGAAATTTTGTTCATAGCTAAATTTGATCAATACAAACAAACTTTCATTTTTAGAAATGACTGTTTTGCGATTTTTTGGGCGTGACACAGTGAGAGCGTTTTCGAAAAAACGCGAAAATGGTCGAAAAGAGCTCCATTTAAACTACAATAACTCAGAATCGGCTAAACCGATTTCCATGATCTTGGTATCATTAAAAAGATATTTTAACAGGCTTTATGACACGTTTAAAAAAAAAAAAAAAAATACACTGTAAAAAATTTTATAACAAAAAAAAAATTTTAACTGACGAAAAAACCAAAAAGATCAAGGGTTTTTTTACAGTGTATTAATTTTTTAGAAAGGTTTATCCTTCATCTATACCATAACAAAAATAAAAATGGGTTCTTCATAATAATTTTCTATTTTGTCATAAACATTTATTACTTTACCCATAATAAAGAGAAATATATATAGAACAAAAAAATTGTTGCCCTTTTCATTCCAAAGATTTTTTCAGGTCTATTTTTTCTTCCTCAGGTAGACACCATGTGCCAGAACTAAAGGCTCAAAATATGTACCTGACGAAGGGTTAACAGGTAAAATAAATAAACATTGTCCCAGGAAAATTATGAATATGTTTTAACCGCAAAAAGTTCTTGCTTGCCTTAAAAAATGCTATATAATTGCACCTGATGAACGTACCGAAATTCATAATTATAAACAGTTTCGAGAAGCCAAGATATCCCATTACAATTTTTACGCGTATATTTTAAAAATTTGAGTGAATATGAATTCAAACAATAAGTACAGATGCATAAAAATATCTAATAAGTGTTGCGCTTCGCTTCGTAAAATAATTGAATATTTTCCAGCTGTCGCCAGCATTCATTGTAGCCGTATTTGCGAAACTTGCCGGAATACACTGAGAAAAGCGCGCAGGTTAATGGGGATGATATATCTCACGATTGTATCAAAAAAAGTAAAGATATCCAAAGGAATAAAACGAAGTTTGCAGATATCAATCTTTTTAAAATGAGCAGACGTAGTTTACCAACCGAAACTCTAAGCACAGTCAAGTTATTTTATGAAGATGATGAAATTAGCCGAATGATGCCTGGATCGCAAGATCCAATTACTGTTAAACAAGGAAACTTACGTGAAAAACTTCAAAAAATACTGATGTTATCTTCACTACGCGAATCTTACTACGAATTTAAAAAAAAACATCCCTTGGCCAAAGTGGGTTTTACAAAATTTACAATGTTAAGGCCAAAAAATTGTATGAAACTTGGAGTTGGAAACCAGCAAAATATCTGTGTATGCACATTGCATCAGAATATGAAATTGATGGTTGAAAAAAGTGGCTTAAAATCAATTTGTATTGAAGGAGAATGCACATTTACCGACTACAATGATGTTCTCAAATTCGTTGTTTGTAATGGTGACATAGAAAAAAGCGAGTGTTGCGTTTCAATGTGTGGTCACTGCTTTAAAAATTTAAATAATCTAAAAACGCATATGCTAAAACATTTTGAAAATAATCAAACTGAAGAAATAATATACAAAAAGTGGAATACAACGATTAGATGTGTTCTGGAAACGTTAACCACCAACCCAGAATCATTTGTCAGCGATTTTACTGAACACATCAAAGTTCTGATTCCGCATCATTTCATAGCAAAGCGACAATCTGAATTTATCAGCAATAAAAGAGCGGCGCTGTTATCAGGAGAAATGTTAATTCAAATGGACTTTGCTGAAAATTATGCATTTCTTGTACAAGATGCCGTGCAAGGATACCATTGGAATAATGATCAGGCTACAATTCATCCGTTCGTTATTTATTACAAAGGTAATTATTTTAATATTTTGGTATTAGTAAACACATCCATCCACACTCATCAAAATATTTAATAATTTTTATTTATTTGTTTTTTTCCTTTTTTTGTTTATTTTCAGATAACGATAAATTAACTCATAAAAGCTTCGCCATAATATCTGATTGCAATACCCATGATAGTATAGCAGTTCATCTATATATTTCAAAAATGATACAGTTCGTGAAGGCCAATATAACCAACAATATTAATAAAATCATTTACGTATCAGATGGTGCAGGAGCACAATATAAAAATAAATATAACTTCATTAATTTATGCCATCACAAATCTGATTTTGGGATTGACGCTGAATGGCACTTTTATGCTACCAATCATGGAAAATCTGCATGTGATGGAATCGGAGGAACATTGAAGAGAGGTGCTCGAAATTATAGTATTGCAAATAAAAATGAAATCCAGACAACGAGGCAACTCTATCACTGGGCATCAGAAACATATAAGACCACCATACAAGTTGCTTACGCAGATGCTGACGAATACAACAACGTTAAAGAAAAGCTATTTTCAAGATATAAAGAAGCTAAAACTATAACAGGAACTCAAGGCTTTCATTCATTCATTCCGATAAATGAAACTTTTGTACATGTGCGCAGATATTCTGACTGTGCCAAATTTGAGCAGCGCAAAATTTCTTACAAATAATTAACTTAAAAAAAATTTAAATAAAATAAAACACAAATTAATAAAAACATGGCAAATAATATAAACAATTGTTGATGGTTTTTTATTTGTAAACATTTAAAAAATGTTAGAATTGTTGAACTATTTTGTGAATGTGACCAGATATTTTCGCTGTTATTCGAATTATTTCGAAAACTTTCGGTACGTATTACTAGAAGTGACACTACTTAAAAAATTATATAAAAAAACTAAAAAAGAACCCATTTTTATTTTTTGATATGGTATAGATGAAGGGTAAACCTTTCTAAAAAATTAATACACTGTAAAAAAACCCTTGATCTTTTTGGTTTCTTCGTCAGTTAAAATTTTTTTTTTGTTATAAATTTTTTTACAGTGTATTTCTTTTTTTTTTTTAAACGTGTCATAAAGCATGTTAAAATATCTTTTTAATGATACCAAGATCATGGAAATCGGTTTAGCCGATTCTGAGTTATTGTAGTTTAAATGGAGCTCTTTTCGACCATTTTCGCGTTTTTTCGAAAACGTTCCCACTGTGTCACGCCCAAAAAATCGAAAAACAGTCATTTCTAAAAATGAGAGTTTGTTTGTATTGATCAAATTTAGCTATGAACAAAATTTCATCGATATCTGAGGGGGTCGGGTTCAATGCATCTCGATTTTTACATGAAATTCATCATATATGGGAAACATGTTTTAAATCTAAAAATAGTTCGATAAAAAGAGCTTGAATCCGACTGATTCGATATTTTAAAATTTCGGGGTGTTTTTAGAAACACTAAAAATGAAAAATTCGTCAGTCTTTACACACAGAGAAAAATTTTAACGATTTCCAACAGACACTCAGTTACTACGACTGAAATCAGTTGGTACAACTAAATATTGGTTTTCATAATAAAATTGTGTTAGTACAACTAAAATTAAATTTAGTATGAGTTTCAATGAAATTTTCCTTTAAAGAAATTAATTATAATTTTTATGAAACTACTACATTCAAAACAATTTTTTACAAAATTTTATGCAAAACTTTATCAATCTGATGAAAAGTTTTAATGGACGAATTCTAGCGAAACTTTTTTAATTTAATGCAAAAATTAATTAGTATCATGAGTATAATTTTCTCGGTGTAGAATTAAATTCGTAAAAACCACCTGAGTCTTAAATTGTTTATATCAATTTTAGTAATTTTTATAATTACCCAGCAAAACTTTGGTAATGGGTGCGATAAAGTAATGCATTACCAAGTTTGTTATAATTTTTATTAAAAATAAAAATTATGTTTTTTCGACCTTTAATTGTGCAATTCATTTTCATTTTAATGCATTACCTTGTGATGTATACGCCTTACCTGTATAATTATTGTCCAACAAAAAGTAATGAGTTACCGATAATGGGTTACATAATGTATTACTTTGTAAAGGACACTCCTTACCTTCAACATTATTTCGAAACATAAAGTAATGAGTTACCAATAATTGTGTACTTATGTATTACCTGGTAATGAGATATCATTACCTTTTACATTATTTCGAAACATAAAATAATGACTTACCGATCATCAATTACATAATGCATGAATTATAAACGTAAAGTAATTATTAATATATATTTTTGAAAATCTATTTTAGACACATTACTTTGTGATTTTTTGTAGGCATGAGATCAAGGTATATATTTTTAACATCAGAAGCGGAAACTCGAAGCAGAACAATTCATTTACATTTTAAACAATCGATTATTATAGGTGACGAAAGCTCTAAGGGTGGAGTTCTCGTCTAACAACTAAGAGACCCCAGGTTTGAATCCCAGCGTGACCACGTTATTTATTCAATTTAAAAAAATGTTTGTATTATTTTTTTAAGTTTTTTTTTTATGAAAATCTATTTATAGACCTAATACTTTATCGGACCCGGTAACCATATAAGTAACCAATTACTTAACCCTCTATTAGGTAATCAGTCGACCCATTCCTTTAGCTCATCACCTGTAAAATTCATCAGTGAAGTAAGGTGTATTGTAATGAGTGAAGCCATATGTCGACACATTACTTTAGCCATTATTTGGTATTATGTTGTTTTGCTGGGTATTTGAGGAAATATCCACTTAATCTAAACTTTTACATGGGGTAAGTAAATTCGGTGTGTTGTTTAGGATTCATCACAAGATTTACGTATGTTTTTTAAAAATGTTGTACTGACTGTACATGACAAAAAAAAAAAAAAAATGGTCACCCTAGTATTAAGGAATGTAACAGTTGAACAGCAATCTAAGTTGCAATACCATCATCATAGATTTAGTAGGGATTTGGAAAAGACCAACAATAACTACAAGAACAAGAACAATCGTATATTTTCGTATAACGGGAAATTTAACGAAAAACAAACATTAATGTCGCTCAGAAGCTGACCACATGATTTCCATTTAAAACAAGATTTTGCGACTGTAATTTATCTGCTATTAAGGTGGTGGTTATTTAATAACAAAATATTTAAGATTTAATACGAGCGAGAAATCAAGGGAGAACAAGATTTTATAATAAAATAAATGATTTTAATTTAATAAAAATTACTAATTTTCTTTAAAAGAATTTTTTTTTACTTTTTTTTCAAATTTGATAATAGATATAAGATATTTATGAGTTATTTCAAAAATTTTCGACATCGGTTGGAACTGACTTTATATGTAACTTATGTCTTAAGGTTTCATAAACTGAGAGGAACAATGAACAGGGTAAGGTTGGCTACCCAGTAAAACCACGTCTTACGAAATAATGGGTAAAGTAATGTCTCGTCATTCTAGCTTTGCTACTTTAGCAGCTAAACCAAACGACCCTTTTATTTTTTGGCTGATTAAAAAAAAATAGGAGTTTGTTAACAATCGATTGCAATGATGAACAGTTTGTGCATATCATGATTTTTATCTCAATGACCAATACCATAATGTACGTATTTAAACAAAAAAATATAGTTTTATTTCAATATTAAATGTTGTATAATTTATTTAAAATGTGTACACTGTAGTGGATAAGGATAGTGAAAGGGTTAAAAAAACTACCTTTTTGAATGACTATTTCCACACCATTACCATTTGATTTACGAAAACCAAAAAAAAATAGAAGAAAACGCTTAAAAGCGATTTAACTTTAAGTTTTTGGAATCAAATATGTGCCATAAATATTAGTACTGGTATTATCCTTAGATTTCAACGGAAAGAAATCCGATTGATTGCATTTGAAACTTTTTGTATTTAAAAAAACTGTATGAAAATGCGCCAAACTTTAAAGTAGTTTAGCGGAAAAGCTATAAAAATAATCGAAAAATAAAATACCCCATTGAAATCAGCGTATCCGAAATATATATAGAACTGATGGTCAGAACCTTATTATTTTTTGTGCTTTTAAAAGAAGAAATCCTCTAGATGAAACGAACGACGTTTTGGAGACTGAACTTAAATATGGTTTTGATATCATTTTTATTAAAAATAAAAAGTGGCCCTTTGTTCCCAATAGGAACCACAGGACATAATATATATAATATATAATTAATAAATTTGAAAACAAAAACTCTATAGATTATTTGTTAGGACAATATCCTAATAAAGAAATATAGAGTATGGCCTCGAACTTGAATAATTTTTCATTTTCATTGCACAATTAAAGGTCGAAAAAAACATAATTTTTATTTTTAATAAAAATAATATCAAACTTATATAAAAGACAAAGTACGGTCTTGTTTAATGCCCCTTTTAATCTTGCTTTTAAACAAAACAAGTGTGAAAAGCAAACAAACACAAAAAGCGTGTATTATATATCGACCAAAGTTAGAGGGTGCACAACACAAACCAGTTTTCAATTTATTTTTTGATCAATGGTGATAATCTTTAACTTCGAGCTCATATAGTGAGAAAACTAGTTTATATGAATGTTTGATGTTTTGCAAGGGATTGTCACTTATTTCAAAACCTGTTCTGATGATGAAAATCTGGAAAATTCCCGAAATAGATCTATCAACACATTCCTGAAAGTGGTCAATTAATAAATTTGAAAACAAAATCTCTATATATTATTTGTTAGGAAAATATCATAATTAAGAAATATAAAGTATGGCCTCGAACTTGAATAATTTTTCATTTTCATTAAATATGGCTTATTAAATATTGTTGTAACTTAAAAGAGTTCCAAAAATATTCTTCAAGGATAACTAATTTTAGCTTTTTTAATAAAGTATATGACAGTGCTTTTGCAAATGGCGCGTTTTGGGTTAATAAATTTAGTTTAGCAAAAATGTCAAATTTTGTAAGCGCAAATTATATAAAATTTCATTAATTTGTTACAGTTGTATTAGTTTTTTGTTTTTATATACATCGAGATTATTTTCATGTTATTTTCAATTTGTAACGAACTTTCAACCTCCATATATACAAAAATAAAGCAAATCAAACATATTAGCGAGGTTGATACTAGTATTTCGAACTGGTTAAAGATCTCATCAGAACCCGAAGTTTTATAAAAGCTAGAGCCTCCATAATAGGCAGAGCTTTAACAAAAAGCTATTAATCATCAATTTTGCATCATTCTTGTCTTCTTAGTAATAAATCACGTGGTTAGGGTCTTTTCTAAGCAAGCATCATGACGTACCAAACTATGAATACCAAAAATGTTCCATTTATATAAAAAAATTTAGTTTTTACTCTGGCTCAAGTAATATTTTTTATAGTTTTAGTTTAGTTTGTTTGTTTTTATATACATTTATATTGAGCAGGAAATTCTGGGATACCTGGAAACATGAAAAAATTCCCGCTGTCGAGGAAAATGAAACAATGCGGGAAAATAGAAACCGTAATGAAAATAGAAAACATAGACTTACATATGCACAAAGGTTATTCTGGTCTCACAAAAAAGAATATTTTACATGAAAATGCTGAAAATTTTTGAAGTTCCTCATATAAATTTGTATATTTGATAAAAAAAAATAAAAAATTGGAGTTGCTTATTGGCTTACAACAAGAAGCTTTTAAAATTTTTAAGTGTAATAGTATTTGATTAAAATTTCTATAACTAAAAAATGTCATCCTAGTATCCATCCACCACTATCGAAAGTATCTCCACCACAACTTGCATGTAGAATAACAAAGATATATCAATGGTTGCCTAGTCCGTTTAGTAGGTTACTTAGAATGTTATTCATCTTCCATGGCTTTATAGCCATATGGACAACGTTGATGTCTTGATACTTTGCTATCCTTACTTTTTTCGATTTCTGTATATCTATGAGGGCAATGTTGTCTTAGACTTTTTTTTTCATTTAATATCCTGGACTTTGCTGTCTTTGCGTTTACATGAAATTGATAGCAATACATTTGTTTTGACTTTATGGCAGGACTTAGTTGCCATTTTTTCTGATGCTTTTCCTTTTGTTTGCTTTCTTGGTATTTTGTTAAGGTTAAATGTTTCATTTCATATTAGTTTGATTCTAAGCTGCATATTATTCTTTCCATTTCAAATAAATACAGATTAAATGAATGTAGTTTTAGTTTGATTGACTGTTTAAATGTAACACGATAGAGATAATCACAAAAATATTTACCAAGTTAAGAATTGAGAAGCAAAAAGAAAATATTGCTTAATTGCTGGCTAAAAGGATGGACAAAGGTATGATGTAAAAATGTGTACATAAATCTTAAAATTACAGAGATTTAAGGTTAATAAATAACAATTTTTTTTTTGTTTTTTTTGGAAACGACTTAAGCTTAAACCCAGTATTCATAAAAATATTAAACATCATTTTAAATACATTTTAGTTAAAACACAAATTTTAGCCATAAACTGTATTCATAAACAAATATTGACTTTTACACAACGTTTAAAATATGTATTTTAAGCTAATATTCGTTTATGAATACAGTTTTAAGGCTTAAAATGTGTTTTAACTGAAATGTATTTAAAATCTGAATTAAGATTTTTTTATGAATACGAGCATAAATATTTAAGGCGAAATTTTTAGTTTCAATATTATAAACTGGAACTGAAAGTTCATGCTCTTAAAAAGTGTGTTTTAGGTGCCTATAATATGCAAGAAAAATCTTAAAATATGCACTTGAAATTTAAAAAAAAATTTGTAATTAAAATTCTTTTAAATATGTTAAAAACAAAAACATTAAAAATTCTGCCTCATTGTATTCTTAAAATACAATAAAAATAATATGAAGGTCCCAGCAAAACTTTGGTAATGGGTAGGACTTATTTCAGACCTTCCAAAGTAATGCCTATCCATTCCAGTTTTTGTTATTTTGAAGGTCCGAAATAATACCTTACTAATATGAATATATGTAACTGCTTATTTGTAAGATAAAAAACAACGCTTTACTAATATTGTGTTAAATATCTGCTTATTTGGAATAGCAAAAATAATAAGTTACTTATTATCACTTATTTCAGACCTTTCGTAGTAATGACTATCCATTACATTTGTTGTTATTTTGAAGGTCTGAAATAATACCTTACTGATATGAACATACATCACTACTTATTTTAGGAGCTAAACAATTATGTCTTACTAATATTGTGTTATATACCTGCTTATTAGGAAGGGCCAAAGAAATAAGGTACTTGTAAGGTAATAAGTAACTACTTTTTTGTAAGGTATATTTATAAAGATTCATAATATATCATAATTAATAATTTAAATGGAATTTATTTAAGCAAACAAATATATAGTTATACATAAACGACTCTCACAAAACAAAAGCTTATTTAGTAAATAACAAAATTAAGATAATTGATATTAAGTAGAAATTATTAAATTTTATTTATTAATACATTAAGAGTTTTTGGTAATAATTTTCTTATTTTCGAAGAATAACCGAGTAAAAAAAAGTTTGTAATGTTAGCAACTCGTACTCGCAAGTTTTTTTGCTGAGTTTAGCAACTTTTTTGCTGATGTTAGCAACTTTGTCTGCTAGGATCCTCCCAGCAAACGAGTTGCTAATATTACAAACTTTTTTTTGGGTATACTAGTATATAAGATTTTTAGTTTTTTATAGTGAATTTTTTTTGTTCTTTTTATGTTTAATAAATGTTATTAGAAAATAATAAACAAAGTCTTATAATTTTTTTCTTGAGAAAATATTAATTGCTGTTCACCACTTATTACACTTCTTCCTGGTAAGCAGTTATTATAGTCCTTCCTTGTAATGACTAAAATCAGTAGTTATTTTAGGAAGTATTAATAACTAGTTATAATTGTCCTTATTAATAACTAGTTATTTTATTGCCTATTAATGCCTTCTTATTTAGGTACATGTTAATACGTACTTATTTTTGCACCTATAAATAACTACTTATTAACATCCTTACAAGTAATACGTCATATAATGGCTTCAAGCATTACTTTTGATGCTACAAATAAGAAATGAAATAAGTACTTATGTGTAACTGGTGATTTCACTACATATTTTGTAACGTCTTATTTTTGTCCCTATATGTAAGCACAAGGGAAGGCCTTGCCTCCTATGACACCCCCATGTTAAAATCAGGTGTTCTTGGCCTCAACTATAAGTACTTCTGATTCTTGTTTTCTTCTTCCATTTCCCATTCTATGGTAATAGCAAGTTTTCCTGGGGTAAAATGAACTTAAATAAAATCTTTATATTTCTTTATTAGGATATTGTCCTAACAAATAATCTATAGAGTTTTTTTGTTTTCAAATTTATTATTTGACCGTTTCAGGAATGTGCTGATAGATATATTTCGGGAATTTTCTAGGTTCCCATCATCAGAACACGTTTTGAAAGCGGTAACAATCCCATGCCAAACATCAAACATTCATATAAACTAGTTTACTCACTACATGAGAACTAATATATGAGCTCGAAGTTAAAGATTATCACCATTGATCAAAAAATAAATTGAAAACTTGTTTGGTATGTGCAAGGTCCACCTCTGGTGGATATTCAATACACGTTTAATGTTTTTTCCCCCTTTTTATTTTTTGTTTCGTTTATAAACAAAAACAGGGGTAGTAAACTAGACTGTACTTTGTCTTTTATACAAGTTTGATATAATTCTTATTAAAAATAAAAATTATGTTTTTTTTCCGACCTTTAATTGTGCAATGAAAATGAAAATTATTCAAGTTTATATCAAATCTATAGATTATTTGTTAGGACAATATCCTAATAAAGAAATATAGAGTATGGCCTCGAACTTGAATAATTTTCATTTTCATTGCACAATTAAAGGTTGGAAAAAAACATAATTTTTATTTTAAATAAAAATTATATCAAACTTCTAAAATCCTTATTTATAGACATAAATAAGTTTTAATATATTTTCAAACACAAAATTTAATCTATTTGGTCTTTTAATTTAGAAAATGTAAGTGTATTGATTTTCTGAGTTTATATAACATCTGTGTTCTAAAAAGCTGAACTGGGATTTCGAAAGAAATAAAATAAAAAAAAAAAAATAAAATAAAAATAATATATATCATAAAAACTCTTATAAAAACGATTTGCTTAAATTTTATATGTTTAAATTTTATTGCGAATAACATCGTATAAGATAAAATGTAATTATGTGTGGAATTCTGATTATTATTTTTTTTTTTATATACGGTACCATATGTCAAAATATGAAACACAATTCTGGGTAAAATGAACCACATATGCAGTAAAAAATAATCAAACATTTATTTGTGATATTTTTTGAAATAAAAAAAAAACTACTTTTTACACTTAATGTAAGATCATAATACAGTAATTTGATGTGGTTTGTTTTTTTAAATGAACTACAATTGTAGCTAAAACTGAAATTTGTTCTACAAATGACTGGTTGTTGATTAAAAAATAAAGATAATGTATTACAACTCAGACAACTACAAATATTTACAACAGAAGTTTCCTGAGTGTATAATTAACCCAAAAAAAAACGCTGCTTAACTGCAAGCAGGCTTGTAAGGGAGTAAACCAAAAATAATCCCCTACAAACTTGCTAACATATGTCATGATTTTTATATGGCGCATTCGCACTTGGAAGCATATCTTTTATGCAAAATAAGCGCGGTAATTAGCGTTTATAAAAAGTTGTGATTTCATGGCTTTCAGTAACATCATCATTTAAAGTAATATTATTAATTTTATATAATTTATTTTAGATAAAATTCTACAGATATTAATTCTACAGATATTAAAATTTCATACATATTAATATAAAAATTTTATTTATTTTTAACCGCACCATGTGCTTATTCTTCAGAAACAGTTAAATGACTAAATATTTTTTAAAAAATACTCGAAAACACCAAACACAATCGGAAATCACTTGGGAAAACCGAATCCACGATATGAAACTTTCTATATTACAACCAGCATTCTCGTAATGGACAAAGGTAAGCTGCTTACCAAATAGAGAGACTGCACTTCCCATGCCTCTCAGCAACAAAATACCGAACTCGGGCAAGCAAATGTAAACATTTTATTTACAATGAAAATGAATTACACTAAAAAATTATTGCAACATGTTGATACAAAATTGTTGCTTAAAACACTCAATATTATTTTGTTTATATTTATCTTTTTTCTATTAAAAATTAATATATTATGATGTGAGCAAGATTATTCAAGTTCAAGATCATTTGTTTTTTGTTAAACAAAAAACCGTGCAACGATATTTATTAATCAAAAAATTTTTTCTTCATCCGCAACTTAATGCAGATTTTAATCCACTGACAGGTCCTTACATGTTTCATGTAGCGTCACCTACAATCATCAGAGAACCAATGTGGACGGGGTAGAAGATTTACCCAAAGCTATAATTTTCTGATGACAAAAGATGAACACTTTACCCGTAGTGTTTTTTAAACTTCATGAGAAGTTTAAAAAACAAAGCACGGAAGCATCCAACTAATTCAAAAAAATTAAAACCTTTTTTTCTTTAACTAACAAATATCGTTGTTTGTGTAAAGGCTAGAATCTCTAGCCATAGTACACAGTGTTGTTAGTGTTTAGTAATAAACAATAACAGTTTCTGACTATAGAATTAGGACCATAGATCAGTTTTTGCCGTACTTTGCAATTTTCAAATATTTTACTTTTAAGTTTTAATAAATTAAAACCAAAAGTTTATTTTTCGATCTTTTATCATAAATTATGATGTGAGCAAGATTATTCAAGTTCAAGATCATTTGTTTTTTGTTAAACAAAAAACCGTGCAACGATATTTATTAATCAAAAAATTTTTTCTTCATCCGCAACTTAATGCAGATTTTAATCCACTGACAGGTCCTTACATGTTTCATGTAGCGTCACCTACAATCATCAGAGAACCAATGTGGACGGGGTAGAAGATTTACCCAAAGCTATAATTTTCTGATGACAAAAGATGAACACTTTACCCGTAGTGTTTTTTAAACTTCATGAGAAGTTTAAAAAACAAAGCACGGAAGCATCCAACTAATTCAAAAAAAATTAAAACCTTTTTTTCTTTAACTAACAAATATCGTTGTTTGTGTAAAGGCTAGAATCTCTAGCCATAGTACACAGTGTTGTTAGTGTTTAGTAATAAACAATAACAGTTTCTGACTATAGAATTAGGACCATAGATCAGTTTTTGCCGTACTTTGCAATTTTCAAATATTTTACTTTTAAGTTTTAATAAATTAAAACCAAAAGTTTATTTTTCGATCTTTTATCATAAATTATGATGTGAGCAAGATTATTCAAGTTCAAGATCATTTGTTTTTTGTTAAACAAAAAACCGTGCAACGATATTTATTAATCAAAAAATTTTTTCTTCATCCGCAACTTAATGCAGATTTTAATCCACTGACAGGTCCTTACATGTTTCATGTAGCGTCACCTACAATCATCAGAGAACCAATGTGGACGGGGTAGAAGATTTACCCAAAGCTATAATTTTCTGATGACAAAAGATGAACACTTTACCCGTAGTGTTTTTTAAACTTCATGAGAAGTTTAAAAAACAAAGCACGGAAGCATCCAACTAATTCAAAAAAATTAAAACCTTTTTTTCTTTAACTAACAAATATCGTTGTTTGTGTAAAGGCTAGAATCTCTAGCCATAGTACACAGTGTTGTTAGTGTTTAGTAATAAACAATAACAGTTTCTGACTATAGAATTAGGACCATAGATCAGTTTTTGCCGTACTTTGCAATTTTCAAATATTTTACTTTTAAGTTTTAATAAATTAAAACCAAAAGTTTATTTTTCGATCTTTTATCATAAATTATGATGTGAGCAAGATTATTCAAGTTCAAGATCATTTGTTTTTTGTTAAAACTTAAAAGTAAAATATTATTATTAAAACTTAAAAGTAAAATATTTGAAAATTGCAAAGTACGGCAAAAACTGATCTATGGTCCTAATTCTATAGTCAGAAACTGTTATTGTTTATTACTAAACACTAACAACACTGTGTACTATGGCTAGAGATTCTAGCCTTTACACAAACAACGATATTTGTTAGTTAAAGAAAAAAAGGTTTTAATTTTTTTGAATTAGTTGGATGCTTCCGTGCTTTGTTTTTTAAACTTCTCATGAAGTTTAAAAAACACTACGGGTAAAGTGTTCATCTTTTGTCATCAGAAAATTATAGCTTTGGGTAAATCTTCTACCCCGTCCACATTGGTTCTCTGATGATTGTAGGTGACGCTACATGAAACATGTAAGGACCTGTCAGTGGATTAAAATCTGCATTAAGTTGCGGATGAAGAAAAAATTTTTTGATTAATAAATATCGTTGCACGGTTTTTTGTTTAACAAAAAACAAATGATCTTGAACTTGAATAATCTTGCTCACATCATAATTTATGATAAAAGATCGAAAAATAAACTTTTGGTTTTAATTTATTAAAACTTAAAAGTAAAATATTTGAAAATTGCAAAGTACGGCAAAAACTGATCTATGGTCCTAATTCTATAGTCAGAAACTGTTATTGTTTATTACTAAACACTAACAACACTGTGTACTATGGCTAGAGATTCTAGCCTTTACACAAACAACGATATTTGTTAGTTAAAGAAAAAAAGGTTTTAATTTTTTTGAATTAGTTGGATGCTTCCGTGCTTTGTTTTTTAAACTTCTCATGAAGTTTAAAAAACACTACGGGTAAAGTGTTCATCTTTTGTCATCAGAAAATTATAGCTTTGGGTAAATCTTCTACCCCGTCCACATTGGTTCTCTGATGATTGTAGGTGACGCTACATGAAACATGTAAGGACCTGTCAGTGGATTAAAATCTGCATTAAGTTGCGGATGAAGAAAAAATTTTTTGATTAATAAATATCGTTGCACGGTTTTTTGTTTAACAAAAAACAAATGATCTTGAACTTGAATAATCTTGCTCACATCATAATTTATGATAAAAGATCGAAAAATAAACTTTTGGTTTTAATTTATTAAAACTTAAAAGTAAAATATTTAAAAATTAATATATTTTAAGTTTATCTTTCTGAGTTTATCATTAATATTTGAAATAATTAAAAAGAATAAGTAAAAAATGTTTTAAACAGTGCACAGCATAATTGTTTTTTTTTTTTTTGTCTTATTTATTATTTACAAATTTCTTGAAAATGACCTACGCTGGAGGTTGAAATATTAAAGAGAAGAATAAATAAATAATAAGAATTTAAACACTCTTTTTTAAATTTATTAAATGACCTTAAACCGAATTAATAAAAGTTTATTATTAATTAAAAGTTTTTATTAAATTGTTATTTAAAAACATGATCGAAATTAATTTAAACTTTTAAATTTCTACAACATGTTTTCATTTGTTCGGTGCGAGTTTACGAACATATTAAAAGAGAGCATATTGAGCGACACTGAGTAGTATGGATACCCACTGCTGCTTACTGCCTGCATCCTTCTAAGAGAAAATAGTTGTTTATTTTTGTACGAAAATAATTCGTTTCTTTTACTGCTCCTCAGTATAATATAATAGTTAGCATTTTCGTTAGCGCATTTGTTTAATACCACTTCGAAAAATGCGAAAACTCTTACTGGGTAAGCGAAAAATATAAGATCAATAAATATTAATTAAACGCTAATTATTTATTAAATGTTTGTAATTGTAATTTGTAAAGATATACAAATAGAGTAATAACAATTAATTAATAAAACGTATAAAAAACTATTTTCAATTAATTAAAATCTTATTATGTATAACAAAAACATAAAACTGCAGTAAATCATGCAAAGAACAACAATTAAAATTTTTACGTGGGTTGATATTAAATTTCAAGAAAAATATATTTGGGATATTCCCACCAAAAGCATCAAGTGCTACTAATTTTTGCTACAACAAAGAAAAAACATGGTTGAGGGAACCATATTCAAAGAGCAGCATACATTTTTGGATTTATAAGTGTGACAACCATGTTACTATGGTTGTGGCAACCATAATCTTATCTGCTTCTGTATCATAATATGATAATTAGATTGCCATATTATGGCAAATATCAAAATATTATCATATTATGGTTCTTGAAATTTGTATGAATTACAGTATTCTCCCAGCATTCTGTTGAAGCTGGATTAAAAAGATATGCGTGTTTTTTAATAGTATGTATAATTCACATATTTAAATTAACTTATGTTCAAAACAATTTAAGTAATAAAATTGTCTTTGCGCTGAAGAATAAGCTTTGTGAAATATTGTGTCAGCTATACAAGCTATACATGTGATTACAGAAAAAAGTATTGTTATGAAAACAATTTCACAATACATTTATAATGATCAAACCATGTTTGCAGCAATCATAATAATTGCGTTATAACCATATTATAGTCCTAGTTATCATATTATGCTCATGGACACGACTTTCGTCATCATTTATTACCATACTATTATTATTGCAAACATATTATGATTATTTCGTACTACTGACTTAAAAGCACGTGCATTTGGTTTAAATTTTTCTTTCACATTTTTTTCCTTTAACAATATTTTTTTACGTAATAACAAAAACTTAAAAAATAAAGCGCTTTTTAATCACTTTTTTATAATGAACAATAACTTTTGACCGAGTTGAGACAACAATTTATTCGTTCTTCCACTAAACAATTACCACCACTACGTTGTTTGTCCATTTTTAATGTCTTTTTGTTTAATATTATTTAATTTGTTGGGGCTGACTGTTTCTCACAACTTCCTTTCACGAAATCTCAAACAAGAATGATACTAAAAGAGAGAAGAAGCTCATAAAAAACCGACTGATCATCTTATAGTTTTCCCAACTCTAATACGGCTGCTGTTAGATAGATAAATACTATAGTATTATTGTATACATTATAATAATATGATAACTGAAAAAATAATTTTTATTAGAACATGATAAAAGCAACCATATTATTGGTGTAATATGATTGATTCAATAATAGTTTAATTGAAACAACCATTTATTGCTGTATGAAACATAGTTTTGTTACCGCAATCATATTGCAACAATATTTTTCTCTGCGTGTAACCAATCCAAACTCCACCTGATGAACATAAAATTCCCAAATTTATGTACATTTAAATGTTTTCTGAAAAATTCTCACTTTTGTTTTCAAAATTTGTTAATTAGCCAAATCTTTGGCTGCTTTTGATCTTTTTCATTGTTTTAATAAAGTAAAGAAGAAGGTCCAAATAAGCCAAGAATATTTGTAAGAAGAACTATTTACTTAGAGGTGCAATAACGTATTATGTGAACATTTTTTTACTGATGTTTTATTTTTTTTGTATTGAAATCGACTTTTTTTTCACTATACGAAATCAGAATAAAATCCGATTTAACTTGTTCCACTTACAAAATTCATTTAGTTTTGCATTTTTGAAAACATTAATTCGCCCATAGTTACCAGGTATTCCGAATGTCCTGGAGACAAGATCAAAAAAGGGATTGCAGTTTGTTTATACTTAGGTCAATACTTAAGCATATGTAAAATATCTTTTCAAAATAAAAAAAAAAAAAACTTTCTAGCGTATTTCAGGTTAATTATATGAGGGGTTTCATCTCAAGTGACCGAAGTTTTCAAACCGATGTCTTGGCATCGGGCTGAAACTTGCACCAAGTTGAGTACTAACTTGTCGCAGTTGTCCGATTGTAGTCGGACTAAATTTGGAATTTCACATTTTCAAATGCGAATATCTCAGAAACTTTAGAAGATAACCCTGAATCGAAAGCATGTTTTTTTATAGGTTTTTACTAGCAGATTAGAAATGTGTTAATTTTATGAAAACCGGGTAAAGAACAAAAAAATGACGAGCACTCAACATTTCTGATGCAAAAAGTACCCTACTTTGGAAGAAAAGCAGAAAGATAAACAAGTCGCATCCCACTAAGCGACCACAAAGCTCTTACAGGAAAACACCTAAGCTTTCTAAAAACAAACCGAACTCAATTTGAGAAAAAAGTCAAAACCAATTTTTTAAACTTTTTTTATTAAGATTGAAAAAAAAGCTATTGAAAACATTTTGGGCAATATTTTCTAACTACAATATGTAATTAGTTATATGTTTCCGAAGAAATGCCTGTTTGACGAAAATGTCAAAATTCAACACCTTCGAACTAAGACAGTCATTGAGCGATCCCGCTGAAATTTTTTGTCATAACTACTATTTAATAGTATTTAACTTGCTGCAAGTTTCAGCCCAAGACATTGGTTTCATGAAAACCCCCATACGTGAGTTAAAAATCTGATTTGTATTTATTATACACTCATAATAACCCAGGAAAAAATTACACATTCCAAAAAGAAGGTGATGCCCACACTTGCTTACATATCTCATTGCCAAATTTAGTAACTGCAATACCAAACTCATTGCAACGATAGAGTCAAAAAAGCAAGTAGTATTCTAATCAATACTTTAAATTTAAACCAGAAAGCATGAACTCAATAACAAAGTAATTATTTACTTAAAAGAAAATAACAATGTTATTAACTTATATGTATAACTTTTTGTACTCAAGAAGTAATAATATACTTTTTCTTAATAAAAGGACGTTATTGGAAGCAGTTCCTAATTTTGAAATAAGAAGTTATGCAATTTTAAAGAATTTATTTTATATATTTTTTCAAACAAATTTTTATTTGCAGGAAAATAATACTAAAAACAGAAATTGCATGTTGCCTAAATTTTGTTAAACTTTGGTTAGGTATAAATTAGGGAAGCTCACGTGAGCAGAAAATTGTGAGTGGAAGTTGAAATTACTGACGTTATCGTGAGTGAGTGTAAACAAATTTTTCGAGGGTGATTGTGCGTGAGTCATATTTTTGTTTTTCAATTTTGAATTGTTCTTTTTTTTTGAAAAATTTATATTTTCGTGGTTTATAGCTCCAAAATTATGACAAACCCATGTTATCATAACAATTCGATGTTTCACTTTTTAGGATTTTATTTCCGTATGAGTTTTGATCGTTTTATTTGAGTGACCTAGGAGAATCACGTGTGAGTAAAAGTTGAATTTACTTATGGAACTACTTCTTTTTTTTAAATGTAAGTACTTCTTATTTTTTCTAGGGAACTATTTATTTATTTTTTTTTTGTGTAAGTACTTCGTAGATTTACAATGGAACGATTTCTTTATTAAAAAATGTATGTAGTTCTTAAAAATATAAAGTAAATAGTTCTTCAGTAAAAAAATAATCAATTCTAAAGAATCAATTATTTTAGTCTCACGCCCTGTTAAAAGAATCGAGTAGGTAATATAGTAAGGAAGGCGTTCTGCCCAAAATGCTTGATTACAAACCCGCTTACCTTTTTGGAAATTTTTTGCTGCGAATCCATGCAGAAAAATACGAAAATATTATCAAAACTACAAAAAAATTCGTAAAATTTACAAATTTTCGTTTATTTTACAAAAAAATTTATTATTTTGACACTTTTTCGTAATTGTAATTATAACGTGAGTTATATACCATGGGTTGTATATCGATATGAAAATTTTAAAACTTCAATTCCAATAGTGGAATGTTTATTCTAATATTAAAGGGTTTATTATAAAATGTTACCCATTAAATTTTGTTATGCGTACAAAATACCGCTATAAATCGGCGTTTCGGTATTTTAGCGTTATTTAAACTTAGGTTCAAGGCATTTCAAAATCAATCCTTGATGTAACTGTGGTAGCCAACTGCCGTTATTATGAAAATGTAGTGAATGCCAACCCTGGTATTTATTTTAGTACTGTGCACTGTTGCGTATGATTGTTGGATGATCCCAATTAATATAACTCATACGCTTTCTCATACTTACTTTCCTAATAAAAATTTAATCAAAAACTAGCAGTTTTGGAAAATCTTTAGTTTTTGATAAAAAATTTATATGGAATTTGACAATTAAATACGAGTAGTTTTCAAAAACTTGGTTTTTGGTTGTAATTTAAATATAGTTTAACACGCATTGTTATATTTTTGTTGAAATAAATATTAATAAGAGCATTTAAACTTGAGAGATCACAAAAATCTCTAACTTTTAAAGATTGTGAAAAAGTTTGATAAAATAAGTTTTAAGTGTTCTTTCAAGACAACAACTATAAATTTAAAATGAATTAATTAGTAAAACATCCCTCGTTTTTGTATAATTATAAACAACAGAGAGTTAATTTTTGCATACAAAAATAGAACACAACTTCGTAGATTTGTTTTTTATTAAATGAAATGTTTGCAAAGTTTAAAACAAAATATTTTATGTATTAAGGTACACACCCAAATAAAAATGTCTGTTAACGTAACAAAAATATCTGTATTTGTTACACAAATGTCAACTCATTTTAAACCAGCAGCCATTAAGCTTATTTTATCAAAATATGTCTGTAATATTAATCAAAGCGAAAAAAGTGGAAACAAGTGGAAGTATTAAAGCCGGCTCTGGAGAATTTTGTATACCCTCCATTCATTCAGATGAAGAAAAACATTGCTTTTAAAACAATTTAAAGAATCAACATTTTGAGAAATAAAATTTCGCAGAAAACTAATTCTATTACAAATTTAATTTGCGTAAAAAATCTCAAGAAGTTCAAAAAAAAAAAAATAATTTAAATAATTTTGGATTTCCAAATGGAAACATTAAAATCGGATGTGGTCAATTTTGTGTATCATCCATCAAGGAAGGTAAAATAATAAAATATATCTTAAAGAAAGTTTAACAATGATAGTCTTTTTAAGATCTATCAACCAAAATTTTTTACATATGCATTTTAATTCAAGAAGAGAAATTGTTAATTATCTACATCCGCATCTGATTACAAGAAAAATACCAGGGAGCTACTCTGCAGATAAATTAGGATTTATTAACACTTTAACAAATGGATACGGACATTTTTGGGAGCAACCCGACGAGCAATAGCTGAATTTCAAAAAAGTTAAAATGTGAGTTTGTTTAAGTTTGTTATCCATTAATTTGCAATAAACTTTTGAATAAACTTATTAAAATTAAATTAAGCTTTTTCTATTAATCATTTAACTAGAAATTTAAAAAATTAATGAATTTCTCTAACTCAAAAATATCTGATCTGCCCAGATTTGTTCAGATCAAATTAGGTCTCAAATTTGTCCCCATTTTTGAGATCTAAATAGCTCTGATCATATTTGCTGAGAACTTTTTAGATCTAGTAAAATAGATCTAACTAGATTTGGACAGCTCAGACCTTTTTTACGCAGGATGATATCATAATTTAAATGACTGTGAATTGAAAGCAATCATTAAAGTTGGTTGTGGGCAATTATTTATACCCTCTATCCATTATGAAGAAAAACATATTTTTTTTTAAAGCAATTTAAGGAAACATGATTCATGAGAAAGGAAATATCAAGGAAATGATAATGTTTTCGTGAAAAAAATGTGCGAATTTGCATTTTTTTTCAATTGATACTTTTTTTTTTTAATTAGATTTAACAAAAAACTCAGTAAAAAATTTTCGGGGTAAAAACTTGTAAGAAATTAGTAACTTGTTAAACAAAATATAGAAAATGTTTTCTAAAAATAATTTTGTACTAAAATTTTATAAAAAAAAGAACTGTAAAGTGGCATACAAAACGTTTTGATATGTTTTCACCTAACTTTTATTATTTGAGTGTAGTTTTTTATGTTTGTGCTAGAGTATTTTTTTTTTGGATTTGCGATTATGGTAGAACTAGGTCTAATAGTTAAATGGTGCGAATTTGAGAAAAATCGAATAGCATTAACCAGTAGAGCTACGCGTGCAAATATCTCGATTATTGACAATTATTCTTAAACTGCTTTAAAAAAAATATGTCTTGCTATACAATATTTTTAAATTAACTTTGGCATGTTAAGCACGAATTCTTCAAAAGTTTTGAAATCGGAGTAGCAGTTTTCGAGATATTGCAAGTTGATTTTTACTAAAACTATCCTAAATTTTTTTATTTTTGTACTAGCATAACAGACAAAATGACAAAATCACTTGATCATAATTACATCAATATGGATTGAAGGATAACTTGTAAATTGACCTACAAATATATCGAAAATAACAGAAAATTTACACAGTAAAATTGTTATGCTTTTCAATTTTATGCACATGATTATTGTAGGAATATTTACTTTAACTTTGGATTTTCATTTATAAATCCTGTGATTGTTGTAGCAATGGGTTCAATAGTTTTGTGGTGCTAAATTTAAGAAAAAGCGGTTTACTTAACCCTTGGTGACCTGTGCCAAAACCTTTCATATATTGACAACAATTTGAAATTAATTTTAAATAATATATGTTATGATACATCATTCTAATTTGAGACATAATTACGATCATAGGAAGGCTTTGGATATTATTTGAGTGCAAAACCAAAAGTTCTTCGATAATTTTTAAAAATGTCTAGAATAAAGAAAAATTATGTAATTTTTAGTAAAAATCAAATCAAAATATCTCGAAAACAGTTAATCCGATTTCAAAACAAAAAAAAATTATGTGTCACAAGACAGCAATTTAAGAAATTTTTTCGAAAAGCGAAATCTTTGGAAGGGGGCGCCACGGGTTAATGCTCCAATTTTGCACCAAATAAATTTATGACCTAATACTACAATAATCTGAACAATAACTTTCATTTTTTTCAAAAAAAGTTTTTACTTATAAAAAAAATGCCGCTCTATTGTGAACACTTTTTTTTTAAATATAATTTTGTTAGGGATTTTATTTGTGGTTTAATTTTAATACTTTCGAAATAATGCCTCCATAATACGCTGTTAGTAGATTCTGCTATGTCTGTTGAAAATAGGTGACCGCTAACATTAAGCCTTTTATTTAACATTTGTTACTAACAAATACTCACATGAACAAAAAATATGCAGATCTTATACAAATAAAGCGTTAACATTGGAAAATTATATTCGAAAAAGAAATTTCTAAATCATTATTTGAATTAATGATATAATTTACTTTTTCGTCTGAAAATATTTTGTACTGTGATTGAATTACCACAGATTTGGAAATTATTCAATTTGGTAATTAGCAATAAAAATATGTTTTTTTATTTAAATTTTTTAATTATCCTAAACAAACTAGAGTCAATTAAGACTCAGTCAGTGATATTTCTCCTGAAAGTCAGTTAAAATCAATCTTGGAAATTTTTACTTGTACTTTTTGATTAAAGGGTATTCGCATAGATTTTAAATACAACCAAAAAGTGGAACTCATTGTCAGATTTTTTATTTTTTTTTTTGTTACAATATAACAAACCTGAAGGCGATTATAAACTGTAATCCTTATAGAGATTGTCAGTGAATTTGAAACATAGCACAGTGGGATATAAATATCACAAACATTTTGGAATTAATTAGGTCATATCTTACTTAGTGGTCCGATTGCAATGAAATTTTGTACAGACATAAGTGACGTAATATTGAGATTAAGTTTTGAACCTTTTTTTAAATTCGCAATAGAAACAAAAAATGGAGAGCACTCCAAATTTTATATGCAAAAAGTTCTCTATTTCCGGTGGTCATATTGCTGCAGCGGGGGATTTGGAAGGTTCAAGATCAAAACCTTAGCTCGATATTACGCCACTTATGCCTGTTCCAAATTTCATTGCAATCGGACTGCTAAGTAAGAAATGGCCAAATTATCTCCAAAAAAGAATTGTGATATATCCCACTGTGCATCGTTAAATTTTATTCCAAATTTTTTCAACATTTTAATATTTTAATAATGTAGAAAAAAGGATTTTATGGTAAAGTATGTATAAAAGCTAAAAGTTAATAAAATGTAATACAAAATATATGAAAATAAAATAATTTAATTTATAATAAATTAAATTTAATAAAACTACGTGCACATACGTTTAATATTGAAAACTGTCATTTATATTTTTCTAAATTCTTTTATATTTTTTTTTTTTGGTTTTATTGCTTTGCTATATTGGTTTAACTTTAACCCAATATTAGCTAGTATGTGGTATGATCATAAAATAATATTTTTTATTAAATTCTATTTTTTAGGATTTTTATTTTTTATTTTTCATTCTTGTGGCTCGTGTTATAGTTTTAAAAATCTTTATGGATTTAAAATTTCAAATTTAGCTTAGTATACGTATTGTTACTAAAAATTGGAAAAACAAAAAAAAAAAAAACGAAATTGCTATTGTCTAAACGTGTCTGTCGATATTCTATGAATGTGTAACATCCCAATAAACATCGTTTCTAGACTTTGAGAAATTTTGTGATTTTCCTTTGCTATTAGCTGTATTTTTCATATCATTCTCTCAAATCTCTAATTTGGATAGTTGTGAAAACGTTATAAACAACATTTTATTTTTAATTTGTTTTCGCCTTTCAAAAATTGCAACCAACATGAATTTTGCTGCACCTTTATACTCTAGGTACGTTTAGGAAAAGTTTAAGCAAGACTTGTAGAAATATTAAGCAACGGGCATGCCTAGAAAATAGCGAAAATACATATAACAATAAATGTGACTTATTAAGTTTATACAATAAGCCCTTCAATTAGAAAAATATTTTTAAATTATTTTTTTTCCTTTCTTTAAAGAGAAGCAACACTCAGGAAATTCTTCCTATGTATTAATGTGTTACTTTCTTTGGAAACTGGATAGTGGAGAGATGAAAGGTGGGGAAAGATGAAGGGCTTCAAACATGGCAACACTGTAATTGCGCGAGATGATAAGTCTTAGAACAGTTGTTGCTCGCCACCTGATGGAGATTTGGCGAACTTATTGAAGGTTTTTGTTTCATAGCCCTGATTCATTATTTTACTTCGGTGATGTTAAGTGCTATGGGAACACCGAAGGTGGAAGCTGCGATACATATGAGGTATAGAAAACTCATACATATTATTTTTCTAAATTGATGTTGCCGTCACCGGGAATCGAACCCGGGACCATCTGTGTAACAGTCCAACGCGCTAACCATTACACCACAGCGCCCACTATTGTCACTATATTTCCCGACTCTCTTTCAAATAGAAAGCATAGGTGTGATAACGTTTGAGAAATAAACTAGTTTTCAAATCGATTTCAATAGTAAATGTTTGTTGGGATAGTTTGTGTAAACGTGTGGGTGGGTAATTGTGCTGTTTCTCGGTATATCTGTTGGAGCCTGTATTGTGATGGTTACATATATTGTTGTCTTAGGCTAAAGTATTATATGGTGAAATGAAAACGTGATTTGAAAAAATCAGAAAAATCATCATCTAGAAAATTATATATGATATCTAAAACACACACACATTTTTTGCAGTTTTCGATTTTTTCCAGATTTTTGTTTTTCAAATTTTTTTTTTTTAGCATTTTTTTTTTTTTTGCTAACAATTTGTTTCATAACTTTGAAACTATTGATCGCATTAAAAAAATTTGTACACGTTCTTTAAAGATATTGTAAACCTTAATTTTTGTAAATTTAATTTGACAAAATCGGACTAGTTGTTTTTGAGTTATGACAACATAAGTGGAGAAATGTCTCAAAATATTGTCAATTTTACTTAAAAAATTTTTAAAAAAAAAATTATCCATAGAATTGAAAAATTTTACCATTTTTGTACTTAGGCAGCCATGATGCATCAAATCTATATGGTGGTTAGTCAAGCCTTTTTTTGCTGTTGACCTGTGTAATAATGCAATTTTTGTATGAATAATACATACTTTTTACAACAAACAATGCAACAAATTTGAATAAAAATTTATTACGGGTTTTCACAATACCAGAAAATATTTTACTTTAGAACAAAAACGAAGGTTTGCCAAAAAGACTTTCGATTTCTTGTCTGTCCTCTTTACGAATATTATGATACAATTAATTAATTGCCACATTTCTAGCAAAAAATCGAATAGTATCGCTAAAACCACTGTTGTACATATTTTTATTGCGTTAAACCTCAATATTATTACCACAAACAACCAAATGACAAAGTAAGATGTCACATTCACAATCATACACACCGTACACGCATTTAAAATCAATAGGGGGGAAAACCAAACAAATACAATTTAAGCAATAGAATAAATAGATTTTCAACAATAAAATTACAATCACAAACAAAGAATGAAAAAAAATAAAAAAATAACACATACACATGCAAACACAGACGCAAATAGGCCACCCAAAAATAATTTAGACAACTGAATTCTAAACCTAATTTTATTTTTTCCAGTATAAATTCATTGCAGTCAGTGGTGCATTATCTTATTGGTGCTAATTCTTATTCCTTGAGCTAATCTGAAGGAGATATTTATATTAATTAATACACGCAGGGAACTTCTGCTTTAAAAATATGTAGTTGTTTGGGTTGTAGTACAGTTTCTTTATTTTTAATGTAAATGTCAGTCATTTGTAGAACAAATTAAATTTTTTACTAACCTTGTAGTTCATTTAAAAAAAACAACCCACATCAAATGACTGTTTTATGATTTTACATTCATTTTTTACAGTTGTTTTTTGTTATTAAAAAAAAAAAAATATACGGAGGTTGAAAGCTCGTTATAAATTGAAAATAACATAAAAATAATCTCGATGTATATAAAAACAAAAAACTAATATAACTGTAAAAAATATTACTTGACCCAGAGTGCAAACTAAAAATTTTTTATATAAATAGAACATTTTTGGTCTTCAAAGTTTAGTAACGTCATGATGCTTGTTAGGAAAAGACCTAACCACGTGCTTGATTACTAAGAAGACAAGAATGCAGCAAAATTGATTATTAATAGGTTTTTTGTTAAAGTTCTGCCTATTATGGTGGCTCTAACTTTTCTAAAACTTCGGGTTCTGATGAGATCTTTAGCCAGATCGAAATACTAGTATCAACCTAGCTAATATGTTTGATTTGCTTTATTTTTGTAAATATACGGAGGTTGAAAGCTCGTTATAAATTGAAAATAATATAAAAATAATCTTGATGTATATAAAAACAAAAAACTAATATAACTGTAAAAAAAAAATAAATGTTTGTTTATTTTTTACTACCATGTGGTTCATTTTTACTACAATTGTTAGTCATTTTTTGAACATTAAAAAACAAATGACAATGTTAGTTGAATTTACTGTAATGTAAGTCGTCCATTCTTTAAGTGAAATTTCATTTGTTTTCAACTACAATTGCAGTGGGGTTTACCTACATAGTATGCTAACACACAAGTACGCTATTTATTTGGTCACCCTAATTCTTACTGATAGCTATCATTGGATTAAGGTAATTGATAGATAAATTTCCATTTCTTATTTAATATTAATCATGAAAAAAAAAACAAACAATAAACATATTTCAAGCAGATGTTATTTTCAAAAAAGACAAACAAAATCTTAAACAAATACAAGTATAAAAAAAGTTTTTTATTAAAATTTTAATAGAATGTCAAAAATTGGTTTTTAAATATTTTAACAGCCAAACAATATACCCCCAAAAAAAGTTAAAAACCAATAAAAAAAATTACTTTTATTAAAAATATTAAATTCTTAAACAAAAAACTTTTCTAAGACTCTTTAAATCTGCATAAACTTTTGTATAATGCGTAAATTGTGTAAGCCAAACATTTTTGAAAATAAATTTATTAAGCAGAATGTTTTTGTTATTATTTTTTTCTTTTAATTTGTTTAAAAAAATGATATTGGAATTAAGTTAAAACAGATGAAGAAGAAGTTTTAGCTTAAACCTACTACTTCTCTTAAAAGAAGACAAGTACTAAGAGATGTATAAAAAATGTCTCACACACACACACACACACACACACATACAAATGTGTGTGGTGGGGTGTTTCATAAAAATTTTGGAAATAATTCTGGCATTTCTTACTGGCTTATCGGATTGCCATGAAACTTTACACAGCCATAATCAACGTAATTTTGACCTTAAGCTTCAAAGAAGGGCTCATTAGATATATCTGGTGCTGATCAATTAGACTCCAAAGTAGAGCTACCTAGGTTTTCAAATGCGGATAACTTGCAGATTGCCTAAAAATTTAAATTTTGAAAATCGGTTGATAAATATAAAATTGGCAAGATCTCAAAATTTTTGAATACCCGAGGTGTCCTACTTTGGAGTTTAATTTATGAGCGTCTTCATGGCAATCCGTTCAGCCAGTAAGATGTGGCTGAATTATTTCCAAACTATTTTTTAAACACCCCACTGTGCACTGTTTAAGGCTGTTTTTCATTTAAACATTAGACACAAGTGGTAGACCGTTTTTTATTGTTGTTCCTGCTGCTGCTCCAGCTTCTTTTAAGTTTCGTTCGTTGGATGATGTCAGTGACAGTGGTGAAAACTTCTATAAGACTTTTTAATGACATTTTAAATTATAATTTAATGCGTTGATGTTACTGCCAGGTAAAAAAAAAATTTTAAAAATACTTGTGTATATATTACATCTAGATAAAACCAACTTTAAATGTACGGAATCTTACCAATACACATACACAAATAAACAAATATTTACTTTGCCATCTACACATTTTGTTCCCTACAAATACATTTATAGTCATGCTGTTTGTTATTTATTTGACAAAATGAGGGGCATTTGAGTGAAGGCAGCATCGTCATTTAATTTAACGAAGATTTGCATAAATATGCGCCAAGTGTCGTAGGTATAATATGTCACGGAAAATACATTAATTTTTCTTTTGAAAAATTATATTACAAAAAAAAAAAAAAAAAAAAATACAAATAAAAGTAATAAAACATTTCGGTTTCTTTTTCGTGAATCTAAAATCAACAAGGTGTGGAAGTAAAAATGTATAAAATATTCATATAATATTAAGTACATTTAATCAAATTTTAACATGAAAGTGGTCATTGTATAACGAATTGTTAATCAAAAACATTAGTCAAATTATAACTTATGACTTTAAAACTAATTGAAATTATTACAAAAGTATTACTTACAGTATCACTTTCTTTAAATTTAAGATTTTAATTATAGAAATTATAAGCTCTTTAAAGAAAAGGGGCGCAGTCTCAGGTTACTGACAGTTTCCAAGGTCCTTGATCGGAATTTTTATATAAAAGTGACCGTTTAATGGCCTTTTAACGTGTCTTAAAATAGATTTTAAAATAATTTATTCTTGTTAGAGGCCAATTATTTCGTTTTAAAAAAAAACTAATTTTTTCTTTATCAGGACATCCTCCTTAAAAATACTTTTTTTTTTTTGTTATAAAATAAAGGGTCCGCCAAATAACTTTTTTTTTTGAAAATGCTATAAAAAAACTACTGAATATTTTCTCAAATTTCTTTTTTTATTTGAAAGTACAATCCTTCCGGTTAATAATGGAAAATAATTTCATTCAAATGACTGCCTCGGCTTGCCATGCAGTAGCCTACACAAAAAAATATTCAGTAGTTTTTTTTTATAGCATTTTCAAAAAAAAAAAAGTTATTTGGTGGACCCTTTATTTGATCATTTCTACTAATAAAAAACGATTATTTAGGGATATTTCTGTTTTCGCTTCAGTTTTGTTTAGAAAGTGTGATAATACTGCAATGATAAAAAATCATACAATCTGCTAGACCAATTTTTTGTGCGCAAAAAAGAAGAAAATTGTAATAGAAATATACAAGTGATATAATATTTATTAAAAATAAAAATTATGTTTTTTTCGACCTTTAATTGTGCAATGAAAATGAAAATTATTCAAGTTCGAGGCCATACTCTATATTTCTTTATTAGAATATTGTCCTAACAATATTATCAACGCATTCCTGAAAGGGTTAAATAATAAATTTGAAAACAAAAAACTCTATAGACTATTTGTTAGGACAATATTGTAATATTGTAATAAAGAAATATAGAGTATGGCCTCGAACTTGAATAATTTTCATTTTCATTTTCAATATACAAGTGAGTTTAAAAAAAAAAATTGTGCAGTTTGATCAAATGTTGCTTGTTTGTATTGGTTAGCTAACATAAAAGTTAAATTTTTTTCGTGTGTGCTTAAATACAAAAGAAAAGAAGCACTAGAAGAAAGTAATAAAAAAAAGAATGCAAAATGTCCAGCAAAATCTTTCATTACCACGTAAGTGGTTATATAATGAAAATAAATATCGAGTTTTAATGAATTTTTTTCATTAAACTAATGACGTTTTCTTCACAATGTGAATGAAAAATTTCTTAAACTTTATGAAAACACTATACTGTTTTAATTAAACTACTTTGAATGTAACTTTTCATAAGGCGTAATTGCATAATTTAATGAAAAGTTTTAGTGAACGAGTTCCAGTGACAATTCATAGATCTAAGGGAAAAATTCATTGATATCATGCAGATAATTCTCTCAGTGTTCGCTTGACTTATTATTTTATTACAAATATAATGTAATTTTTTCGACTACTTATTTTTTAATTACTTATAAGTATATGTAATTTTAATGCAAATGCATTTTTGTTGTCAATAGCCCAAAATCCATTTTGACCAAATACTTTTCGAAATATATACTTTTGCAGCCAGTTCGCGTCGATTTTTTGTTGCATATTTTTGCATATTTTGTTATAAATGCATATTTTGCTATAAATATATATTTTATTATTTATTTTGACATTTTTTTTTGCTGAATATTTTGCATATTTTCAATTGCATTGCCTAAAATTAAAATTCAGTTTTAATTAAAAATAATTAAAAAAAAACATTTGTAGCCCCCAACATAACATCTAGTTTTTATTTGTTAGACATTTATATGGGATTTCATTTTTAAACCATTAAGCTGAAGTAATAAATCGATTTTTAAAAATCCAAAAATTGTACGTGCATATTTTTTTGGTTTTTTGTGCACATTTTAATACTTTTAGTGCATATTATTTGGTTTTTTGTGCATATTTCGATTTGAAAGCATATTATAAGCGCATATTTTTAGATTTGTTACTGCACATTTTAAGCGCATATTTTCCTTTTTTAGTTGCATGAAATTACTTGCCCTAATAAAAACTAATTATTTTGGTAACCACTTATTTTTTATTTTTTTTTTTGTAATCCAGTGGGTTAGCGAGGGTTCAAATTTTGTGCATTTTTTCATGAAGCAAATATATAAAACTACTTTCAAAAACGACCTCATCAAACAAAAATAATGAGTTTTGACGCAGAATTATATGCAGTTTGCCCTACTGCTACAGCTTATTATTTAGATACTGCACTGAGAGATTTATCCATCATGATAATTATGAAACAATTTCATATAATTTTTTCGTAGATTAAATAAAGAATTTCAAATTTTATTAATATTTTTTTTTTTATAAAATTTCATAGTTTCATAAAAAAATTCATTCGATTTTATATATTATCTCTTCCTAAATTTAATGAAAAATTTTCTTTAAATCTGTGAAACTATTTCAAAGACTTGATTTTTTTATTTTTTCATAAAATTTCATACGTTCATTAATTTTAATACATTTTAGATTTAATTCTCAAGTGTTGAACATATTTTATAAAGTGCTTTATTAATTCATTTTGGATGTCTATGAAATTGTTTCAAAAATCATATAAAGCGTCTTATTGGCTTAGTTCCAATGAAATTTTCAAGACATTTATGATGAGTTTTAATTATTCAAAGAACTTCTTAATATTATAAAAACATTATGAAACTGTTTCATAAATTCCAAAAACGTTTCATTATCGGAATGATTAATTAGTTTTATGAAGGTTCTCATTAATTCTACAAACATTTCATAAACATTGACTTTAATGAAAACTGTTTCATAGATTCTACGAAAACTTTCAATGGGCGAGTTCCAGTGACAATTTGTATTAAAGCTATGATGAAATTCATTACTGAAGTGAAGATAATTCTCTCAGTGTGGTATTGCGAGCCCATTACTTAGATTATGCGAGGGTTAACACTAAAAACGCAAAATATTAATGAAATGCAGAAAAAAATATTAAAATCGTTAGTAATCAAACTTTGCAAGTTTTAAACTAATTTTAAGTTAAAATTCAGTTTTTAGTTATAAATGTTGCTATTTTGACTTGATGAAATTCTAAATTTTTAATAAATTTGTTTTTGCTAAATTTACTAAAGTCTAAAAATATTATTTGGCTAATCAATACCAACCATGTTCTTATAATACGATGCGGTTCCGTATTTGTGTATTTTTCATATTCTGTCAGTATAAAATAGACAAGTGAACACGTCGTATTCGAAAAACATTTAGAAACTATTATGCAAATGGTTTTATTATAAACTAATAACAAATATTCAAAAGAATTTTAAAAAAAGTAAAAGAGGGAAACATTTTTTCTGAATTGAAAGACTATAATAAGATTTTATGTAAACAGTTTTCTCTCTAATTTAAGGACCCCTAATAAGTATCTGTAGTACAAATAGACATATATCTACCACCAAAAGGTGGTAGTGAAATGGTTAAGTGAGAATTAATTAATTAATTGCAATATAACAAAATATTGAAGAATAGCTTTAAAAAAAAGCTTCAACAATCCTAATAGTTTTATTTACTCAAATTTAAAACAAACACTGTCTGCTTTTAGGTTGCCCTACTGAAAACCAGGGTTGGCATTCAATAACTTTTCATAATAATGGTCGACGGCTTTCACAGTAACATTAAGACCGAAATGAACATTTTAAAGAAGCGATTCCATTAAATGCTTGTTTCTTCAAATATAACCGGTTTATTTTGCTATTTTATCTGTTTGATTTTAAAATATGTTGAACGAAATTCAAAATAACGCTAAAATGCCGAAACAACGGTTTATAACGTTATTTTGTTGATTAAAAAAAATTTAATGGGTAGAATTTTAAAATAGGCCCCGTTATATCAGCCACATACCACTTTTGACTGCAAACATATAAAATCCACCACTCGATTTCCTTCACCCCTTCTGATTTTAACCAAACTTGGTAGAGAAGATGTACATCATATAACCACCGGATCTTCAAGTAACGCGTTCCAAAATATGAATAAAAATTCGAAAATTTTAAAAAAGTAGTCGTGCATAATATTTCATATATATTTTTAACGCCTGAAGCTATGAGAGTCATAGATACCTCATTTTAAAGCTACGGATATAGGTGTGTTACAAGTGTACACAAATTATTCACGTTTTATGGCAAAAGGCATTGTTTTCAAATAACCGCGGTTCAAAAAGCTGTGTTTAAAAAAGCTGTTTTTTTAATTCTTAAAAAAAATATATATAAATTATAATTTACTTACCTATCCCCAATTTTTTTTTTTTTTTTTGCTTATTTTATTCAAAGCACGACAGTAATGTTTAAATGCATGAGTTCAGCACCCTGTATGGATACCAAGCTACCCTTATGTAAAGTCAATCGCTGAACTCGAATTGGGCATTCATTTTCCTGGGAAATAAACCGTTTTCCCGGAAAAGAGCATTCTATACATATAACTAATACAATATATCAAATTTGATCCAAACTCATTATAATTAGCTAAAACTAAGGCCAATTTACTTACCAATAATTGAATAATATATTTTATAAACTTTTTTTTTTTACTTTTAAAATTCACTATTGAAATTTTGTGCAAAAAGAGCATACTCCCTCTTTGGCAGCCTAATGACAATTAAAACCAATTGTAAGTGAGCTAAAGCGGTATTTTTATGAAGAATAATATAATATACAATTTAAAAGTGACGGTAGCACTATTTAGTTTAATTAGCGGGATTGTCGTTGGATTAAATGCATGTACCATATATGGTACATTATTCATTTAAGGGTTAAAATGGTGTATCAAAGAATCACGTAACTGTTAAAAATATATGGACGATTAAGTACGACTACTTCTGTTAAATTTTCCATTTATTTCATATTTTAAAACCCGATATTTCTACAACATTAGAGCTAACAACCTTGTTAGTTGATATGTTTATATGAAACTTACCTCCCATACCAAGTTTGGTTAAAACTGAAGAGGATACAGGTCGAAAATTGGATATTTGTTGATGGCTTTATATGGAATGACTCTATTGGAATCGTGGTTTCAAAACTTTCATATCGGCATTGATGTGGGCGTGGTAGGTGACGGTAGTGAAAGCGTAGTGTTTGCCAACCATGCTGAAACTGTTAAGTTTCCAAAAGTTAATATTTTAGCAAGATTATTTTTTTCTTATATATATTTTGTTTCATTAAATTTGAAAATCATATTTTACTTATGTTATGGATTTGATTTTTTTTTTTTAATATTTCATATTTTATTTTGAAGATTTTTTTATAAATTTTATTTTATTTAATTTGATTTAAATTTAATTTTTCCCCAGTACTTTTATTTAAATTCGCAGGTTTTAAATTCTATTAGTTTAAGATATATTAAAGCAAGCACTAAGAATTTAAGGAACTTCAAAATAGTCATATTTGTATACGTAAGGAAATGTTCTCTATTGTGAGCCTACATCTGATATTTGGGTTATATAAAAAAAAAACTAATTGTAAGTGGAATATTACAAATTCAAATATATCATCTCATAGGCCAACTGTTTGGGCATTCACGTCGAAACTTTTTTAAAATAGAGATAAAGGAAATTAAAAATTGATAACATATAATAGTTTTGACATATTCATGGAACAACAGAAAAATCGAAAGGTCCACTTTAGAGAACAGGCCACATTATGGAACATTTCTTTACTCTAGGTATACAAATAGAACGTAAGTGTAAAAGTATACCTACTATTGTATTGTATGACAGTATGAAATGTATAAAATATTACATATAATTTAATATGTTCCAACGGTAACGCACACATAGTAACACCAAAATATACGGTTACACAAACATAAAACATATATTTATGTAGTTGTGCTTAAAACTTACTATGTATGTATGTGCTTTTTTAAAACAATACAATTCGTAACATAGACACTGTGATTTAAAAGTTGTTGTTCTTAAAAAATGAATGGACTAATTGACTATAATATTTAAAATCAGCCAAAAAATATGATTTAGGTTTATTTTTTATGTTTTTAAGTGTTATTTAAATTATCTTTATAATACCAAAGAATTACAATGTTGTTTTCAAATTCTTTATAATGCTTGTGCATATTGTACTTAGGTACATATTAGGGGTCTCGAAAATCCCGGGATTTTTGGGATGTATAAATTCCGGAAAAATTTAAAATTCCGCTATTTGTTGGGAAAAAATTCAGTGATTTAAAATTTGTTATCAGCTTATTTTTGTATATACTCGTATGACACCCTGTAAAACAACGAAAACAAAAAATGAAACAAAATTTTTAAAGGGTCCGCCAAATAACTTTTTTGTTTTGAACTCCTGAACCAATTGGACTTTGTATGGCGTCATACCAAGGTCTTTATGCAAAATTCATCTCACTGATGTCTCCGAAATGTTCAATTGTTGAGGACGACGGTAAATTGATGTTGATGGCGCTTCACGCACACTTTCTGCCACAGCAGCAATATTCTCGGGTGGACGCATTGTTTTTGGCTTTTCACGCTTTGGTTTATCGATGAGGATACCAGTTTCTTTCACTTATTTCACAAGATAACGAACATACGGACCATATTCGTTCAGCGGAAGGATAAAACTAATTATCTGTCAAATCAGACATGAGCTAAGTGTTACCATTCACGAAATAAGCACTAGTTGAAAAAAAAAACGTTAGATGGCGGACCCTTTATTTACCTTTCCAAATTTCAAAGATTATAATTCAGCTTTTATAACTTTTCACAAAAGTGAATACATCTAATTTGAATCAATTTAATTGATTGAAATAAAATTTAACAATAAACTATTTAATATGCAATGCAAATTTCCTTTTAAATAATAATTTGAATCATTTGTTAAACTTTCGAATAGGGTGCTATACATTGACTTTCGACTAATCGATTTTTTCGACTTTTTGAAAGTCGACTTTCTTCTAATGAAAAGTCGTCTTTTGATTTCGACTTTTTTATTTGTCATATATATATCTTCTTCTATATATATAAAACTCATTTTCTGTTTGTTCTCTATACAAATTTGCAATTCTCAACGGATTTTCCTCAAATTTGGCACGAATAATCCTCAGACCTCAACTTCGATCGTACTATAGTTTGTCAGCGACCACGTCGACTTCTACGCCTACTTTTGACAAAAACTGTAAAATTAAAATTTTTTTCACCTTTTCCAACTTCTTTCCTTTTTTTCGTATACAAACTTCTAAGAAAGTTTTAACGGATTTCTTTGAAATTACTTACATATTTTCTACGTTTTCCGAGAAAGGCCTCAGTAAAAGTTTCATTACCATAGCCCATTTCAATACCCTTTACTTTAATAAAATCAAAAAATTCCACTATCTACTCCTACTTTTGACAAAAAATGTAAAATTTGTAAATTTGTATTCGAAAAAAAGGAAAAGTATTTTCTTACGGATTTTGTTTTAATTTGGCACTCATAGTTTGTACACCTAGGGCGAGGTCAGCAAATACTAATCTCCTACCGCTAAATTCCAACTGTGGATTTAAGATATCAAATGTTATTTTTCACAGTGTGACAATTTATAAAATTTATAGGGTTCAGTTTGGATGTTGCATAAACAAATGTTTATTTTTTGCCAGATTCCGCACAAATTTTAAAAAGATGGCCCTTCACAAGATCGCTTTATATTTTTTTATGTAATTGAAATAATATTAGATTAACTTTATAAACAGCCAGCGCTTCAGTTATTTTTGTTCTATTTATACGAATTTTGCACGAGTTTGAAAGAAAATTCTCATAACCATTAGAAAATTATAAACATTCATTTACTTTAGTACTTTAGTAGAACTTTAAAATTATGCTTTAAGAATTTTCACAGTATCAGAAAAACAGGGCATACTGCCATGAGTGATGTGGCGTCGGCAGCGGTCGCAGGAGCTCCTGGGCTGTCATAATAATAAAGATAACGAATTGGATAAAAGCCGGTATATGTTTTAAGTCTTTGTTTTCAATATGTGTTATATCAAAAGTATTTGAGTTCCGGGCAAGACCGGGTACAAACAGCTAGTTTTTAAATAATTTTTGAAAAAGGTCCCATCAAAAAATGCAAAAATTGAGTTTTTCAAATAATTATTTGGCAACTCTGAACAACAACTTTCAACAAGTTTTATTTACGCTTGTAGTGAAGATGTTAAATTAGTTAATGGTTTTTAAACTGCTTTATTATACTTATCAATTAAAATATAAAACCACCTAAAAATTGTGCTTTGAAAACCGAACATTTGGTCAATAATGAGTTAATAGTTTCTGTTTGGTTTCCGTACTGTAAGATGTGAATAGTAAAATTTTCTAATGAATTAATTTATTTGAATGTTTTATATATGAATTAAAAAATATATAAAATTAGTCCCGGAAACCCGAAAAATACCGGTATCCCGAAAAATCCCGGGATCCAATGATCACACTTTTAAATTTCTGAATCCCGGTATTTATAAAAATCAGTCCCGTTCGTCACCCCTAGTACATACCGCTCATTTACTTCAATAAAGTCATAACTCAAAAATTTGGATTTTGTAGAAAACGAGTTTAAAGTTTCCAATTTACTCCCACCTTGAAGAAAAAAATAACGACATAATTTCTCTCAAGAGGTGAGTATACAATATATCAATGCGACTTTTTTACACAATATGATACGTGATATAACGAAAAATTCTGCGTCATTAACTCAAAAATTACTTTTTTTGAGTTGTGACATTTTTGAAGTAAATGAGCGATGTGTATATTTCATTGAAGATTTATATGAACGGGTATTAAAACATTGTATAGTAAAAATCCATTAAAATTATTTCTTTTTGTTTTACAATGTTTTTATATTTTATTTTATTTACGTTTTTATTTTGCTTTGTTGTTGTGATTGTTTTATTTAAAAAAAAAAAAAATCGTATTGCATAAGTATATAAAAAAATATGTTACATACGAGTATTTTAAGAATTTTATTATGGAAAATTTTTATTTATTTTTATTTTAAGACATTCAGAAATATTTCTTTTAAAGTATTAACAGTAACATTTTATTTTGACCTATATTTATAAAACATTGTACCAAGAGTTATTGACACAACAAATACAACTTTAGAGAGGATTTATGTAAAAGTAGAAAAATTTTTTTTCAAATCGTACTTTCGCAGAACATATGCATTAGGGTGGGGCGATTAGTATGGAAGGAAAAAAATCTTAATGGGCGCTTCGCGTTTCTGATTCTTGGGATTGTACTGAGCAAAAAAGTCCACTAGACCATAAGTCTACGGTGAAAATCGAGCTTCCAGATTTTGACTTTATGGCACAAAAGCCCTATTTTGAAATTAAAAAAAAAATTAACCCCTTAAACCCCACCCAAAAATATGATTGATGCATTAATCTGCTAGAGAATCTTCCAAAGAAGATATTGATACCATAATCTTGGATAAGCTCCTCATACTTCCTGAGATATGTGCATCCCACATATTGTTACTTTCACAAAATACGGCTATAAAGTCTAAATCTGGAAGCTCGATTTTCACCGTAGACGTATGGACTTTTTTGTTCAGTACAATTCCAAGAATCAGAAACGCGAAGCTCCCATTAAGATGTTCAAATCGCCCCACCCTAATATACATAATATACAAGATCCGGCAAATGTATATGTATTATATATACATTTGCCGGATCTTGAAAACTTAAATTAGTTTGACTTAATGTTTTTTAAAGTAAATACAAGTCATACTTAAATTAATGTGTCTGTAACACTTAAAACAATATATCTAAATATTATTTAAAGCAGTCTAACAGTCGAATAATTTAAAAGAGTTCTTTCAATATTTAATGTTAAAATTAACAAGATTTTTGTAAAAAGTTAGTAAATCAATTAAGTTCATTGATTACGCCATGCATCTAAGCGGTTTTCATGTATGTGTAAGTTTTCTTGAAAGACTATAATCAAAATTTAAATTTCATAACATTAAGAATTTTTTTTGAAAAGAGTAAGTGCGAGTAATGTGGAGTAGGCGGGTAATACGGAACACCCCTTTATTTGTGAAACTAAGGCCTATTTGAGAAATGTTTGTTGAAGAAACCGGTACTTTGTAAAAAAAACGTTTGAATAATTTACTGAAAATGTTCAATATTTTTCGTAAACTTAAATTCACTCTGGCAAAAAATTGCAAAAAAAATAGGGTCATATTTGCAAGTAAAACAGTTTCTGCATTTATTTTACATTTCAGTCGTTCAAGAAAACTATTAATATTCGATTAAGGGTAATGTGTAATGCTATTCCGCTAGGTACTCCACATTATCCTCCATGTTTAAGCATTTAGACTTTGTGGGTACCTATGCTTTTTCGCCTTTAACGTTTTTTACAATAAATATAATGCATTTTTATTTAAATTTATTTATTTACTTTGTTAAAGTATAGCAGATGGTAAGCTGGTGTCATTACTGGTAGTGAGAAAAATAATGAAATGTCATTACCGATTCTACACTGGGCATCAACTTTTTCTAATTTTATTTTAATATTTTTGTGAATTTTTCAAAACTGGTTATTGACTAAGTTCGGGTAATGCGGAATACCTATGTTATTTTTGTAGTTTTCCTCCAAATTATTGACAATAAATTTACAAAGTCCCCTTTAATATATAATTTGAGTTGTTGTTTAACTGTGTTCATGGACTTCATAATAACTAGTTAATATTTCCATTATTTCAATACAAATTTTTTGAAAAATTATTTTTGGAGTAATTATTTTTTTAAATATAGTTTATATATAACTACTTATTTTTAATTTTTTATAAGCTTCATTGTAATGACATTTTGTGCAAGCAAGTAATTGTGTTTTTAACATGTCGAGATAGCTCAGATGGTAGAGCGGTTGACTGAAAAACCTGGAGTCCCAGGTTCGAATCCAGTGTGTGTACTTTTTATAAAAAAATATTTTTAATACAAAAATATTTTTTGAAATTAGTTTTTTTGAACATTTATTTTTAGAATAATAATTTTTTTCAATTATACACTATATATTATTTTTTGCAATTAAGATTTGTGTTGCAGATCTAAAAGTGGAAATATCTCAGAAACTAACCGTGCTAACTCTAATTCTTTGGCAGATTTATGTTCAGCATGCCGAAGTTATACTCGAACGATGTGCTGCAAGAGGAGGCCCTCTTTTGGTGTTTTATAGTTACATTTTTGAAAACGACCCAATCGAAAATGGGCTAAAATTAAATTTAAAAAATAAAAATTGTCAACTTATGATAAAACTTGTTTCCCATTTTTTATATTCGATTGTAGTCAATATGTTCAATATTTTAATGGTTTACAAGCTACTTGGTTATCTTTATTTAGTAAAAAACTAGAGTAATTTAAAAGTACTAAATTGTAAACGGAACTGGTGAAACGTGAAATGGCTGTTAACTAGTGTTATTATATTTATTTTAAATTCTACAATTTTATAAAGAAAATAAAAATAAAGATTTAACAATTAGATAAACTTAATACAGACATTTGGTTATTTTTGCTTTGGTTTTTTAGCTGCTTTCTTTAACCAACCATTGAAGAAGTTTTTATGATTGCATATCTCAACACAGTCGAAAAACAAAATGAACAACTTCAAAACAACCCTATGCCTAGACAGTTTAAACAAAGTTTAAACACTCCACACTTGGTGGTATTTGGTTTTTTGATTTGTTTTTTTTTATGTTTTTCTTGTTTATAAATAATAAACAATACTGTCCGCCTCCTTAAATGTTTTCAACTATAAAAACGGAAATGAAAACATTTTTTCCTTTAGTTTTTCTTTATGTTTGTTAGTTTTGTTGGTTTTTAGGTTTATTCTACGATTGAATTGTAAACAGTTTTCAAATATATGTTTTAAGTTTGTTCGTTTGTGTGGAAGCTGAAAAGTTAAAATAAAAGCGAAACAGAAAAAAAAAAAAATAAAAAAAAAAAATAGGAAATAACACAAGTATGGCAAAGAGTTTTCTGAAACAATTTTGCGATAATGGACCGTAACAAAATTCTTGCCGACAAGTAGAGCCCAAATAAATAAACAAACTACCCGTAGATAGAAAGACAGACAGACGGACAGATTTCAACAACATTCAACAACATTCATACATAAACACTATCAAACATACAGTGAAATAGCATTAGTTGTTTGATTGTACAAGTAGTTGTTCCCGATCAAAAAAAACAAAAAAAAAAACGTTATATCTCAAATACAAAATTACACTCAGCGAACTTCTGCTTTAAAAATAAGTAGTTGGTTGGGTTATAATAAAGTTTCTTTATTTTTAATGTTTATGTCAGTCATTTGTAGAACAAATTAAATTGTTTTACTAACTTTGTTGTTCATTAAAAAAAAAAACAAACCACATCAATTACTGTATTATGATTTTACATTAATTTTATACAGTTGTTTTTTGTTATTTAAAAAATAAATGTTTGTTTATTTTTTTACTAACATGTGGTTCATTTTTAGTAGAATTGTTAGTCATTTTATGAACATTAAAAAACAAACGATATGGTTAGTTGAATTTATGAAATGTAAGTCGTCCTTTCTTTAAGTGAAATTTCATTTGTTTTAAACTACATTGGCAGTGGTCTTTACCTACATAGTATTCTAAGTGCAGATATCATTAATTTATGTTAAATAACAATTTGTTAATCATATTAATTTTATAACAACTAAAGCTTATTCATTGTTGGGATTCGGATTAAAAATAACATTGATGATTTTAAAGATCCAGGAACTCTTAAAGCATTATATATATCATTTGTCAGAAATCAATTATAATATTGTTCTCTAATTTGGAACCCCTATGCTGCTACTCATTCTAAAAGAATTGAAAAATTCGGTAACTTTTTAGTACCATTCAGGAATTGAACTGGTCTGAAGATATGCCATTATATATCGTTAGACGTTAATATTTCGGTCTACAATCTTTAAGTGATCGTTGATCTTCGTTTTCTATAACTTTCGTATCAGATTATATGTAAAGAGCTATCTGGTGAAAATAAATGTTTATCCTCGAGATTTACTTCATGAACGTATTTTTTATGACGATTGTCATAGAACTAATTATGGTAATAATGAGCCAATTACTAAATGTCTAAAACTTTATAATAGTTTTTCGTCCTTATTGGATTTTAAATTAGGCAGGGATAAATTTATATTAAATTTATTAACGATTTTTAACTAAAATACTTTAATATTATATTATTTAATTTATTAAATTTTTTCACAATAGTCATTAAGATATAAATCTGTAGACTGAATAAATAAATAAAGATCTATTCTTATCCAAGTTAGCTGAAAATGTTGGTATCCAGTAATATCAGATTAGATCCCTCAAATGTATTACTAGATTAAGTTAGATCTAAATTTGTCTCAAAATTGGGGCATCCAATAATATTTAATTTAAGATCCTGATACATCTCAAATATCCCATGGGATTAATTCAGAACTAAATGGATCTAATTAGATCCAAAACGTTAAGTAATTTTTGGTGGATCGAATAGGATATTTTAATATTAAATTGGTTTTACCTAATTCACATGACATAAATAATTTTTAATAGAATTTAAAGAAAGATAATTTAGACATCTTCCGCATATATAATTATGTATGCAGTAATATATTACAATATATATAATTACATCTTATACGTATAAAAAATATTAATGATGTTTGCCATTATATATTCATATCTCAAACTGAATTGTTTATTTTGTGTCATATATGGAATCTTATATAATTATATCTTATATCATTTAATAGCATATATAATTATATCCTAAGTTGTATTATCCCTATGGTTTCATATTCAAGCATATCCTTTATGACACACAAAAAATTATTTTTTGAAAGATACATAATATATTATTCTATCTTAAATTTTATTGCTTATATGCTACTATATATGATTATATATTTTGTTATATATGAGTATATATTGCTATATATGACAAAATATATCTATCATATCTTGATATGTAATATCCCTAATACATAATTTAATAAAAATCAATATATAACAATATATCGTTGTATATGTTACCACATAAGAAACATATAATAACATATGGCTATGCATAATAACATAAATAATCTAATATTACAATATATGTTAAGATGAAAAAACGAAAGACCATGTATACATTTTTTTACTCGGGTTGTTATTATTGTATTTTTATGTATGAGCAGCATGTTTTGTAAATGTATTTATGTGTTATAGTTTTCATAGTTTCAATGGTACTCTTGTGAATCTGATACTACTTTTACTTGTATTTTCTGTTTGTTGCAAAACCATGTTGTAATATTCTGTAATGTTCTGTTCTGTTCTGTTTGGTTATTGTTTTTGTAACAATTCTTTAGTAAATACTTTAACAACATTTTTGTATTTATGTGCTTTATATTTCAACAATATATGCAACAAAAAAAAAGCATAGAAAAAATAACAAAGTCTCTTTGACTGTAATGGCCTAAAAGGCATCTTACTTAAATTGCAACAGTAAGTTATATAAAACCTCATTTACAAATATGTGTATAGGATAATTTTAAAATGGATGATGGCCAAACATTAAACACTCTATAATATTTTTCTCTATTAATTTAAAAAAAGTTTTGTTGAAAATACTCCCATATTTTTAAATTTTTCAAGTATTCCAAATTGGTACTTCTAAGGGCCCTACAAATGGAGAATTTAGCTAGAATTAACTAATGGAGGAAGTTCGCTTATTTTGTAAAAGAGAAAAATAACTCGAGCTAGAAATTGAACCTATCCCAGCAAAAACAGACATTACCAACTAATTAAGCGTGTAAATAGCGCACAAAGGGATTTACTAGTCACCAGTCTATTTACTCGCTTGATTACTTTTGTAAGCGATAACCTAAAACTCATGAGTGGTCATTACCCTCTCGCTTACATAAAAAGTGAGAATAATTCGCTACCTGTTAAGTAACGATACCAAGGAGTTACAAAATAATTTTTTTTTAAATAAATCTTAAAAAAAATTAAAATAACACAAGTTTGTTATAATTTTTATTAAAAATAAAAATTATGTTTTTTCGACCTTTAATTGTGCAATGAAAATGAAAATTATTCAAGTTCGAGGCCATATACTCTATATTTCTTCATTAGGATATTGTCCTAACAAATAATCTATAGAGTTTTTGTTTTCAAATTTATTATTTGACCCTTTCAGGAATGTGTTGATAGATCTAATTCGGGAATTTTCTAGGTTCCCATCATCAGAACACGTTTTGAAAGCGGTAACAATCCCATGTCAAACATCAAGCATTCATATGAACTAGTTTACTCACTACATGAGAACTAATATACATATGATTTTGAAGTTAAAGATTATAACCATTGATCAAAAAATAAATTGAAAACTTGTTTGTGTGTATGTCTACCTTTGGTAAATATTCAATACACGTTTTTGTTTTTTTCCTCCTTTTTATGTTTTGTTAAGTTTGTAAACAAAACAGGGGAAGTAAACTAGGCGGTACTTTGCCTTTTTTTCACAAGTTTGTTATAATTTTTATTAAAAATAAAAATTATGTTTTTTCGACCTTTAATTGTGCAATGAAAATGAAATTATGGCCTCGAACTTGAATAATTTTCATTTTCATTGCACAATTAAAGGTCGAAAAAACATAATTTTTATTTTTAATAAAAATTATAACAAACTTGTGAAAAAAAAGGCAAAGTACCGCCTAGTTTACTTCCCCTGTTTTGTTTACAAACTTAACAAAACATAAAAAGGAGGAAAAAAACAAAAACGTGTATTGAATATTTACCAAAGGTAGACATACACACAAACAAGTTTTCAATTTATTTTTTGATCAATGGTTATAATCTTTAACTTCAAAATCATATGTATATTAGTTCTCATGTAGTGAGTAAACTAGTTCATATGAATGCTTGATGTTTGACATGGGATTGTTACCGCTTTCAAAACGTGTTCTGATGATGGGAACCTAGAAAATTCCCGAAATAGATCTATCAACACATTCCTGAAAGGGTCAAATAATAAATTTGAAAACAAAAACTCTATAGATTATTTGTTAGGACAATATCCTAATGAAGAAATATAGAGTATATGGCCTCGAACTTGAATAATTTTCATTTTCATTGCACAATTAAAGGTCGAAAAAACATAATTTTTATTTTTAATAAAAATTATAACAAACTTGTGAAAAAAAGGCAAAGTACCGCCTAGTTTACTTCCCCTGTTTTGTTTACAAACTTAACAAAACATAAAAAGGAGGAAAAAAACAAAAACGTGTATTGAATATTTACCAAAGGTAGACATACACACAAACAAGTTTTCAATTTATTTTTTGATCAATGGTTATAATCTTTAACTTCAAAATCATATGTATATTAGTTCTCATGTAGTGAGTAAACTAGTTCATATGAATGCTTGATGTTTGACATGGGATTGTTACCGCTTTCAAAACGTGTTCTGATGATGGGAACCTAGAAAATTCCCGAAATAGATCTATCAACACATTCCTGAAAGGGTCAAATAATAAATTTGAAAACAAAAACTCTATAGATTATTTGTTAGGACAATATCCTAATGAAGAAATATAGAGTATATGGCCTCGAACTTGAATAATTTTCATTTTCAAATTAAAATAACTTTAGCTTGGAAAATTTACTTGTAAAATTTTTTAAAAGAAATTAATACAATATTATACGGCATTCAGACTACATTGCCAAAACACGTATTTTGCCAAAACGAGTGGAAAAAAATAAAAAAGTGTTTTAATAGCATAAAGAGCTTATAAACGTGTTTTGGGAAAACATCTGTTTTGCTGTCTAGAGAATAAGAAATATGAAATCGATTCTTAGGTCATCAGTTAGCAGCAACTCATTATTTGGCAATTACATATAAGAACTTCTATGCCCCATTATTAGTAACTCATTACTTTGTATTTTAAAGTAGTGAACTAGGTAATGACTTATTATTATTACTTGGTAATCTATACGGTAATGACCTATCAATACCGTGTTTTTGCTTTGGATGATCTTTAGAGTCTTCTGCAAAGGAGGACAAAATAACTCCACTTAGAGAATTCTCTCAATGATATCAATGAATTTTTGCATTAAACTTATGAAATGACACTCGAACATTGAAACTTTTTTTTTGTATTTATTTTAAATTTAAGAACCAAGCCTTTAAGGCCAAATATGGATCAAATACTACTCCATTATCAAAAATTAATCAATTAAAGAGCATCAAAATGCTGTTTAAGTTTACGCTTAAAGGTGGTATCTGTGAATGCGAATAATTTTAAATCTATGGGAACGATATTCCACACCCTAGTTATACGTACATGAAAAGATCTTTCATATATAGTTGAGGATACATATTATCTGACATATTATCTGAGGGTTTCTACTTGATCTAGAAAATCTAAAATCATCTCTAATGTACTCAGGACAATTTCGCATAACGACTTTTCGAAAAAGTAACAAAATTATGAATTTTATAAAATTCTCAAAAGAAAACCCAACAAAGTCCATTACAAAGGGAGACATATGATTCCTTAAACTCAGTTTATAAATATATCTAATAATATGGTAAAAAGTAAGATGCAGACTTCTTAGAACAACGCTGTTTGTACCTGAAAATACTTCCATAGCATAAATAATCTGCGACATGAGCAGTGAACTGGCAACATGCTTCCTCACGCGAAGAGGCAAATATAAATCTAATGAATATAACCGTCTAATGGTACTATTAACACGGGAACATATATGATCAATATGTTTTGCAAAACTCAAATTATTATCTATAAAACGCCTAAACATTTCATTTCAGAAACGAAATTTATCACCACATTATCTAACGATATATTTAAGTCATTTGAATCTAAACCAAAACACATTGCCCGAGTTTTACCAGGATTAATATTCAACCCATTCTCCTGCATCCACAGACTAATTTGGCTAAGAAAAAAATCAATGTTGGCTTTCAACACATCTAAAAATTGTTTATCTGATGAAAACAAAATCTGAACATCATCAGCATATAAATATGTCTCAATTGAGTTATTATCAAAAATATTAACATAATCATTCAGGTTCATCATAAACAAAACTTTTCATAAAATTAATGAAGTTTTCATAAAATTTAATGAAAAAATTCAGTTTATTTATTAAAAATATCATACGACTAATGAAAAAGTTTCATTAAAAATATGATCACTAAAACTTTCAAGCTTTTTCATAAGGTTTTGTGAAAAAAATTTCATTAAAACTCACCCAAGAAATTCTCTGTGTCTTGTTTTTTACTATTTTCAAAATGCATTTGTTTGATGTGAAACTACTGTCGTCCGTCATCGGGATTTCTGAACAATTCTGTGTTTACCAAATTATGAAAATATCAACAAATTCAATTCATTTCGTTCCCTTAAGTCCACAATTCTAAGTCTGTTACAAACAGAATCATTGTTGTATAGAGAACACCAGAATATAGTACCACAAAGCAATTCAAAAAAAAGCAAAATATTTTAAATTAAAAAAGAATATAATTGTTTTACAAGAATTTACTGAATTTTTAGTTAAAATGGTTGAAATTCTTTTTAATGAACCCAAACAGCTTCAATCAAATTGTACTACAAAGTGATAAGAAGCATTTGATTTTTTGATAAAATAGATTTAAGAAAAATTTCAAAGTGGAAGCTTAAACAAAAAATAACTAAATATTCCGAATAACAATAATTATAAAAACATCTTCATTAAATTAATGAAACGCTCATTAAGTTTATTATTAAAAAAAAATGTATTTTTTTTCATTGGTGGTACTAAAAATTTTTTGGTATTAAAAATAAAAATATTATACAAAAATCCTAATGAAATTACTGTGAGGAACAGCAGGAAATATCAGTGAAATAACGTTCATTGTATTAATGAAACGTTTCATGAATGTTTTAAAAATATTCTTTCGAATTAATCCAAAGAGCGCTTCATCTAAGTTATGAAAAAATGTCATTGAAATTCAAAATTAATAAGAAATTAAATACAATAAAATAAAAAAATTTTTGTTAAATAAAAAATTTATTTTATTGAAATAATTGTATATTTTTTTTTGCTCTATTTTAGTAAATTTTCGTGAAAATTGCGTTTTTTATGGGCACCACGTGAAGGGTTTGCGATGGAAGGTAAGTTTGGGGGTTTTCTCAAGGGGTGTCGCCTGAGTAGTTTCAAGTGTTTTTCGCTCTCGGCGAATTTATTTTCAATAGATCGAGCCCATATTTTTCTCATATTTTTGTTTGTTTGTTTGTTTACCCTAACCTCACATAAAACTAGGGACCGATTTTAGTAAATGGAAAATAAAAAAATAAAAATGCATAAATAAACTCTCATAAAATAACTTTTCTCTTAGTAATATCACTCCTTTTAAATAACTTTTTCGATTGTGTACACATTTGATATATGGGGGATATCATATTAAGTGCGGAACTTTTAAGTCCGATGTCTTACAATCGGAATGAAACTTGCACCAAGTTGAGTTCTATTGGCTAGTAGGTATGACACACAATTTCAGCGGACTCGGTCAAGGACTCTTTGAGGCGTTTGTTGTATTTTAGCACTTTAGTCAAACAGCCCTTTCTTCGGATACATATAATACTTACCTATAGTAGTTAGAAAATGTTGTCCAAAATTTTATCGATTTATAGTCTACAGTCTTACAATTTTTTGTTAAAAATTAAAAGAAGTTTTTTTTTGATTTTTTTTTTGAAAACCCTGGTAAAAAGTGTTATATATTATTTATATTATTTCATACAACTATATCACGTTATATATTGTTATGTTTGGCACAATATGTATGTAAAAATATATTTTTAAAAATCTTAAGTTTTCTTTGATCATCTTTTACTTAATTCTTCTTATTTTAAACGAGCTTACGATCATTTATTTATTAATTGTAATTACTTATTTCCAATATTTCGTCTCCACATTGGGTGACTTCTTCAGGGAAACCAAATCATTATGTGGATAAATTTTTCATCTGTCGTATATGTTCGCCATATTTGTTAAGAAAGTATGATTTTTTAAAAAATTGGCTCCGAAAAAGCTAAAAAAGCTAAAATCTCGAATGTAACTTCATCTAATGAACAGTGCAAAACCAAATAAACCATTTTAGGTTATTCGAATGCTTTAGTGGTAATTATGTCATACGAACTTTCAAAAGTTAAATTTTCGGCCAAATTTTTTGTTGGTTAGTAGTGGGAGGGGCATACATGTAACCATTTTTCTTTTTAATTGAAGAACACCTAACAAGAATCTTAAGTCAAAACAGAAATATATCCACAAACAAATAGACGGTAGTAAAAGGATTAATGAATTAAATTCGTGTTTTATTTTAAAAAATTGAAAGTGCCGACGTTTTGTTAACGAACCCTGTGCTAAGACGAACTATTTTTGGCAGTCCCATAAACAAAATTTCAAATAGAACCATTTATACGAAATTGGACATAATTGTGTTTTTTTTTTTTATTTTATTACAAATTATATATTATTACCCTAACCGAGAACTAGCTGCTATGGCCTTCGGCGCGTTGTAGCGAAAACAGACCAGTGCCTCTGCTGGGAATCGAACCCACGACCCCCACACTAATAAGCCAGTACGCTACCAACTAGCCTACCGGGGCGCACCATAATTGTATTCAATTTTATGAAGTATGTTATTTTTTAGTACAATAATATCTGGTTAAAATTCGGATTCAATTGTATACCATTGGCAGAAATTATATCCAATGTGATCCACGTATATACCATTTTTCGAATTAAATTGTATCTGACTAGTTATGGGATCGTGTCTAATTAGATATGCCACCATATCATTTGTTTTACTCATGAAGTCAAAATATGGTATTTTTTATTTTTATTTTTAGAAAGCACAGGTATTTTCCTTTAAGTGTTTTGTGGTCGCTTTGTGGGATGTGAAATGTTTATATTTTTTTCATATTCTTCCAAATTAGGGTGCTGTTTGCAGCATGTGGAAAATAACAGTGATGAGAGCCAATTTTAACGGCAGTTTGACTACGGAACCTTACGTATATTATCAGATACCCTAAATAAACATAATACCCCTAATAAGCATAAAAGCATAATATCATTTTTCATTTCCGGTATCGAATATTGTTATAAAATATTGATTTGTAAACTTTTATTGTTTACATATGTAAACCGTAAATGCTGTAATTTTATTATCTTCATTAAACCATTCTTATGTCCTTTTTTACATCATATATTTTCATTAGTTTTAGGTTGTCAATAACAATGGTGTGTAGTTGGCAAATATATTATTAATATTATTTTATCTAAAATCTTATACGCTGACACACGCACCCATTACACACAATCAAACAAAAAATAATACACACAATTCATCAATTTAAAATAAAACCGGATGTATGATATTACCTGCTTTATTTATATTTAATTTTTTTTTTTATATTATTTATATTTTATACTACAGACTATTAATCTTATACACCTGTACCTCGTAAAATGCGGTTATTAGACAATGCGGTTTGGAGTATATTTTTCCTTTATTAACGCAGAGTTTCACTTATAAAACGGATGGGTTGCTTTAACTTCGCTATAGATATTTGTGGTTATAACTCAATGAAATGCTTATGACTTAGGGTAACGATTAGATCGCGTTATAAGAGGAAAGGTTGTATATTAAAATGAGCCTAACGTATATGAACAATACATAAACACTTTGCTATAAAAGTACAATGATATTCTAACTATATATACTAATGGTACTCTAGTTTTTTATAACACATCACTACAAAATTGACCGCCAACAGCAAAGGCAAGAGTACCGACCATTGATCCTAAATTTTTCGGCTACACTGATTTTAATGAATTACCCAGTTTTTTAACTTATGGGCCTGATTTTTCAAAAAATTCCATTAAAGTTTTGCATGTTTTAACAATATTTTTTATACATAAAATTTAAAAAAATAAATTAAATATTATCTATTAATAATATAATAATGATGAGACTTTTAATAACATTTTTGTATCAAATAATATGCGGTATTGATTATTAGTATTATCGACCTTTTTAGTAAATATTTGTTAAGATTTTTAGAAATATCTAAAGTGGACTTCTAAGGTCATTTGTTTTCAAAATAAATAAAAGACTATTTATTCATTTTTCATCCGACGTTTCGTTGGATATTCCCAACATCCTCAGGGATAATTTTATTAATATATAGTCTTTTTTGTCAAATTTTAAACATTTAATTCACAATATATTTTACATATACACAACATAAAACATAAAATTAATTTAAAACAAATGTAAAAAATAAATAAAAGTAAATATCACAATAAAATCCTCTAAAAACTAGTATCACAGTTGAAGTTAGAAACTAATATTAAGTAAATCCGTGGGTTTTCTGATATTTTACTAAATTCTACTATATTTCCACAATTTATTCTATTTATCCTATTTCAAAAAGGATCAAAGCAATTTTGTGCATAAGCTAAAAGACAAATCTGACTAATTTCTTCGTGTAAAAAAAAAGAAAGTGCAGGTCATAGAAAAAACGCGAAATGAGCCTAAAATTTTTATCACAGCATTGCGAAAAAGGATGACCTATGAATTCATCTTTTAGTATAATATGTAAAAATCTAAAAATATTGCGCATACCAAAACCAAGCCAAAAAAAAGTTAATATTTGCAAAAGTTAGTTTAGCAAACACTTTCATTTCAGAGTATGTCTACAAAATATTTTCGAATAATCCATTCACACAAATATGTGAAAATTTGTAGAATAAAATTTGAAAATATTTTGTTGACATTCACTGTAATGAAAGATTTTGTAAAACTAACTTTTGCAATTATTAACTTTTTAGTTTGAAATTTGGTATACATAATTTGGTAAGCCTTGTTCGTTATGCCATGAACCTCATTATCTGTTTTTTTTATCTTTTTTACACGAAAGAACGTTTTCTTAATAAAATGTCTTATTTTGAAAACATAGTGTAAATATAGGTGTAACAAAAATGATAAACCGAAACCTAAAAAAAATATAAGAAAAACATTTATCAATCTCCTAATACGCTCGCACTTAAATTGTTATATTGTTTATACATACATACGAGTATTTATTATATTTTGTATACAATGTCTGTATTCAAGTTTTCACCTTTTTGTTTTAGTTTGTATGTATAAGTTTCCTGTTTTTGTTTTTGTTTTTTTTGTTGGTATTTAATGAAAATAAATTGCTTTTTATTCCTAGCTAAGGTAAATACTATTTTTACTGGCTTTGTTGGTTTAAAGCAATTATAAAATAAAATAATAAAAAACTTATTTAAAAGCTAAGAATTTAAATAAATTTTATACATTATAGAATCCTTATTTAAGGAGAATACAAATAACTGATTTTATTTTTGCGACGACAATGTAATATACAAAATTAATTATAAAAATTATATCAGTAGATATATGAAAATATCTAGGGCAATTATGGATTGTAATTAATTTGTTCAGTTTATAACTTAAACAAAATTTCCGAAATTTTGGACTCTGGTTAAACTTAAAAAAGGTGCACAATTAAAATAGTCAAACAACTTAAAAAAAATATATTTCTTATGTTCAGATAACTATTGATAATGATTTTCTTGAACCATTTTATTTGCTTCAGATAAGTGGCAACTATGGCGTTTATAGCTATCGTTCTGATAAAAAAATTAATATGGGGCATCATCAAATTATATACAACCTAGATATGCTACTATATCAAATTTGATCCCAAAAATGAAAATATATAATTGTTAAAATACATCAAGTTGTATCGAATTCGTTTCAGTTAGATCTAATTCGATGCAATTACGATTTGATATATATTAGATACAATTTCATGCGTATTTTGTCACCATACAAATATTTGCGTTTTCTACATAATTGTATGGAATTAGATATAGTTAATATTTTTAGATAAAATTTGATACAAGTAGTTGCTGGTTTTTCTCAAAAATCATATCGAATTATATCTAACTTCATAAAAGTTTAAAAATGATTAAAACGTGTTTTCAAATTAACATGTTTAAAAAAAAAAAACTTAATCTGGAGCTTTATATAATTGTTTAATTTAATATCATCACATACTTAACTCTATAAAATTCCATCCGAAAAATGGCCCGATTAAATTGTATCAAATTATATCTAATTGTATCATATTATATTAATTTGGATATTATATTATAAAGTTTTGTACGAATTTTGTCCTCATCCAATTTTATTAAATTATACAAATTATACAAGGGTGTCCCAAGAAGAGCGCAATTTTTAAATTTTAAATAAAACACAGATATTAAAAAAAAAATCGTGAAACTTTATTATATCGTAAAGTAGACAGAATGAGGTTATGTATGGAACAATATATCGTGCAGATGGCCGCCGCGGCTTTGCTGGCATGCACGAGATCTTTTAATGAAATTTTCAATGACCGTTTTGCATGACTGCTGCGGTATTTCATTAATGCTGCGTCCAATTTCCTCTTTTAAGGCTTGAGTCGTCGTCGGCTTATTCGCGTAAACTATCGACTTCAAAAAACCCCAAAGAAAAAAATCTAATGGTGTTAAATCGCACGATCTAGGCGGCCAATTCTGATCTACAAAACCCGAAATAACACGACCGGGAAATGACTTATGCAGCAATTGAATTGTTTCTCTGGCTGTATGACATGTGGCGCCGTCTTGTTGGAACCACATGCCCTCCACATTCATTTCTTCAATTCTAGACACCATTGACTGTTTGCGCTTGACCTGCCTCATTTTCATAAAAAAAGGTCCAATGATTCCTCCAGCCCAAAAACCACACCACACAGTGACACGTTGATGATGCATTTGCTTCTCGTGAATCACTCGAGGAGTTTCCTCACCCCAAATGCGACAATTCTGCCTATTGACGAAGCCATCAAGATGAAAATGGGCCTCGTCACTGAAGATGATTTTATCGGCAAAATCAGCATTTCCATGTTGTCTCTCCAATACCCAATTAACGAACTCCCTTCGCTGTCCATGGTCAGCTGGCTTCAGTTCCTCAGTCAATTGAACTTTGTATGCATGAAGATGCAAATCTTTCGTCAAAATTCGCTGCAAAGTGGATTTGGAGACACCAATTTGCTGAGCTCGGTGTCGAATTGAGGTGGATGGATTTTGAGCGACATCATCACGTACAGCTGCGACATTTTCGGTCGATCGACCTGGTCGATGGCGCGTTGTTGTCTTTACATCACTAACAGATCCAGTTTCGGCAAATTTATCCATTAATCTCTTTACAGTTGACTCTTTTGGAGCATTATTGTGACCCCAAATTGATCGCAATTTGCGAACTGTAGCCGCAAAACTTTCACCATTTTGGTAAAACAATTTCACAATCAGAATGCGTTGTTCATTCGTGTAGCGCTCCATTTTTACTAACCTCGTACCTTCAACTAGCAAACAATAACAATTGTTCAAATGTCAAACAATGACACTTCGAATGTTGCCAGATTTGAAAATTGCGTTCTTCTTGGGACACCCTTACTATAAGATTATATCTAATTTTATGTAATACGATGGCTTACATTTATGCACCATTTCAGTTGAAATGAAGGAATCTTCAAATAAATTCAAATGCAGAAAATTAAAAAGATTTATGCCGTTACTATTTTGGAAACCTCGAAAAAGTAATATGTTGCTTAATTATTTTTATGGACTTAACGGCTATAATAGGTTTATCATATATTTGTATGAAATGTGTATATTTTTTTATACAATCATATACAAAAATGTAACATTGAGTGCAATTTTACCAGACTAAAACTCGGGTCTAATTATATTTAGATGTATCAGTTTACATAAAATAATAATTAATTATATCAGGTCAAAATCCGGACCTGTTTTTATGTAATTAAATTTATTTGCATCAGTTGAGATATAAACCAGGGATGGCAGGCAATACCGATAAAATACCGTTATCGATTTAAAATCCTTCCAACTGACTGTCGTTATCCTTAAAATACCGTTACCGATATAACTAAAATACCAATATCCTTAAAATACCGTTACCGCAAGAACTAAAATATCGTTATCACTAAAATACCGTTACCGAAATAATTGAAATAGCGCCATTCTTAAAATACCGTTGCCGAAATAACTTTACAAGATAAAAAATAATAATCGCTGTTAAAGATATATCTTACCAAAGTTTGAACTACCCAGTCATTGGAATTTGGGAACAACGTAGCTTAAAAATGTTGGTGTTCACTTACATTAACTGAATAATAATATAACGTTACCTTTAAAATACCGTTACCGAAATAACTGTAAAACCATTATCCTTAAAATAACGTTACTGAAACAACTCAAAAACCGTTACCGCTAAAATAACGTTGCCGAAATAAGTGAAATAGCCGTACAAAACTAAAAAGCAAAAAGACCCTTACCGATATCGGCATCGAATCGATTACCATCAACGTTATTAACTGATATAATTAAATACAAAACTGATACAATCTAATGCAATTATATCGGGCCATAATTCGGTTAAAATTGTTCTGGACATTTATTTAATGCATCAGATTAGATCTAAATCCATTCAAATAAATACAATTATATGGGCCCATATTTCGGATGAAATTTAATAATATTACATATAGCCTCACATAGAAATTGATACGGCATGTTAAAGCTCAACATAAATTTTTTTAATCTTTTAATTATCTGTACATTTATGTTGATTTATATACGAACGCACATATAACTATATATATATATATATGTATGCACAGCGCATACTCTAGGAACATTTATTCGTTCCCCCGCATAGTTTAGGGACATTTGCTTACTTTGGGAACTGTCCGCAAAGTTTTCGCGCCTTTTCATACATCTAGCGTATAAGATGAAGACAGTTGGTTCGATATACCGCATATTTCGGGGACAATTTTTTTTATATATATATAATAAATAATTAGGTATAATTAAGTATAATTGTATATAAGACAATATAACATAATATAATTAAAGCCACATATAAATATTTTGAAACAACACAAAGCTATTTACAATTAAATACAAATATTTATGTTGTAACATTTATGTTTATATGACTATTTAAATTTATACATTAAAACATTTAATTGCATTAAATTATATCTTAATATATATATATAAAAATTATTACTTGCATACTATTATATTTTGTAAATTATATCAACGTTTATCTATTGATAATTAAGATTTCAAAAATAATTTAAAATGGCCACTTCTAAACATAAAATAAAACCATCCGACGTTTCGCTGAAGAATTTTTTCAGCATCATCAAAGACGGTTTTTATTTAATAAATAAACTTTAGACAATTTTTATATTAAAACTTTTAAATTATTTAAGCGCTTGAAAATACGTTGACGGTACGACATAAAACACGAATTAACAAAATTACCACTTCTAACAATGTAACCCCTTAATATTAAAAGTTTTTTGTACTTGTTTAAGAATAATATTTTAATGAATGCAAATTTTTAGATTTTCTAAATAAAGAATTGCATTGTTTTAATAGCTTAAAATGTATTTTTTAAATTAAATTAAAAGAAAATAAAATATATTTCAAAATCTAATAAAAGAGTATTTTTCAATTAACAATACACTCTGTTGGACTTTTTATAGCAATTACTTTTAAAAAGAAAAAACAAATATAAGGGTGTCCCAAGAAGAACGCAATTTTTAAATCTGGCAACATTCGAAGTGTCATTGTTTGACATTTGAACAATTGTTATTGTTTGCTAGTAGAAGGTACGAGGTTAGTAAAAATGGAGCGCTACACGAATGAACAACGCATTCTCATTGTGAAATTGTTTTACCAAAATGGTGAAATGGAAAATGCTGATTTTGCCGATAAAATCATCTTCAGTGACGAGGCCCATTTTCATCTTGATGGCTTCGTCAATAGGCAGAATTGTCGCATTTGGGGTGAGGAAAATCCTCGAGTGATTCACGAGAAGCAAATGCATCCTCAACGTGTCACGGTGTGGTTTTTGGGCTGGAGGAATCATTAGACCTTTTTTTGTATGAAAATGAGTCAGGTCAAGCGCAAACAGTCAATGGTGTTCGGTATCGTGAAATGATAACCAGTTTTTTCTTGCCTAGAATTGAAGAAATGAATGTGGAGGGCATGTGGTTCCAACAAGACAGCGCCACATGTCATACAGCCAGAGAAACAATTCAACTGCTGCATCAGTCATTTCCCGGTCGTGTTATTTCGCGTTTTGGAGATCAGAATTGGCCGCCTAGATCGTGCGATTTAACACCATTAGATTTTTTTCTTTGGGGTTTGTTGAAGTCGATGGTTTACGCGAATAAGCCGACGACGACTCAAGCCTTAAAAGAGGAAATTGGACGCTGCATTAATGAAATACCGCAGCATTCATGCAAAACGGTCATTGAAAATTTCATTAAAAGATCGCGTGCATGCCAGCAAAGCCGCGGCGGCCATCTGCACGATATATTGTTCCATACATAACCTCATTCTGTCTACTTTACGATATAATAAAGTTTCACGATTTTTTTTTAAATATCTGTGTTTTATTTAAAATTTAAAAATTTTGCTCTTCTTGGGACACCCTTTATATACACACAGAGAACAGATTCGTTGTGAGAACTGAATTTGTCGCCAATCGAATTTAGGTAGTTGCACGCACTATCATGTTATTCGGTTACAGCTTTCGACATTTGCAGTTGTGTCCACCATATTAGAAAAGCATATTCAGTACATACGACCGAAATTTTTATATAATTACTTTCGAGTTAAATAAAACACTGTTTGCAATATTATTCCGTTTTTACTAAACTTTTGTATTTGAAATAAACAATAAGTACCAGTATTGATTAAGGTTAAAAATAAAAAAACATAATAGATTTCAAAAACATAAATTACCATTATAAAAATTTCGCACTTCCTTTTTAAATCTTCAAATATTGCAAAAATTCAAGCTTCTGTATGTTTTGTCGGAAAAATCCTAGATTCTCATACTTTTTTATCAAATAGTCTTTGTACTAATATTTATGATTCCGGATTAGCGGATGCCTTCAAATATGTTCGAGCTCTAAATTTAACTTCCACTTTTCAACGATATTCATATACACACAGAGAAAAATATAGCTATTTGCCAACTGAAATTCGGTTACTATGACTCAAATTTGGTTATAACGATTTGCAGTCGGTTGGTACAACGGAACATTAGTTTTCACAAGAAAGTTCGGTTACTTCAAGTGAATTTTAGTTTGCAACAACCAACATATTCAGAAATCAAATGTAAGTATGGTTGTACTAACTGAATTTATAAATTGTTACCACTAAAATACACTTTTCAATTCGGTTGGCACTTTATTTTTCTGTGTGTACCAAAACTTTTATTAGGAAACTTAATTTATATTTATTTTTTTAATTGTTCTTCCAAGTTCTTGATTTTTCAGTCTTTTCCCTTGTTGATTAAGTTGCTAGTATTTAATTTTGTTTTTTAATAAAAATAAAAAAATCAATATTTTTGTTGACATATTATTAAGAAGTAAATATTGAAAGTCTGTTGAAACTACACATTATTAATTCCAAATAATAATTTTCATATTTTGTTACGGCTGGTTCTACCGATCATTGCCATACTTATTTTTTTCGTTTCGTATTGATTGTTTTTACCAAATATTTATGTTGTAATAAAAGTCTTTCTTTTATTCTTTTTATTGTCTTCGTATGGAGCGGATAAAACGCTAACTTTAATATTAAGCAAAGAATAGATTTTATTGGGTAAAATCGATCTTAATTTATAGTACACAATTGCTTACTAAGCATTTCTATAAACAGTGGGAAATGTAGCAATGGACTTAGTACTTTCAGTTAAATTTGTAAAGTACTAAACAACGATCAGTGTAAGGGTTGACTGTTAAGTAATGTTTACAGTGGAAGTTATAACAGTTTAACCAAGTAATCTCAGCTTGGTTTACTGTAACCACACTTGTCTTTGTACAATGTAAATAATGTCTATCGATGTGTAATATGATCGCTTATATTTTAATTACTCAAAATATTCTTGTGGGTAATAACGTATGTAATTCATGCTACACATTCTACAATGTATTGCATCTTAAATTTGGTAAGTGCGTGCCCCGTTAAAATGCGCAAAAAGTAGTGGCAAAAATATATTTCATACAAACTGCATGGAAATAATTCAGTCCCGCTTAAATGCGTTCCCCGCTTAAATGACTACTTAAGGCTGAATTAAGTTATTAACGTAAGAACGAAATTTATCGCATAAATGCGTTTTTGAAAATATGAGTTTTTTGAATAAATGGCAATCTTTAAAGTACATAAATTTTTTACAAAATTTTTTTGCTAAACACAAATTTATGTTGAAAGCTTAACTTATTTTTAACTAAAACTCTAAAAACTAATTTAAATTCTTCCTTGACATTAAAGAAATCTGTGTTAAAAAACTTCAGCGTTGGACTGTTACACAGATGGTCCCGGGTTCGATTCCCGGTGACGACAACATCAATTTAGAAAAACAATATGTATGAGTTTTCTATCACTTATATGTATCGCTGCGCCCACCTTCGGTGTTCCCATAGCACTAAACCCCACCGAAGTAAAATAATAAATCAGGGCTATGAAACAAAAAGCTTCAAGCTTCTACATCAGGTGGCGAGCAACAACTGTTCTAAGACTTATCTACTCGCGCAATTACAGTGTTGCCATGTTTGAAGCCCTTCATCTTTCACCACCTTTCATCTCTCCACTATCCCCTTTCCAAAGAAAGCAACACATTAATTAATAGGAAGAATTTCCTGAGTGTTGCTTTTCTTTAAAAAAAAAAAAATCCAATACTCTCCTAAATGCGCTTAAATGATCATAATACTCTGCATTTTATATTACGCAGTTAAGAGGGGACTGACGAAGGTCAAATATAACTGCAGTCCGGTTCAATTTAATAAAAATTACAAAGTAGTTATCATTTTTAGAAATATGCTTATTCTTCTCTACCACGTCTCTCACAAAAAAGTGAAAAACTCATCCAATTGAATAAAATTGCCAACATTTAAAAAATCGACAAAATTGAAAAAAAATCGCAAAATTTAAAAATCGCCAAAATATAAAAAACCTAAATTTTTACAAAACTTGTTTTTTAGGTGATATTTATTAATTTTAAAAATTTTTGAGATTTTTTTTTTAATTTCAGAGTTTTTTCAATTTTGTAGATTTCTTTAACACCAGTTTAGAAGTTTTTTAAATTTTCTTATTTTTCTTCGATCTTTTTAAATAAATTTTTGTCTTTTGTTTTATTGAGCTAAAGATCCTTTATTTTATAATTATAATTATTTATTTCCAATATTTCGTCTTCGCTTTGGAAGACTTCTTCAGGGAAATTTTTTATAATTAAAAAACTTAAAAATAATAATTACAAAAAAAAAGGCGAGAAATAAAATATTTTCTAATGTCAAATTAAAAAATTAACCCAGAAAACAAAGTAAAAATTTTCCCTGAAGAAGTCTTCCAAAGCGAAGACGAAATATTGGAAATAAATAATTATAATTATAAAATAAAGGATCTTTAGCTCAATAAAACAAAAGACAAAAGTTTTTTAAATTTTTAAAATTTTGAAATTATAAAATTTTATCGATTTTTTTTTTGATAATTTTAGGAGATTTTTTGAAATTCTAAGCAAAAGTTTTATAGGACTTATTTACTAAAAATGTTTTTGAAATCATTGAATCATGAAATTATTATTAAATTAAATATTTAATATGCATTTATAGTAATTAAATGTGCTAAAGTCCCAAAACTTAGGATTAAAATATTAATTGAAACTAAATCAATTAAATAGTTGCAAATATTTGTAATTGATACTACAATCTCTTTAATAGCACCGAATTCAATTGAACTTTTAACTCAATTAACAAATATTTTAATTGAAACTCGATTTTAGTTTTTTCTCTGCAGGACTTCAACAAATATTCGTAAGATACTCGCAATGATTTTTACATTATTTCAATATAGAGAATTTCCTTGGACAAGTTCTAATTAAATTTTTCTCTCTACTACTAAAGTTTTTTCACAAAGTGATTGCAGAATTTCTGAAGCTTTATGAAAAAAAATCATATTTTTTATGCAACTATTTTTAATGAAACTTTTTCATTAGACGTATGAAATTTTTAATAAATATAATTAAATTTTTATAAAATTTTGTGAAACACTTCTTTCAAAACTTGTTCTAAGTATGGCAACCTGCCAAATTCCCGAAAGGGATCTATTAACACATTCCTGAAAGTGGTCAACTAATAATTTGAAAACAAAACCTCTTTAGATTATTTGCATATATGCTAATAACACAGAAGACAAAAAAATGGCAAAATCTGAGGTCTTTATGGCAAAAAAATATTATAAAAAAGACAAATAATAGCAAAATTATAAAACTGGTAAAAAAATTAAACTTTTGGAAAGAAAAACTCAAAAATATTGAGGAAAAAGCCTTTAAAGCGAAGAATGTCTGAAAAAAATTAATTTAAAAGCTCAAAAATCATAAGAAAAGCTATTTTTAGGCCCCAAAATTAAAAAACCAAAAGTGGCAAAGCAAAAAGAGTAAAAATAGCAAAAGATTATATGAGTAAAAATGGCAAAAAAAAAACTCTTATCTGCCTAATAAAAAAAAACCATATTATGGCTTCGAACTTGAATCATTTTTTCGTTTTCGTTACACAATTATGTCAAACTTGTAAGACTGCATTAAATTATTGAAAAGTTTCAATGGACGGATTCCAGTAACACTTCATAGAGCTAATATAGAAACTCATTAAGATTATTTTCTCAATATGACATTTTAAGGTTTATTTGGCTACAATATTTTTCACATCTGCATTTGTCTAATGATGCGATTTCTGTAAAATATTCTTATTGAGCCACTTTTAACGAAAAGAAAGTAGTTTCAGAAATAATTGTTTGGATATTTTAGTTATATTTTAAATAGTGGATACTTTTCAGAGTAAAAAGCTGTTCATAAAAAAATCACCCACGCTTAAAAAATTTTTTTTTTTTGCGAAAAAATTATCGCCTGCTTCAAAAAGACTCGCAATTTTCTTTAAAATATCAATGTATCTAGCGGCCAAGTGCTAACATGTCTTTTGTTATCTAACAAATATCTTCTTTAATTTCTTACATTAAATTCAACTTAAAGTTACAATAAAAATTAAACATTCTCATTTTTGGTTAATATATTTCAATGCGTTCATTGAATATAATTAATCAGTTAAGCATTTAAGTATGAAGTTTTGATTAATAAAGGAAAATAACGGAATACTTATGGTTTTGTTTTTCGTTTATATGGTTGTTCACTTACTTATATTCATTAAAAGAATTATATTTATGATTATGTTAAATAATAAAAAAATGTTTTTTAATTTAATTTTCTGTAATTCATTGCAATTTTTATTATATTTTTTTTTTGTCTGTTGGTTTTGTTGAGTTTTTTTTATCTCTATATTGCATATAACACACACACAGCCACACAGATACATACATAAATAAAAGCGTATAAATATTTTGATGTTTCATCTTTTAACAAGTATGGTCTTTGGTATTTTAAGCATTGTTTGTGTAATTAAGCGTAAAGTACAGCATAATGAACAACGGAATAATATTGCCACAATATACAAAAATAAGGTGAGACTTATTTTAAGTGAAAACAATTTATATAGGCCATTCTTAAATATAAATATACAAAAGTTATATACAAAATATTCTAAAAATCATATTGCACAAAAATATAATTTATTATTATACAACTCTATTTATTTATTATTTTAGTAATTCCAAAATAACTGTTATCCTCATACGCGCTCATACAGCACATTTTTGTAAAAACACCAACACCACCACCACCATCAACAAGTACTACCACAACAAATTTAGACCAACATCATAAAAATGGCGTCCGGGGAATTATGAGTATAGAGGGCAAAAAGCAAACATGCCTTTTTTCCGTTATAATAAAAATAATTGTAAAAATATGCGTAAATTGCTTAGAAACATCAAGCAAAGAATAACCCAACTTAGACAGCCACCGCTGCCAACAACCAACCATTCAAACCAAAACAGCCATAATAGTTGTTGTATGTTTATTAGACCCACTCAAGAAAAAAAGTTTCTTTTGTCCACTTTTCAAAATGTACTGTATTTAGTTTTAAAATGAATCCCAAAATTATTTCATGTCTAGCATTGAGATCCTGTAAGCTGGACCGTTTTCAAAAAAGATAAATTTTTTTAGGTGTTCAAGGAAATTTGCACTTTAGTTAAAGAAAACGTATAGCATCATATGAAAAAAAAACGCTTAAATGAAAAAAAAATATTAAATTGAAAAAAAATATTAAATTGAAAAAAAAAGTTACTAATATTATAAAAATCGACAAAATTGACAAAAATTCCAAAAAAATAAAAAATCTTTCAAATTAAAAAAAAAAAAATCGTCAAAATTTAAAAATCGCAGAAACATAATAAGAACACTACATTTTTCCAAAGCTTTTTTTATTTAGGTAATTTTTTTTAATTGCAACTTTTTTTTAATTAAAATTTTTTTTTTTAATTTTTTTTTTAATTTCAGAGTTTTTTCAATTTTATAGATTTTTTTAGTACCAGTTTTTTTTAAAGCGGTCTAACGCTATATAAAGCATATATCCTTTTTCATTAATATTCTGTACAAAAAACTGGTTTTTTAGGTTTTTATTGCCGAGATTTTTGTCATTTAAATGTCCTTAGTCGATTTAAGTAAATCCTAGCAAAAAATAGTGCTTACCCAGAAGCACTTCCGGAAGGCATTACTTAATTACGAAGTGCTTCCAAAGTCTATCCAGAAAGTATGATTTTTGTTCGCTATGTCCCACTTGGTATCACAGCAAAAAATATTGCTTACCCAAAAGCGCTCCCGGAAGGCATTATTTGATAACGAAGCACTTCCAAAGCAACTAAAGAAGGCATGATTTTTGTTCGCGATGTCATACTTGGTATGTCTTTTTGAAAGCGCTTCTTTCATGTGCTCTTAGAAGCAATAAATTCATGCCTTCTTAGGCACTAAGAAGGGCTTTTTTGTATGTTGACAACATAAGTGCTTCATGGTATGCATTCTTCATTGCTTCTTTATGAGCATTATTCACTGCTTCAAAGAAGGCATTCTGGGAAGCACGAAAGAATGCCTCCCCTAATTGCTTTACGGTATGAAAGGCGGTGAAACGCTATTTTGGAAGCATACAAATGTAGTTACTGCTTACCAAATTGAAAAGCGCTTCTTTCATGTGCTCTTAGAAGCAATAAATTCATGTCTTCTTAGGCAATAAGAAGAGCTTTTTTGTATGTTGACAATATTATCGCTTCATGGTATGCATACTTTATTGCTTCTTTGTAAGCATTATTATCTGCTTCAAAGAAGGCATTCTGGGAAGGCGCGACAGAATGCCTTCCCTAATTGCTTTATAGTATGCAAGGCGGTTAAGCGCTATTTTGGAAGCATACAAATGTAGTTACTGGTTATTCCAGGTTATTTTTTCTTGGGATACTTGTTTCAGCTAGTTTTGAAATTCGCGCTAGGTCACGTTTTACCAAAAATACAATATGATTGTAAAAGGAAAACTATGTTTTAATCATATCAATATCGGCATCAAATCTTTTCTTTGGGCAAGTATGTATGGACATATTTAGGAATTTCCAAAATTTATTGCAGTTTCCTAGATGCTTGGAGCAAATTTTAATCCAAATTGCAAAAGTAATCGATTTCTAGTTGATGTTACTATGAAAATGCAGCTTACTATAAAAAATTCAATAGGCGGTTTTTTTGCGTCATAACTTTTTTCGCGTATTAACAAAAAATTATGTTTTTTTTTTTATTTTTATGTTTATTGAGTTTAAATTGTTGCATTTTTAAAACACAAAAATGTGTAAAATTTTAAATTCCCGAAGTTATGCTGCCAAGAAAAGTACGTGGTGGAATTTTTTTATTTAAGTCGAATTTTCATTTTTACATCATTTAGAAACTCAATCGGCTTGCAGACTTGATTAATTCTATTTTTTTTTCTTTTAATTAAGTTTAGACAACCGTGGAAAATGCATTCAATTTGCAAAATTTTAAATTATTGCCACACATAGATGATGCACTTTACTAAAGAAAACATTTAGTACCGAAATTGAACTGATTATAACAACTTATTGAATTTCTGCTAAAACCCGAAATATTGTGAATTTCCAAAAAAAGTTGAAACACGTATTTACTTAAATCAACTAAAGATTAAAATATGAAAAATTTTACATTTATATCACAAAAATCTCTGTACAAAAAACATAAAAATACGTTTTTTTTACAAAATATCTATGAAAAAAGCATATGTCTGGATATGCTTTGGCATGTTTTATATGCCATTGGCGAGCCTTAAAGAAACGTTTCATATGATACTAATATTGTATACTTTGTTTTTATTCGAAGTACAAACGTCTTTGAAAAACTAAAAAATTTTTTTTTTTTAAATACTGTCCAACTCACGGTATCTTAATGCTAGACACGAAATTATTTTTCATAAAACAGACCAAGGTATATTTTGAGGGTTGCACAAAAAACACATTTTTTTCTAAATACATGGTGAGTCGGTGTAATGTTTATACATTTTTCCATAAACATAATGAATATTCATATTTCTTCCCTCATGTTGTAGATGATTTTTTTTTTTAAATACAAAATAAAAAAAGAAAACGGTTGTAAAGTTGTCGAGGTTGAGTTATAAAAAAACGTTGTTCTGTTTTTAAACTGCCCTAAGATTAAATGGCAATTTGGGTCTCACAAAATGTTAAAAAAAAAAGATTTCAAGGCCGATAATAAAGATAGCTAAAGGTGTTTTTTGAGGAGAAAAAAAGTTATTTTCGTTCTAAATAAAATGCTTAAATAAAAAGCATGTCTATTTAAAATTATACTTTAAGATAGATAAGCATATGTATAAGTGACAGGATAACAGATGTACACTGAAAAAAAGTTGTTTGTTTTTCTGAATTAAGGTTATTACATTTATAAATAATTTTAAAGTTTCCATTAAAGGTGTTCAGCGACGTATGGAGAATTTTTAAAATAAATTTAAAGAGTTCCAAAAGGACTAATTTTTTTAAGATTTGTTTTCAGTTTTTTACAAATGCATCGAAATATTTTGTTAGATTTTAAGGCCTTTAAGAAAACTTTACATTTTTATTCTAAAAAGTCTAAAATTTATAGATAAAAGAAAATCCATAAAATTTTTAAAATGTTAAAAACGCACTGTTAAAAATGCAAGAATATTAACAAAAAAAAAAACAAACAAACTTTTTATAAAGACCAAACTATTCCTTAATTTAAGAAATGGATATGTTTTAAGAAGAAATATCGAAATTTCCATTTATGTGTTCTAGCTAAAAGCTTAAAATGTTAAAATAAACTGTGTGCAAAATAGATTTGTTTAGGTATTTTTAAAAAGATTTTGGTCTCCCAAAACCGATTTATGCAATTTATTTTTGTTCCCAGGTGTTTTGCTCTTACCAAAGTATAGCCGTAAATAAGAAACCATATTTGATAGAAATGTGTCCATATTATTTTTTTTAATTTTTATTTTTTTTTTGACAATATTGTTGTGAAAGGAGTTTTAGAAAAAACTTATATTTTTTTTTTTAAGTCTAAAGCTTAAAGAGTGGAATAGTGTTCGATTTTTAATTGTAGCTTTTATAGAACTTTCACAATTTGTGTTTAAATTTGTAAAATAAATTGTCGTTTACAAGCTTTAATTTGTATTATAATTAGCCCATCATGGCGTATGAGGAATATCAAATTTGAACTGTTAGAAATATCGCTCATACGTGGCATATTCCATAATTGATTGAATTGTATTATAGGGGACATGTATTTATCTTTCAATTTTTATAACAGAACTATATTTGGCTCATTTAAAAAAATTTTGATTCGAATTTAGTCGCTTTTCCAATGAAACGTCAAATTGCAACGTTCCTATAATATATGTGCTGTAGTAAGTTCTTCGAAATTTCATGTAGTTCGCGTTGTATAGCGGCTCTAAGTTCGACATTTTTAGCAAAACTAAGAAAAATACCTAATGTTTAAACTGCTCAAACTTTTTATGTAATTATCCAATTTTTACAAATCATATATCATATGACAGACTGGATCTTTTGCTTTAGGATGTCTGTTAGAAAATTTGACGGTCAGCTCACAGAAAATTTGCAAAAATTACAAAACATAAATTTTTCTGCAATATTTCAAAAACTGCATCTTCTATTTTTTTTTTAAACAATTTGTGTTGATAGACCATATTGTCATGTATAACATTTCCAATTTCCAATTATTAACATTTCCAATTTTAGTAAGGAATTCTCATATTATTTTCATTAAAAAGTAAATATTTAAATTTGCTGCAATAGACACGAATTTAAAATTTCACAAAACTCAAGACCCATAGTTTAGGGTATACATTTTAAATGGTCTTTGGCGCTCTGAATCCGAATTCAAAAATAGAATTACTTATTAGAAAATATATGAAATTGTACTTCTGAGTTTTAAATATTTTTAGCGCCAAAATTCTATAGAAACTAGAAATATTCAATACAAATGAAAAATAATGTGCTAATAAATAATAAAGTTGCCAGTGATTAAATAACATAAAGTAGACAAGGAAATCAATTTAAACTAAGCTTACAATTAGAGTCTCTTGTTTGGTTCTTTCCGATCTTACTGATATTCGTACTTTTTCGAGGCCCAATCTAACGTTCAAAGACTAAAAAGAGGAGCCGAATATTGTGAATTTTTTGTCTGAATTTAATGAAATTCGGAGTTATTTGTACTCAGCGTTAAAATACTAGGAAAAAAAATGTAATACCGATATTGCCTATGTAGTAACTAAGGGTTACCATTTATTTAAAATATCGGTGTAAAAAATTCTTCGGGAAAAGTATCATAAAAGCCAAAAAATCTCAGGTACCTGATAGATTAAATTGAACCACCTATAATGGTTTAAAATAACGCTAGTCTTAATGTCACTTAAAACACATTTTTCTGAAATTGGACTGATGAAAACCCTACACTTCCCTTATTTTTTTATTCCCCTGTCTTATAGGTATAAAATATAAATACCCAAAAGATCACTGCACTCATAATAATCTATGCATAAAAATACGAAATTATTGTCAAAACTACAAAAAATTTCGTAAAATGTACTAACTTTCCTTTATTTTACGAAAAATTTTGTTATTTTGACATTTTTTCGTAATTTTACGCATGGATTATTATCCGTGTGGATCCCAAACCCTTTAAGGTTTTTAAAAATTATCAAAAATTTATATTTTTTTGGTATATTTTAATATGTATCCCGCATGTTTTTTTTTCTTTCTTAACACTGTTAAAATTTGACATATATGGATCCATACATAATCACACGATATATGATTTAAATGTGTTCATAAACGAAATTTGTGGTAATATTTACCTATATAATCATACATGGCCACTATGTTGGCCCAAAAAACTGTCGAATTTGAGAGCTATACAAAGCTACCACTGTTTCAATAGTGCTAGGTAATACTAGTTTCAAATTTCAGCCGATTTACCGATTTTTTCAGGGTAAGGCAGAAATCCAAACATTTTTTTAATATGGAAACGTTTTTGCACAGATTTATAATAAAACTTTTTTTATAGAACTTTGGTCGTCTAAACAATAATCTGAAGTCAAAACACCGAAATTAAGTCAGCCTCTCGAAATATAGACCTAGTGTACTTACACACAGAGAAATAAAGTGACAACAGATTTGAAAAATGTATTTCAATGATAACAACTTATAATTTCCATTAGTAAAGGGTCCGCCAAATAACTTTTTTTTTTGAACTCCTGAGCCAATTGGACTTTGTATGGCGTCATACCAAGGTCTTTATGCAAAATTCGTCTCAATGATGTCTCCGAAATGTTTAATTGTTGAGAACGACGGTGAATTGATGTTGATGGCGCTTCACGCACACTTTCTGCCACAGCAGCAATATTCTCGGGTGTACGCACTGTTTTTGGCTTTTCACGCTTTGGTTTATCGATGAGGATGCCAGCTTCTTTCACTTTTTTCACAAGATAACGAACATACGGACCATATTCGTTCAGCGGAAGGATAAAACTAATTATCTGTCAAATCAGACATGAGCTAAGTGTTACGATTCACGAAATAAGCACTAGTTGAAAAAAAAACGTTAGACGGCGGACCCTTTATAACGATATTAATATTAGATTTCTAAAAATGTTGATTGTTGCAACTAAGATTCAGTTGAATTACCTGAACTTTGTTGTGAAAACTAGTATTTAGTTGTACCTACCGACTGTTATTCATTATAACCGAATTTGAGTCCTAGTAAGCGAATTTCAGTTGGCAAATAGCAACACTTTTATCTGTGTGTAAAAAAAAAAAATTTGGTTCAAAACTTTACCCTATATTCCATATATTTCTGGATATACAGAATGGATTTCCAAGTTTTATTTATTGAAGTGAATGTTATAAACAAGCTTTAACATGTGCGATTTATTTAAAAAATCTGAATGCTGTAGGTACAATTCCAAAAAGAGACTATTTTCTAGACCCCTCCGGTGTTCCAAAATAGCTTTGCACATTTTCCAACCATAGTTTTACTAAAATTAGAGTTACATTTATGCAGGACTTAAGTACATAAAAATAAAACAGATTTTAAAGACATCTCCGCAATATTGACCAGTAAACCATTTTTGCCCGTTTGAGAGTTTGTTCCATAACTCGAAAATGCGAGCCGGTGGAATGCTTTTGACTTCAGATTGGGAGTAAGGAGGCAAAACTACTTTAAAAAAGTTCAATAAGCAATAAGTACACTTGAATTAACTTTATTTTAACTTATTAGTTTTTATTTTAATTCTGCCTTCAGATAACATAAAATTATAGAGTGAAATGGGTCCATTTGAATTTTATTGAATTTAGAGCTTGTCAAGATTATATAAAAGAGTGGGCATAGTGTTAAAAATTACCAAATTATATAAATATATTGTAAAACAAGAATACTATATCGCAGAAACACTAGTAATTTCACGGAATATAAGAGACGAAGTCCTAAAGTCGAATTTTATAGCAACCTCTAAATATCGTGCGATTCAGCCATTTTCTGGTGTATACGTATATCTTGATAAACAGAACAAAAGCAAGATTGTGGAGAAAGAATCAAAATATACTTTTATATTATCATACAAGCGTGGGCCAGTCTAATGTCCATACATTTCCATATATGGCAATATGTGTACATTAGCAAAATTGAGTTAATATTTACATGTCTGATCACATATGACAGGTGTGAATCCAGGGGTAGGGAAAATGGAACATTTCCTCCTCCAAAATAAAATATTTCATTACAAAATTCCTGAAGAGATAAAAACTATAATCAAAAATACTCTAACTTAATTCCCCAAAATGTTATTCTGGATCCGCCTGCCAGTCTAATTTTATATATACACAGAAAAAACTAAAAACTGGTTTCAATTAAAAAATTTATTAAATGAATTAATATTTTAATTGATTTTGCACATATCACGGCAATGATACTATCAATTAAAACTTTTATTGAAAATTAAGTTATAAATAAAAAAAAAGTTATAAATAACTTCTACAAAAAATATATGATACTCACAAAAAAAGTGTGTGAACAATACGTTGTTATGTGTGTTTTTGGCAATGCTGAGTCTCTTTGTTTTGTTTGTGTGTGTGCTTGTTTTGTTTGTAAACTTCAAATTCATTTGGTATTTTATACTGAAAATTTTCTATTTAAGCATACAGTGTATGAAAAAATCTAAAATAAAATATGTATTTATATATTTAAAAGTCAATTAAAATATTACTTGATTCAATTAAACATTTGTTTAGAAACAAATTTAATTCAAATCAAATCTTTAATTAGATATTTTAGGTTGAACATTTTTTCTGTGTATACTAATTCAATATTTTAGGTTATTAATTTTTTCTATGTATTCATTTTAGTGCATCGCACAACAAATGCCACCTAAAAAGTTTAAACAAATAGAAACCATAATAAAATAAAAAATTATTTCTAGATAATTTCTTCTTTACGATTTTTCTTTTGCTTGGTACATTAGAAATAGTTTGGGATATCCGTTAAGTTTTATGAAATATTTTTTATTTTATACAATAATCATAATCCTTAGCAATAACAATAATTAAGATTTGCAATGAAATACTTAATTTTTATCTTTAAATTGTCCTTTTTTTTTGGTTATGTGATGCCAATTCAGATATTTTGCCTTTTTACAGGAAATATAAACATAAAGTGGCAGAGAAAAAAAGGAATACAAAAAATAAATTTTTTTTTAAAGAAATAGAAGAAGGACAAACAAAAAAATTTTTTAAACAAAAATTATTTTGAAGAATTTTTTTTTTTTTCTTAATTTTGAGCATTAGAATATTTATTTAGTTAGGCATGTCACTTAATAATTTATGAAAGAAAAAAATATATGAATGCCTCGCTCGAACAAGGGTATACAATACAAAAACCAAAGTGTTCAGGAGAGGTAAAAAACGTAGGAAACGGTAAAACAAATTGAGTTTTGATACTTTTATTTGGTATTCTACAAATACAGGTCACATGTACCTGTGTACAAAATTTCATTTAAAAATATTAAGCAGAAGTAGCAAAAAATTGGACTTGAAAATTTTCTTTACTAGAATACGGGTACACTCATAGACAAAAACTTGTAAAGATAGCAAAAAAAAGCTACTAAAAATTAGTTAAAAATGAGCTTGCAGAAAAAAATTAGCAGTTATTTTTACAAAACATTAGTAATATAAAAATAGCAAAAATAAATCTGTTGAACTTACAAATACTAAGTTATATCTGAGCTAAATTTTAGTTAAGTAAAAGTAACAAATTAATATGCTAAGATCAGCAAAAACATTTACTAAATATTAGTAGACAAAAAAATCATTAAAAAATTTGAAATTTCTAAAGTTTTTTTTTATTTTTATTTTTGATACGAATAAAAGTCTGCTCTTATGACTAATTTTTTTTAGTTCCTGATTTAATTCGAATAAAATCAGCAATCTACAATTTTTTAGCAAAACTTTCTGTTGACTTTAACAAAATTAACTGTTATTTGCATTCAACTAAATTTAAGGTGAATACAGCAAAACTTTTGTTAATATTACAGTATTTGTTTGCTATTTGAGTCTACAAATATTTAGTAAAAGTTTTTGCTAATTTTACAGAGAAAAATATTTTTTTTATTATTATTTAGCAAACAAAAAATGTGCTAAATTTAGAATTTTTTCTGCAAGCTCATTTTTAACTAATTTTTAGTATGTTTTTCTGCTATTTTTACAGGTTTATAAAAAAATACAGGGTACCACGTCATGCATCATATTGTACGGATAATAAAAATCGTTTTTTAAGTCAATTCGAATCAAAAACATTCCGCACCAAATCGAATTTCTTAAAGCTTCCGAAAATTTTATTTTTATTTTCTTTTTATTTTTATTTTAAGCAGTATAGATGATTTTCATATCAAAACCGATATTCGTTGAACCCGACCCCCTCAGAATTTGATGAAATTTTGTATACAGCTACATTTTACCTATACAAACACAACCTCATATTTAGAAATTGCATTTTTGAAAATATGTGGGCGTGGCAAGGTATCGAAGTTTTCGAAAAATCACGATAACATGTACTTTCCAGCTGAGATTACTACGGAATGGCTAAACCGATTTCAAAGATGTTGGTACCATTAGAAAGGTATTTCAATTAGCTTTCGAAAACATATACTGTTAAATTTTTATATTACACTGAAAATTTTGTTTTGCCAAAAATAAAACTTTAAACTGGAAAAACACTTCAAAGGCCAAGTGTTTTTTTCCAAAAAAAAAACTTATAAGATCTCCAAAGAAGTTGCTTATGCAGACGCTGACGACTATAACAAAACAAAAGAAGAGCTATTTTAAAGGTATAAAAATGCTTAAACTATTACAGGAACTCAAAGCTTCCATTCTTTTATACCTTTAGATGAAACTTCACTAACAGTTAGCAAATATTCCGAAAGTCAACAGTATGCGCAAAATTATATATCAAATCTAAAAAAATGAAAATAAAAAAAAAAAAATTACCAAGGGTAAATCCATATTTTGGGGGTGTCTGAAAAATTTGATAATACGATTCTTGTTCTAATCTATTAGAATTACAAAAAAATCTGTATAACTTTCAAAGTATAGCTACTTAATTTTTTTTTGTCACACAATGATATCAAAATAAAAGGAAGTTAAAAGAGATGATTAAAAAAATTTAAAAAAAAAGAAAAAAAGAACGCCATTTGAGTTTTAAGATATGTTGTATATATTAAATAGACCCTTCTAAAAAAATTTTTTGGAAAAAAAACACTTGGCCTTTGAAGTGTTTTCCCAGTTTAAAGTTTTATTTTTGGCAAAAAAAAAATTTCAGTGTAATATAATAATTTTTACAGTGTATGTTTTCGAAAGCTAATTGAAATACCTTTCTAATGGTACCAAAATCTTTGAAATCGGTTCAGCCATTCCGTAGTAATCTCAGCTGGAAAGTACATGTTATCGTGATTTTTCGAAAACTTCGATACCTTGCCACGCCCACCTATTTTCAAAAATGCAATTTCGAAATATGAGGTTGTATTTGTATAGGTAAAATGTAGCTGTATGCAAAATTTCATCAAATTTGGGGGAGGGGGGGGGGGGGTCGGGTTTCAAAATGAGCCTTTTTTTATAGGTTTTGATATAAAATTCATCTATAGTACAATGTGTATGCTTAGATGTTAGAATAAATAAATTTCAAGTTCAATATATGTGTAATTTTACATATCGGAAGTATGTCTTTAACTATTTTTACAGCTCGTTCTCTCATTTAATTCAAGACTGTCACAAGTCAAAAGAATGCGATTTTTGAGTTAATGATGCAGATTTATTAGTTATGTCATGCTATAAAAATTTCATATTGATATCATGTATACTTTTCGAGATGTATACTGCTCACGGGTCTCTCGATAATTAGCGAATTCGCACACAACTCTCACTAAGATAAAAATATATTAAAAACCTCTATTTATAAAAAAAAATGAACAAATAAATAGAGAAAGAGTCGAGCGAGGCAGATATGGATTGAAAACTTTAAACTTGTTTTCTGCAACATCGTGTTTTTTTGACTTATGTCAGTCTTGCAGTAAATGAGCTGTATTGCTGCGCTGCTGATTAGATATTACAGAAGGTTCTTGTACCCATTGTCTTAGAAAGCATTCATGGGCCTTCTCGAAAGTAATATGTGAATCATTTAAAGATGAATAATCATTGTGGTGAAAACTGTGATTTGAAAACCAAACATCAAACCATGCTTCGAAAATAAATTTTCAAATAGTTTAAAGCGTTTCTTGATGTGTTGGAGGAAGAATAAATGCTAACATGACAAATATTGCTCTTAAGTTCCATCGGCTATTGCTTATTGGTGGTAAGGTTTAAAGTTTATATATGGAAATCTTCCATTTTTCTCGAATTTCGTGATTTTTGATTTAATAATGGTTTTGTAAAAAACTAAATGCATTATTCCTCCTCTACAAATCACATTTGGACATATTTACTCGTGTCACTTAAATGGAAAATTTTAAAGCCGCAAAACCTTACACAAGCATACTTGCCAGAGACCATCAAAGGGTTAACTGATTTTTCTCTCCAAATAGATCTTGTAACAATATCATTGTTGGGTATTGAAGTGGGGTCATGATTAGTAAACAAAAGTTACGAAGATATAATAATTTTTTAACATTTGCAAAATTACGCAAATAAAGGGTCCGCCAAATAATTTTTTTTTTTGAACTCCTGAACCAATTGGACTTTGAATGGCGTCATACCAAGGTCTTTATACAAAATTCGTCTCAATAATGTCTCCGAAATGTTCAATTGTTGAGAACGACGGTGAATTGATGTTGATGGCGCTTCACGCACACTTTCTGCCACAGCAGCAATATTCTCGGGTGTACGCACTGTTTTTGGCTTTTCACGCTTTGGTTAATCGATGAGGATGCCAGTTTCTATCACTTTTTTCACAAGATAACGAGCATACTGACCATATTCGTTCAGCGGAAGGATAAAACTAATTATCTGTCAAATCAGACATGAGCTAAGTGTTACCATTCACGAAATAAGCACTAGTTAAAAAAAAAACGTTAGATGGCGGACCCTTTATTTTGCGATGACGTCAGTCTTTCTCTTGGTAATTGTAGGAAAATATGTTTTGTGTATGGCAGTATATAAAGGGTGTTTTTTATACAGGTATATAACTTTAAGTTGGCAACACTTTTTTAACTAGCGGCATTTTGTCAGCTGTCAAGTGATTTATGTTTAGTTTGGTTTAGCATTTCATCATGAATAGACTGACGCCTGAACAACGCTTCCAAAGTGTGCAAATTTATTTTGAAAATCATGGTTCTATTCGAAATATGTATCGCGCACTACGTCCATTAATTGATTAACTATTGATTAACTACAATTAATTGATTAATTATGGTACGTTTTCTCACTACGTTTACTCTCAACGATCTTTAGGCAGCACAAAAGACCTACATTGATTGCGGTGCATAGTGCCTTCTGATCTAACCTAATCTATTCTCAACGATAATATGCATCCACAGAGACGTTGGACAGTGCGTACAGAAGAAGTCATTGCTGCTGTAGAGCGTAGCGTAGAGAAACCCCTCAATCAGTCTATCCGCCATAGTGCACAGGAATTGGATATGTGTCCATCTACTTTTACAAAATCAAACTCGTGCAACAATTGAAGCCACACGATCACCTAGAAAGGAGTAGATTGGGTGAATGGGCCCAAAACATAATTGCCGTTGATCTCAATTTTCATAAGCAAAATTTGTTTAGCGATAAAGCTTACTTTAGGTTAAATGGATACGTCTATAAACAAAACTAACGTATTTGGAGTGATGATAATCCTAAATTGTATGCTGAGACACAGTTACATCCAGAAAATCGGACTGTTTGGTGTTCTTTATGATCTGGTGGAATCAATGGTCCGTACTTCTTTAAAAACGATTTTTGTTTTTTTGAAGGTAAACGATATTGATCACTTTTTAATCAAACGAGTTATTAATTAATTAGAAAATAATTCAATTAAAGAGCTATCAAATTTCTAACAGAATTAGCCATTTTCAACGTTGTCGCAATTTCGGCTATTAAAGTTATTGAATCGGTAATCTTCAGGATTGAAATGTGTTTTTTTTTTTGTGTGTATACCTATTAATGCTTAATAAACCATATTATGTAAAAAACGCGTTCAAGAAAAAAAAAAAAAAATGTCGCTTATACCCTTATTCGAGCATGGCTTTCATATGTTAAAAAGTAGGAAAATTTTAATATTTTTTTTTGTTGAAAAACAGTTTATGTTATAATTTTCTTTTTTAATCCAAAATATATAAAGTGTAATGGCAACCATTTTTTTCTTTGTAATTTTGCTCTGTTTTAAAAAAGTTTTAATTTACAGTGTTTGCATAGAAGATGGTGATAAATTTAAAGCCTTGATGGTTATTACGTGATTGTCTACCCAACTGTCCTTTTGTATATATTTAAGGGTATTTCAAATTTTTTTTTCTTTTTTTTTTGTTGTTTTTTTTTTGTAAGTTCTATTTTTTTTTTTTTTTTTTTTTTGTTAATCTTGAAACTGTAAAATTTAAATGAACATTCTTAATTTAAGATGTTTATATTTTTTTTTTTTCTTCCCTATTCTTTGATTAAACTTCATTATGATTTTTATGCACCAAAAGTAGTAAGAAATTTTTTATAAAAAGTAATTATCTTTTAGCCCTTCAAAATTTTTTACTATTTTTACTAAATTTGGTATACTTTTCGACCATAGAGTAGATATTCTCATTACAAATGAATTCTTCTTTAATAAATGTATTCTTGTATATATGTGTGTGCTATTGTTTTAAGAAAATGTTGAAATAAAATTACACTCAATTGAAGTGGGGGTTTAATTACAAGGCTCTTTGATTGATAATTTTTTTATAGGATTTTTTGTAGCCTTAAACAAAAATTATTCATTTGCATTGCTGCTCTCATTAAACAAAAATATACGAAATTATTAATAATTTATGTGGATTGAAGTGGAATGTCTGAAATGAGTTTTGTAATTATTCAAATTTTTGCCGTTACAAAAAAAAAAAAAAAAAATTCATTAAAATGTTAATTCAATTAATATATGAGTTAAAAAAAGGATGGATAGCTATGGCAATTAAAAACTTTTTATGGGTTCACTCAATGATAAAGTATGAAAATTTTGACCTCAAATATTTATTGCCCTACTTATGAGTGTGACAACGGAAAAGTTTAATAATAATAATTTATGATTTATTTGGTACGAATAATAAATGAAAAATTGATATCGTAAAAATTAATACTTGAAATATTATTTGACGGGCTTATTGTAAAAACTTGATAAGCCACATTTATTGTTTAATGGATTTTCACTGTTTTTTAAACATCCATTGATTAGTATTTGATAGAAGTCTTTCCTAAACACTTATTATAAGTACCTAATGTATGAATGTTCAGCAAACGTTGCATTTTTTTAATTTTTTGACCTTTAAAATGCGAAAAAAAACCAAAAACAAAATGTGGCTTATCGAATTTTTGCAATAAGCCCTTCATTTGTCAATATTGTCCCAAAAGAACATTAGGGAAATTTGAGAATTTTGTTAAATAAATTGCGTTTTAAGGTTTTTTTAAGGAAAAAAAAAATACTCGTATTACACATTTCCTTGTTTTAATTAAGCGATAGCAGTTATTTAACTTCAACAAAATTGGAAAATAAAAATAGATTTTTTGCCATAATTTTTGCCTTTAAAATGGAGTTTCTGATGAATTCTCTTCGATCTTAATCCGGATATGTTATAGAGGAAATAGAAATTAAGGAGAGGCCCAATGTCAAGTTTAGGAGTTGAAATGGTATGAATAAATATGAACACATTTTTCTGTTTCGTATTATTTCCAGAAAATTATATGCAAATTTGGTCACAATTGCAAGGTGGCTTAAAAACGCGTTCACTGGTATATGAGGCATAATAAGGAAATTTCAAGAATGTTTGTTATTTAAAAATAAAATAAATTTTTTGATAACTTGAAAAAGCACCTGATTGTAATATGCAATCAAAATTTAATAAAGCAAAATTTGATAAAATTTTAATAAAACATTAAAAAATATTACTTGAGCCAGAGTACACACTAAAAATTTTTTATATAAAAAGAACATTTTTGGTCTTCAAAGTTTAGTAACGTCATGATGGTTGTTAGGAAAAGACCTAACCACGTGCTTGATTACTAAGGAGACGAGAATGGAGCAAAATTGATTATTAATAGTTTTTTTGTTAAAGTTCTGCCTATTATGGAGGCTCTAGCTTTTCTAAAACTTCGGGTTCTGATGAGATCTTTAGCCAGATCGAAATACTAGTATCAACCCAGCTAATATGTTTGATTTGCTTTATTTTTGTAAAAATACGGAGGTTGAAAGCTCGTTATAAATTGAAAATAATATAAAAATAATCTCGATGTATATAAAAACAAAAAACTAATATAATTTTAATATTTAAGTTTGATATAATTTTTATTAAAAATATAAATTATGTTTTTTTCGACCTTTAATGGTGCAATGAAAATGAAGATTATTCAAGTTCGAGGCCATACTCTATATTTCTTTGTTAGGATATTGTCCTAACAAATAATCTATGGAATTCTTGTTTTCAAATTTATTAATTGACCACTTTCAGGAATGTGTTGATAGATCTATTTCGGGAATTTTCTATGTTCCCAGCATCAGAACACATTTTCAAAGAGGTAACAATCAACTGCCAAACATCAAACATTCATATAACCTAGTTTACTCACTACATGAGAACTAATATATACAAGGTGGCGCAAAAGTAATCCTCCTATCAGAAAATGCTATAAATTTTGCGATTGGCCCCTAATGTCAGTTCTGTTTTGACATTTGTGTAGTAAACACATGCGAAATACACGTTAATAAACAATGTTACGCTACACTGCTCCAGAACGCGGAATATTGGTGACTATTTATTTGACCAATAATCGGTCGGTGACTTTGGCACAACGTGAATTTCGTCGCAGATTTCCTGGCCGTCCAACGCCTACTGGTGAAACACTGCGACGTTTAGCCGCTCGCCTCGAAGAGACTGGCACAACACGAGATGCTGCCAGGCGTGGCAGACCCCGGAGTAGCTGTTCTGCATAGAATATTGCTGCTGTAGCCGAGGATGTCATGGAAGCGCCGTCGACATCGACCAGACGACATGCCACGCAAATGGGTATTAGTCGACGGTCTTTACAGCGAATTTTGGTACAAGATTTGAAGATGTTTCCGTACAAAGTCCAGACGGTGCATCAGCTGTTAGCTGCTGACCGCCAATCGCGTGTAACATACGCTCAAGCCATCCTTAATCACCTGAATGCTGAAGGATGCATTTCCCGGGCGCCTAATCTCCCGTTTTGGCGATTAGCACTGGCCAGCAAGATCGCCTGATTTGACCGCTCCAGACTTCTTTTTGTGGGGCTTTTTGAAGTTGCGGGTTTATGTCAACAAGCCTCAGGCTCTTGCAGCTCTTAAAGGCAATATCCGTCAGGAATGTGAGGACCTATCGCCGGAAGTTTTGGCCAAAGTGATGGAAAATGCCATAAAAAGGGCTCAAATGACAATCAACTGTGGCGGCGGCCATTTACATGACATCATATTCTCGACTTGATGTAAAAAAAATTAAAATACCAAATAAAAATAATCCACAAGAAGAATCCAAGTTTTTCATTTTTTTTTAAATTACAGCCAAAAAACATCGGAAGGTTATTTTTGCGCCACCTTGTATTATATGAGCTCGAAGAAATATGAGCTCGAAGAAAATCGTGATAATCTTTTACATATAATATATATTAGTTCTCATGTAGTGAGTAAACTAGTTTTTGTTTTTTGCACATATTGTCTTGCTAGTTTTGCCATCCCAAAAAAACTTGCCTTGATTACAATAAATAAATTATAATTTTTCTATTAATTTAGAAAGATTTTCGTGATCTTTAGAAAAACGAAAATAACATCTTACATATTAAAGTCAATTATAGCAATTTGAAAAATTAATAAATTTTTAAATATTTTGCAAATTCTATTGTAATGCAAAAATAATTCTCATTTTAATATTTTTTAGATTTAAATGATTTTGCATTTAAAAATCAAATCAATAAATTAGTAAAAATGTTTGCAAAATTTTGACTAATTTGGCAGCAAAACATATTTGAATTTAATATTTTAATCAATTTTTTTTTTATTAATTACAAGTTCAAAAAAGTTTTTAACTGAAAACAAAAATTGTCATATACTTTGCAGAATATAACAAATAGTTTTATATTCAAAATTAAAAAAAAAAATATATAAAAAAATTGTCCCAACATTAGTAGGTTTTGAACCTAGGTCTGTAAAGATACAAAAATTTTGCACACAAGAGATCTTAATCCAATCAGGAGAGATATTCCAGCAATGTTTTACTACACTCGGGGAACTTATGCTTTTAAAATATGTAGTTGTTTGGGTTTTAATACAGTTTCTTTATTTTTAATGTAAAGGTCAGGCATTTGTAGAACAAATTAAAATTGTTACTGACCTTGTAGTTTATTTAAAAACAAACCACATCAAATGACTGTTTAATGATTTTACATTCATTTTTGACATTTGTTTTTCGTTATTAAAAAAATGAATGTTTGTTTTATTTTTACTACCATGTGGTTCATTTTTACTACAATTGTTAGTCATTTTTTGAACATTAAAAAACAAATGACAATGTTAGTTGATTTTAATTAAATGTAAGTTGCCCTTTCTTTAAGTGAAATTTCATTTGTTTTCAACTACATTTGCAGTGGTCTTTACCTACATAGTATTCTAAGTGTATATTTCTTCTACAGGGGAAGAAGTACAGCTCCAAATACAGCATTCAATTTGTTTTTTGTTTCGTATTAAAATCTTAACCGGTCTAAGTAGGGTCACTAAATGGTTAAAGTAATATCACTTTAGGCGTAAGGGTTCAATTTTATGAAGAAATGTCTATTAAATACAGTTTTTTTTTTGTTTAAGAAATTAAGACATAAAACTTAAAATTTATTTTATGATTATATATTTTTTTATCATGTATACTATACTTTACTTTCTTTTCTTTTTCTATATCCCAAAACAAATGTCACAAACATTATTTTTTGTGATAGGGAAAAAATAACATGTCTTAACAAATGTTGGTTGTAACTTTTTTCATAAACCATTGATATACAACATACTTTTAAAGAATGGACAATCTGTTTTTGCTTTATGATTTTTTTTTTTCCAATTTCAAGATGACAACAATAGCAATAACTTGGAAAACAATTTGGACAAATTCCATATTTTTTAGAAGTTTTTCATATGACTGGTTTTTCTTGCTTAAGATATTAAATTTTTAAAATATACCGGAATGAACGGCATGCAAGTAACCCATACAAAATATTTGTTAATTTGGTGATATTTTGAATTTTATAATTTAAAAACATAAAATTTTAATCCCAATTGTTTGTTAACTAATTCTCTTGTATTCCAGACATGTAGGTTAATATATTTTTGTTTTTTGACTCCACCGAATATGTTGCTTGCTAAGCCAACTGTCCAGGAAGAAACAAATTATCGCAGAAATGTCAAACTGACAGTATTTGTTTTCATATAAGATGCAAAAAAAATGGAACTACTTTTTAAATTTTTCCAAAAAATGGGCAAAGTAGGAGTGGCTAACTAGTAATAACTTTTGCGCTCATTTTTAGGATATTATTTAGATGAATTTGGCAAGTGCTATACATTTAACTGTACCAATATATTTTTATCTACACTGAGAGAATTATCAGCATCAAATTAATGAATTTTTGCATTATATTTATCTATAAAATTTCACTATAACTTTTCAATAAACTAATGCTGGTTTTCATAAAATGTAATATAATATTTCATTTTATTTTTTAAAAATTTCATACTACTAATGAAAAAGTTTCATTAACAGCAGTTTCATTAAAACTATAAAACTTTTTTATAAAATTTAAGAAATGTTTCATTCACATTGTGACAAATTTTAATGAATTTTAATGAACATTTTTTTATGAAAATGTTCATTAAAACTCGTCCAAGATATTCTCCCTGTGTGGAGAGAATCAGCCAAAATTTTGTTGAATTATTTTTGTTTTTGAAAAAAGTTTAGATGTGGAAAGTATTAGTTTTAGTAGTGTTAGTTATGGACAAAATATTCGTTGAATATTGTCCTTCATGTATTTGAGTCAGGGCCGTGAAAATGATACCGGGTTCAAGTTGCAAATTAAAAAAAATTGTCAAAATTCCAATCGATGGTAAATTTCAAAAGTTGTTGCAGCTGTCTAAAGACCCGCATAACACTTTATGATTTATCGCTTAAGTGTAATGCAAAAAGTTTTTTATACCTTAAGCATCTATTTTTAAATATAGAAAAGTATACAAAAATTCTAAAAATTTGCAAAAATATACATTTTATTTTCCGATCAATACAAATTTCTCTAAATGTCATATTTTTAATTTTTCGGATAGAAAAAATTAATATTTTTTTGATGGCACATCAATGACGCTTTGTACACTTGAAATAGTAGGAATAAAAAACTTAAATTCATGCACGTGCCTCAACGCGAAATTTATAGCGGTTTAAAGTTAAAAATAAAAAAGTCAAAATTACAATTGTTTTAAAATTTTAAAAGTTGTTGCAGATATGCTTTATCATTACTAGTTTCAAAAAAAAAAAAAAAAATACGTTTAAGTTGGTGATTTATATCTTCAATGTAAAGACATATACGGATCCAAGATTTTTTTTTTTTTTGTACTACCCCTTTATTTCGGAAACTAAGGACTTTTTCTGCACGCTTACATTTTTGAGACTAACCCTTACCGTTGGTTTTTAATTATTTGGAAACAAAAACTTGGTATCCTTGACTTTTTGTTTTACATGTGTTCAAAAGAATTTACATTTCGCTCATTTGCTGCAATAACGTCATAACGTCATAACTCAAAAGTTTTGATATTGTAGAAAAAGAGTTTTAAGTTCTCAATTTACTCCCAGCTTGAACAAAAAATAACGAAATAATTTCTTCTCAAGAGGTTAGTATACAAGATATCAATAATGGGAAACCTTCCCTCCCCTTAAAATGATATTTTTCAATACAAAAATGTAAAAAAAATAATTAAAAATACTCTAAGTTCCAATTTAAAGTCACACATTTTTTCAAAAATATATTTTTATTAACTAGTGTTTCCAATTTTTGTAATGCTTTTGGGGCTGGCGCAGAGGACCCCCCTGTCTACTACCCTGTTTATGAATTATAATTTCTTTTGGAGGTTATATATGAATTTAAGGTAATAAGTTGAAGAGAACATTTATTTGATACAAGTTAATTTCAAATAATTGTACTTTTTTAACATGATGCTTTTTAAAACTAATTAAATTTCTTTTATTTCTAAAAATTTGTTAATGCTCCCAAGGTTTTGTGTCAAAGCATTGACAAAACGTACAAATAATGTAAATTTTTTTGAATATCCCGCAACAGTGTTGATGTGTAGGGATAAAACTTGTTTAGGGAAATCAGTAAATCTTTTTAACACACATTGGTTTTTGTAACAAATTTGTAATGGCAATCAATTGATATTAATTACATGCGTTACCACTATTATTTATAGGTTTTTAAAATCTGTCAATAAAATTATTTGCTACATAAAACAAATTATGTAATTATAGCACAATTTTCAAAAAGTCCATATAATTTTTGCATTAAATTTTTTTATTGCTCCCTTGATTTTATGTTTATAAAATAAAAAAAAAAAACTAAGTTTACGAAGCAAACTCGCCTATTTAAAAATAAACTGCGAATCTGACATTAAAAAAACTTCTTTTTTAACAAAATTCATGTTCAGGTTTTTCAACTTTTGTGGCGGTCTTACAATTTATGTGTTAAGGGAACATCAACGAAACATGCCTCCCTATGTATAATTACAAAATTTACGAAACAATTCAAATTTTTATTTCATGAAGGTGCGTCAGTGGCCGATACAAAAAAAACACAAAAAATTGTATAAATAAAAGAATTGGTATTAATTCTAGACTACGAAATCAAAAAAAAAACCGTACAAATAGTTGAAAATAAAGCTACGACAACAGAAAATAGTACCTAAATTTGCGCCATCAGAATTTTCAAAGATGTAGAGAGTCAGAGAAAGCTAAAATTAGGTGAAATACATTTTAGAAGAACTAAATTTCAGTTGACAGATGTAGTTAAATTAACTAAGAATTTAGCTAAATAAACATAATTGTAAGAATCAACCGAAAATTTCTGCTAAAAATATTTTTTCGGATCTGAACAGATGCATGTCCTTATTTATTATCGTGAATATAAAAAAGTAGTTAATATAGATTATTTCATAGATACGGAGTTGCTCTATCTCTCTTAGTTTCCTAGATATATACTACTTTATGATTATATTCGTAATACAAAAAATATGAGAAAACAATGCCATCTACATGTGATACTGATAGCGGAGACACAAAATATAATAGTTTGATTTAAATTAACAGTTGTGATTTAAATTAACTTGTATAATTTGTAAATTTTGCGAGTCACGAATTAGTAAATTTTAGGTCGAAAAATTAGTTCAAATACGGATGAAATTTGTTCTTGAAGTAAAAAAAGATCACTAATAACTTTAGTTAAATTACACAGAGAAATAAAGTGCCAACCGAATTGAAAAGTGTATATTAATGGTAACAACTTATGAATGCAGTTAGTACAACGATATTCACATTAGATTTCTGAATATTTTGGGTGTTGCAACTAAAATTCAGTGGAATTAATCGAACTTTGTTGTGAAAACTAATGTTTAGTTCTGCCAACCGTTTGAAATTCGTAATAACCGAATCTAAGTCGTAGTAGCTGAATTTCAGTTGGCAAATAGCGAAAATTTTCTCTGTGTATAACAACAGAAAAAAAGAGCTCGACTGAATTAGAACCCGTTTTTGAACTAAATTTTTTTATGAGTGTAACATAAATTTATTTGTTAGGTGATGTCACTCCAATTAATTACATGTTAAATTTATCTTTCAAGTGTTGGGAAATTGTGAAAAAGAACAAAAAAAAAAAAAACGTCAGGATGATCCAAAAGTTTTTTTTAAACTGTTCAACTTTGTGTAACGATAACAATGGGCCCTAAGCTATTGCACTTATACGCATAAAGTGTTGTTACTCCATAAAATATAGCTCGATTTACTAAGATCTAAAAAGTGCAAAAGTTCTTGAAAAATAAATTCTCTTTCAAAGGATTTAAAATTTTTTTTTAACGTAATCCAATATATGTCTTTACTAGAGTAGACAAAATAATTAGTTTAAAAATAGATTTCCGAAAAATTTTCAGATCTTTAGTTTGTATTTGTGATATAAATAAGTATTTATTGGTAACGCATTATTTTTTGTATCGCATTAATGGGAAAATTTGTATTTAAGTAGTGCAGAGAGTAAGCTGGTGTCATTACTGGTAGTACAACAATAACTACATAATATAAATAAATTACTGTTTCTACACTGGGTATATCTAAAAATGAGCGCAAAATTTGTCAATATTTAACCACGCCTAACTAGCCCAATTTTTTGCAACAATTTAAAATGTTGTTGCAATATTTGTTTGTCCCTTATAATAGAACAATTGCTGTTAGGTTGACATTGCTGCGATACACTTTTTCTATAGCGGGGATGTGGCTTGGAAAGCAACATATATAAAACAACAACGAATTTCTGTTATTGAACTCCCAACACGTTTAAGGTCATCATTTTCATTATACTTTTCGTTCATTATTTTAACACTGTAGTACATGTTATATTTTAAACATTTTGTTTCCACATTTGTTGCTGTTTCTGTTGCTGTTCTGTTCTGTTCTTGTTCTTTTTTTTTGACTTTAAAGGAGTTTATTTTTATCATGACCCCAAGGACATGTTAACATCGCAAATGTTATTAACGGAAATTATGGCTTAAACAGGAAAATACAAATTAAAAATAATACAAGTACCTACGTATAGGTATAAATAAATGTTTATTTGTGTAAATATTTCGTACAAACATAAGTGAAAATTACACCTTAATTTTTTGTAATAATTTTTTAACAAAATACTTTAATCCGGCTCTTCAACAAAAAGTAACAAGCAAAGTACGCGTGTAAAATTGTTTGGCATAAAATTAGGCATTTAAGATAAAGAAAAAAGAATGGCAAACAAACAAAAAACTAAGTTAACAAATACCAACGTTTGTTAATAATAATACCTTTAAAAGATATGTGGAAAAAAACAAACGTGGTACGGTTGATAATTAACAAAATTCAAAAAAACTTTGAGACTATTCACAAACATATACAATTAACAATTTTTAAATACTTTTCAATTTGTTTAAATTGTTTAACTTTTTTAAAATTTGTATCATTATCAACCTTCATACTTATTAAGTTAAACTTATATATAGGAAGGAAGTAAAAATCGTTGTATTCTTAATTTTTTTTTTCTTCTCAAACATGTTTAAGGCATTTAAACTTTTCTACATATAATACACACACACACACACTCATATCCACTTATACACTTTAACTGATTATATATTTCACTCTTATAAGTTTAAGACTTTAAGCTGATAAGAACAACAAATTCAACAACAGGAATAAGAAAAAAACCTTTAAGCAAATAAAAAAATGATAAAAATTCCAAAAGCATTTTGTTAAAACTAAACGAAACATTTTCACGTGTATGTTCATACAATTAAGCAAAAAAAAAAAAAAAAAAAAACAAAACAAAAACAAATGCAAATTAAATTTTCTTTTTATTGTTAACAATTCACACTCTTCAATTATCATTCAAACAACAGCAACAACTTTTAGCTGGCACGGGAAGTATTCCGAAGCGGACAAACAAACCAATAGTAAAACCTGGGTAAGTGATAGAGGGGTCAAAAGTGAGAAATGTTCGATGAGACTCATGCTTGCCAAATTGATTTTTAAGGCGGTAGAAATAAATTTTAAGTTAGTTTGAAAAATTTTCATTGGAGCACTTAGAATACTATGTAGGAAAATACCACTGCAAATGTAGTTAAAAACTTTTAAAGAAAGGACGACTTATATTTCAGTAAATTTAACTAACATTGTCATTTGTTTTTTAATGGTCAAAAAATGACTAATAGTTGTAGTAAAAATGAACCACATATGCAGTCAAAAATAAACAAACATTTATTTGTTTTATTTTTTTAAATAAAAAAAAAACAACTGTAAAAATGAATGTAAAATCATAAAACAGACATTTGATGTGGTTTGCTTTTTTGAATGAACTAGAAGATAAGTAAAAAATTTTATTTGTTCTACAAATGACTGACATTTACATTAAAAATAAAGAAACTGTATTGCAACCCAAACAACAACATATTTTTAAAGCAGAAGTTCCCTGAGTGAGAACCTTTCACTATTTCTTTGGCTCCAAAAGATCTTGAAAATACCTATCATTTAATACCCAATTTGCATATATTCTTTTTGAAAAAAAAAAAAAAAAATATATAAAATGCAAAATGCAAAATACCCAAATACTGGTGACTTTTGATTCCACGTTTTAATTCCTAAATATGCATTTCTGCAGCTAAAAATTATATAATTGTTGTTTAGTTTTGCCCCTCTATAACATACCCAAGGTTGCGATCTGAGGTTCCGCTTTAGGATACCTCCCTTGTGAGCATGTAGGTAGGTACACTCAAAAGCTTACAAGTTACATGATAAAAAAAAAGTTAAGAAGATATGCCACTTGTTTTAATTTTCAAGGGATAAAAGAAAAAACAAAAAAAACGAATGAATGAATAAAACAAAAAAAAAAACAGAAAAGTTGTGTTTTCTTAATAATAAGATAGAAAGATGTATAATATATGAAGCTTTCCATATATCGCACTAAAAAAATTACTACATGGCAGTTATTTGTGTAGTAATGCGTTAGTAGTTATTTTAACTACAATTGTAGTTATTTTTATTATAAAAATAATTTTAAATGTGATTTTAAAAATGATTTTTTAAACAACCTACCAAAATTACTGTGTTTAAGTAGCAGTTATTTTATGCAGTTGTTTCCACTTATTGACAAAGTTCAAAGAAACCAAAGATACCAAAACAAAACAAAAAAAAAAGCAACAAGCGGCTTGTTCATACATTTTTTTGCAATTATCTTTAGTGTAAAAGAGAATGCTATAAATAAATAGCAGTCACAGTTAAAAATACCTATACATTGCAGCTGAGTTAACTGCTAATGTAGTGTACACATTTTACACTGCAAATGAAGTTATATTAACTGCCATTTGCAGTTTTTACTTACATAATTTTCTGAGTTCGCTTCAATATCAAACTTACATCTTTTTTTGAGATCGTGTGACACGAAAAAGTCGTAATAACTTTCATCTATTCTACCAGGTGTATAATTTGAAAATGCGGAATTTTTGCCAAATTTCGAATCAATTGTTCTCGGTACAGGTCCCCTGTGATCGTCTGGCCCGATTTCAGGAGCTCATAACACGTGGAACACTTTTTGCCTGACCTGGTCTTTTTCTTCCGTGTCAAAATCACCACTTTTGAACCGCACAAACCATTTCTCGAGCGTTGAAATCGATTGAACATATTCAGAGTAAACTTCGGTGTGTAATCGATGTGCTTCAGCTGCACTTTGGTTAAAATTGCAAAATTCCCCGCAAATAGTGCTTTGTTGGCTCAAAATTTGACATTTTCGAAGCAAAAAAGACTTTGTTATTTACACCATTTCGTTCAACGAATAAGGATTAATAAATGACAGATGTTTACCCTGCAAAATTACATATAGGTTATTAAGGACACAAACCATGTGTAAAAGATACACCATGTGTTCTGAATCCAGCATTTTTAAGTTATACACCCAATAACAAGAGTGGTACTTTTTTGAAGACAATTTTATGTTAAATTAAAAGAATTTTTGAAATTTCTAATTTTGATACGAGCATTAACTAAAAAGCCCATTTTAGGAAGTTTACTATATATTTCATAGAGGTTTAGCTTGTTGCAGGCAACGTTTGTCAAAACTTTTATGCATTATTGGCAAAAGGCGTACACACAAAAAAAGTGTCTATAAAGTCAGCTACATTTTTGATGGAAGGATCCTTGCAAAAAAAAAAAAATATCTAATATCAGCAAAAAAAAACTAGTAAGTTAAGAATTTTTTTTTCCGATAGTAGCAATTTTTTTGCTGATATTAGCAAATTTTTCTTCAAGGATCCTCCCACCAAAAATGTTGCTGACTTATAACTAATATGCAGTTATATAGATTTATTTAAATTTACTTAAACCGGGTGATTTTCGTAATGTGTTCAGGAATACAGCGATTAGTTATAATAACACTATCCAAGGTCATATATATAATTATGAATACCTCGTGATGTATTAAGGAGTTATACCACATTCTTCCTCTAATTCTTTTTATCTTAAATTTTAATATTAATTGTATACATTATCGGATCCAAACAAAATTTCTTACATATTCAATATTGTAACTCTACATTGAATCATGTTCAAAGAAATTTACATTTTTTGTGTTTTAATTGATCTTTTCTGTAACATTTAGTTCATCCTTCAAACCTGTATAGAGTTTTCAAAAGAGTACTTTTATGCGATATTATGTAGCACTAACAATTTTTTAATGCATTTCCCAAAAATTTCTCCTGAAACTAAATAACTTTTTACAAAATTTTTTGAACGACTTGACTTTAGTGCTTAAATGGTTAAAACTAAATGTTAATTGATCAATATTTAACCACGCCTAAGCTGTTGCGTTTTTGGAAACTGTATTATAACGATATAATATATTTTAACTTGACAGTGTATGTGGAAAGCTTCATATGTATTTCATTACTTTACTACGGGTCCAGAAAGTATCTAGAAAAATTTGCAACCTAGTTATAGTATATTGACTAACACGTTAAAGGTGTGCCCATTGGTTTTGTTGAAATTTTAAGACGTTGTGCAGGAGAAAAATTAGTGAAAACGCATTTTTCTAAGTGGCACTATTCCATGATTAGAAGATAAAATAAAAGAAGACTACAAAATATGTCTAAAAGTTACGAAATGTAGATTGATTTTTTGTAAAAGTTAAAATACTAAAAAAGCTAACTTTTGCCACTCATGCATTTTGCCTACGGTTTGGATCCAAAACTGTCGCCCCTTTTCAAATACTAAAAATTAAGGTAGGTGCAAAGTCGAATTATTCACTCGTCTAATTTAAACGACTTATACGGATTTAGTTACTAAACTTAATATTTCCGAATACAAAAATGTATGTTCACTTACGCGCAGAAAAATATATAACAAATTTCGTCAATAATCGTCGCATCTGATTCAAAAATTACTTTTATCAATATTACACTATCCTTAAATAGTTCTCAACAACTCAGATATGATAAACTAACTTTTAACAATATTTTAGTATTTTATTTAAGTCAATAGAACATTTATAGATTTAATGAAAAAAAGATATTGATCGCTATCTCACGAAATACAATAACATTCATGATTTTCATATTCAAACGCCAAAAATTATGATTTTCCATCCAAAAAATGTGTATGAGCAACGAAACTGATTATTTCTGTCAACTTCATCTTTCTCATATATACGTATATGTGATTGTATATTTGTATATATGTATTTGTTAAAAACAACAAAGACGGTCACACATTTCGATATGATAAATTACTCTAATAAACTGTCAAAAAATTATAAAAAAAAAATTTCGAGATTTGTTTACGTATATTTTAAAAGATTTTGGTCTCCCAAAACCGATTTATGGAATTAAGTTTTATTCCCGGAAGTTTTGCGCTTACCAAAGTATACCGGCAAATAAGAAACCATATTTGATAGAAATGTATCCATATTATTTTTTTAATTGTTTTTTCTTCGGACAATATTTTTGTGAGAGGATTTTTAGAAATAAATAAAATTAAATTTTTTTTAGTCTAAAGGTTAAACAGTCGAATAGTGCTCGATTTTTAATTATAGATTTTATGGAACTTTCACAATTTGTTTACAGGCTTTAATTTGTCTTATAAATAGCCCATCATGGCGTATGAGGAATATTAAATATGAACTGTTAGAAATATCGCTCATACGTTGCGTATTCCATATTTGATTGAATTGTATTATTAGGGCCAAGTATGTACTTTTTTTCTCTTAATTTTTAGAATAGTACTGTATCTGGCTCATTTCAAAAAATTTCGATTCCATTTTAGTCTCTTTTGGAATAGATGTGCTATTTGGATTTCATTGAACGTCAGCACATCAAGTTTCAACGTTCCTATGATATATGTGCTGTATTAAGTTCTTCGAAATTTCAGGTAGTTCTCGTTGTTAAGCGGCTCTAAGTTCGACAATTTTCGCAGAACTAAGAAAAATAGCTTATGTTTCAACTGCTCAAACTAAGTAAGTAATTATCCAATTTTTAAAAATCGTTTATCATATTAAAGATTGGACTTCTGCTTTAAGAAGTTTGTTAGAGAATTGGACTGTCTGCTTACAGAAAGTTAGCAAAAATGACAAAACACATTTTTCTGCAATATTTCAAAAGCTGCATATTTGATTTTTTAAACAATTTGTGATGATAGACCATATTGTCTTGTAAAGGGTGTTTTTTATAGAGGTATAGAACTTTGAAATAGAATAAAACAAAGATGAACTTTTTAAATTGACATGAAATTTACTTTATTCGAAAGATAATTTTCTGGCATTATAATTTAAGTATGACTTCTGGCATATGACCGCCACGGCTGACTCGTATGTAGTCTTATCTGGAGGTCCAATTTTCGATGATTTTTTCCAACATTTATGGCCATATATTGGCAATAACGAGGCGAATGCTGTCCGCCAAGTGGTCAATCGTTTCGGGCTTATCAGCGCAGACTAGAGACTTCACACATCCCCACAAAAAATAGTCCAGCGGCGTTTAATAGCACGATCTTGGAGGCCACTTTACGGGTCCGAAACTTAAAACTATGCGGTTACCAAACTTTTCATTTAATAAAACAATTGTGCACGAGCTGTGTGATATGTTGCGCAGTCTTGTTGAAACCACAGCTCCTGCACATCAGGGTTGTTCAATTGATGAACGAAAAATTCAGTAATCATGGCTCTATAGCGGTCACCATTGACTGTAACGTTCTGACAAGCATCATTTTTAAAGAAGTACGGACCAATGATTCCACTAGCCCATAAAGCACACCAAACAGTCAGTTTTTGTGGATGTAACGGTGTCTCCACATACACTTTAGGATTTTCATCACTCCAAATACGGTTGTTTTGTTTATTGACGTATCCATTTAACCAAAAGTAAGCTTCATCGCTAAACAAAATTCGAAAATTCGTGCTCGATATGTATTTTGAACAGAACCATGACTTTCAAAATAAATTTACACAATTTGGAGCGTTGTTCAGGTGTCAGTCTCATGTTGAAATGCGAAACCAAACTAAACATAAAGCACTAGACAGCTGACAAAATGGCCGCCAGTTAAAAAAGTGTTGCCAACTAAAAGTTCTATACCTGTATAAAAACATATTTTATAGGTACGAACATATTTTTTTTTTTTTAAATAGATAATAATTTTAAATCAAACTATGAAAAGTATTTGACTTAACTCTCTCTTTGTACTTATTGTAAGTGCATTGATCTAACCAATGATAACATTTTTAATAATTTTAGTTATTAATAAAATTGAAAAAAATATTGTGAACTTTTTTAAAATTTGTTTTAAACGATCTTTTTGTCTTAATTTCTCGCGGACCCCCTGGAAGACTCTTATTCGCACTTAGTGGTCCGCGTACCCCCATTTGGGAACCGGTGTACTAGAACATATATGGTAAAATATTCAACTATACACAGACCTATACATAAGATCAGATTTACCCATATATGTTCATATATATGAACATATACAGGACCATATATGTCCATATACGAATTAATTTGTACTTACTTTTTAACCATAGTTTAATGTTAAACTTAACATGTAGCAAAAAATAAAAAAAAATTGTTAACACCAGCAGCAAAAACAACAAAATTAAATATGCGTATATTACACGCATAAAAGTATTTACAATTATAGTAAAAACATTTCAATATAACTTTTTTGTCTTTTTTACATGTTAAACTCTTCACTGACACTTAAACCCTTCAACACTATTAAACAAATTAATACAAACAAAACAATTTTATTACTTACATTCCCGAGTAAAAAAGTTTATATACACAGAAAAAAAAATTTTTTCAACTTTTTTCAATTAAATCGCTTTGTTGAAAATTTTAAAAGCTGTCAATTAAAAATTAATTGAATCAATTAAACATTATTTTTCTGTATTAATTTGAAACAAGTAATTTTTTTAATTATTATGTTTTTGAAATTAAAAGTTGTAGTGCACCAAAATTACTCAATGGAAATTTTATAAACATATTTTCCAAAATATGCTCAGCATTACCAAACTTGAGCCCAGTAATAATTTTTGATGCATTAAAACGTAAAATAGATTTATGCCGTAAATTTTTTGAAAATCGCAAAAAAGTAAAATATTTCTTAATATGTTTCTATGGACTTAACGGATATGATAGGATGATCATCTTATTCGCCAGAAATTGTGGATATTTTCATACAATCACATACAAATCATAACATTTATTGCAGTGTTACCAGACTAAAATTCGGATCTAATTACATTTAGATGTATGCGTTTACATAGAATCGTATACAATTATATCAGGTCAAAATCCGGATACAAACATATTTGATTTTTCTATAATTATATCTTTTTGTATAAGATTAGATATTAACTGATACAATTAGATACACAACTTGTACAACCTAATACAATTCTATCGGGCTATAATACGGATAAAATTATACTGGACATTTATCTAATTGAACCAGATTAAATCTAAACCCAGACAAGCAGATACGTTGATATGTTGTCTTATTTAATGGATATGTTGCAGATATGTTGTCTTATTTAACTTTAAATTATGTTACCTAAAAGTGGCCTTATTTTTTAGTTCTGTAACTGTATATGCGCCAATACATGGTTTCATATATCATATAGCAGGGAAGCTTAATTAAAACTTAAACACTTTAGATTAAATACCCTTGAATGCACTTTTTAATCAATGTTGAAGAAAAAATAAAATATTACATTTAAAGATAAGCACTTGAATACATAGTTATTAACACTGCTGAATGAAAACCCAGCAAAAAATAACCTGGATTTGGTAAGCAGTAACTACATTTGTATGCTTCCAAAATAACGCTTCACCGCTTAGGGAAGGCATTCTGTCGTACTTCCCAGAATGCCTTCTTTAAAGCAGTTAATAGTTCTTAAAATGAATAAAGTATGCACACCATGAAGCACTAATGTTGTCAACATACAAAATGCTCTTCTTAGTGTCTAGGATGGCATGAATTTATTGCTTCTAAGAGCACATGAAAGAAGCACTTTAAAAGAGACATACCAAGTGTGACATCGCTAACAAAAATCATGCCTTATTTATTTGCTTTGGAAGCGCTTCTTTATTAAATAATGCCTTCCGGAAGCGCTTCTGGGTAAGCACTATTTTTTGCTGGGAAGCCTATCTTCATACCAATGTGCGTTCTAAAATTCGTTCACAAAGGATTTCAATTTGGAATAAATATTGTAAAACTTAAAGAAAAAATCTAGGCCTACATATGGGTCTTCAAGTATGTGGCACTGACATTGAAATAAGAAAATTTGATTTATACGCGGAATAAAATATGAACTAATATATAAATATATATGCCATATGGTGTCATACATTGCCATTTATGACACCTAACTTTTAATGTATTAGACCATATATGATTAAATATATATCCGATATGTTCATATACAAATCATATATGCTTGTATATATAACCATATACGTCTGTTTATGAACATATATGATCATTTTCCGTCGGGATATCAAAAAAAAAACATTCATACACACAGAAAAAACGTTAGCTAATTGCCAACTCAAATTCGGTTAATACGACTCAAACTCGGTTATTACGAATTTCAGTCGTTTGGTACAATTGATTATCAGTTTTCACAACAAAGTTCAGTTAATTGAATTGAATTTTAGTGGCAACACCCAAAATATTCCGAAATCTAATGTTAATATCGATGCACTAACTGAAGTTATAAGTTGTTATTAATAAAATACACTTTTCAATTCGGTTGGCACTTTATTTCTCTGTGTGTATACAATGTTTTATAGTCCCAGCTAAATTTGATTGAATACATGTGTGTTACATCAGATCTTACACAACATTTTCTTTAAAATTAAAAATTTTTGCTGTGTTTAGTAGACACTTTAATAAAATGTCATTTTAATAATTAAAATTTCGAACTTTAATCGATTTAATTAAAATTAATTGCTTATAGTTTTACATGTTTAAATATGTATTTACATGCGTTTGTACGTTAAGGCCTTATGTACGTGTATGGTATTGTTCGTATTATAATCAAAATAATGATTTTATTAATAGAATCTATTTAAATTGTAATATCATGCTAAAAACTTGTATAACTTTGTATGACAATGATTATAAACTGTTATCAAACATGAATAGTAAATATTTTGGGGAGAAAATTCTGCGAAAGATTAACAAAAAAGGCTATTGTTAAGTTTTTTATATTGTAAGATATTTGAAAAAAAAAAAGTTTATTGTTACAGGGTTGAATCTGTCAAAAAAAAAAAAAACGTTTTTCTTGTAGTCTATGCAAACTAAACTTTAATTTTAGTATACTTTTTTTTTGGTATAACTTTGAGAATCGCTAAAATATTTTTTTTTCATAATTTAAGGTGTTTTATTATACTATTTTTACAATATTTTCAAGACAGCCTTGAACGTTAGTAAACTCACTTGCGACGACTAAAAATATAAAAAGTTAAAAAGATATTTTGCGTTTTCTTCAAAAAGTTCCCTTATTAAGTTTTAAGTTGATATCTTAACATAATTGTAATTAAACAAAATATTTTGAATCATATTCTTAATCTAAGTGCCTCAAAAAATAATCTCAAACTAAATTAACAACACTTTACTCAAGGTAATATAATTTTATCACGATTTCAATAACACACTTAGAAACTTTAGAGCGTATATGAGTGATTTCAAAAATGTTCAACACCTGTCGAAGCTGACTTTGGATGCCTTTTATATCTAAGACGATGGACAGGCTTAGGTACACATAGAGCACTTTAGTGGACGTAAGGTTTTAAAAAATTTCATTGAGCTAATGAAATTTTTCTTAACAAATAGAACGAACATTTTCTTAAAATTAGTGAAAACTACATACTTTTAATGAAACTTTAAATAAGCAAAATGATGTGTTTCAAAAAAATTTCATGAAAATTTTGCTTAGTTTAATGAAATATTTCAATTTACGAGTTCCAAAGCAACTTCATTGCTCCTATGCAAAAATTCATAATTACCTCAGTGTAGAAACAAGGGAATGCAAAGTTTCACTTTTAAAAGTCTTAATCTAAAAAATTGATGACGATTTAAAAAAAATTACCCATAACCTACAAGAATTTGTTCATTAGTTTTATATTTTTGTTCACAGTTTTTAACTTTCATCTTCAAACGAATACAAAATTTAATGACTAGACTTAGGAGATTATTTCATTAAAAAAGTTATTTTTATAACGCTGCTTGGAAAAAATTTGTAAGGTGGTTTAGAATTGGCATCAAAATTTTCCTATTTTAACACCGTCGCATTTTTTAAATAGGATATTTGCGATACATACAACGAGATCTAGAAATTGATGTAACATTAATTAAGTCCAACCAAAACTAATATTTTTAATTTGCTTTTAACTTAGATCTAACAAAATGTTTACGCCCAATAAAGATAAATGATTAAAGTGGATGGATTCTTTATGTATCTACTAGCACATACACAAAATATCATTCAGGTCATACAAACAAAAAAATACGCTTGAAAATATTTTGCCTCAAAGTGTCGAACATTTTTGATATTCCTCATATACACCCACATTCTGATAAAGTAGTTAAAATTGTCTATGATACCGAGAATACAAAATATACATAATTACAAACACTCGAGAAAATGTTAACAAAATTGTATGCAATAACAAAGAAAGAAAAAAAAAACTTTTGAGAAATCTAAAATATAAAACCACTTTAATTATCAACACTTTGCATATGAATTAGTACGATATATGGAAATTTTTGTGCATGAATGTATAACTAAATGAATAGTTACCCAGCAACAATTTCTTCTCTTCTAATTTGACATTTTCATCGATGTGATAGGAAGGGAAGCATCCCAGTAAAATAGGTAAAGCCAAATAACATGTTGCAGAACAACTTATACTCTATCATCATAGGTTATAATTTCTGTTCGAAAACCGATTCTTTTTGTATGGAGTTTGTCATATTTGCAATAGGTTCTTTACCGTTAAACAAGAACCAGTTGCTTTTAGAACCGGTTCTAGAATAGTGAAACCTTACTTTTGGAATCCAGGAACCTGTTTTAGAACCGGTTGTATGCAACCGGTGGTAAAATAAGCTATTCTAGGTTAGATTGAGTGGTAACCAGTTCTTAAACATATTGATGGTATTCCAGATATGATTCTTTGGAAGTTTTCTGCCTAAACAACTTCTTTGGAAAATATTTAGGCAAACAATATTTCTCGAAAGTTGTTTTGCAGCATAATAATTATGATTCCTTTCTATGACAAGCCAATGTTAACTTTATCAATGAAAATGCTCAATTATAATCATTCTTCGGCAGAACAATTTTTGCTGGGTATGAATGTATCACGCAGTGATTTCATTTAAGGGTTTTAAATGGAAATTTTTTTGAAAAGAAAAATGCTTATGTAAAGAAGTAGTTATTATATCTTATAAACACTCTTCGACTTACTATTTATTTATCTATATTAAGGTGGCATTTATTGAAATTTCTTTAACAAATTCTATTAACAATATTGTCTACTCCTTGTCCGAAGAATTTTTAAGCCAAAAGTGCGAAATTCAAAAATATTTTTCTTTATATATGGTTGCCTCATAACAATTTTGCGATACAAATTAAAATCCGCAATCGATGACTTTTTACAAAATACATTCGAGAAAACTATGCGAGAAATTAAAAATAATTTTAACACCAAAATTATTTCAGAGGGTACACTCATGGAAATAAACCTGTAGAAATAGCAGAAAATGATACTTAAGTAAAAAAACAAAACAATTATTAACAAAATAAGAACAGCAAAAATAAATATGTTAACTGTACAAAATTTAAGTTATATTCGTGTTGAGTTTTAGTTTTGAAAATAGCAATCTGCTCTGCTAAAATTAGCAAAAACTTTTACTAATAATTTGAAGACTAATATCAACACAATTTTTGCTATATTTATCGTAAATGCAGTATAATGCAAATAACAATATATTTTGCTTAAATCAACAGGAATTTAAGCTTAAAAAATATAGATTGCTGAATTCAGAATTGCAGATTTTTATTCGAATTAAAAAATCCAATAAAAATCCATTTAAAATTTTTTTTTTGTCTACTAATATTTTGCAAAATTTTATTCCGATTAATTTGTTACTTTCAATTAACTACACCCAGAAAACAGTCTCAGTTGTGTCCACCGAATTCGTTGACATTCGAATTCTTTCGGTTACGACAACTATCGTAATGTTAAGTTATATTTTAAGTCGTGCAAACTAGTATTCAGGTAACAAACCCAATATTACATTTTCCTAATTTTTCTGGTATTGAACAGTGCCATTCACACTAACAGTCCTCCGTTCAACTGATTGCACCACAATCAGTTTAGTCTACTCAGTTTGACTGAGAAAAAAGCTCAAAAAATTTGAAGAAAAATTATATTTTAATTAATTTATTTGCTGAAAATCTGAATTTTTTTTGTGATTCCTTAAAAAATAATTTACAATACATTACAAAATATAAAAATGTTCATATTTAGAAATAATTATATATAACATAAACAAAATTACTACTACTACTTATATCAATGGTTGTTTAAATATACTATACTTTTTTGCAATAAGAAAAAGGAAACAGAAAATTTCCAGAGATGTGAGGGCTTGTATTTAGCTATAGTATGTCTTCCTGAACGTATATTTGTTTGCAATTTGAACACACTTCATTAATAATCACTTAAAAGATTAAGTTTGCAAATACACACTTAACGTTTATTAAATTTAAATATTTTATTTTATCTCCAATTTAATTAATGGACAATTACTATGAGAAGCCGGTGACAACACAAAATTGAAGTTTTTTTTAATCCACATATGTATTATCATTGTTAGCGTCCTTTTGTATGAAAAACAGATACAAACATCTTCCATAGTTGATTTTTTTATTTGTCTTTCAACAGCTGTACTTTTTAGTATAATTTTCCTTGTCTCTTCTACATCTTTCTTGTCTCTTCTACACCTTGACATAACATGCCGCGACATCTACTTGATTCTGCATATATCCTTCAAGCTGGTTATTGTCTACACTATTAGTGTGCTTATCTGCACACTTCTTTTTAGCGAAATAAATTAGTAAACCATTAGTAAAAAATAAGTAAAACATTAGTTCAAATCATTTCAGTGCTGAATAAGTATAACTTAAATTTTAGCTGAAAATATAATTTTAGCAAAAAATTTGCTGAAACTTGATTTTCAAGACTTTTTACTAACTTTTCTATCACACTTCTTAAATTATTTTTATTTTATTGATTGAACCATTTTTTTGGTAATATTTCTTGTACCACAATATATTTAAATTCTTTTTGCTTTTGGCAAATCTAAGCGACCCTAATGATAAATATATTTGTTGATACGTATATAATCTAGACATTTACTTCAAATTAAACACGTCTCATGTCATATCAAAATAGATGTTACTAAACAGTAGTTAGATTTACAAATGCGAAAAAAAGTAAAAAAAATCCCATATATTTCATACGATAAACGTTTCTTAACCACTTAAAGTCTTAATTTAATTGCGCGCCTAAAACACGGCATGTGGCATATAAATGTGTTACACCATCATGTGTTACACTCATACACTCACACATGAATATGTATTCACATTTATACACTATCATACTGTTTACTTTCTCTATCATTCTATACACGTATGTATATTACCAAATATGTATGTGTATGTGTCTGTCTTTCACATTTATACCAAATAGCTTTTAATTACAGATTTTTACCTTTTGGAAAAGTGTTTGAGTTAAATGCCATACTCTACTAGAATGTTTGAAGTATAATTACATTATATCGCAGTTATACATGGCGCTTATTATTTTATCGTGTAGTGAATGTACCAACGTGTGTATGTATTGGGGTATGTAATAGTGTTAGTAAATTTTAAAAAATTTTCAACTAAAAGTTTTCTTATTGTTAAAAATATGTAGTATATGAGGGAGGTTTGAGTGAAGTAATGTGGTATTCATATTAATATCCGTACGTGATTTTAATGAAATATTTTTTACATTTTATAATTGTTTTTTTTTTGTTTGTACGTTTTAAGCAGAAAAACAAGTTTTAACTATTATTTTAATAAAAACGTGAAATAAAATAATAAGTTAAAAATACCACGGCGTATGAGTGTTAGATATTAGTTTTAATAACATAATATTTATCATACGCATGGTATGACAATATGCACAATTAAGGGTTTTTTAAAATCTAGTCGGAATTACATATGAATTTTATTACTTTTCCTATAAAGTGGACATTTAAAACCGTAGATAAGCATACACAAAGACTTGTTGGAATTTTTAATTAATTTCAAAAGAAATATTTGTAAGAATATGAGTATAAGTGAAACCAAAGACAAGTGAAACCAAAGTTTTCTGAATTTTAAACTTTTACAGTTTTTTCCAATATGGTTTTTACGCCGTTTATTTGGAATTGAATTCCGAGAACAGTATTTAAAAAAAGATGTAATTTTATAAAGTTTAAGGTATACCAAGTTGATGTCAGTGCATCAATAACAGGATTCGGACATCACATACTTAAAAGAAATTCGCGTAAATTTTTTGAAAATGAATGTTTCTTGCGTCTGACATTCACAATTATATTTGAAATTGGCTACCGTATTGCGTGAACTGAGTATCTTACTATATTGCACTGAACCTCCGAGTCAAAATCGCAGCGGAAATTTTTTAAACGCAAAAATGTTATGAACTTTGTAAAAACTTTGCTAAAATAAACCTTTTTTTCGTACTTTTTTTATTAAAAACATAATGAGGTATTTAGAGTAAGTCTTCATGACGGACATAAGTGATAAACTTCAAATTTGTTTTCGTTCCTAGCGAGTACAGGGGCAGTTATTTGCAAAACACATTTCGCTTTGTGACAACTAAAGAACTGTATGAATTCCGCCAAAACGTACATCAAGTACAAGATATGAATGAGCTTAATACTAAAATTTATAAGGCATCAACAATTTTTAAAGACTTAAAATTTTATGTAGCAAATAAAATTTTTATTACCTCAATGAGCATCTTTATATAAAAGTATTTTATATGATTTCCTGCAAATAAGTTACCCTAAACCCAACCAAATATCTCTAAACCAGCAAAAAATTCATGTTTTCCAAACTAATCGGGGTTTACTTTTTAAGTTCTAATATATGACATTTTTTGAGTGCATTTTTATATTTTTTCGTGGTGTAATATACATTTTGAAATGTGGTGAAAACAATGAGATCTATAAATTGATGTAGTTTTAACTAAATGCAACAAAAACTTTAATTTTAATATCTTTAATTTGCTTGGAACTTAAAACCGCCGTTAAAGATAAAAAAAAATTTCATCAGAAAGTAGGAGGAATCTCTCCAAGATTATGGAGCTACTTCTTCTCCGGGAGACGCGCTAGCAGATTAATGTATAAATCATCATTCTAGGTGACCGTTAAGGGGTTAAAATTTAAGTTGAAAGATGGCCTTTTTAGCCGTGTTTTTATAGCAAATTGTACAAATCTCGGGATAGAGATATTTCAGAAAGTAGTAGGAGTCTTTCCAAGATTAGGGTCACTATTTCTTCTCCGGAAGAAGCTCTAGCAGATGAATGTATAAATTATATTCGATTGGGGCACTCTAAATGGGTCAAAGTGGGATTTTTCAAAATTTGACCCTTCGGGTCAAAAGTCGGGAAATCAGAATTCGTTTTAGAGGTATGGTTCCTTCGGCAAAGTTTCTTATGTTGATCCCTAGAATACGATTTTCCTTGTACGTTGAGCGCTTTTTAAATCGACACGCCCTACTATACTCCCTAAACACAGCCTATATACAGTAAATTTTTTTTTTTTTTTTTTTAAGAGTATTTTTTTGCGTTTAAGTGCCCCTAAAGATTTGGAACTCCATCTGTTTTTAATTGATTTTAAATTTTTAAACGAGCTTTGAAAAAAAATTTCCTGGTCTTTCGAAATAAATATACTTTTTTATATTATTAATATTATATAACAATTATGTAGAGATTTTATTTAATAATAATTATAATTGAGAAATTTGTATGTATTGTTGGTATTTTAAAATTTAATTTAATTTTGAATTGTCAGATTTGAGATCATAACTAAAATGTTGCTATTACAAATAGAAAATACTAATCAGCGCTAGAGGAACTGCCGCACTTTCGACCTAAGCCACTTGGTCAGCTTCAGCCTCATTCTAATCCAACCCACCCACAATAAACTCAAGGTTTTGATCAGGTATTTACTTATATCAATGATGATATGATATGATATCGGTGATGTTAATTGATTGCACGAACAACATGAGTTCTTTTCGTCTTTTCTTACAAGTTTAGCCAACAGCTTTAAGTCTTAAAGCTTTTTATTTGGCACGGTTGCCAATCCAACTACTAATTTTACTATTAACGGAAACGAATTGGGAATCCGCCATACATTTAGTATACATTTTACATTTATTAAAAATTAGTGTTTTCTATTTGTAATATTAATATTTGAATTATGGTCTCAAATCTGCCAATTCGAAATGAAATATTTCTTATACTTTTCTAACTTCTGCAACGGTTTTTTCGAGTCTTCTATTAAAACAATAATATTTTAAAAGTTTTTCTTTTCCTAAGTAAAATGGGCCTTTAGTTGTAAAAATAGGCTGACAATTGACAAAGTTATGGTATATTTTCTGGATATAAAGAGTTAACTGTGGTTCTTCCTCAGTACCAGTAACGACACCATCTTACTCTCTGCATTACTTTGACACAAATAATTTTCTTCAACAAATTTTATGCGGAAATTAAGTTTTCAGCCAAAATTTTAGTTATACTTATTCAGCACTTAACTGTTTTGAACTAATATTTTACTAATACTTTACTAATGTTTTACTAATTTATTGTGCTGATAAGCACATTCAAAGTGTGGACTACAAAAATATTGAAAGATATATGCAGAATGAAGTAGATGTCGCTGCATGTCAAGATGTAGTAGAGACGAGGTAAATGATAACTACTAAAAAGTACAACATATATAACATAATCAACCATGCTTCCACGGTTGATTATTTTTTAATCTGTTTTTATGCATAATAAAACAAAAGGACGTCAGCAATGTGTATCGTATACATATAAATTGCGGATAACAAAACTTAAAGTTTGTGTTGTCACAGGCTTATCAAAGTAATTGTCTATTATTATTCAGCAATAATTTATTAACTTTTAGCAATGATTTTATAATTTTGAATCAACTAAGTGTTAGCAAAACTTTTGCTGAATTTACTGATTTTCTTGCTAAAAATTAGCTCGCAAATTTTCAATAACGCATTTGTATTATTTTTATACGTTGTATTCAGTAGCCATGTTTAACAAATATTATGGAAGATAGATTGAGTCATACTTTAAGAGTTTTGGCATAAATCAGTTTTTTTGCCTCTGCTAAAAAAAGTAGTTTGAGTCCGAAATGTGTTTTTGAATATAAGCTCTCGATATGTGGTTCATTGTTACTACATTTGTAATTAATTTTATAACAGTAAAAAGCTAATGACAATGATAGTAGAAATTAATGATATGTAAGTCGTCCTGTATTCAAGTGATATTTCGTTTGCTTTTAACTACAATTAAAGTGGGTTTTACCTACATAATATTCTAAGTGTATACATAAGTTAACACCGTAGCAATAACAACAACAACAAACCAGTAAGCTGACCGGCAAGACACTACAATGACAACAACAACACTCCAACAAAACTAAGAAGTTCAACAGCCAATAAACGTGCCAACATCTAAACAGCAATGTTAGCGAATTCCAGTAAAGTAACCGGAGTCCACACAAGCCGCAATAATGAATCCCACGGTTCGGTGGGAAAATATAAAATCAGAAAATACGTTACATGCGCAGACATGGTTTGGTGGTAAAATGCAAAATTAAAAAAATTAATTTTTAATAAATAAGTTTCATTATTGTAAAGTATTTGTAGTCGGTTTTGGTCATTTAACAAATAAAGAACACATTATTATTAATCATTCCAATTTAACCTGTCATTTCGAAAAGGGCACGAGTCACACTTTTTTCAAATATCACCTTTTGACGCCATTTAATTCATTTAAGGGTTTTACGTATTCTCTGTGAATATGGTAAATCTTATTTCTAAGAAGTCATTTCGAAAAGGGCATAAGTCCAAAAATTTCAACCACCAAAATCTGTATGATACATGCTTTTTTTAAAAATAAATAAATGGCACAAAAATTATATATGTTTTTATTTATTAACTTCTATATTCAGTTTCTTAACCACCATAGACTTTTTCCGAACAAATACGTTTTTTGTTAATCCTGAAAAGCTTTAATGTATGGACTCATGCCCTTTTCGAAATTACGGGTTCAATTAATAGTAATGAAAAAATATATTTTTAAAAAAATTCTTTAATTAATCTGTAATTTTTACGTTTTTTCTAAACTCTATCCTGTTGCCTACGACTTATATATACGCCCACCTTACTTAAGTGTAGCATTTGTTCTTTTTTTGTTTCGACGCAACCGTAGATTTTTTAATCTTAAACACTCATTTAAGTAGCTAAACGAAATGCCCTCAAAACTCACTTCTTAGAATATCGTAAACTGATTATTCCTTTCTGATTTTCATTGTTTTTAAATTTTTTCTTAACTTTTGCTTTCGTGTTCATCTGCCTTTTAATTCTGGTGCATTGTCACAAAAAAAGTCTTATTTTGTAATTAAATAAAAAAAAAATCAATTTCCATATTTGTAATAAATCAAATAAAGTAATTAAATACTATTAACAATTTAACACATCGTTGTCATTAAAGAAATATAAATATCTCATAAAAATTACTAAAAAAATAAGCTAATAAATTTATACAATTATTTTGTGAGAATATTTTATAAATGTAAATGATATTTTAATTAAATTCATTAGTCATCTGTCATAGATAGAATATAATCCAAAGGAGCAAGGACACTGTGTTGTATGAGTTATAAATAATATTCTTAAAATAATATTACGTATACGTTTTTTTTTTTGTATGTTACTCACCACACATATAAATCTATAACATATTAATATGATTTTTTTTATTTGGTTTTGTAATATCTTCATTTAATAACCATCTTATGTTTTTACTACTTCATTTTTTTTTAACATTTCCTGGTATCTTTAACATATAAGAATGTTATTAAAATAAACGCAAAAAACAGAAAATGTTTTTATTATTAATGGCATTTTATTTAATGTGAGTTTTTATTGTCTTTTTCCTTAATACAACTCTCGTAAAACAAAATATAATAATTTCTGATTTTTAATAAAAACCATTTCCGCGCATTTAAACAAGATATTTATGATGACAAAAATTTCACTACCAAACACACACACAGCCATCAAACACATAGACATTAACACAAACACAATTTGTATTATGTTTACACTTACATTATAGTATATAACAGTAGCTGGAAAATATTTATGTTGTATAACTTTTTTTTTTATTACAACTTGTTAAAATACAACAAAAACAATAACTGCTAAAAGCTGCAACAACAACATCAGCTATGAAACGCGTTAAAGCAACATTTGTTCGACTACATGTTCGTGTGTGCGGTATTGTAAGTGTGAGTATTGTGTTGTATGAATTTTCTGAAAATTATATTGTCGCATGTAAACGAGCTTTTAATTTAGTGCTTAATTGGAAACGATGAAGACATATACAAAAATGAATAAAAAAAAAATTTAAATGAAAAACAAAAGAGTAACAGCGAAAAGCAACCGACAAAAAATTATTATAAATTCATTCCCTAACCATTTGACGACCGAACTTAAACTGCTGGAAAATTGGCAAATTGTTTGGCGGATTCGGGTTTATCGAGCCAATGTTTCCAAAGAAAAGTATCGCCAAAAATATTGTTTTGCAACTCCTTCTATGAAAAAATTCATAGGATATATGACCTACTTGAAAAATTTTCGACACCAGTTCAAACTAAATTTTGTACACTTGGGCTATCTAGTTCGTTTGAGTGAGCGCTCTTTTTAGTTGAATTGATCTTAATGAACAAGGTCGCTCTTCTAGTTCAATCGATGTTTGACAAGTTCGTTCAGTCGTTCGTAAGATCGTTTGTTTGATAATTTTTAACGAATTTATCATATAAGTGTATGGGTACATTTAGACACTTCCTTTTCACATTAAAAAAAATTCAGTTGACAACATTAAAAAAAAAAAATAAACAAAATTAAACTCAAAAGCAACATAAAGAAAATAGATTTCACTAAAATTATAAAAAAGAACGAAAAGAGCGAAAGAAATGGCTCGGTTGAAAGAGATTTAGCTCCAACGATGAAATTATTGATCAAACAAATGCCTATTTTATGGCCCTCAAAAAATCCGATTTTTTTGGAAGGGATACAAAATTTGGAGAAACGTTGGACTAAGTGTATTGAGCTAAACGGAGATAATGTTGAAAAATATTTTTTATTTTTGCAAAACAAAAAACTGTGTTTCATTAAAGAGCTGAGGATTGCGAAATAGCTCACTAGTTCAAATTAAAGACTAGAACGAGGTCGTTCACGAACTACACAACTCTATAATCCTGATGCCTTTTATTTACCCATGTTTTATGAATTCAGAGAAACAATGGACAGGGTTAGGTTGACTATACTTAAAAGATATGATGTGCAAAGTTTCCCATTGTAACCTTTTCATCAAAAGAATTGATGACCATTTAAGACGCGAAAAATTAAATAAATGTCTTAAAACTTATAAGAGTTTTTTTTTTATTAATTTTAATTTTTTGCTCATAGCTTTTAACTTTCAGATCCAAACCAATATAAAATCGACTCACTATCAAATCGACTCACATAGGCAGATATATTCACCGAAAATGTAATTTCCATATCGCACTTTAGTGAAAATTTGTATAGTGGTTTACAAGTGAAACCAAAACTTTCCGATTTTTAAACTTTAGCAGTTTTTTCCATAGCGTTTTTGCGCCGTTTAATGAAATTGAATTTTGAGAAAAGTATTTGAAAAACTGTGTAGTTTTATATAGTTTTATGTATACAAGTTGATGTCAGCGCATTAATAACGGTATACGAAAATCATAAACTTATGAATGCTGGATAAAAACGGTCTGCTGGAAATATAAATGCTGGAGTATACTTTTGTTTGGATAACTTTTCCCTTTCCCATGTTTCTAATATAATATGTTTGTTTGCAAATATAATTATGTTTGCCTGTAAAAATATATATATATCGAGCTAGTGAAAAACGTCTACCTGTAAACATATGAATCATTGTAAACTAAAAGTAGTAACATTTTAAGAGCTTTATTTCCCAAAGTATTTCAAATGATCTAAAAATCATAAAAGGATAAAATTGTGTTATTTTCAATTTTTTATTAAAAAAATAACCAGTTTCCTGTGAAACTGCACTCATAATACAAATGTTATTTTGGATTGCATTTTACGCTTTTTTCCCTCCTTCTATGTTTAAAACGTTCAAAATGCATTACAAAATTGCGTTTACATTATGAAAGCATTTTGCCAAAATAAAGGGTTGTCTCTTAATAACGAATCGTAAAGTAGACAATTTAAGCTTTCATATGCTTTTTAAATCTTTCAAATAGTCCACCGACTATAGGAAATATAAGTTTTCAAAATTAACTTCTTTTAAAATTTTTTGGATTTTTTAATAACTGAAAAATAGATTACGATTTTTGAAAATTTTTCTGAAATATATCTTCCGACACATAATTTTTTATCAATTTTGGTTAATGCTGAAGTAAGTGAATTCATAGAGTTTCTGAGTGCAAAATATAATTTTAATTGGAACACACGGACGCCACCACATCGTTCATGCCAGATCGCTTACTAACCGGCCATCGTCTTGATTCCGTAAATTGAAGTTCGGAGGAACTGCAACTATCAAAAAAGTTGCCTAAGACCACTAGACTCGAGTTGCCCAAGCCTTTAACAAGAAATCGAGCCATTAGATTGTTGTTTAAGTAATTATAGGATCTTGGTAAATATCGATATGGGCGATATAAGATCGTACAGTTAAGTATTTTAAATTATCATTGCTTTTATTTCAAATGAAGCAGACCTTTGACGAACTTTGGCAGACTGAGTCTAACCCCAGCCGAAGACAAAACAGCATTAAAATACATACTTAGAGCTCAATTGGGAATCAGAGGCCTACTAAATGATGTAAATTCTATATTTTTTCGGACTCAAATCTCTTACTTGTATCTATACAAAAAATTACCCAAATATGCGAAGACTTTTCAATCCCTTAGGAGCATTTCACTTTTTAATAAGCTTTTAAATTTTGTTTTTATTGTTGGTAATATTAAATCTTTTCTCCTTTCATATTATGATATCGCATACCTAATTCAAAAGTGACTCAACTCAAAATTTTAATTTTTCGGGTTTATATGCTTAAATTATGCACAATACACTTGTTTATCTATAAACAAAAATATCAGTGTATTGGGTTGTAACTGTTTTGTTGTTAACTGTTGCTAAGCAACAGTTATGTCGTTCTTTATGTTTCAATTGGTATAAAGATACAAATATTTTTTTTCGATTTCTGAAAAATGAAAAATTTTGAGTTGAGCCACTTTTGAACTAGGTGTGCGATATATTTATTTAACTAAATTCTGTTTAAGATTTCTTTACTATTATCATAAGAAACAACAATAAAATCCTTCTTCTTGGCTGCTAGAAACTCTACAGATATAAACGCTGTTGTTCCTTTTTGCCACTGTTGTTTTACTGGTATTAATTAATTTTTCTATACATAATTTAAAACGTAAAATTGTGTGTCATATTTTTAAATGCTCGCACACACACACATACAATATGTGTCGTTCCACGTCAAACCGAACGATTTTTTTCAACACAATTTTTGTTTGCTTTGAAATATGGCAGACGAATTCTTATATCAAAATTATTTGATACGCTTTATTGAAAAAAAAAATATTTTTTTAGAGGAGTTATTTGAGTTTAAAATTGGAAAGAATATGATAAATGTTGCCACATACGGATTTAAAAGTTAATGTATTTTAAATGTAATAGGAAGATTTTGATGGTTGATGGCTTACTTTAATAGTTTTATACTCTTCATTTAATAGTTTTATACTCTTCATTTTTTCAAAAAATACCACAAAAGTTTGTATTTCATAATTTGCCTGTTGAAAATATATAGAAATACATACCAACCAATGCCAATTTAGTAAATGTACACTGATCATTTTTTTGGATTTTCATTTATAATACAGTATAGATTATTTATTAACTTTTTAAACATTTATTAATGTAAACATCCGCGTTTGCAGACATACCTTTCGAATCCTGGAAGTAAAGTTGTTATACATCTTTTGCAGAAATGGCTGCCCACACTAGTAATTTTGGTTCAAACTTCGCTTTGGCCAAATACCGTACATTCTCGGAAGTTCTGTACAAGTTATCAGAATAAAATCCAGAATTAACACCTCCGTTGTTCCAATCACAAGAAAAGTACTTGTAATCATCCAAATTAATTTGAAAATTTTTTTCTCAGTTGTCTGCATTTTGTAGGTATTTCTGTCAATTGTTTTTGTTTACTATATTTGGGTACTGTCTTCCTCTGGTAGTGTTTCACGTTCATTTGGAGTAAGTTTTTGCAAATTGTTTCCTGCCAACTTACAAATTGATGTCTTAATTTGAATAATCGCCGATTTTTTTAATTTAACAATCTCAGCTGTGTCAACTTTAATTAGACGTCCTTCGTTTTTTATCCCGGTTGATGCCACTCCATTTTCAAAATGGTTGAATATTGAATATTTTCTGCTACGTGGCACTTGCTCCTAAAGTAAATGATGACGTTTTTGGGATACCGTACAAGAATTTTATAGAAATTTTTTCTTGAACTGTTTTTTCCAACTACTTTCATTTTGAATTTTTTCACTATTGAATATTTACAATAATGAAAAGCATTTTGAAAAAGAAAGAATCCCTACTTAGCAGTAATTTATATTTGAATTTTGTCCATTTACATAGTGGGCATAGGTTATAAACAAATTTTTATTAATATGAAAGAATTTTGAAATATTATACATGCAAATCACAAATTTTTGATTTGACATGGAATGACTCATATACAAGTATAAAAAATAAAACATTGCTACTGAAGAGAACATAGATATATAGACGTTATAGTGGGTCCAAAATTATTAGAATATGAAACAAATAAGTATAGAAGATTTTACTAAAAAAAAATAAAAAAAATAATTCTGTTTTTTCTTGCATACAAAGCAACTGGGACAGAATTTAATTTTGACTGTTTTTAGAAACATTTTCAATTATTTAATACACTGGGAAAGAGCTTCATCATATTTATGATAAATATGATGAAAAATTTCATATATATGATGAAAACCTTAATTTTTTTTCCAATGTAACACTTCACATATATAATGAAGTGGTGTCATAAAAGAGCAAATTGATGAAAGGCTGCTGCATATTTATGAAATGTTTCATAAATATGATGATGATGAAGTTTCATTACTTTTTATGAAGTAATTCGTAGATATTATGAAACATTTCATAAATAAGATGAAGCTGTTTTAATGAAATGTTTCATAAATATTAAGAAACGTTTCATAAATTTGATGAAAAATTTTCATAAAATCTCATACATATTTTGGTAAACTACAATATCATATTAAGTTATCTGCAAGTTATGACTTTATTACATATGGCTTCACATACATATAACCATCTTAATTTGATAACGAAATCATTTTCAAGTTATTTCTTTTATAAGTATAATAATATTAAATAAAAAAATGTTTTTATTTTTTAAGAAAACACCACTTGATTATATATTCTTGAAACACTAAATTTTTTCTTAAAATTTTTTAAACATTTCATTGTGTTTTACTTAAAAAAGTTTGTGGTCTTTAAAAGAGTTGATTTTCGGAAATTTTCATATTTAACTTAAATACTTCTAAGCATAACTTTAAGTCACAAAAAGCATATCGGCTCAAATTATATAAAATCTGACATATTTTTATCAAATTATAAATAATTTAATGCCACGTATATGGACAAATCTCGGATAATATTGTATCAAATTATATATAATTTCATGTAACTGGATACATATATATGACCCATTTTTGAGACCAATTTGTATGTGTTTATGTATAGGAATTTATCAAATGAGATATAAATGTATTAAACTACACATTAAAATTGTTACCCGGACATTTAATCATATTTAATTAATGTTGCAGAATTTTTTCTATATTTTCTAAATTTCACTGTTTTTAATTAAAAGGGAAAATTTTTTTTTTCACAAAGTTTATGAAATGATGAATGTCTATGAAACATTTGTCATAAATTAAGAGTTTCGTACACTCTTCATCATATTTATGAAAACTTCATAAATATGGTGAATAACACACGATAACACACGATTTATGATATAATTTTATCAATATGATGAAACTTTTTTCTATGAGTGTAAAACACTCGATAACACACGATTTATGAAATAATTTTATCAATATGATGAAACTTTTTTCTATGAGTGTAAAATCTTAGCTTTAAATTTTATCAAACTCAAATCGCATTAAGAGTTTTCGAACGAACTTGAAAAAATTCTCCAATTTTAATTTGTTCACTGAAAATTTTATATTACGATAGTTTGTGTAAAATATTATGAAATTAATGAAAAACTTAATAATTTTTTTGAAGCTGGTTTTTGAATGAAACTTTTTCATAGAATGTATGCAGTTTTTAAATAATAAAATATCAAGATAGTAAAATTAAATGTTTATGAAACTTTACTAAAACTTCCCAGTGTTGAAAAGCATTATTAGAGTTGATATGTGCAATTTGGTAGTGGCAACCCAGCAAAAAAAAAATAGTGCTTACCCAGAAGCCGTCCTGGAAGGAATTATTTAATTGCCGAGCACTTCTGAAGCAATTCCAGAAGGCATGTTTTTTGTTCGTCAAAATGACTTTAACATTGCTTTGTTGTACGCAAGACAGTTAAGCGCTTTCTTGGAAGCATACAAATGCAGTTACTGCTTACCAAATCGAGGTTATTTTTCGTTGCGAAGTACTTACAATTGTTATTACAAATAATTATATAATTACTAAACACTTTACAAAAAATAGAAAAATACCACGCCTATCTCAAACAATTGAAAAATATGTGCATATTAATTATAGTATTAATTGCACACTGTCTCAAAAGACGATGAATAAAATTCAAAAATCCCCAATAAAATATATCAAAAATTTGCTCCCTGGCAACTCTTCCCTAACTACGTGAATAGCCAAACTACCGTATGTACAAAAAATACATCATAGTTGCGCCAACTCACAAAATGTGGGAAATAGTGGAAATTAGATTACATATGATTTTCTAACAATTGTGAATTGTTGTGGTGTTTGTCTTAGCTATCTTCTGCAATTACAATTAAATGTAAAATCGACCCCGTGTAATTGAAACTGGTTTTAAGCCACAGCAAAAATCGACCTTACTTAGAGCAATTGGTTAGAGCCTCTGTCTAAGTGTAGTGCGAAGTGCATGTGGCAAAGAAAGCAGGTTCAAGCCACGGTCAGGATTGCATTTAATAAATAAACATTTCATATAGATGCAATCAAACAATAAAAACCATAACAAATAATTACAGTATTGTCAAAAAGGATTACTGATGAAGGTTGTGTTACCAGAAACTGCGCAGTCTAATTCAATAAAAAAATTTACAATGTAGTTATGATTTTTAGAAAAGTATGCTTAATCTTCTCTACCACGCCTATCTCAGAAAAATATGTGATTACCTATATGCTAATCAGTATAGACAAAAATAAAAACAAACTAAATTTAATAAAAAAAAATCCCGTGTGCCCAGACTGGATTCGAACCTGGGATTCCAGATTGTCAGTCAACTGCCCTACCATTTTTAGCTGCCTCGACATATTATACGTGACTTGCTGGCACAAAATATTATTACTTTTCGGCTTACAAAAAATAAAAAATAAAAAGTTACATATGCATAAAATAATGAGGCTAAAAACTGATTTTCAAAAAATTTTGAAATCATTACCTCATATTTAAAATAATCATAAAAATAAGTACTCATGGGTAAGGCATTATTTTTTGTATTGAAATAATTTGAAAATTTACTATTTACTAGTAATTTCTTAATATTTGAGTTAAAGTAATGCAGAGAATAAGCTGGTGTTATTACTGGTAGTGAGAAAAGTAATCACATGTCATTACTGTTTCTACACTGGGTTGCTTTAGTTTAAAAAAAGTTTCCGTGGATAAGTTCTAGTTTCAATTCATTTATTTTATGCAAAAATTGAATTTATCTTTTGATGCATTTCTTTAATTTCGGCCCACTCTATTAGACATATTAAACCATAGCGCTGCTGTTGCTTCTTGGAGCAGTGTTAATTAAAATCTTTTTATTGTTGTTAAATATTTTTGTTGTTGCTGTTTCTTGGTTTTGAAGTCTTAATTTTAAGTATGTAACGGCTCGTATAATTGTTTGTATATTAAATGAAAATATATTAGCATCAATGAAAAAAGTTCCATATAACATAATATCTCAGCTGATCCAAACAATATCATACATAACCTTATCTCATGGGATCCCATTTTACCTCATCTGATATAATTTGATTCCAAAATTGGGTCCATCGAAATTGATCCATTTGCATATAATTTGATACTATACAGATATAGCTTTATACAATTTTTTTTAAATTCAATTTTATTTCTATTTTATTTCATATTTCAAATAATAATGACACTTTAAATATAAATTAAGGATTGAAAGATTGGAAGCTATAATATCAATTTTGTTTTCAATTATTTCTTAAATAACTGAAGCGATCGCTTAGGTGTCTTTGGTAGATAAACTCTTCTCTTTCTTAGCTTCTGATTGATGCAACAACAAAAGATGTTGTTCTATGTTGATGTATATTTTTAATTATATTGCTCTCTAGTGTTACATAATTATAAAGTTACTTTAAGAAACTTAATAATTAGCGGTTACTGAGAAACATTTTGGGTCAAAATAAATCTGAATTTAAGAACAATTTTGTTTTTTTTCATTTGACTCTAGTTTTGATTCTGCTTGTAGCAAAAAATATGAATTTTAAGCGATTTTAATCCCAACTCTTTATTTATAGATAATAGAAAATTTTTCATAAATTCAACCAAATTCTCTAGACTTGACTTTTTCTTAATAATCCTACTTTTTAGATTAAAGAAAAATAATTTTGATAGACATAGAGCCAAATATCGCATATTATGTTTTTTTCGGCCAAATTTGATTCGGTTCTTCGGTCTTTTAATTGTCTCATTTAAGATTTTTTGGCTCAAAATGCTGTTCACTAATAAAATTTATCTATTACTTAGAATTTTTTTTTTTTTACATTTTTACTTTTGCTTTTTTTCACTAATTTACTGCCTTATTTTTTTTATAAATTTTGAATTTTCCTTTTTTTGTCTATACTGAAAATGATATAGAAAAGTGAAAGATTTTGTTATTTTTTCCATACATAAATGTGATTGTGAATTTGTTTGATTTTATTGCATTTTATTGCATTTAATAAACTTATTTATAACTATACATGGAAGTATATATAATCTTATAAATAGCTATATCAGGTATGTACTCCCACGCAAAGATACTTTATAAATTTTCGTATTTTATATAATAGTATCATAAAAATAAGAACATCTGATTGTATAATATTAGATCTTATCTGATACAATTAGATATTGTTTGATACCATTAGATCTACTTTAATGATCTATAATAGTTTGGTGCAATTGCATCCTCATCAAAATGTATCAAATTATATGTAATGTGATCCAATTATATCCAATAAGATACAATTGTATACAAATATTTGCCATCCCAGCAAAAAATAAAATTTATTTGGTAAGCCGTAACTACATTTGTATGCTTCCAAAATAGCGCTTAACAGCCTTGCATACAATAAAGCAATTATGAAGGCATTGTCTTGTGCTTTCCTAAATGCTTTCTTTGAAGCGGTAAATAAAGCATACAATGAAGCATTAATGTTGTTAACACACACATTTTTATGTATACATTATATATTTTTACATATTGCACTATATGAAGTGTAATATAAAGAAAGATGTACAATATTTATATATTCTAGATACAATTTAATATGATTTGATATGAATTTATATTTTGCAATATATCTGTGTAAAGTAATATCAAATATCATATATCAAAATGAGATATAAAATGTGAACTTGCATATAACATAAGTGATAACGATAAATAATGATATATTGCTCTATATTAGAAATGTTCGTAAAAATAAGTATGAGATTTGAATATATTCGAGCAGAAAATATAAAGCAGTAAAACCCGTTTACTACAGAAGTTATGCCAAATTTCATTGATTCGTTTTTTGTTGCGATTTCCAAAAAATAATGGAATGGGCAATAAGTTTTTAACACTTTCCTATTATTTTAGCTAATTTTGATTAAAATTTGTTATAACTTTTATTACAAAAATGTTGCTCGAACGAAAATTAAAATATATCGTTTTCTTAATATAGAAATGGCAAATCTCGATTTTTTCGAAATCGAGTTTTTAATGTATTCTCGTAGACCATTCTCAAATACATCTCATTTAAAAATTTCAGTAAGTTTTAATTACAAAGAACGGATTTATAGTCATTTAAAAAAAGTCCTAACTTTGTAAAAATTATTTAGAAAGAAAAAGCCCTTTTTCATTTAAAGTTGAATGTGTTGTTTTGGTTTTGGCTTTGGTTTTGCTTAAGCATTGACTTTAAATTAGTGTGTTATTTTTTTAAATTATATGGTGTTGAATGTTTTTAGTTTAACATGTTTATTTTTAATCAAAATGGGACAAAACATTATAAGACTCGTATTTTTTAGGTGCGCAATCGCACGATTAGAGGTTTGAAAATGGTTGTAAAATATTACCCCCATTTTTATATGAAGACATGTCTGGAATTTTAAACTCGATACAACAACATAAATCATTTAAATTATGTATTTTTAACTAAAATTCAATAACTTAAAAAGAAAATTCTTGTATTGAAGAGAAAAAATAATCTAATTTGTTAACCAGAAAGTTAAAAAATAAAGTCAAAAAAATACTACGCATATATGCAATATTTTCCTAAATACGTATTTATTGCGCATTTATCCGAGTGTTTGGATAAATTTAGTTTAGTTTACACATTTAAGCGGGGACTACTAAATATCGTAAACAGCCTTCTAGGCAGCTATTAGATTTATGTTCATCACAACTTTGTAAAAGAAGTGAAGGATCCACATGTAGGATCTGTTAAAATCAGAGTTCGAATTTAAACACAATCAAACGTTTTTCTATCGTTCTGTTTTGCTTTTTGCTGAAACTCAACACAATCATTTTGTTGTGCACAGTAAACATAAACAGAACATTTCTTTATTTTCATTTTGATTTGTAAACAGAACACAAACACTTTCACAAACTAGTTTTCGATGAGAGGCCGAACTAAACGATTTTGTTCTGTTTGGCCAATATTTCAAACAGTTTGATTTTGTTGTGTTTATGGACTGGAACAAAACTATTCGTAAACCGTTCTTAGTGTTTATGGCATATTACAAGTGAAAAAAAAATTTCATTGAATTTTATGAATAATTGCATTAGTTTAATAAAAAGATTCAACGGAGGAGTTCCAGTGAAATTTCATAAAACTAATGCAAAAAAACATTGATAACATGCAGAAAAATCATTTCTTTATTTTGGCAACCACAACGTTAAAAACGCGTTTTAATGTTTAAGTTGAATGAACACTAAAAAATAACCACTACGAAATAATAATGTTTGACGAAAGAAACATTCTCGTTTTGTTCCGTTTGTTATATTACAAAAAACGATTTCAGCACTTGTGTTGTGTTTATAAATACGAACGAAACAATAGAGATCGTTGTATTGCTTTTTTTTGATAGCAACGTTATGTTAGTGGTACATACATTTTCGAACTCTGGTTAAAATTCCTGCCTACTAAAACTTTTGTCTAAAGTCTGTATTTTATTTAGTATGAATAACTTAACTTAAAACATGAATTATTAGATTAGTTTATCATAGTTTTAACTTACTGCAAAAAGCCCTATCTTAACACTAATTTTCAAAAAATCAATAACAAAAAGCCATATCTAAAATAACTTCCTAAAATTAGAAAAAATAGAAAAGAAAAACGAGCATTGAAAATGTTGCTTGTTTTGAATAAGATTTGCATCAAAAAGTTTTTTGCATCTAAAGTTTTTTAGCTTTTATTCAGTTTTTTCCTTCTCCTGTAAAGTAACAAAAAGTCGAAATACGCCTTTTCTATACTCAGTCTTCAATACTTAATTTTAAATTATTAAAACTACAATTTGTGTAAAAAAAAAAAAAAATCGGAATTTGGCTTACTTAGTGCTTCTTTTAAGCGCAATAACAACACATTCTCAGCAGAAAGTGGGAAGCAGTAAAAACATCAAATTTCACTGATTTTTTAGATCGATTTTTGTTGTGATTTCCAAAAAGTAATGAAATAAGCAATAAGTTTTCAACACTTGCTTATTATTTTAGACAAGCACTAAGTAAAAGCGAGGAATTCATGACATTTAGGTGCTCGAAGCCAGTACTGATATCAAAAATATATCACACAAAAATCATGTAATTTATTACTGCTATTCGAACCGCTTCAGGTTAAAATCTCCCTTACGAAACTGATTCCACGGGATCAAAATTTTTTGCGCTGATATGGTCATATATATAATAACACCAAGTTATATCAAACTAGATATGACTATATTTAAACTTTTTTCGTCGGGATTATACAATTATACATACACATAAAACACACATATATACTCAGATGATACTGCAACAGATTTAAAAAAAAAATTTTGCCTATAACTGAAACGCAAAACTGGAACCAAACATTGCAAACCCGAGTAAAATAAATTCCATATATTGTGTTTGTTCCTTAAAATATATATATCCCTATGGGGAATGGGACCGGTCCTGAGTGTGCCACAGGATCGGTCCCTTCGTGCCAGAGACCGGTCGTGTGCTAAACCCTACCCTATGTAAACAACTTACAACGTTAACATGGGCTTGTCATTATTGATAATTTCATTTATTATTGGTAATTTAATTTTAGGACAATTGACACTGCTACCCCCACTTCAGTATTAAATTATACCAGTCCTGTGATAAGTCCTTCTTTAACCAGTCACGTTTAGGTCAATTGACTCCTCATTCCCCATAGGGATGTGACCACATATGAACAACATATATTGTTATGCAGATCCATATATCATATGTTTCGTATGTGGTAACGTATATAACTATAGATTATTATATATTAACCTTTATAAAATTATATATTAAGAATATATGCTATACATAATACTTTACTATAGATCTACTGTCGTATATAATAGTACATTCTCATATATCATTGACGTTACGCAAAAAAATCATTAAGCCAAAGAATGCATTTTTATATTTTGACTGGGTTTGGTATCAATAACTTAACTCTAGCACAACTGCTTCCCATCGCAACCATTTGCTCTTTTGACAATAAGTCAGAAAATTCGTTATCTTATTTGGTATTAACGAAAAACTCCAGTTTCTGATTTAAGACCGTTTTGCCTAACTTCAAAGATATAACATAATATGTAATCTTCAGAGAAGACAAATATGCTTTTTTTGCTTTGTTTTTGCCAATTTTACTAATATCTGCTTTGTTGCTATTTTTTAATTTTTGGGCTTAAAAACAGTTTTCCTAAAGATTTTTGAGCTTTAAAATTGCTTTTTTCAGTTATTCTATAATTCTTTTGTTTTTACTAATGATGGAAAACAGTTGTGCTAGACCTAAGCTATAGGTAACAATCAAAAGAGTAAACAAAACTGAGTTCAACCCAGTCAAAAAATCAAAATGCATTTTTTTACTTAATGCCGTTTTGCGTAACGTCAAAGATATATTTATGAGAATGTTGTATTATATAAGACAGTAGATTTATGGTATATTATTATGTATAGCATATGTTCTTAATATATAATTATATAAATGTTGCCATATATATAATACAACTTAATATATAATTAGATGTGATATTAAATGATATATAATATAATTGAGTATAATTCCGTATATGAGACAAGATTAAAAATTTTGTTGGAGATACAATTATATATGGTGCAAAATCTTTAATATTTTCTAACCGTATAAGATATAATCATATATTGTTATATATAACACGGTACATGATTATAGAAGCGCCTGATGAGATTTTTTTTTTTTGTTTTTCAATTTTATTTAAAATAAAATACTTCACTGAGTTTAAGTACATCTAATTTAATCTCAAAATATTTACTAGTTCGACTCACCAAAAATTAATTTTCTTCCATCTAAGTAGATCCTATTGGATCCAAATTAATCCGATGGGACATTTTGATATCCATCAGTACCAATTTGCGTTCAATATAATAGGGAGATGTATATTTGGTGGATCTAATTGGATATTACTAGATACCCTAATTTTGATATTAACTTGCACGCTATTAAATATCGATCTATATCCAATGAAATATGATATTCGCGATATAACCTTTTTTTGGTCGGGAATGAAGGAAGTGAGTAGATGAAAACGTTTCTAACCATTGTCATCACAAAGTAATAAAGTTCTTTCAAGTGTAATGTAAAGAAGGCGGTTTTTATTGTTTAAATATCATACATGGAAGTGAATGTATGTACATTTTTTTGATATTATATATGATAAAGTTCCATAGAGACTGTCAAAAATTTGTTGAAATTTTGTTAGAATACAAAAACAAAAACATTTATAAAGATGGAAATAGTATTAAATTGACATGCATGTTTATGTTTATCTATGTTTGTTTGTATGTATAATGTATAATGTATATACGATATATTTTATATTCTTACGCACCAAATAACATTTTCATTTTATGACACATGCGGTTATTTTTCCGCCAACGACTTCTATTTGGTTGGTTGTTTTTTTTTTTCTTTTTCGTATCATAAAACTTCCATCTAGGGAATTTAATGTTCATTTATTTCTATGTATGCGTTGTTTTTATTTTGGAAATTTGTTAAATTTTTCCTTAGTTAATTATATGTTAGAACGCTTAAAATATTAAGTATATTAAGTACACTAAAAAAAAAATAGTAAAGTCAGCAAAAACTTTTGCTGAGTCAGCCAGATTTTAGTCAGGAGGTTGCTTGCAAAAAAAAAATTGCAAATGTCAACAAAATCTTTCAGCTCGCTGATTTTCAGCGCCAAAATTAGCAGATTCAGCAAGTAGATATCTATGATGTGTGTTCTTGTCTTTCGCTTTATGCTGTCTACCTGAACGTATACTTGTTTGCAATTTGACCAAACTGTATGATTAATCTCTATAAACATTTAGTTTATAAATACACATTTAAATTTAAATATTTTTGTTTGTCTTTTATTTAATTTGTAGACAATTACTTTCACAAGCCGGTGACAACACAAAATTTAAGTTATTTTAATCCGAAATTTCGTTTTATGTATGCAAAACAGATACAAACATTTTCCATAGTTGATTTTTTAATATCATTTACATCGTCTCTACTGCATCTTGTCATACCGCGACATCTACTTCATTCTGATTATATCTCTCAATCTGGTTGTCGCCCACACTAGCAAAAAAAAAAAATTGTGAAACATTAGTAAACTTTTAGTAAAACATTAGCTTCAATCAGTTAAGTGCTGAATAAGTGTAACTAAAATTTTAGCTGAAAATGTAATTTTACCAAAAAGTTTGTTGAAAAATAGCATACCTGGTTTACAAGATGTTCTACGAACTTTTCAACCAACTTATTTTTTTGATTGTAGAAACACAAAGTTGTCATTAAATCTGAAAGTTAATTTATATTATGATGTTTGTAATTGGAAATAATTAAATTGATCTAAAGGGATCGTTTAAGATGAAATTATTTTGAGATTAAATAACTGTTTATGCACTGATAAAATAATGTATTTAAAAAGAATCTACAAAAAGAAAGTTCGGAATGGCCTAACTTTGTTAGACAACGTATGTTGTTGAGAAAAGTGGTGTAGAAGCATTTTTATATAAAATAAAATGGAAAAACCCTTCTCTCATAAGCAATTTTTACCTATCAATGACGCGTCATGATGTTGTAAGCGATGAAATTCAAAATTTGTGTCATAGCTTTTATTCAAACGGCTCCTGTATGGTTTTACAAGTATTTTAAATAATCCAATAACATTGGAAAAATATATGGCGTATTCCATGGAAAACTTACCAAAATCCAAATTTCAAATTCCAATTTATAATATTTTGGGCACATCATTAATTTACTTTTAATTTTTTCGATATTTTAATCGATTAAGTTTTTATTCGTAGTCTAAACTTAACTAAATAATCGAAAAAAAAAAATAAAAACAATAACAATTGCACCTCTGTGCTACTTTCAACTTAAGTAGGTAATAGGGTTAGCAGCCAATACTGCTAAAATACCGCTATACACAAAAAAAAACACTTAATTGGTTACCGTTGCTCTTAAAATGACGTGACCAAAATACCGTTAGCCTTAAAATACCGTTACCCAAATAAGTGATAGATGATGGATAAAACACCAATATGTAAATAACTTAAATAAAACCTTTATGATTAAAATATCGACACAAACCAAACAAATTGTCACATCAATTATATGCTTTCCTTAAATGATTTGTTGGCAGTTTAATAGATATTAAGTTTCTTAACCTATCGAAAGTTAACATTATATTAATGTTGACGGTAGTCAGAAATTGTGTAGCATGCCAATAATTTCTTACAAAAATAAAATAAACAAAATCAATTTCCCAACAAAATACATGTACACTCAAAATAGTTTGCAGTTTCAAAAAACTGAAAATCTAATTTAACATTAATGATAAATCACTTAAAATCCAGTCTACTTACTTTTCATTTTTATCAAATGATTATTGTTATTTAGTTTTAAATATCGTTTAAATAACGACACACAGAGAGAAATTTAGATATTTGCCAACTGAAATTCGGTTACTACGACTCAAAATGAGTTATTACGAGTTTCAGTCGGTTGGGAAAACTGAACATTAGTTTTCACAATAAACTTTGAATACTTCAACTGAATTTTAGTTGCTAGACAATTCGTATTTAGAAATCGAATATAAATATCGCTGTACTAACTGCATTTAGAAGTTGTCACCATTAATATACACTTTTCAATGCGGTTGGCACTTTATTTCTCTGTGTGTAACAAATCCGTAAGAACAAAATAATAGTAAGTTAAAAATAAATGTTCAAATTTTAACTACAGATCAGTAAATCAGTAAAAATAAAAGTTTAATTACTATAAATGCATTTAATGTTTATCCCGATGAAAATAAATTTAAATAACAAATATGCAGGTGCTTGTGCAAATTTAAATGTAACTGACACGAATAGAAAACATATGATTTTCTATTGTTGATTTACTTGAATAAACGTCACTACATTGCTAGGTCTGTCAAAAAAACAGAGTAGTATTTGGAAGATGACAAAGCCAATTGTGACAATTTTTTGTTGTTGTTTTGGTTTTTCTTTGATATTTTAAATTTTGAATCTCGCTCCTAGACGAGGACAAGAAATTCTCATTGAGTTTGTGATTTAACATAACAAATATCTCTAGAAATTCTAATAACAAAGTCCCCTGAAGGTTTCCTTAGGCAGGAATGAAATCCGGATAGGGATACGCCTACATCAGATTGCTTTTCACAATTTGTTAAATAAGTTTTGGGACTTTAGCACATTTAATTACTATAAATGCAATTAATGTTTATCCCGATGAAAATAAATTTAAAAAAAAAAAAAAAAAAAAAAAAAAGTTATATTCAGTTATTTGAAATTATTACAGTTTTTGCTTTTATTTTCTACATACATTTGAGTAAAATTTTTAAATTTCTTGAAATTTTAATTAAAATAATTTTGTAGATTAAAAAAACTTTTAAATAAAAAAAACAAACACGATTTTTTGAATATTTTCTTTGAAGAAAATTATTTAAATGTATAATAACTGTAAAGCAAACTATAGTTCGTTCCTCTGGTTATAAAACTTTCAATAAATGAAAAGCCAGCAGCAATATTGCTTACCCAGAAGCGCTTCCGGAAGGCATTATTTAATTACGAAGCGCTTCCAAAGCAAATAAAGAAGGCATGGTTTTCGTTCGCGATGTCCCACTTGGTATGGCTCTTTTAAGCGCTTCTTTCATGTGCTCTTAGAATACATTTATGCCTTCTTAGACACTAAGAAGCGGTTTATTTGTATGTTGACAACATTAATGTTTCATGGTATGCATTCTTTATTGCTTACTTGAAAGCATTATTCACTGCTTCAAAGAAGGCATTCTGGGAAGCACGACAGAATGCCTTCCCTAATTGCTTCATAGTATGCAAGGCGGTGAAGAGCTATTTTGGAAGCATACAAATGCAGTTACTGCTTACCACATCCAGGCTATTTGTTGCTCGGAATAATAATTGCAACTAGAAAAATCGGTAAATGGTTGTAAATTATTTTAAACAAATATATAAAAAAGTTGAAATAAATATTTAGTTAAAAAAATAAATGCACGATCCTTTATTTTGAACTCAACTGAAAACTTTTTTTTTAATTTTGAAGAAAAACTCATTCTACACATCTAAAATTGTACATTAATAAAATATTATAAAAATATCCTTAAACAATTACAGACGTTATTATACTAAAATAAAGGGTCAAAACTGTATCAAATTTTACACCAAGGGTCCGATTTCCAGAAATTAAGCAACACTTTTAAATATCTAAATATTTAATATAAAATAAAAATCGCTGTTACAGCTCGGATTAGGTCCTTCAGTATTTTCTTGCATTCGGATCTCACTTAAATTAAAAATTTAATGAAAAAAATTAAATCGAAAAAAATCTGTCTTCCAAACGCATTTGCTACGGAGATTTTTTAACGACGGCGAAAATATATTATAATTTTTCTTATTTTTTTTTTTTTTCAAGTCATAGGCTGCTATGACATATTAGTCTTGATATTTGTAAAAAATGCTAAAAGTTATATACCTAAAGCTTTCTTAAAGCCGAACTTATGAAAACGAAAGAAAATAGAATAAAACGCGTCAATTGTAAATTAATTTAGGAGATCTTTTTTGTTTTAACCAAACTTATATTATTAATTTTGACTAAATACTTTTTGAAACTCCTGATTTTGTATTTATTTTGTTTTTATTGTGAATTTTAAGGCAACAATTAGTGAAATAACATTATTCTACTTATTTGATTTATTCGAGTACTTTTAAAGTCTTACTCGATTAACCGAGTCAGTTAAAAACCTCAATTTCGAGTTACTCGTTTACTCGAACAAAACTAAGCCTGAGTACTTTGAATACCCCAATGTATATATATTTATACCTATATGGCAACTCTTTTATATACATATATAGATTATTTGTTGGTGTCCTATATCTGCTATGTTGACAACATGAATAGAACTGTTGTTGTTATTTTTTGTATTTTTTTTCGGCGGCGCGCTCATAACAAAATGTTTAGTGTTACTCTATCCGACATCCATCACTTTTTATGTTAAGTGTCATAGCTACAAACACTATTGTTGCTATTTGTAATACCATGAAGTGGAGGATATATAGGATAAAGATGTTGATGATGTTTTTTTCGCATTTTTTTTTTATTTTTTTTTTTGTTCTTGGTGTCGTTTATATGTTATGCCTTTACATAAATAGCGACATCAAAGAGTTTTTGTGTTGGTGGTTAGCTGTCGTTGATGTTCTCACTTTTTTGAATTAATGACTGCCAAAAAAATGTCATGAATGGCTGTTCTATCATTTATTTAAAGTTGTATTCTTCATGTGTGATAAAAGAGCTCCTGGAATAACTGTCATACAATTCCCAAAGCATAAATCAAGAGCGGTTTCTTTTGATATAGTCGTATGTAGAACAAGTTCAGATAGGATAAGTATAAGAACAAAATATCTTTAAGCCACTTGTAGTTTTAAACAGAAAAATTAATAGAAAATAGAAAATAGAACAATCAAAACTAAAAACAATAGGTTGAGTTGAGTTGAGTTGTGGTGTGTATTAATTAACTTTCATTTGAAAAAATTAAATTAGCTACTTTTTTATTCTTTAAGTAAATATGAGCTCCCAGCAAAGAATAGTGCTTTCCCAGAAGCACTTCCGGAAAGCATTATTTATTGTAATTACGAAGCGCTACCAAAGCGTTTAGGTCAATTATGAATATTAAATCCAATGCTGTTGGAGAGGATGGGATGTCGATAAGGTTTCTAAAAATAATTTTGTCTTTCGTTATAGGACCACTCACACATATCTTTAATCACTCCATAACCATTTCTATCTTTCCTAGTTTGTGGAAAATTGGTCGAGTAGTTCCAGTGGCTGAAGTACCCTCTCCAATAGATCCCAGTGAGTATAGACCCATAAGTATTCTTCCTGTTTTTTCTAAGGTATTTGAGTCTATATTGTCAAGCCAGATAACTGATTATCTTACTAACAATGCTCTGCTATCGCCACTACAATCTGGTTTTCGACCCGCACACAGTTGTACGACTGCTGCATTAAAGGTCCTTGATGATATACGACATGAGTATGATATGGGACAACTAACTTTTATGTGTTTATTAGACTTTCCCAAGGCTTTTGACAGAGTTGATCACCATATACTCTGTCTTAAGCTAAAACATTATTTTGGTTTTTCTGGATCGGCATTATCTTTAATGATGGACTACCTGTCTGGGCGTGCTCTAAAGGTGGTCATAGGGGAAAGGGAATCTCGCCTTAGGGGGATTTCTGTTGGTGTTCCACAGGGGTCGGTACTTGGGCCACTTTTATTTATTATGTTTATTAATGATGTTTTTAAAGTTTGTAAATCTGTACACGTACACGCGTATGCGGATGATATACAGATGTATATATCAAACCGATTAGGCCTCTTAGAGGATATGTGCTTTCGCCTTAATGAGGATCTAAATTCAGTTGCAATTTGGGTGGCAGATAATAACTTGACACTTAATCCTGGCAAATCATTAGTGTTACCAATAACTAAGGATACATTAGATTTTTCCCAATTTCCTTCCATAAATATTGGTAATGCGAAACTTAAATATGTTCATAAAGTTAAGTATTTAGGATTCCATATAAACTCAAATTTAACATGTAAAGACCATATTAACAATGTTGTAAGGAATGTTTATCTTACATTGCGTAATCTGCGAGTATCTTCGACTTCTATTCCAACTGAGACGAAACGGATGTTAGTTGTTCAATTGATTTTTCCACTAATATCGTACTCTGCTGAGGTGTATAGCAAATTAGATACCTGCTCATTACACAAGCTACAGGTGTCTTTCAACAATTGTACAAGATATGTATACGGTTTACGTCGCTTTGATCATATCTTATCTTGGCGTAAGATGATATTGGGGATTGACTTAGTGGACTATCTTCGTATGAGGAATCTTATATTCTTGCGTAAATTATTACATCAAGGGGAACCTGAATATCTCGCTGAGAAACTTGTTAGGGGTAGATCAATTAGGTGTTTAAATTTAATACGACCAAGGTGTAATCTATTAAACTCTAATAGGTTGTTTTTCGTTAACGCTATAATGCTTTGGAATTCTCTTCCTTCGTATCTAAAAACTATTACGAGAAAAAACAGCTTCAAGACAGTATATAACACAAAACAATTAAAATAAATAAATTCTCTTTTTTTTCTCTTTTCTTTCATTTTTTTTTTACATTAAACTAGTTAGCCAAATATTTATTTTCAACTTTGTTAAGATAATATTTTTATTTTTAAGTTAAATTTTTAAATTATTATTTATTTTTTTTTTTATTAATATTTTAAATAATGACCGTTTTGTATGATACTATTACTGAACTATAAAAGAATTTCATTCTTACTGTTCTTATAATGATTTAAATAAATAAAAATAAATAAAATAAAAAAAGCAACTCCGGAAGGCATGATTTTTGTTCGCAATGTCCCACTTGGTATGTCTCTTTTAAGCAAGTGAAAAGCACTTCTTTCATGTACTCTCAAAAGCAATAAATTTATGCCTTCTTAGGCAATAAGAATCGCACCATTAATGCTTTACGGTATGCATTCTTTACTGCTTCATTGTATGCATTATTCACTGCTTCAAAGAATACATATTGGGAAGCACAACATAATGCCTTCCCTAATTGGATTATTGTATGCGAGGCGATGAAGCGATATTTTGGAAGCATACAAATGTAGTTACTGCTTACCAAATCCAGGTTATTTTTTGCTGGTCTATTTAAAAAAAATTTGACACCTGTTGAAACTAATTTAAGATGCCTCTTATTTCTCAAGGTTTGAACTGCGAGAAAATTTCGTAAAATTTTTAACGAATTAAATTGGTTATTATTTGTTATTTTTACTTAATATTTTTTTTTTTGTACTTAAATCTAGGTAATGTTTTTTTTACTTAAATCTGTTAAATATACAATCCTTTTAAGAAAAAGACAACATAAAAAATTACATTAGATGTGTGTCCTTGTCTTTCGCTATATGCTGTCTACCTGAACGTATATTTGTGTGCGATTTGACCAAACTACATTAACAATCACTTTAAATATTTAGTTTACAAATAAACATTTAATGTTTATGCAATTTAATTATTTTATTCTTTCTTTTATTTAATTAATAGACGATTACTTTGACAAGCCGGTGACAACACATAATTGAAGTTTTTGAATCCACATATGTACTATCATTTTTAGCGTAATTTTGAATGAAAAACAGATACAAAAACCTTCCATGTTTGATTTTGTTATATGTCTTACAAAAGATGTGCTTTTTAAGAGTCATTTTTCCCCGTCTCTACTACATCTTGACTTACAGCGACATCTAATTGATGTGCATATCAGCACAATTTTTTTTAGCAAAATAAATTAGTAAAACATTAGTAAAGTATTAGTAAAACATTAGTTCAAAATAGTTAAGAGCTGAATAAGTCTAACTAACATTTTATCTGAAAACACAATTTCAGCAAAAAATTTGCTGAAAAATAGTATACTTGATTTACTGGACGTTTTACTAACTTTTCTACTGACTTATTTTTTGAGTTTAGTTACCACCTACAAATAAAATCATAAAACTTAATTTTTGTTTAAATTTGTGGTGAAAACAGATTTTTTTAGCAGTTGCAACATTTTTGTAGTAAAGTTTAAAATTGTTAGTTATTAAATTTAATATTTTGCAACTTTTTTTGTGTAATTATAATAAAAATGCTGTTGTAGCATTTAACAATGGCAGTGCTAGTGGATTTCCAACTAACAATTTTTGTGTGTGTAGTTTTTTTTTTTCAACAAAATTAACATTTAGTTTATTTGCTTGTTTATTTCTTTGAAAAATCTGAAAACTTAAGTTTACTTTATTAGTTTAAAGTTAAAAAGAAAAAAATCTGCAATTCTTACAACTAAAACTTTGTTTTAACAAAAAAACTTAAAAGATTGGAAAATAAAGAAAACAGAAAAAAATTCAACAAAACACGTCAACATTTTCTAATAAAAAAACAAAAAAAAAATCCTGAAACAAAATAATTGGATAAAAAATACAATATAAATCTCAATAAGTGGCACAAAGTCCACAGCATGAGTGACAACACATTGAAATATATTTTAACCCCATAAAGCAAGAAACAGATTAAAAAAATTTGTATCTTAAAAGCTGCACTAAATATACTATGTAGCTAAAAACAAATGAAATTTCAATTGAAAAAAGATGACCTTCGTTTCAGTAAATTTATCTAACATTGTCATTTGTTTTTTACTGTTCAAAAAATGAACCACAATTACATTAAAAATGAACCTCATATGTAGTAAAAAATAAACAAACATTTAATTGTTTTATTTTTTTAAATAAAAGAAACTACTGCACAAAATAAAAGTTAAATCATAATACAGTAATTTTATGTGGTTTGTTTTTTTAAATTAACTACAGTTGTAGTCAAAACTAAAATTTCTATACTTAAAAATAAAGATACTGTATAACAATTCAAACAACTACAAATATTTACAGCAGAAGTTCCTGAGTGTACATATATTTTTATAATTTACATTTATTTTTAAAGAAGATAAATTTAATGGTAGATGTCAAAACGAAATAAATTTTAATTGAAAAATTTTTTGTATTTTAGTTATTGTTAAGAAACGAAAAAGAGCCAAAACCGAAAATTTTAAAAATTGTGAATGAAACAACCAACATTTTAGAGAAATTAAAAAATATATATTAATATTAATCTTCCTTAAAACTAAACTGAAATTTCTGTTCAAGGATGCACAGATATTTTACAATTTCTTTTCGAGATTATATTTTAACTACTTCGGCCATTATCACACAGCAGCGACTCTTAAACAAAATTTTAAATGCACAAGTTGTGTTACTATCAACTTAAAACAAAATTGTTCCTTAAAAGGTTAACGAATAAAAGTATGAATGTATGCGACTATGTGTGTGTGGGTTCAATAATATATGTCGGAATGAATAGATGAATGTCATGGTAGATGTGCAGCAATAATATAAAATGTATTATTAGCATAAAAATGTATAAATTGTGGATATAAAAGAATAAGTAAAAAAAAAAACCTACTCCTATATGTATGTCTGCAGCATGTAAAGAGTATGAACAACAAAATCTGTTACAAATAAATTTAGCCATCATTCTTATACTATTTGTTCAACATCTTTCCTTTTTCCTTTACAGCTCTAACATCTCTGTAACGTTTATCTAAACGTTGAAAACATTTTGAAAAGTGCATTGATATAAAATTAGAGAAAATAAGAGCCACTATCTATGACTGGGAGGGTTAATTGATAATTGGATGAAAAATTATAATTTTTTAACTATTTGAAACTAAATGAAGATATTCATAAAATGAAATCGAAAATAATTTAATATCTGATCCTATGTTTTTGAACTATTTTAATTTCTTAATTTCTGATCTTATGTCTAAAAAATATGTATCCCAGCAATGTACAACTAACAGTATTTTTCGTTTTCAGAAAACCGTATAAATCAAGATTTCAAGCCTACCAAAAAAAAAAATATTCGGGGTACAAATAATTAGGTTAAAGGTCAAATTATGAGAAAATAAATGATTTTGTTTTGACTTCATTCAATATTTATCCAGAAGTCTCAGGAATTTGAAAAACATTTCCAACAAATTTAGTTTCACTGCAATACGATGCTTAGTTCTGAAGTTTTTGAAGTTTAAATTTGGAAAATTATTTACATTTGAAGTCATCACAATGACCGTTAAACCCCGAATAATTTTTTTTAAGAAGGTTAAAACTCTTGGGTAGTGATTTATATGGTTTTCTGAAAACAAAGCACAAGAGAAAATAAATTAAAATTTTTTTCAAAACCCTTTTTTGCATTTCAGCAACCCCGTAGTCCCCATTAAAAATTTTTAAAAAATTCTACAAAATCTTTTGGGTTATTAATTTTTATATTCTGCTTCAAGACTTTTAAAAATCCAAAAAAAGTGTAAATGCAGGTAAATTTTTTTGCATATTTTTAGTATATTATTTAAATGTGTTTTCCAAATGCTAGAAATTTGACCATAAAAATATAATTTTAATAGAAAATAAAATAGTTTGAGAACAGCGAAGAAGTAATATTACACAGTGCAACACGAAAAAAAATAACCATATACGGACACCACTACGTGATAAAAGACTAAAAAAAAAGACCCGTGTCTCCCAATTTTTCCCAAAGTCATATCCTCTTTTGTTTATGGCCCGCCAAAGATTTGGGGCCTCCGTATCATTTTCGCAAAAAAGTGATCATTTTCTCAGGCTCATATCTTGCAAACCGTTCAGAACCGTCATAAAGAACAAAAATTGCGAATATATAAAATCAAAAAAACTTCACCTTCCAGATCAAAATCGCAAAAACTTAAAAAAAATTCGATTTTTTTACCTTTTTTCCCGTGTTCAGGTAAATAGGTAGCAAACCGTTCAGAATTCAAGGAAACAATCAACTACAAAAATTTACCTAAGATCTCAATAAACAAATGTCTAGAACATATAAACTTCCTGGGAATTGGGTTTGCTACCTGTGCACATGAACAGGAGAAAAAAGGAAAAAAAAATGAAATTAAAAAATTTTTCACTTTTGCGCGCTACCTAAACAGTATTAAGAATCATCTCTAGGAAGTTTATATGTTCTAGAAATTCGTTTATTGGGATCTTGGGTAAATTTTTGTAGTTAATTGTTTCCTTGAATTTTGAACGGTTTGCTACCTATGGACCTGAACACGGGAAAAAAAGGTAAAAAAATCGAATTTTTTTAAGTTTTTTGCGATTTTGATCTGGAAGGTGAAGTTTTTTTTGATTTTATATGTTCGCAATTTTTGTTCTTTATGACAAGAACTACAACTTTGCCATAGAGAGTAAATCGAAATTCTGAACGGTTTGCAAGATATGAGCCTGAGAAAATTATCACTTTTTTGCGAAAATGATACCGAGGCCCCAAATCTTTGGCGGCCCATAAACAAGAGAGGAGATGACTTTGGGAAAAATTGGGAGACACGGGTCTTTTTTTTTAGTCTTTTATCACGTAGTGGTGTCCGTATATGGTTATTTTGCGATGACTTAAAAAATTACACACAGTGCTATACTTTATGTTTTTGATATTTAATGGACATATATTATAAGCTCCCTAGAGTAAGTGTGCACAAAAGATTCATTAAATTTGAAGACGATTGCTACTTAAGAGGGTCTTCTTGTTTGGACGGCTGAATTTTAGCTGTTTTTTAAAAACTTGTGAAAAGAAAAGAACAAATGATTTTTGAATTCTGTTTTTTTTTGTATTAAGTTGCACAATTAATCAAGAAAACTACAAAATTAACAATTTGTCAATAAGTGGGCTGCTTTAAAAGTTCTCTCTGTCAATAAGTTTGGTCTACCAAAAAAAAAAGTTCGGTCCAACAAAAAAGGTGTGATGTTGGAACTCAGTTTTACTGGGCTCACAGTTTTACAAAAGCAAAACGAAAAACGAAGAAGTGGTTACAAGACATGCATATTTTCGTCCCATGCTTAATCATAAAAAAAATTGTTTATCAAAATGGCGGCGGTTTGGAAATGAAAAATCGATAGTTGATTTAGCCTATTCTAAAAAACGAATATAAACAATGTTGAGTGACAGAGGGGCGATAGCCACGTTAATTCTACATCGATTAAGCTATAGATCATCAAAATCGGTTCAGTAGAACTTGAGAAACCCTGCGTACCAGTTTGAAAAGCGTGGTTTCGAGAAAAACGTATTTAAGAATTTTAGTATTTTGTAGCAAAAACATTGCTTTCCAAAAATGGCTGTATCTGTCAAACTATTTCGAAATACGAAAAATCATTTTTGTATAATATATTTCCATATCTAAGCTAAAAAAAAATCTAATGTTTTTTCCAAACCAGAAGAACCCATTAATATCTTATGAACATTAGGTAGCCTAAATGTCTTATGAACCTCATGATAACCGTAAACTTAAACTAAAAAAGGGTTAGGGTGTCTATGACGTATCCTTAATGATTGCATATGTACCAAACATTTTTTTGAATGATTTATTTTTGATATATATTACGGGATAAATCAGAGAATAGAGATAATTTCTGTCCTAAGTCTCCTAAGTGCCATTATTATCAAGTTTTCGTCAGTTTATTTCTACTTTCTTACCAATAAAACCACTTATAAAATAGTTTTCATTGATACACATATATTTAGTTATATAAATATGGGGGATTTCATCTCAAGTGACCGAACTTTTGAAATTGATTTCTTGGGATCGGAATGAAACTTGCAACAAGTTGAGTCCTATTGGGTAGTAGTTATGACAGAGATTTTGACCGGAATCGGTAAAGAGTTGGAGGGTGTTGAACTTCTGCATTTTTATTTTTCCGGAAACATATAAATAATTTCGTATTGTAGTTAGAAACGTTTGATAGGTAGGTATTTCTTCAATATTAAAACAAAATTTTTTTTTTAAACGTCAATTTTTTTTTTTATATTTTTTTTTTAATATTGAAGCAAAAGCTATCGAAAACAGTTTGGACAAAATTTTCTAACTACAATAGGTAATTGTATGTATCCGAAAAAAGGAAAATGTCGAAATTCAACACCATTCAACAGGGAGATTCCTTGACCGATTTCGCTGAAATTTTGCATCGTAACTGCAAGCCAATAGATTCAACTTGGTGCAAGTTTCAGCCCGATTTCAAGACATCCAATTCAAAAGTTCGCTGACTTGAAATGAAACACCCCATATATATTTGTTTAATGGTAGAGCCACCATTTTGGGTAAAAATTATTGATCATTCATCTATAAAAATGTTACAATTTAAAATCAATGCTACCAAATGAATGTCAAGCAATATATTTCCTGTACTTGCAGTCAACACACATACACACACAAAAAAACATTTACGTTACAGGCACATTCTTTCATGTAAGTACTCAAATACACACTAACACATAGAACCATTCACATGCACTTACATTAGCTGTCAACAAACTTACATGTAGAGAGTTAACGGTGGATTGATTATGGGTGCTGATTGAAGGTTTAACCAAATTAAAATTTATTCCTGGTTTTAGGGGACAGAAGTAACATTTTCTTAATATTTACGATAAAATAAAAAATGGACAAAAAAAAAGCTAAAGCAAAATCAGGCGCTTATCAATTTTGTTGGCCTACTAATAGATTTTTTTTATAATTTGATTAAAACCTTGTCCAAAAGCTTTAAATTTTCACGTGAAAATTCAAAAATAAATTTTTTAAACACTATGTGAAAGTTTCACTAAAATCTTAGAATCAATCCACCCTAATATTACATACATACAGCACGCTTCTTAGATGCTATTGTATGCAATGAAGCATCAAGCATTTCTCTGTGTTTTTTTTTTATTTTTATTTCCGTTTTCGGTCGATTGCTACAAAAGTGCAGCTGGTTGGAATACAAAAACAAATTTTAGTGTTTCTTTGCATTTTTTCACTACATCTTTCTTATTTTTTTTTTTTTGTTTAGTTTATATCAAAATGTAAACCAAGTCAACTAAAGTATAGATACATGGCTTGTTTTTGTTATTATTTTTTTTTTGTTTTTGCATGAAATGTGTAAAAAGGAATGAAAAACAAACACTGATACATACGTACTACGGGTGTCCCTTAAAAATAGATTTGTCAATACACTCTTGGTTTTATTGCAAATGGTTGCACGTGAAAGAAATACATGTTTTTTCTAAAACTTGGATATCGCTTACCCACTTTAGTCTGTAACCAAAAACGGCCAACAAATTTGATAAAAATTCAAAAACGTGTTGTTTTTTAAATAAATTTTAAAGATTTTCAATAATCCCCAATTAGGAGATGTCGATTGCTTGTTTTTTATAATATAATAACTGTAATTAAAGAAAACAAATAAATTGAAAAAAAATACAATTTCTGTTGGTGTATGGAGCAACTTTTTACCAGAACATTAAAAAAAAATAGCTTATTTTGTCAAAAATTTAACAAAATTTTAAAGTTTATACAATAAATAAAAATATTAAAATATCAAAAAATTTTCAAATTTCGGCAGAAATTAGGAACGGGTTAACTTTTTGCCAAAAAAAAAATATATATATCTTCCATTTAGAACAAAAATTGACAAATCCGTTTTCAAGGGATATCCTTACACACGCACATTTTTCCCCCATAAAAGAATTGAAGTGCAATGGTAAATGATTTTACTCATTGCATACATAGATGGATGCAAAGGATGGAATAAAGTCAATCCAATTGCTAGGAAAAGTAAAGTAGAGTTGAAATACAATTGTTGCGACATCTGTTTCAATGTTACGTGAAAGCAGTAGTAGTACGGGTATGTTTAATAAAGAGGGAACCAAAATAAGAGAAAATTTTCAAATGGCAATTGCATGTCACAGATCCATATACATAATACAGGGTGTTTATACATAGTGTGTTGCTGAATTCAGAATAAACATGTTTGCTATAATTTGCTATTTGACGTATTAGTAAAAATGCAGTTTAATATAAATGCAAGTGCATCGACATTATAATCAAACGTGGGTAAGAATGGCAAAAAGGCAAGTTTGTCATAATACAATAAACATTATAAAGTTACATGGCGTATGAGTGATTTTAAATAGAAATAAATATCACGTATACGTCTTCTAGGTAAGAGAGATGCTTAAAAAGAAAAACCTCTAGTATATTTTAAAATAATTTTTAATTTTTTGAAAATACTGACTTTAAAGAACCCCCAAATATATCACCCGGTATATTTTATGTGATATTTAGTTCCACACTATTGCTTTTTTATTATACAAATACATAAATAAATTTTGTATGAAATACGTATAAAGGAAATGAGTGAGGTTGATTGGGTTCTTCTTTACTGCTTCACTTGTTACCATTGTCAATTTTTACTACAGCATTATTTTATAGATGACACAATGCAACAAAAGTGCAATTCTATGATGGTATGTGACATGCAACTTATATACTGATAGATATATAGCAAAAATATATTTAAAAAAAATACAAAAAAAAAAACGAACCAATGGTGTGCTTTATTTGGAAGTACTTTTTATTGGATTTTACATTAAAATATTATAAAATAAGAATAATAAAAGCTTTTAGGAATAAATTTTTAATCTTTATTTGTAATTCTTTAGCTAGAGTGGAAGGAACATCAATTACGACTATTGGAAAAAAGATTAAAGGACGGCGGTGGAAGGGCTTTTAACAAATAATGTTGGCGGTATTGAAATGGAATCGGTTATGGTCTCCGAATTGAAGCTGTATTTTTGCAGCAAATGTATATTTGATGGATTTAAAACCTGCGGTCTAAATTCAACCCATTTCATATCGCCTGACTACGGGCCCGAAAAAAAAAAAATATAGGTGTAGTTTCAAAAATGTTCGGCACTGGATGGAACTGACTTTAGATGTCCCTTATTTTTTTAATTGATAGAAACAATGCACAGGATTATGCATAGAATACTTGAAAGCTATGACAAGCAAAGTTTCACAAAGTTTTCACCTAAAGAACTGATTTCCATTTTAAAGAAGAAAAATAAAAAAAAAAATATTTTTAACCATGGATGGTAACTGCTTCGTTGCTGTAATCGTTAGGGGTAACGCTATTTTCTTTTGTTTAGGGGTAACGATAGTTCGGTAACGATTTTTTAGCGTTAATAGTATTTTACTTATTTCGGTAACAATATTTTAGCGGTAAAGGTATTTAGTTATTTTGGAAACGTTATTTTAAGGATAACGCTTTTGCATATTTTTTTTTATATTCACTAAAAAAGTTATTTCCCTGTCGCTTCTTGGCGAAAAGTTGAGTGGTCAATTAAAACCAAAGTTTCACGATTTTGAAACTTCTGCAGTTCTTTCCATAGGGTTTTTGCGTCGTTTAATATAGTTGAGTATTCAGAACAGTATTTCGAATAGTTTAGTGTATACCATATTGATGCCAGCGCTCCAGCAATGGGTTCCGAACATCACGTGTTGGTATTAATTTAAAAAAAATGTATGTTTTCTATGTCTTACGTTCACATTTATATTTAAAACTGAACTGAGTTGCTTAGTTAACAGTTCCTCAGTGTCAAAAAGGCATTTCAAAATATTTTAACATAAAAATTTTACAAACTTTTTAAAATTTTTGAGAAATTTAAAAATTTATTTTTAATTTATAATGAGCATCCAATCTCCGTATATTTACAAAAATAAAGACATATTTGATTGTCTTTATTTTTGATACTGGTATTTCGATATGACAAACCGCTTCTCTTTTCACATTTTTTTGCAAAAAATATTAACATAGTTACCCAGGCATAAAAATACCATCGGCACAGTGTTCGCAAAGCGTCGGTTAGACATCGTTTTTACATGTTTGAAAAATAATAAAATATTAAAAATGGTTCAATTTGATTGTAGTATTGGTAAAAACTGGTAAAGAATTTTTCGGGTGGTACTGACAAAACACAAGCTTTTCAAACAAAATAGTGGTTTCTTAGGACAATATTAGTTGTACCTTTGGTAGTTTTAAGCACGGTGGGTTTTACAAAATATAGCAGTCAGTTCTCTCTTTTGGTATGGTCGGTAATTTCTACCTGTGTATGAATCTTTATGACGGAATAATTTGATAAGGTGCAAAAAAATTATATTTTTACCAATCCTCTTTATCAATTCCGAAAACATACATTAAATAAAAGATATTAGTTTCCTTAATACTAACATCGAAAAGGCCTTTCTATATATTTTATAGAGTCAACCAAATTTTCATAGCTTCAAAAAGCATCCTTAACTCCACTTAACCGATTGTGTATTTAAATACCACAAAAATGGAGCCTTCTTGGAAAAAATGTAGCTAGAAATAGTTAGAATGATTTTCAGAGCCAGGTGATTTTCCCGGCGGGGAGAACGGGGTCAGTTTGGAATTGGGTTTTGTCAGGTGATACGTGAAAGCAGGACTGGTTCTATCACGTGTTAGGTGAAAAAGTACCAGTTTCTATAGTACACACCTCGTTTCCGGTTTAAAGTACCAGTGCAGTAAAAGTACCAGTCCCGTGACCAGTACCAGTTCCCAAAGTTCCTGCCACGTGATCGTCTTATTAGTTTCTATCACGTTATGGGTCTGAAAGTAGCACCCCTGTGTTAGGTGAAAATAAGATCGGTTCCTAAAGTACTTATCACGTTACCGGTTTAAAAGTGTCTTTCCCTTGACTGATCAAAATAGGTGCAATTATTTTAAGAAAGAACTCCAAATGAACTAAAAAGGATAGAAAAAGTAGATGAAGTACTCGTATAGAAAGTAGAGATGTCATGCATAGTGTATACGGAAATTTACCGAATATTCGGTTTTCGGTTTGATATTAGCCGAATAGTTCTTTCATACATTTTTATACAAATTTCATATATGCTATGTTATTATATTCATGCGAATGGCAAAAACATGCCTCCAATTCCGAATACCGAATAGTAACCGAATATTCGTGACATCTCTTATAAAAAGTGGTTAATCATGATTATTAATATTTTTTTTATTTCTTCCAAATTAATTAAACATTGAAAGAAGAACTCAATTTTTTTGGATGGAATATTCGTCCGTCTAATTAAGTAAAATTATTTTCTGATCGCTAATTGCATAAAAAATTAAAAGTTTATGTTATGAAGAATTAATATTTTAACGGGATTAGTTCTGTGACATGTTCCTTAACGTTAGTGGAGTGACATATTCTTTTGCGTTAGTTAAGTTACGTTGGTTCTGTGATATGCTATTTTGCGATAGTTCAAGAATATGGTCTTTTGCATCAGTAGAGTGACATGATTTTTGTTGGTGTCAGTTGTGTGACGTGATCTTTTACACCGGTCCTGTGACAGTCACAAATCGAAATTGACCCCCTCCTATGACAAGTTCATATTATAGTGACCGGCAACTTTAATATCAAAAAACCGATCCCGTGACAGGTCCCCATCACAATGAACCGGTTACGTGAAGGGTCCTGTGATAGGTCCCTTTCCCGCAGGGTAGCTTGTAATTCAAAGGTCTGCATATTTACACAGTCGGGAAAACTGCACGAAAATGTCCTGAAAATTTGAGGTAGTTGAAAATCGGAAAACTTTAGTGGCGATTAATAGCCTTACGCCTATCTTACACAAAATATTTACCTGCTTAACACTACTCTCCTGTGTTACAGGTATGCTTTTATGAAATCGCGATTAAAATACGCATATTACAGTTTTATGAAATACGCATACTAAACATTTATACTAGTTTCAAGTAAAAATGAATGAAATCTTATAAAAAATATTTTTTTCAAAAAACATGGAGAAATTATTTAATACCAGCGATTAATGCATAACTCCCAGGAATGCAAATTATTTTTTTTTTTTTGGCCATATATTTACAAAAACCTTAAATATGTTATGTGTTAAGTTTTATCCATATTTAACAAAGGAATCGGCTTTCATTCTTTAATTTAAAAGCATTTAATATGATTTCCTACAAAGAAATAATCCTAAACCAATTAAACATTTAAATGTCGGTGAAAATGCGTGTTTTGCTAAATAAAAGCGATTTCTTTTTAAGTTCTAATTTATGACAAACAAAACTTTTTAAAGTATTTTTACATTTTATGTTGATGTAATATACACACTATTTAAAACTCTTATATGTACATAATTCAAAAAAATAATAATTTAGTATCAAAATGTGTTATTTATGCCGAATTTTATTTTCTTATTGCGTTTTGTAAATTCGTAAATACTATTGTTTTGTATTTTGTCAAAATTTGCTAGGGCAACCGAAAATTACATTCACTTAGCAAACCTTGCATAATTGAAACATGCTTCAACCTTATTATATGGATTTATGATTGTTACCTAGAATGCTAAGCTACAGAGTTTTCATTCGGAAGTAGATAATGTCGTTGCCATATAAAATAAAACTTCTTGCTCAGCCTACCACATAGGCATTAGACATTAGATCACTAAAAGGATATAAATTACAGGTAGTTGCTATTGGAGCAGCAACAACGGTAAAAATTACATAAATATACATGAAAAACATTAAGTATGAAATTGATTTCCATGCGCGTCATTAAACTGCTTAAGTGGTAAAGACGACAACAGCGACAAAAAATATCAAATACTTAAAAGCATAATAATTTTTGTTTCTTTTTTTTTATTCCTTTGTCATATAGAAATACAATACCGAATTTTGCATATACAGTGGGGAGCTCTTCTGACAGTAGAACTAAACCATACTTTTCTTTAAAGTACGCCGAATCCAAATGTGGAATCATACTCCGACATCAGGCGTTCGAGTTATATTAACAGAAACTGTACCCAAATACGCTACTCTTTTCTTTGTCTCCATTTTTGATGTTTTTAGATAACTGGTTTTTTTCTGAAATTGTCTTCTTTTGATCTTGCTTATAGTTTAGATTTTTTACAATTTTTTGCTCTGTGGGACTTTAAAATCGTTGTTGCAACCTGAATTTCAATGGACCACGTTTTTGATATTAAATAAGTTATCTAAAAAAATTAAAAAACAAAAAAAAATTTTAAGAGTAGCGTCTTCAAGTGCCGTTACAATTATTATGGAAAATATATTTTCGAAGGATTTTTAATCTAGGCATTACTCTTAATATAGCTCCTCTTAATATAGCTCAAATAAATATGTTTTAGTGTCAATCATTTTTCATCCTGAATATTTAAGTACAAAAAGTACTAACACGTACTCAGAAGAGCATTCCACTGTATGTAAAAAGAAGAATAACTTCTGCTCCCTTTATTCCGTCATTTTTGGTGGAAATATAACACATGTACACTCACAGTATTTTGTTAGTTAAAACTAAAAGAAATATGTACTTTGAAAACTACTAAACATTACAGTTAGAAACTGGTCTACTCACTTTTCTTTTAAATAAAATGTTTTTTTATTTATTTATTTTTAACTATTAAAAAATTATTAAAAGATTTTCTTTTATTTTTACTATCAAAAATAAAATAAAAAACTGTAAAAAAACTCCTAAATCCGCAAAAATAAACGATTTTAATTTTATTTTAACTATCAAAAACTAACTACCAAATTATTAAAAACAACAGTTTTTCTTCAATGTTTACTATCATTATCATCATTAACTTTTTGGTTCAAATAAAGAATTTTTTGTAAATGGAAAATTTAAAATGAAAATAATAACTGCTACAGAAAAAACAGTAATTATGTGTAGTTTGTTGTTTAATAAATGTTAAAATAAGTTAAAAATAATAGTATAGTTTAAATAAACTACAATCAGTTACTGTTAAAATATTGTGAGTAATATGTATTTTTACATAAGTGTAATGTAATTTATATCACTTTTAATCAATAGTACTTGAAGTCGAAATTATATTTTTTTCTTTGTAAATGTTAAGTATTAAACAAATGTGCGTGTATTGTTTTTATAACATATAAAAGTATTAAATATACATTTTAAATGTTTAAAAAGAAAGTTTGTTAATTTCCTTCTGCGTAAAGATTTTCTTATGTAGGCATAATTTCCTGTTGTTTACAACATATGTTTTGTTGTTGTCAACTGACTGTCGTTGTTTTTATTGAATATCTATTTACATACATATATGAGAAATTTTCAAAAAAAAATGAACATTTTTATCAATTTTAGCGCTTTAGTACGAGGACGGCTCAATAATTTCGTGACTTTTTGAAAGAAACACAGTTTTTTTTTGCAGCATAATCTCCTTTTAGTTCAATACACTTAGTCCAACGTTTCTCCAAAAAACTGTTGCCATCACCTTATTGGCCACGATTATGTTTATGGTCAATTGATAGTAAACGTGGCACCCATCTTGCAGACAGCTTTCTTAAACCCAACTGATTATCTAAACTCGAAACCACACTGCCATATGAAATGCCTATGGCATCAACAATCTCATGCATCGTGGATTTTTTCGACATTTTCGGGTGTTTTGACCTCAATTGGACGTCCAGAACGTTCAATTTCAATTTTTTTTATTTATTTATTTATTCAGTCTATGGATACATAAATCCTTACAGACTATGATATAACAATTTTATAATAATCTTAATATTTACATTATTTATTTAAATACCTAAATCCATCATTATGGAATATAATTGTTGTTTAAAGCTAGCTTTTGATGTCCAAAACTCAATTTGTTGCTTTAAAGTAATTATCTGTTTATTATTAATCTCATTCATTTGAATAAAAGTACGGGTTAAAATGCTATTAAGCCCATAGTTGGTACGATGTAGTGGTACATCAAAAATAGAATTAAACCTTAATATTCTTGGTGGAACATGAAAATTAATACGGGAAAGCAACTCAGAACAATCAATACCACCACTTATAATATCAAAAACGATATCAGCGTCATTTGTACTTGTGCGACCACAACGACAGTCAGTAAACCACTTTTTTGCCATTGACATCGATGGTGCAGAGTCCCCATAGTATTTATCAAGCTTTGCTTGACGGTTTTTTTTTTCGCAAAAAATAATGTTTAATGAGCACTCGAAAATCACTTTTTCCATTTTTAAAAAAATCCACTATTTTGTATGTTTTGAACAGCTGGTAAACGCAAAGTAAATGACGGAACTTGCTCAAAATTTGGCAGTAGTTTATTAACAGGTGGTTCTTGATGGAAGCAGTATTGCCCTTCATATAACTACGAGGGAAGTTCGAAAAGTCACGGACTTATTGAGCCGCCCTCGTATCCTAAAAATTACATTTTTGACGATTTTCACTGTTTTTTTTTTTTTTTTTGAAATGATGACGATTTTAGAATTGACGATTTTTAGCCCAATAAACCTGTCAACACTTCTTCTGAAGTCAGTTTCAGCAAGTGTCGGAAATTATTGAAATAGATCATTAAAAATAAACAACAAACAAAAGAATTCATTCATTCATACTCCTACACTTAACTCACACACTTACAAACAAATATATGTGTACTTATGCTTTTAAACAAAGAACGAAAAGTTCATGTTTTCTTTTTTTTTTTTTTAACAATACAATAAAAGAAACTTTAAACCCTGATGTTGTTTAAATAAAAGTATAATATATATCATACACTCCCGCATTTATACATATGAGTGGGTATTAAGTAAGAAAGTAAGTGCGTGTGTATATGTGTGGATTGCATGTTTCGTTGGCTTTATACTTAAGGCCTTTAAAACTCATACTACTCATTGATGTTATACCCTAAGGCTGTTCGTTGGTCTACATTTTCTTTTTTTTTGCTGTTTACAGGAAATTAATTTAAAAGTAAATTTACAATACACACACATACACATACTGAAATTGAATTGGCAACAACAAAAAGGAAATCTCGAGTTATTGTTCCTGAAGTTTTAAAAGAATTTATTTTGCTAATTTAGTTTATTTTTAAAACAATTGATTTTGTTAAACATTTTTTTTTGTTGTCTGTTTATTTTCGAATTAATATATTTTTTGGGCGATTGGTTTTTATTGTGTTTTCTTTTAAGTTTGTGAGTAGAATTTTAAATTATCTCGTAAATATACTGTCATAACCGGGAAAATATTGATGAAGAGAAGAACGTATAACGATTTGCTGTTTATGTACATATATACCTTTATATGAATGGAGTTGTAAAAGCATGCCAAAAGTGCCAACATAAGTTTAATTTAAATATGTAATGGAGTTTGCTAGTGTTTGGTGTAACCCAGCAAAATATTTTAATTTAAAAATGTCTAACAAAGAAATATCACAACTTATACAATCTGATATTAATGAAAATTCGGCTCGAAATGTTCACTTATGTGAGCCTACATCTGGTTTTTGTGCTATATCAAAAAACTAATAATATGTGGCATAAACTGGTTTCCAAATGGTACCACGCTCAAAAGTTTGGATTCCCAAAAATTAACAAAAAAATCCTAAAATGGTATTTTTTGCATTTTTTACTGCCATGTCTACATTTAGAGTAGGAATTGGAAGAGACTTACATAATAAATTAGGTGTAAGTTGAATTATTTACACCCGCATCCTAACTGAAGGCGCATGCAACAGTTTGTTAAACTTAATATATGCCTTAAAAATGTGGTACCTTTAGAAACGGCTGGGGGGAAAGTATATACAATTCAAAGTTTTTTTTAACACAACTCGCTTTTAAATAAAAATGCCTTTCAAAATAGTAAGTAAATTTTATATATTCAGAAAGAAAATATTTATCTGGGGGTAAAAGACTGTTTGGAAATCAATAAACTAAACTAAACTGTTGGTGCTTTTTGGGGTAATATTTCCTTCAATTCTTTACCCTGGTCATTTTAATTCGGCAATTTAAGTGCACGGATACAGGCGCATTTGAACGTACATATACGCATCTGCATATGAATTAAATGGGAATGAAAAATTTTTTTTAAATAATTTGATTATGTTATATAAATTTAAATCTTACGAAACCGTACAACAAACGATTGCCATCTTGTTAAGTAGGGGGCGTATCAATAAGTCCGTGGCTGTTCGAACTTCCCTCGTAGCTATATGAAATGCAACACTGCTCCCATCAAGTACCACCTGTCAAATTTGAGCAAGTTCCGTCATTTACTTTAACAGCTGTTCAAAAAATACAACCTAGTGGATTTTTTTAAAAATGGAAAAAAGTCGATTTCGAGTGCTCATTAAACATTATTTTTTGCGAAAAAAAACCGTCAATCAAACCAAGGAAAAGCTTGATAAATACTATGCACAATCGGTTTCAATGATAAAAAGGTGTTTACTGACTTTCGTTGTGGTCGCACAAGTACAAATGACGCTGAACGTTCTGGACAGCCAATTGAGTTCAATACACCGGAAAACGATATGGTGATGGCCGAGAGAAGAGTAAAAGTGCGTGAGATTGTTGATGCCATAGGCATTTCACATGGCAGTGTGGTTAAAATGATCAGTTGGGTTTAAGAAAGCTGTCTGCAAGATGGGTGCCGCGTTTGCTCTCAATTGACCATAAACGTAATCGTGTGATAATAAGGTGATGGCAACAATTTTTTGGGATGCACGCGGGATAACTCACATCGATTGCCTTCAAAAGGGAAAAACAATATACGGCAAATATTATGCCAACTTATAGGACCGATTTAACGAGGATTAAAAACAAAAAAAAACGACCCCATATGGCCAAGAAATGCCTATTTTATGGACTTCGAAAAATCCTATTTTTTGGAAGGGATACAAAAATTGGAGAAACGTTGGACTAAGTGTATTGAAATAAAAGGAGATTATGTTGAAAAATAATTTTTCTTTTTGAAAAAAACACTGTGTTTCATTTAAAAAGTCACGAACTTATTAATCCGCTCTCGTATTTTCAGGAATTTTTAAATAATGTTAACGCAATTTTTTACATTTTAGCGTTGTTTCAAATTTTAATTAATTAATTTTTTTCAGAAATATTTGAAAGATTTGGAAAAAATTTTTTTTTGAGTAATTCGTATTTGTATCTATAAGGAATTATAATGTGTTACCTAAATACACACAAGGGTATTAATAATAAGACGTAACCAGAAGGAAAAAATAATGGGTCTAAAAATAGACTGAAAAAAAAAATACGAAATAAAAAAAGAAATATTATGAATTTTTTTTTATAACATGATCGAGCCGGGAATCGATCCCTGGTCTTCAGATGAACAGGCGACTGCTCTATACCTTAAGCCACCGAGGCGTATAACATTTGATAGTTTAAAACATAAATGAAGTATTATTCTATGTAAATTCGTTCAAGATATACCAAAACTAACACTTAAATTGCAATAATTGTTCCCCGAAGAAGTCACTCAATGTGGAGACGAAATATTGGAACTAAATAATTATAATTAATAAATAAATGATCTTAAGCTCGTTTAATATTATTTTGTATCGAAGTATTTAGATGAATAACCTGTTATTGTGCACGAGTTATTTTTTGTAGGAAAGTAGTACATTCCGAAGTTTTTTATTGGTAATCCATTATTTTATTATGAAAAGTACTGTAGAAGTAATCTTTACAAAGTAATGCGTAAAATAATTAGACAGTACCATGTTTTTGCTGGGAATAGCTTAATTTCTTATTACATATCACTTATTTGGTGCATTTATGGCAAATTTAAAATATTCCGCCTGTAGACGGAATTGCTGGTTAGAATTTTATGACTTCTTGTCAGTTTAAGCCATTTTTCTATATGTTTAAGATATCTTTTAATGTAAGCATTTCTATTCTATTCAGCGATTTTTATTCTATTTGCAATTACTACACTCAAAATAGTTTGTAGTATAAAAAGAAAATGTAATTTTAAAGAAATGACAAAACCCTTAAAACCGGTCTACTTACTTTTCATATAAATTAAAAATTCTTGTTTTTCATTTTTGAAAAATAATTAAACAGCTTTCAAATGAGTAAAAAAATATAAGTGTAAGTGAAACGTTAAAATTTTACTTACAAATTCGGTAAAAAAGAACAAAAACACCGTGTATTGAATAAAACTAGTTTTAATCACAACAAAACTCGACCTGACGATAGCTCAGAGGGCTAAAGCGCTCTGTCTAACATGTAGTGCATGTGCAAGTGGTATTAGAAATCAGTTTATCTATACCACGGTCAGTGATTGCACAGAAAATTTTATATAGACGCAATCGACCAAATAAAAACATAACATATATTACATTATTCAAAAAACAGGGTCACTGACGAAGGTTCAATACCAGAAACAGAGCAGTCTGATTCAGAAAAAATTGAAAAATTTGCAATGTAGTTATGATTTTTAGAATACACTCATTCTTCTCTACCAAGCCTTTCACAATAAAATTAAATAAAATTGCATATTAATTATAGTATTAATTGCAATTGTCTGAATAAGACGTTAAATTCAAACTCAAACAAAAATCAAACTTTTCTCTCTGGCAATTCTTCCCTAACTACGTAAGCGCCATCTATCGAATATACAAAATTATGTCATAGATATGGCATCACTTACAACATATGTACCAAAAGAAAAGAATAAATAAAATAAAATTCTAAAAAATAAAAATTCTTACAACATATGGAAAAACAGTGGACATTAGAGTGAGGTAAGTTTTTAAAAATAGAACTGTTGTGTTGTTGGAGTTGTACTTCTGAGATTATGTATGCAAGAACAAAAAACACCGTGAATTGACTAAAAACTAGTTTTAATCACAATAAAACTCCACCTGACGATAGAATAGGGGGCTAAAGCGCCCTGTCTAACGTGTAGTGCGAGTGCATGTGTCATTAGAAATCAGTTTATCTATACCACGATTAGTGATTGCACAGACAATTTCATATAGACGCAATCGAAAAAATAAAAACATAACAAATATTACATTATTCAAAAATTCAAAAAACAGGGTCACTGACGAAGGTTCAATACCAGAAACAGCCAGTCTGATTCAGAAAAAATTGAAAAATTTGCAATGTAGTTATGATTTTTAGAAAATACACTCATTCTTCTCTACCACGCCTTTTACAATTCAATTAAATAAAACTGCATATTAATTATAGTATTAATTGCAATTGTCTGAAAAAGACATTAAAATTCAAACTCAAAATTGTTTTTTAGTTATTTATAAAAAAACTATTTTAGTTTTTTCTTTTACTTCGCTTTTTATCAACAAAATGTGGACAAACACGCTACAAAAACATGTTTTTTGAATGGCTGTCGCATGTGTGTAAACCTTTCTAAGTTATGTAATTTTATTTGTACTAATTACAATTAAAAACATACAATTTTAATAGAAAAACAACAAGCAATTTTGGAATATTTTATTTTGAAACAAACAAAAATTTATAATAACCCATATTTGATTTGCTTTATTTTTGTAAATATACGGAGGCTGATAGCGCGTTATAAATTAAAAATAACATCTCGATGTATATAAAAACAAAAAACTAATGAAACTGTAAAAAATTTATAATAACTTTAACGAATAATTGAAAACATGGAGGTCGAACGAATACAGCAAAAAGACTTAATTAAATATATTTTCAGCCTGTGTACTCTCGGTTTTATTATATGACTGTGAAACATGGCTGATAACAGAAAAAATTAAGCGAAAAATGCAAGTGTTTACCAACACAATTAGTAATGTCCAACTACTCGCCATAGCAAATATGAATGATATAAACTGCGAAATCCGAAGAAGAAAACTTGGCTGGATAGGGCACACACTTAGAAGAGAAGACGATAATATATGTCAAAGAGCCCTTACGTACAACCCCCAAGGAGCAAGACATCGAGGAAGACCGTGCAACTCTTGGCGTAGCTCAACATTGCTTGAAATTAATGACTTACCTGATTTTAGTAATATAAAGATAAATAGCTTGTTAGAACTAGGAAGTTTTGCAAATATACGCTCCAGATGGATATAGCTTATTGAGAGCATATGCCCACAATGAGGTAGCTCTAAAATATTTTAACGCATGGCTTATTATTATTATTATTAATATTACTATTATTATTATCAACGAATACAAATAAATCACAAATTTCCGTTTTTTATTAATTAATAATCATATAATTTCAAATTATATGCTATTACCCTAACCGAGCACTAGCTACTATGGCCTTCGACGCGTTGTAGCGAAAACAGACCAGTGCCTCTGGTGAGAATCGAACCCACGACCCCCTCACTGATAAGCCAGCACGCTACCAACTAGCCTACCGGGCGCACAGTTTATTTTTTAATTTCTAGTTTTGTTCAAAGATTTTGATGGAAAATACCTATATCGTTTTTTGTTTTTATTTGTGAACTATCAAATCTAACGTTTAAATTCTTTCATTCAAATTTTCATAAACAATCAACTGATTTTACAAAAATATTGCTGGGTTTTCATATTTTTAGTATGTTTATGACTAAAATTATGCCAAGGCATTAACCGAGACATACATCACTTTAACTGCTTGTGCGTTTTTTTTTTTGTAGCTACTTTAGGTACTTTACAACTACCAACAAAATAAAAAATCTAAAATATATAAACTAACCATAACATTTCATGCTCCAACATTATGTTGTAACAAAAATAAAAAAAAAAAAACGTTGACACATTTACATACACATACAATCAAAATACACCGACAAGACAACCACTGCATATATTCAAAACCATGACAAATATCCTTAGAAAGACATGTATAAAAATAAAGACTCATACATACATAAACTACGTGATAAGGTAATTGTAAAGTGTCAGCACTATGTCTCTTTAATGCCTTGTCTACCTTTTTTTTTATACGAGTATTTCGTCTTGGGTTTTTTGTTCATTTTTTATTTTTTAAATATTAGGTTTGGAAATATTTTTTTATTTTGTTGTTTTAAAAGGTGATAGATATAGTATGTTACTAAATAGATGTATGAATATTGCATAATAAAAATGTTAAAAAATTGAAAACCCGAAAAAATCCTTAGAGTCCCTATAGAATTTTTGTATAATAATAGTGATCTCTCAATTGGGTTTTTATAATAAACAAAATTTATATAGGGAAATGCTATGATGAGGTTGTGAGAATACAATTGTTTTTGTACATTTTGTCGTATCAATATTTACATTTCATTATTAATTTATCAAAATGATATTATCGACGACTGATATTAATATACAATACACATAAAAATATATATTTTTTTTAAAAAAGTGTGTTTTTAAAGACTGTTTCTGAAATTGTTTTAATAGATGTTGTTTAATATATTACATGTAAAAATTAAATACATTCTTTTAAGGTTTCAAAATCAGTTATAGTCCTATTTATCATATTTTAGTCATGTAAAAGAATGTCGTTATCATTTATTACCACATTATGATTATTACAAAAATATTATGATTACATCCTACTACAGACTTAAAAGCACGTGTATTTCTTTAATTTATTTTTTTCTGTTTACAAATTTAAAAATAAATCTTTTTTTATCACTTTTAACTTAATTTAAAACAATTTTATGTATAATAAACAATAAATTCATTTAAGTGATGCGTGTCAATTTAACTTTTGCCTAGGCTCCCTTGGTAGACCAGGTTGACGAAGGAATAATTTGGTAATAGAAAGAGAGGAATATGATAATGAATACTATATTATGATTGCAGACAAGAGAATGATATGATAACCGAAAAATATAGATTTTTACTATAACATGTTTAAAGCAACAATATTATTGGTGAAATATGATTTATGCAATACTAATTTAATTGAAACAAACATTATGCCTGTAGGAAATACAGTTTTGATCATCATTCCAACTATATTTTCCCTCTGCGTGTATAAAAGGAAAATTTATTGTATAATGTTAATTGTACAAATTAACTTAAATAATTTTAAGTTTTCAGTGAAAATTCAAGCTAAATATTTTTATTGTGCATATTTTTCATTCAATTTACATAATCGAAGCAGAATTGCAACATATCAATAATGTTTAATTTTATTTTTTAATATCTCCAAAACTCTATAAGAATATAGGTTGTTACCTGTGAAGGTTTTCAGGTTGCCACCACCCATCTTTTCGCTTCTTTACAGTTATATCGAATATTTTTCAACAAACATTGCATGAAAAATCAATACATGTATAAACAGTGGAAATGTTTACCGATTTTTTCTCCATATTAACAAAAAATGTTATAAAGCCATTTTTACAAAGTTTTTTTTTTCTCAAAACCTTATTTAGGATGCTATAAAAACAAAACTTAGTTATCATATAATGAAAAATTTTACTATTTACCTTTAGATTACACTACTCGACAAGGTTTTTACTCAAACTTTCCAAAAAAATAAAACTATTTCAGTAAATTAATTTGTGATATTTATATTGTTTTTTCCAAACATTTTTATTATAGCAGCGCACCCCAAAAAAACCGGACCAGGTTACTGTAAAAATTCAATGCGGATAACTCGTACACTTTAAGAGATAACAGACATGAGTAAGCATATTTATTGTTGGACATTACAAGCAGATTACAAAAAAAGTTTTGGTAATCTGCTACATTATTGAAAATCATTTGATATATATAAATTTGGCAAGATCTAAAAGCTTTTAAATACTCGACGTATCCTACTTTGGACCATAGCTGTTAAATTTTGATTACAATTAGAGCGTTGGACACAGATGGTCCCGGGTTCGATTTATGGTGACGACAACATCAATTTAGAAAAATAATATATATGAGTTTTCTATCCCTCATATGTATCGCAGCGTTCGCCTTCGGTGTTCCCATAGCACTTAACCCCACCGAAGTAAAATAATGAATCAGACGAATTTCCTGGGTGTTGCTTTTCTTTATAAAAACAAAAACAAAAAAATAGATAACGTTTAAAAAAGAACTGTAATAATTATATAATTCTCTAGTCAATAGTTTCTGATAACGAGATTGAGATTACAAATAATCTAAAAGTAATCAATATTACTGAGATTACGATAAATTAATCAAAAAGAATTAAAATTAATCAAAAAAATAATCCGACAACTTGCTAAAATTACTTTTACTATATTTTTTTTTGATTAGTTTATTATAATCTCAAGTAATCTTGAGTAAAACTTTTTGACTTGAAACTTTTTGCATGAAGTTCCGTAATTTCGCGAAATCAGCCATTCTGATTTGAACTTAAATTTCATATTCATAATGTACGCCCCAAAATGTGTCGCGATAAGATTAGATTAGATCAGAAGGCACTATGCACCGCGACCAATGTAGGTCTTTTGTGCTGCCTAAGGTTACCTACAGATTCAAGCTACCTATAAAGCCAATTATCCTATTAGGCAAAATCTTCGCGATGTCGGAAGGCGAAATGAAGCGATCACCTAGAAACCTAAGTCTCCTATCACAAAGCCTGGGACATTCGCAGAGAACATGCTCCGAGGTCTCAGACACCATCTCGCAAAACCTACACAAATCCGTGTCCGATTGACCCTTCTTGTGCAGATGGTATCTGAGATTACAGTGTCCAGTTAAGTACGACACCAGGGTCCTCAAACCCCCCCTTTCAAGCGACAAGAGTCGCCTCGACCCCCTACTGGAGAGTTCAATCTTTTAGCCTGGCGCTGACCAGGAGAGTTTTCCCAGTAACCAGAGAATTCAGACTCTCTCCATGCCCTGAGCCTTTCCCTAACATACCCCGCAGGTATTCCACAGAATGGTTCAGGACCAATAAAGGACCAATAAAGGGCTTTCGGGCCCCGTGGTTGGCAAGACAATCTGCCCTCTCGTTGCCCTCATGCCCCTCATGACCAGGAATCCACCCCAAGGTTAGAGAGTTGCCTCTACCGAGCCTATTGAGAGTCTGAATGCATTCCATGACCAACCCGGACGACACCTTATAGGCCATTAAGGCCCTCAGTGCAGCCTGACTGTCAGAAATAATGTATATGCGAGATCTGCGAGTTCCCCTTCGCAGGCATTCCAATGCACAGACACAAATGGCCCAAATCTCCGCCTGAAAAATGGATGGATATTTACCCATAGGTAAGGCACGCTGGAAGCCTGGTCCGAAGACGCCCGCACCCGTGTTCCCATTCGACTGCTTAGAGCCATCAGTGAACCACACCTGAGAACCATCTTCCGGTTCCCAGGATTGATTGGTCCACATGTCTCTGTCAAACAATAACACATCAAAATATCTATCAAAGATCCACTCCGGTGACACTTTGTCCGCAACCTTAGAAATTGGGTCATCTATTAGGATTCGCGCGATCCTCATGTGACCCCTTAGGTCGCCTCCCCTCATGTCACCGAATTCACTAAGTCTAGAGGAACCCATAATGGCAACCTCCATTACAGAAATATGCAATGGCGGGATCCCCAGCATAACCCCCAAGGCATCCGTCGGGCAAGTTCCGCTGGCCCCTGTAATGCCAACACACGCAAGACGGTAGATTCTCTTAAGAGCATCCCTTGCCTTACTCTGTTCAACTTTTTTCCACCATGCAAGGGCAGCATAGGTGATCATCGGTTTAACAATAGTATTGAACGACCAGTAGACCATTTGTGGCCTTAGGCCCCATGTTCTCCCGAAAAGCCTCTGGCAGGCATAATATGCCCTGGTGGCCTTCTTGGAGACGTGGTCAAGATGCTCGTTCCAGGTGAGGGAGCTATCAAGAGTCACTCCAAGATACTTAACACTGCTAGAGAAGCCAACCGTTACGCCATCAACGACCGGCATAGACAGGTTAAGTTTTCTCCTTCTCGTGAATGGTACCAGGATTGTCTTCGACGGATTGACAGACAACCCCTTTTCCCGGCACCACGAAAGAGTGAAGTTCAGAGCCTGTTGCATACGCTCGGAGATGGTCCTGTCATCCCAGCCCACAACGGAAATGACAAGATCATCGGCGTATCCATAGGTCCTGAAACCCAAGTCGTTCAGACCCTCGAGTAATTCATCAATGACCAGTGTCCATAGTAAAGGCGACAAAACGCCACCCTGAGGACACCCTCTGGTCGCATTCACGGTCCTACAAGTAGTCGCGATAATAATAATTATTTTAAATTCTTTGAAACTTCAATTTCGATCAACGACCTCTAGGCAGAATTGTTTTGTAGCTTTTTTTTAAGACCATATTTATATTGATAAATGGCATATTTAAAGGGTTGTGGAGCTCATGAATTCCATCATTTTATTTGAACGTCCTCAATGTACGAGTATATAACTATTACTTCAAATTTCGTTAATTATTTTCGTGCATCATGTATGTAATGTATATTTTTTTAAATTGCTTATAGAACTCTGTTAAAATAATGAAATTACTAGCATTTTTCAAAGTTTACCATGTTTTATTGCAGGTTAAAATAAGATGAAATTCCAAAACTCTTATTTTCATATTTAAAAACTATCTCATCAGCACTCATTAATGCAAGCCGCCGGTCGTCAGCCGGTTAGCCGCCGCCGCCAAACAGACTTTTTTTAAAGCCGACGCAGCCGCCGACTGTATCGGCTTGAATCAGCTGTTTGACATATTCGCCCAACATTAAAATTTTGTTTCCCTTAAAAACGCTTTACTACGCATATGAATAGAAAACGATACATAAAGAACAACAAATTGTCTGTTTTGACTGCATATATGACACATTAGATTTATGAAATAATGAACTATTACAATTTCATATTTAAAGATCCTATTAAAATATGATATGACATTAAAACAATGTTTTATTTTATTTTGTTTTTTTTTTTTTTAGAAAAAATCCCATATGAGTTGCTTTTCTACTACTTGTTGATCCAATTTTTGTTAAATTTTTTTATATGCATTTAATCAGGAGATATTCGATTTATTTTTACTATAAAAAAATTAAATATTTGTTGCGAAAATAAACGTTTTTTCAGTATTGAGTGGACTCATGCCACTTTCAATACAAAAACTTTTCATAAACTGTTGTACATAACACACACAAGTTTTTAATTATATTGTAAATTTCTAAGAAAGTGGAAAATTGGCGGTGTTTTCTGCATGATTAGTGCACATACATAGAATATAATCTGTAAATAATCAAACTTGATGAAAAAATAAAAGAAGATTCGAAATCTAGAGATTAACGTTTATAAGACCCAGACATGCACTTTTGAATTCAAATTCCATACAAAAACTAATATTTTGGGTTTCAGAGAATCTGGTTTAGCTGAAATTTAGAAAATGCTAGTAAACATCACTGTTCCTAAAATAATTGAAGTAATTTAAATGAAACATATTTAGAGTAATAAAAACAAGTACAATTTGTTGTTGTTTCCTGGGTGTTTTTTCAAACACGAAAAGTGAATGGTTTACTCGGTGTTTTCAAAAGGAATAAACGATAGAATATCAAATCGATTGCACAGAAATTTTAAAATTGTGTCAATTGACTGTAGTGGATGAAACCTACCAATTTTATTGATAAGAAATGTCTTAATGTTTTTTTTAAATTAAAATTATTAAAATTTAACACAAAATTTATTTTTGTCTACTTATAATACTTTTCTCCGTTTGTATTTACTAAAATTTATGTAGTTTTTGATTGCTAAATTCAAATGAAAACAAAATGTGGCATATGATATCAGGCATCTTTGCAAGAGTCGATTTCATGTCAACGATATCATTTTGACAATTGCTTGCTATCATTTTATTGCATGTGAAGACTCATAGTTATACTACAACTTTTTTAAAATAGTTGTGTGCTAAACGAATAATGGGTTTAAATTTATGTAATAAACCTTTGATTATATTCTAAAAATTGCGATACATTGCTAAACTCTAGCGACCCCCACTTTTTAATAAAATTTTCGAGTCCAGCGATAAAATTTATAAAATATGATAAACAAAAATTCCAATTTTGTTATAATTTTTATTAAAAATAAAAATTATGTTTTTTCGACCTTTAATTGTGCAATGAAAATGAAAATTATTCAAGTTCGAGGCCATATACTCTATATTTCTTCATTAGGATATTGTCCTAACAAATAATCTATAGAGTTTTTGTTTTCAAATTTATTATTTGACCCTTTCAGGAATGTGTTGATAGATCTATTTCGGGAATTTTCTAGGTTCCCATCATCAGAACACGTTTTGAAAGCGGTAACAATCCCATGTCAAACATCAAGCATTCATATGAACTAGTTTACTCACTACATGAGAACTAATATACATATGATTTTGAAGTTAAAGATTATAACCATTGATCAAAAAATAAATTGAAAACTTGTTTGTGTGTATGTCTACCTTTGGTAAATATTCAATACACGTTTTTGTTTTTTTCCCCCTTTTTATGTTTTGTTAAGTTTGTAAACAAAACAGGGGAAGTAAACTAGGCGGTACTTTGCCTTTTTTCACAAGTTTGTTATAATTTTTATTAAAAATAAAAATTATGTTTTTTCGACCTTTAATTGTGCAATGAAAATGAAAATTATTCAAGTTCGAGGCCATATACTCTATATTTCTTCATTAGGATATTGTCCTAACAAATAATCTATAGAGTTTTTGTTTTCAAATTTATTATTTGACCCTTTCAGGAATGTGTTGATAGATCTATTTCGGGAATTTTCTAGGTTCCCATCATCAGAACACGTTTTGAAAGCGGTAACAATCCCATGTCAAACATCAAGCATTCATATGAACTAGTTTACTCACTACATGAGAACTAATATACATATGATTTTGAAGTTAAAGATTATAACCATTGATCAAAAAATAAATTGAAAACTTGTTTGTGTGTATGTCTACCTTTGGTAAATATTCAATACACGTTTTTGTTTTTTTCCCCCTTTTTATGTTTTGTTAAGTTTGTAAACAAAACAGGGGAAGTAAACTAGGCGGTACTTTGCCTTTTTTCACAAGTTTGTTATAATTTTTATTAAAAATAAAAATTATGTTTTTTCGACCTTTAATTGTGCAATGAAAATGAAAATTATTCAAGTTCGAGGCCATATACTCTATATTTCTTCATTAGGATATTGTCCTAACAAATAATCTATAGAGTTTTTGTTTTCAAATTTATTATTTGACCCTTTCAGGAATGTGTTGATAGATCTATTTCGGGAATTTTCTAGGTTCCCATCATCAGAACACGTTTTGAAAGCGGTAACAATCCCATGTCAAACATCAAGCATTCATATGAACTAGTTTACTCACTACATGAGAACTAATATACATATGATTTTGAAGTTAAAGATTATAACCATTGATCAAAAAATAAATTGAAAACTTGTTTGTGTGTATGTCTACCTTTGGTAAATATTCAATACACGTTTTTGTTTTTTTCCCCCTTTTTATGTTTTGTTAAGTTTGTAAACAAAACAGGGGAAGTAAACTAGGCGGTACTTTGCCTTTTTTCACAAGTTTGTTATAATTTTTATTAAAAATAAAAATTATGTTTTTTCGACCTTTAATTGTGCAATGAAAATGAAAATTATTCAAGTTCGAGGCCATATACTCTATATTTCTTCATTAGGATATTGTCCTAACAAATAATCTATAGAGTTTTTGTTTTCAAATTTATTATTTGACCCTTTCAGGAATGTGTTGATAGATCTATTTCGGGAATTTTCTAGGTTCCCATCATCAGAACACGTTTTGAAAGCGGTAACAATCCCATGTCAAACATCAAGCATTCATATGAACTAGTTTACTCACTACATGAGAACTAATATACATATGATTTTGAAGTTAAAGATTATAACCATTGATCAAAAAATAAATTGAAAACTTGTTTGTGTGTATGTCTACCTTTGGTAAATATTCAATACACGTTTTTGTTTTTTTCCCCCTTTTTATGTTTTGTTAAGTTTGTAAACAAAACAGGGGAAGTAAACTAGGCGGTACTTTGCCTTTTTTCACAAGTTTGTTATAATTTTTATTAAAAATAAAAATTATGTTTTTTCGACCTTTAATTGTGCAATGAAAATGAAAATTATTCAAGTTCGAGGCCATATACTCTATATTTCTTCATTAGGATATTGTCCTAACAAATAATCTATAGAGTTTTTGTTTTCAAATTTATTATTTGACCCTTTCAGGAATGTGTTGATAGATCTATTTCGGGAATTTTCTAGGTTCCCATCATCAGAACACGTTTTGAAAGCGGTAACAATCCCATGTCAAACATCAAGCATTCATATGAACTAGTTTACTCACTACATGAGAACTAATATACATATGATTTTGAAGTTAAAGATTATAACCATTGATCAAAAAATAAATTGAAAACTTGTTTGTGTGTATGTCTACCTTTGGTAAATATTCAATACACGTTTTTGTTTTTTTCCCCCAATACACGTTTTTGTTTTTTTTCAAATAATAAATTTGAAAACAAAAACTCTATAGATTATTTGTTAGGACAATATCCTAATGAAGAAATATAGAGTATATGGCCTCGAACTTGAATAATTTTCATTTTCATTGCACAATTAAAGGTCGAAAAAACATAATTTTTATTTTTAATAAAAATTATAACAAACTTGTGAAAAAAGGCAAAGTACCGCCTAGTTTACTTCCCCTGTTTTGTTTACAAACTTAACAAAACATAAAAAGGGGGAAAAAAACAAAAACGTGTATTGAATATTTACCAAAGGTAGACATACACACAAACAAGTTTTCAATTTATTTTTTGATCAATGGTTATAATCTTTAACTTCAAAATCATATGTATATTAGTTCTCATGTAGTGAGTAAACTAGTTCATATGAATGCTTGATGTTTGACATGGGATTGTTACCGCTTTCAAAACGTGTTCTGATGATGGGAACCTAGAAAATTCCCGAAATAGATCTATCAACACATTCCTGAAAGGGTCAAATAATAAATTTGAAAACAAAAACTCTATAGATTATTTGTTAGGACAATATCCTAATGAAGAAATATAGAGTATATGGCCTCGAACTTGAATAATTTTCATTTTCATTGCACAATTAAAGGTCGAAAAAACATAATTTTTATTTTTAATAAAAATTATAACAAACTTGTGAAAAAAGGCAAAGTACCGCCTAGTTTACTTCCCCTGTTTTGTTTACAAACTTAACAAAACATAAAAAGGGGGAAAAAAACAAAAACGTGTATTGAATATTTACCAAAGGTAGACATACACACAAACAAGTTTTCAATTTATTTTTTGATCAATGGTTATAATCTTTAACTTCAAAATCATATGTATATTAGTTCTCATGTAGTGAGTAAACTAGTTCATATGAATGCTTGATGTTTGACATGGGATTGTTACCGCTTTCAAAACGTGTTCTGATGATGGGAACCTAGAAAATTCCCGAAATAGATCTATCAACACATTCCTGAAAGGGTCAAATAATAAATTTGAAAACAAAAACTCTATAGATTATTTGTTAGGACAATATCCTAATGAAGAAATATAGAGTATATGGCCTCGAACTTGAATAATTTTCATTTTCATTGCACAATTAAAGGTCGAAAAAAACATAATTTTTATTTTTAATAAAAATTATAACAAACTTGTGAAAAAAGGCAAAGTACCGCCTAGTTTACTTCCCCTGTTTTGTTTACAAACTTAACAAAACATAAAAAGGGGGAAAAAAACAAAAACGTGTATTGAATATTTACCAAAGGTAGACATACACACAAACAAGTTTTCAATTTATTTTTTGATCAATGGTTATAATCTTTAACTTCAAAATCATATGTATATTAGTTCTCATGTAGTGAGTAAACTAGTTCATATGAATGCTTGATGTTTGACATGGGATTGTTACCGCTTTCAAAACGTGTTCTGATGATGGGAACCTAGAAAATTCCCGAAATAGATCTATCAACACATTCCTGAAAGGGTCAAATAATAAATTTGAAAACAAAAACTCTATAGATTATTTGTTAGGACAATATCCTAATGAAGAAATATAGAGTATATGGCCTCGAACTTGAATAATTTTCATTTTCATTGCACAATTAAAGGTCGAAAAAACATAATTTTTATTTTTAATAAAAATTATAACAAACTTGTGAAAAAAGGCAAAGTACCGCCTAGTTTACTTCCCCTGTTTTGTTTACAAACTTAACAAAACATAAAAAGGGGGAAAAAAACAAAAACGTGTATTGAATATTTACCAAAGGTAGACATACACACAAACAAGTTTTCAATTTATTTTTTGATCAATGGTTATAATCTTTAACTTCAAAATCATATGTATATTAGTTCTCATGTAGTGAGTAAACTAGTTCATATGAATGCTTGATGTTTGACATGGGATTGTTACCGCTTTCAAAACGTGTTCTGATGATGGGAACCTAGAAAATTCCCGAAATAGATCTATCAACACATTCCTGAAAGGGTCAAATAATAAATTTGAAAACAAAAACTCTATAGATTATTTGTTAGGACAATATCCTAATGAAGAAATATAGAGTATATGGCCTCGAACTTGAATAATTTTCATTTCAAAAATTCCAATTTTATAAATTAAGCTATTCATAAGGTTTTGTATATTGTGTATCGTACTAAATAAAATTAGAAATCGTTAAATTTAAATTTCGCTTTGACAATGATTTTCTGTTCGGGTTTCTCTTTATTAGCACACTGTCATCTGTTTAGTACACCACTTGTGAGCCACCTTAATATATCCAAAACAAAAATTTTTTGTATTGCATTTGCTGTTCGCTGATATACAAAATATTTAATTTATCTTTAAAATTAATTTTACTACAAGTTAACTTCAAATTGATTTTGTTTTGCCCGTTTTTGAATTTGGGACTAAATATCTGTAAAATTTTGTATAACTTAGCTTTATTTAGTAATACTAACTAATTTTAACTCACAAAATTTAAAGTAACCCAATAATTTCTATATTATTGAAGTTTTAGCTGATTTTTTTTTTCAAAATTTAGCTAGTTTTTTTACTTTTCTAGCTAAACAAAATTTAGATATTTCTAGCTAGTTTTGGGTTAGATTTTTTTATTTATTTATTTGCTATTTTCTTCGCATATGTTTTGCCTTCTTGAACAAACTTTGATTCTCTACCTATGTAACATACAAAATTCTTATGAAATTTAACCTTCAGCCGATTATCTTTTTTTTTTCCATCCTATCCGCGACTGACCATATTTTTTCGGCTACAGGCGATTAAGCCGCCGCCTCTGACTATTTTTACATCGAGCCGCCGCCGTCACCGCCTATGTTTTGCCACGGCTTTCATCTATGCTTCATACACTACATAGTAAGTAAATGGGAAATTGTTTATTTTTAATATATATTAAATACATAAATGGACGGACGGACGGACAGACAGACAGATAGACACATAAATCGAAAGTTAAAAAATACATTTTTATTATAAACCGTAGATGAGTATAACAAACAATACAAATAAACTCCATCTACCTTATTCTACTTATGCGCACACACACACATGCATATATGTATATACAAATGCCTATATACACATTTACGATATGTAGATATTGTTTACATAAAAAATTTATATATTTGTATAAACAAACATATTGTTATGTTGATATAAAATTTACATAAAAATAAAACATATTTTTTTAAACACACACCCATACACACACTTGCTTTTACGCACACACTTACTATAACGCATACACATGTATACACACACAGAGAAATAAAGTGCCTACCGAAATAAAAAGTATATCTTAATAGCAACAACTTATAAATTCAGTTACTACAACGATATTTACATTAGATTTCTGAATTTTTTTTTTTTGGTGTTGCTACTAAAATTTAGTTGAATAAAACGAACTTTCTTGTGAAAACTGATGTTAAGTTGTGCCATCCAACTTAAATTCGTAATAACCGAATTTGAGTCGCAGTAACAGAATTTCAGTTGGCAAATAGCTACATTTTTTCTCTGTGTGTATGAATATAAAAAATAAAACAAAAAATAACACAGACAAAAAGACATCTTTATACAACAGAAATATGCAAAAAAATAAAATAAATGAATACAATAAAAATACATACATACATATGTACATACATTCATATTTACATACATTTATGCATACATTTTAAATTTATTTTCAACAAAAACACCTTAACACCTACTTCAACATATCTCAAAGATATAAAATAAGTACAGTAAATATTTTTATCATGGACGAATCTTTAGGGTCCTATATAGGTACATATGTATATTAACAAGTGCATATTATTTGTATTGAAAAGATTTTCAAAACCGATTTTGAATATATTGAAGTAAAAGAATATTGTTATTTTAAATAATGAAGTAAAATTAAAAACGGATTTTTTTTACTACTATTAACTATTAAGAAGTTAGATCGAAAAATGACCGGCCCACATTTTTACTTATAACTTTTTTTATGTTTTTTTTTTGATCAAGTTATATTTACAGTTTGTTTAAAAATGGACATATATAGTTTATATATATTTATATATATATATATATAGTTTATATAGTTTGTTTAAAAATGGACTTTAAAAAAAGTAAGGACAAAAAGTAAAATTTTTATAAAATATTCTTTAAGTTCTCACAAAAAAAGTTGCTTAATTGTCCATAACTCGGAACAATCCATTGATATTCATATTGCTTTTAAATTATTGATAAAGGCTACAAAAAAAGTTTCCAATACCGTCACTTTTTTGGAAATAATCCTCTCCTATACTTATGTAGTTAAAAACAAATGAAATTTCACCTGAATAAAGAAAGACTTACATTTCAGTAAATTCAACTAATATAACACACTGCTACAAAAAAAAACACTTCTTGTCAGAACTTGAAAATCGACCTAGTGAGGGTTCTAGGCCTAGGTAAGGACATACAAAAACCGTTTTCAAAAACTTTGAAACACCCTCAAAATTTTGAGTTATTTTCAAAAAACTGTTTTAGGGTAGGTCGTAGCACTTTAGTACCTCTAATTCACACATTTTTTGACCGATTTCCAAATTTAAAACAGTTTTGGAAAGGCAAACAATTAAACTTTCATAAAATGTATTCATAATTCATCATATTCCAAGAAATTAGGTAAGTGTTTATCAAAAGTTTCTTATTTTTTTTTTATTTTTTTTCTTAATTTTTCAAATTCAACAAGAGTTATTTTAATTTTTTTCTATGAAAACCTATCTTTTTTTTGCACTGTATTTTAAAGACAATTTTATATGGAAAAAAACGAGATGTTTTTTGTTAAAATCGGTTTATATTTGCAAAAGTTACTAAACTTTTCCTAAGGTAAAAATTTTGGGATTGCATACTTTTCTTTTGGTAAACCACTTGACTTACAAACGTAAATTAAAAACTGTACAAATAGCTTAACCTAAGTTAACATGTATAGTTAAAAACAGGTTTTAATGACAAGTTGACTAACTTTTGCAATTTTCATCCGGTTTGAAAAATGATAACATGTTTTGTTAAGAACTAAATTTTCTTTATACGTCGGTATACATTTTTATAAGCTTTCATATTAAAATAAGCAATGAAAAGCTACTAAAATCAAAAAAGTTTTTCGTTTTTTTTTGTAGATATTCTTAACAAAAACAATACTTATTACCTACAATTGTATCAAAAAAATGCACGTAATTTTAAAGCGGAATCAGTTTTCTTTCAAACCCGTTAAAAAAATTTAAATCGGACAAAAACTGACTGAGTTGCAGGTCGATAAGTTGACGAACATCACGGAAAACGGTTTTTTTTAGAATAACTTCTGAATTTGAGGGTGTTTCTGAAATTTTTTGACACAATTTGTAATGTACTCAACAAGACCTAAAACCCACGCTATGTCGTTTTCCAAGTTTTTTTTTTTCACTGTAGCACCGTTTAATCATTTGTTATTTACTGTTCCAACAAATTACCAACAATTGCAACAAAAGTGAACCACATATGCAGTAAAAAATGAACAAACATTTATTTGTTTAATTTTTTTGAAATACAAAAAAACGAATGTATAAAATAAATGTAAAATCATAATACAGTAATTCGATGTGGTTTGTTTTTTTAAATGAACCACTATATTACAACTCAAACAACTACAAATATTTACAGCAGAAGTTCCCTGAGTATAGTAATAAGGACAGTAAAGATGACAACAAAATTATCTATTACTCACTTTCTGTTTAAATTTCCAATTATAAGCGAAGTAATGAGTAGATCGGTTAATCTGACAACATTCTTAAAAATATCTTAATAATAGGGAATTTATACAGAAAAGTTAATATACGAAAAATGGAATTAACAAGCATTAACAGTTAATCTAACTTTTCCTGAGCTTTTATTTCACTAAACTTGGTAAGTTAAAAGAAGCAGAAGAGTTTGACCGGCAGAAATGTAAAACTAGTGTAAAACTAATAAGTGTTTTCGTGCCCAAATGGCAAGCGTGCAAGCAACATGCCGATCTTCTGGCATAGGTGTATGTCACCATATGCATGATAATGAAGGTGACATCCTCGTGTCAACCTAACCTAACCCCGTATCATGCAAAAAATTCTATAAAAAACTCTTATTTCGCGAGTTTTTAAAACTTTTTTAATTTCTTTTCTTTTTCTTTCTTTTTTTTAAATTCTTAACTAAAAGAAATTTTTATGGCAATCTGTGCTTTTCCCTGGTTTGATTGACGGTTTTTTTTTTTAGCAAAAATTATGTTTAATTAGCACTCGAAATTCACTTTTTTCCATTTTTTAAAAAATCCACGAGGTTGTATGTTTTGAACAGCTGTTAAACGCAAAGTAAATGACGGAACTTGCTCAAAATTTGACAGTAGTCTATTAGCAGGTGGTACTTGATGGGAGCAGTGTTACATTTCATATAACTACGAGGGAAGTTCGAAAAGTCACGGACTTATTGATCCGCCCTCGTATATATAATTAATGATCAGATCTTTATTAATTTTTAAAAAGTAACATTTTGTTCTCCTGTGTAATTTATTCATTTTTAATAATTTAAAATTATTATAAAAATTTTGTATAGCTTTCCAGAACATATTTCCCCATACACACAAAATCTCTGTCAAATCTATATATTCAATTGCTCTGTAGGGTATATCAATTTTATTCTTAAATAAAACTGAAAAATATTAAATTTATTATAATGGTAACACAATCTTTAAAATGTTGGAAAAAAAATATAAAAGCGACACTAGACTTGCGACGATGACAAAAAAAAAATATTAAGAAAAATGTCAAAAGCATACATAAAATCATAATATAAAATATCTTATGCCTTCCTTTTATAGAAATTGTTGTTTTGACTAACAACTCTCAAACCATGAGTTTTTATACACTCAAAATAATAAAATTGATAAAATTATTTGTGACAGTTTTTATTTTAATAAAATGGTAATACAGAAAAAAACTTAGCATACTATGCAACACAATATTAGTGTAGTTGTCTGCAATTTGTTAACGAATTTTTAAAAACTCTGCACCAATTGTTTTAAATTTGTCAGCAATGACAAACTAACATTACACAAAGCGACGGAAAAAAAATACCTGGGAAGTAATACTATATTTCTGGTAAGTGTTGCCGAGTACAACAAGAATCTGTTTGTGAAATTTGCCAAATACTTTCAAAATCTTGAGTTACGGTTAAAAAAAACGGGTTTTCGTACCTTTATGCACTTATAAGCCTGTAAGTTAGTTGAGTATCATCCAATTATAAATTTAGAAAGAGGAAAAGAGACCTTTCCAGTGGTATATATATTATTTAAGTTAACTTGAGCAATCTGATAATTTTATGTTCTATTCTTCCATTTCTTAAAAAAATGTCCTTGAAGTCTTTGAAACTTTTCTAACTTATACACACATAGAAAAATATAATTTTTCTCATTCTTTTTCTGTTTTACTTTTTCTTTAAAAAAAGTTTATTTTACGTTTTTTTAATAAACACCTCGGATTTTGCCATTTTTTATCCTATCTGTATATAACAAAAGTTTTGTTAAAGTTTAAAAAATCAATTAATTAGATTTTAACGCTTTTACCTTTTATTTGGTTTAACCACCCTATGGGGAATGAGACCGGTATTGCGTGTGCCACAGGATCGGTCCCTTCGTGCCAGAGACCGGTCTTCTGCTAAACGCTACCCTATGTAAACAGCTGGCAACTTTAATATTGGCTTGTCATAGGAGGGGGTCATTTGTCCTTCTTTAAACCACATAGTGGCATGCCAAAGGACTAACCAAAGATGGGCAAACCACAAGACTGTCGCAAAACGGCCATGTCGTATAAAATAAACTAAACAGCTTCCAATGGGTAAAATTCTGGCCAACTGGCTTTTACTTGCTAATAACCATTCTGGTTAAGTGGTATGTCCTCCCTTTACCAGTCACAGGATTGGTAATTTTAGGACAATTGACACTGCTTAACCCACTTCAGTATTAAATTATACCAGTCCTGTGTAAGTCCGTCTTTAACCAGTCACTTTAAGATCAATTGATAGGGTAGTTTCTACCGATATTTCACTAGCATTTTTTTTTTGGGTGTATATTTATTAACAGTGATGGAAAATGGTTGGAAAATGATGAAGCTGTTGTTGTTAGCATTATCATTATTATTTTTATATACTTTGATATTTGAATGTTATCGTCTTATTTTAAAATAATACAAATTTTCTAAGGCTCAAAAATATGTCAAGTGTATTTTTTTTGTTTAACAAATATGTGATTTCAATGTAATTCAAAAGGAAGAAAAAAAATTTTAAAAAATTATAATACGACGCGTGTTTGGGTTTTAAGGTTAAGATGAAAAGATATAAAGGTTAATTAAACCCAGTGAATATTAATATATCCTTAAAATAGATCAAATGATATTTTTTTTAATTTTGTCAATTAACTTTTATTTTAAAAAAATGTGGCCCAAGAGAAGTAATACATACTTCAAATATTTAAGTAACTTAATTACGTAATAAAAGGTAATTTCATGTTTCGTTGGGTAGTAAGCATAACAAGAAGATTATATCTGTGTCATTTGCACAAAATCGCCTAAGTCGACTTAAGCTAAAAACATTTTTTTTCATTAATGATGTCCTCATTTAAACATTTATTTTAGTTCGAATATTATAATAATTGTTTAAAATTACTTTTCTTGACAAAAACCTTTTTGTCTGGAAATATCGACATAAGGGCAACACTTGTTTGGTAATTATTGTTGACCATATTTAGACATACTTGACAGTAACGACTTCTTTTTTAAATTCCCAAAAGTTGCCAATTTTTTACAAACAGCTTAATATCTCAAAACTACAATTTTTGACTTAAGCGATTTTGTGAAAATGACACAGGTATTATAAACGGAAGCAAATAATCATTTTGTATGATGATTTATTAAGAAGCTTCCTCTACTGATTATTACATTTTATTAGCATATAGGTTAGAGTTCGTCAGAAAAGTATAAAATTTATTTGCTTTTGGGATATCATCACTTTTCAAAATGTTTGGCATCAATAAAAAAAATGTCGCTATTATTTTTTAAAAATTGCAACTCATTGCACATGCGCGAGTTGGCCAACAACTCTGACCCTTTTCCTGTAAAAAAAATCATTTTAAAATCTTTTTTCTCCATTTTTAAAGTGCACCATTTAGGAAATAGAGTGGCCTCAAAAAATATATTCTTTTTTTTAAACTTATCCAATAAAGTAACTTTTTGTTACACACAATCCAAAAGCATAAATTTTTGATTTATGATAACCCATTTAAAAGTTATTAAGTTTTCAAAATGTTGTCTTTACTTAAATGCAAAATTTTAGTGATTAAAAATTTTTTAACGGGCCGTGATATATCGAAAATGTTTGTGACATTTTTCAATTAGTAATATATAAGTAAAATATTAGTAAAACATTAGTTCAAAAGAGTTAAGTGCTAAATAAGTACAACTAAAATTTTAGCTGAAAACATAATTTTAGCAACAAATTTGCTGAAAAAGATGTTTTACTAACTATTCTAACCATTTATTTTTTTGAGTGTACTTATAAATTTACTAAAAGCTAAAGAAAATTAAAAAGGTTTGATGTGCACTGAATCGGAACAGATGGGAGTTTCAGATGGCATAAACAGTTTTGTGAATAAAACTCAAATCGCAATGCTATTACGTCCTGACTATAGCGAATGGAGAATTCTGAGGAAATTCGGATTCAAAGCATATCAACCCTTTAGGATTTTAAGTTTTCGACGGCTTGTGTTTTTAGTTTTACTTTAAATTTTTAATTTTATTTCTGGCTTACGTGGCTCTGTTTTTAATTTATCTCTACACATTGCTCTTCTTAGCTGCACAGAGAGAATATCTTGGATTAGTTTTAATGCAATTTTTTCACTTAACTTATGAAGTTTTCTTCGCAATGTGAATGAAAAATTTCTTAAACTTTATGAAAAACTTTATAGCTTTAATGAAACTTTTTAATTATTCGTATGAAGTTTTCAATAAGTAATATGAAATTTTTCATAACATTTTATGAAAAACTGCATTAGTTTCACTGGACAATTTCCAGTGACAATTTATTGATCTAATGCAAAAATTCATTGATAGCATGCGAATAATTATCTTAGAGTAGGAATGCAATCTACGTAAAAAAATAAATATAATATAAATATGTAATTTTAAATATTAAAATGTTGTGCGCCCCGATAGGCTAGTTGGTAGCGTGCTGGCTTATCAGTGCGGGGGTCGTGGGTTCGATTCCCACCAGAGGTACTGGTCTGTTTTCGCTACAACGCGTCGAAGGCTATAGTAGCTAGTGCTCGGTTAGGGTAATAGTGTATAATTTGTAATTATATGATTATTAATTAATAAAATAAAAAATAAAAAAATAAATATTAAAATATACTTAAAAGTAAAATATTATAATAAATTTATTTAGATTTTCACTTATATTGGAAAAATTTGTTAGAAATACCCAAAATTCAAGATTCCATAAAAATTTAATTCGCGCTTACTTTGCAAAACCCTTCAGAGGTTTTATTTATTCAATAGTCAACTTTAATTTTGCATTGTAACCATTGCGGCTGACGACGACGACCCAAAAATTGTTGCACAGTGTAATGACAAAATATTCTTAAATCCAAAAAAGAAAATATGAATGTGTGGTTATGGGATCTTATTCAATTTAATGATAAGTTCACACAATTACATTCCAACAAATATATTTATATTTTTATAGGAACAAGAAGAGGAAAGCATTTTTTATTGAAAAAGTTGACGGACACAATAGATATGCCAGACCAGGCACGGATCCAGAGAAAGCTTTTGGCAGGGGAAGTTAGAGTGGTTTTACAAAATTTTCTAGTATTTCTTATATTTTTGTATTCAAAAAATGAATTTCGGGGGAAGAAATGCTCCGCTTTCCTTCCCCCTCTATCCGCGCCTGTGCCAGACTGTAGCAGTTTCGTCCCCTCCAAGGACTCATCCGTGGTTAATTTAAGTGGCAATTGAACAAAGTATATTATATTTTTAAATTCTTCTATATAGAAAACCTTCTACTTTGTGTTGTAGTGTGTTTCAAACCCTCAACCATATATCAGGCTTTGACTCGTATCATCATATCTTAAAGAGTTGAGCCACTGTCAACACAGCGATGAAAGTAGCAAAGTGGAGTTTTATCAATCACTGTATTCACAATGTATTATTTTAATCAAAAGAGACAGAGTTAAAACTCTAACTGGCAAACAGTGTTTTGCAACGAAATTCATACCATGTGCTTCACTCGAAAAACAAATAATAAGTTCTTCAACAAAATTGTTTATCGTTGCCTAATTTAGGCGATATGAGCCAAAATATTTTAGGGTGCATTTTAGAAACTAAAGCATATAAAAGAGAAGTTTTGGACAAAACTATTTCTCTTACCAAGGTATAACCACACTCGAAATACTATTTTTTTCTGCTCCTAATATAACGCGATTTTCGCTTTTTGGAAAAGCGAAATTAGGCGAAAAAGTATCTAAACTGCAATTTTTATTGTTCAAACTTCAACGCTTTGCTATTAATACTTACTGTCTTCTTTTTGCAAAATTTCATAAAAGTTCATCTATTAGTTTATAAGTTAAGACGATGTCCTTTAGAGGAATCCTGATAAAATCGCGTGAGTGCTTGGACTAAAATAAGGACTTATTACTAAATATAAAGCTTCAATCTTACTTATATTTTATTATCAAGAGTCAACTTTTTATTTATTTATTTTTTAGATTTTTATTTAGTTTTTAGATTTTTGAAAACTATATATTTTTTTTTAAATAATTAGTTTTTGAAATTCGCGATTCCAAACCGTGGACGCCACACGAAAAATTTCTCCGCAGAATATTTAGCCAATTTAGTTTTCTATCGGAATATATTAATTTCAAGGTATAAAACGCTCATTTGGCGCATTTGGGGTAAATTTTATGAAGACTTCCTTCCCTGTGGCAGCCTTACCCGTTAGAGGGTTAACTAATACAAATGAACAATTTATTTTTCAACTTGAATGCTTCCTCTTTTTAAGCCAATTGTTATCTCTTTTTTCCAAGTAATTATCACATTATGATGCGCTTTATTCACATTCATTAGTTAGATACCAAGTGTATGTTAGAGATAGAGTTGACGCTGGGCAAATACTTATAAGGAATATATTTATATTTATATTTCATATTGATTTTTGCTCATATTGGGAAAATGGCCAAAAATATCCCAACTTCAAGAGGCCATAAAAACGAAATTCGATGTGACTTTGCAAAACTCTTTTGCGATTTTGTTTACTAAATAATATGCATTTATTTCCTATTGTCACCATTGTGGCAGTTATTTCTTGTTGCACAGTGTTATTATTGAATTTCAACAAACAATATTGAAGTTAATATTAATGAATTTTGCTTGTAGGGAATGTATTTAATATTACAATCTTGAAGCAAGATAATTTTTTATGCAAATCTAATTATTATTAATAGAATAAACGTGAAAACAAAAAAAAATTTGCAAAAGCCAGTAGATGAAGAATATAGGAAAAAGGTCTTAATATATTAAGTCAATCAAAAAATATATATAATAAATAAATTATGTGAAAGTCAACAAAAACTCAAATATTTATTAAATAATAATATTCAATAATAATAAATATTTAAAAAATGTTGTTATATTCATTTTTCTAGCTGTATATTACTACTTTCTTAGAGAATACATATTGATGGTCATACTTTGAGACCTATTATATGGCAATTACATTACAACTAAAGATTAGTATATAAAATGGTTTCTCTATTACAGTAAATTCAATTAGCGTTGTAGTTATTAGATAAAGTCAGTTGCAAGCTAGCAACTTATGACCATCATTATAAAATTAGGTCTTTTTAAGATTTTTCGTATTAAAATGTGATTTGATTAACGTGGATGCCTGCCTTTAAATCCACGGTGTATTCAAACACTAGCTGAATACAGGCGTCCAACCAACGCCCCTTATGCTGGCCACTGAGCACCCAGTTTGGGTTCCAGTTTTGGAGTATGTTGATTCTGACATATCTCCACCCACTGGTGAGGTCGAGGCCCATTTAAACCTCTGCTTGATCTTTGGGTCACAGCACCCGGTTGAGAATGCAACTCCACACCGAACACCGAAGTGTTCTTCCTGCTTAGGCATAACCACAGCCATCACGAAACTCCCCGAAGGGAATTTTCCAATAGCCATTAAAGTTATGGTCCGCAGCAGGATCATGTAAACAATACGAATACATTGACATGTCACTGTATATATAATTACCAGACAAATGACCAACCAACATCCTTCCTGTATCACCCTTTTTATGCCTTCAGATCCGACATCACTACTTTTTAAGAACATTCTGCGTACCCAGATCCAACTCAAATTTCATGAGAACATTCTGTTCTGACATCCATCCAACATCAAGATGTAGAAACCATTCTTCAAACAGCAAGACAAAGAACCACCCAAACAACGCTTGCCGCCAGCTCGACATCACAACAGCACACTCTAGATCCTTTCTGTCTTTCTACGACGGTATTAAGACTTAAGGAATTTAGAGCTTTTTCCTCTTTTCACAACATCACCCCCTTTTTTGTTCATTTCGTCTAGTCCAGCGACTGAGATTATCGTCCGGCTTCACACCTTTCCGTCATTTTTTCCATCTTCTGGTAGCACATGTCCAAGGTCATGTCTTAGTTCGTATTGATTTACAACAGAGGATCCCTCTAGTTAAGTTCACGTCGGGCCAATGGATCCCGTGGTACCAATTTAAAGTCTTTGGTAAGACCTTGTAGCCGAAGCTAATTCCACGATAGCTCCGAACAACTCGGCAGTGGCATACATTGAATATGATTAATGGGAAACCAGTGAACCATCTACCAAAGTAGAAACAACCAGAGATCAACCCGTTAAAATAGCCATGATCGTCAGCCGCCAAGAACGTATGTCCAATAGAGGCCTCGAGCTTGTCGTTGCCCAGGTAAACCCACGTGGAGTTGATCTTAGGCACTTGTTGCTAGCAAACTAGACAACTTTACACCCATATTTGTATTAAAATCATATGTAGTCGTGATAAACCAAATAGTCATATATTTACTAGGGTACAGAGGTCCAAGTAGATCGGTGCAAAGCCGGCTTTACGAAGCTGCCGCCGAACAATTCGGCTGATTTCTTAAATTTTCAAGCGGGTTAAGCTTAGTCGATAGATTTATGTAATTCAAAGAGCGAAAAATTGTGTTAAAATTGACAGTATTTTATTAAAAACCATTCCGATTTTTGTCATTAATCTGCCAGCTCTATAATCTTCAAGTATACAATATAACAATATGCAAACACTAAATCATATTTCATAGAGCTTTCTTGTAAATACAAAAACAGAACTGTTTTATGCATTATGAGGTGTTTCTATATAACGTTTAGGAAAATTAATTAAATACAGTCAAAGTCCGGTATAATGAATACTCGATATAACCAGCGGATCCAGCTGTTCAATTTGGGGAGGAATATTTATTCATCAAAATTTGTTTACTTCAAAACTTTTCATTGCATACAGTAGGAGCGCGTGTACAGTGGGGAGCGTGAGTACATGTAAGTATATTTTACACCTAAAGATTCAGGCCGAAAAATATTTGACACTAAAACCAAAGTATAAGGCATTAGGTATGCTGAATCCAAATCTGGCCTTTTATCACTCCCCGACATCAGGCTATATTAACGGGAAAAGCGTCGTTTTTGATCACGATGATCCGATTTTTCACCTTCCTGGAAATATAATTTTCATAATGCTTATAACGGCATCTGAACAAACTACTCTTACGATTTTGTCAGCTTTATTAATTTTTAGGATAACTTATTTTATTACGAAAATATTGTAAATAGAAATTGCGGTTGTAACTGTAATTTTAAAGTCATGCAGTGTAAAATTTAAAAAAATTGGAATTCGTGTTCAGGTGTCGTTAAAAGTATTACAGATAATATATTTCTAGAAAGGTGCAAAATCGGAGCACTTTGATCAAAAATTACACTTTTACAACTAATATAGCTCGAACGACTGATGTGGTAGCGAGATTTTTGTGTTTAGTTTTCAAAGAAAGTTTTGTAAACAAAATTTGGAAAAAGTTAATTTAGCAAATAAATAATAATCGACTTTTTCCACTTTTCATATTAGTGGTTTTTTAATTTTTGTTGTTTTTTTTTTTTCTGTAATCTAAAATAATTGCATAATAAAGGAATAAAAAAAAATTTTTAATTTTGATAGTAGAAAAATTACAAAAATCTCTTATTTGCTTAACTACATTTTTGCAGTTTGTTTGCAATTTTTTCTTAGTAACATTAACACAAACTTATATGTGACGAAAACATAGCATTGGTTCAGTCATGAGCTTTTATCGTGTTATGCTTTCAGATATTTTTAAGGCTCTATCAATTGTAGATTTCGAAAATTTTACGCGAAACCCATCAGCAATCTTTAAAAGAGTTTTAAAAAAATTACATGCTGTGCTAAAAATAAGGCGTTAATCAACATTAGATAGCCTTGATTTTGTGCAGTTGGGCGTATTAAGAATCCATGGAAGTCAATTTAACAAAATAGGCTTAAGATCTAATTTCGAAACATCGATTTCAACTCATTATAGTGATTCAAATCCAAGTGCAGCTATAGTTATGAAACAGTAAGAAATTCATTTATAGCCCGTGTTTGGTCAGTTTTTATACATAGAAGGCTTCAATATGCAAAAACTAAAGCAGTTTCATTAAATTATTTGCTAAAACTTAAAATATGACGAAAAATTTAGTGCGGCTATATTTATGATACGCAGTGTAACATTACTTATAGTGGGTTTGATTGTGTTAAAAAAAAATTAAATTTGTTTTCTTTTACCAATCCCCATTGTTGGTGGCTTTTCATTTTTTGTTGTCGTTGTTGTTTTACATTTTAAACATAATTTTGTTAATTTTTTTCTGTGTATTAGCGGGTTTTGCATATATTGTTGCAATAAACAAAAAATATATATATTCAAAAAATTTTAATCTTAATAATAAACATCGGCTTCAGCTGGGTCAGAGCCGGAGCCGATATTTTTTTGGCAAGCCGCCACCGCCGATTATTATGAGTCGGCTTGGATCTCCGCTAAGGTGTTTGCATAAGTGAGAAAGGTTTTTCTTTTTTTTTTTTAGAAAATATTAAGTAAAACTGCTCCAGCAACCACTCACTCAAGCATATATGAATTTATTGTTCTGCACTTTCATTTCGACATGAATTGTATTTATTTGCATTTAAATCGGATTTACGTTTATAACGACCTACATATATATGCATACAACAACAAAACATATACATACGCATTTAATATACACTTAAAGGAAATTTTCTCAAAAATTAAAAATTGTATAAAAATGTTAAATTTAAAAAAAATATTATTCCTTAAAAAGTTTAGCACAAAATTAACAGCTTTTTTTTAGAAATACAGTGACCTTATCCTAAAAACAGAGTTTGCATACATGTTACATGGGATTACGATCCCACTCTTATGAAAATTAAAGCTGTCCCAAAAAATTAAATTGAGTATAAAGGAGTATACGACCATTTTTTTCGTTTGAAAATCATTAGTTCTTTAATACATTACATAGGAATTGATAGATGGTCTTCAAATGCGATTAACATTTTGCATACACATACTTTTTGGCGCCTAAAAAACTTCTTCTCATTTTGTTTCTAATATATTAAAAAAATGTTCACAGTTTTAATATTTTTTTTATTTCTAAAAATCCCAGAGGTATATAACTTTGAAGAACCATATATTTGAAAGTCGTTATCGGATTTCTTTGAGTCAAAAAGTTCGGTTCGGTTCATACAGTTGCGGTTTTTTTCACATTTATGCAATATCAAAAATTAATTTTTGAAAAAATGCATACGATTTGCAAATCCATTTTTAAAATTGTCGTCCCCCTTAAAACATTTTTAAACATTCGCCAATATAATTCTTATTATCCTTTATTTATAATTATAACTTTTACAATTTTGAAAAACTGAATAAGAAAATGTGTTATAGGATCCATAGAGAATATGTGCTTTTAATAAATATGAATATATATCATTAATTCTTCAAAGAATTAATGATATATAAATTACTTAAATGAAATTTTGTAGTAATTGGATAAAGGAAAGTGACAGTGAAAATCGATTAAATTTGACTTTTTCAAATATTTTAAAAACTTTTGTTACCAAATATATTTTCACACCAAATTATTACAGAACTGTAATTAATTACTCGACATGATATTACAAAAATTAATAAGATTGTGACAATAAATTCTGCATATTTCGGACAGGCAGATTCATCTTTCTGTGTTATCTTTTCAAAAACGTATAAAACGTTAGAATATATTTTATATTACAAGAAGAACGACATTACAAAAAACGATTCACTTTAGAGATGCTTCTTATAATAGATTTACCCGCAGATATACGCTTAAATTATAAAACCGACATAGACAAAAGCGCTCGACTTTACAGAAACACAATACATAAACACAAACGATTAAAACAGAGATCAGTTGACATAAACTTGCAAAGCAGTAAAGAAGTGGTTACAACTCAGCGCAAATAGCGTTTTTTTTAATTTTTAAAGTAATTATTAATTTTGTTATAAAATTGTGTTTTGTTTAATAACATTGTTTAATTTGTTTTATATTTTTTAACCAGTTCCAGGATTATGGTTAACGACGTTAACCGAAATATCGGAAGTAAACATCTAAAAATTAAAATTTAAACACTTATGTTTTTATTTAATAATTTTAATATTGATTCATGACCTTAAGCGGAAAAAATCCTAATCACAAGTTACAACACAGGTCAACAAAAATAAACTTTTCAACATAATGGATCTATTTCAAATTACCCAGTCTATTAATACCACTTAATTTCAAAGTCGAAACAAAATTGAACTTTTTATGCATTTTTTTATTGCCACACAATTTGTACGCCAATGCTAAAAAGTTCTTACCAAATAAGTCTACTGCGTGGACCACCAAACCCTTTATAAAGCTTGGGTATGTGATAGAGAGGGCAAAACAAAATGATGGGGTAAACATAGGTTTAAAGTTTGGTAATAAATATTTTGTTTGAGAACATTTCAATAATATTTTCACTTTAGATTGATCAACTAAAACTATTTAACATAAATGAAATGAAAAAGGCGAATAGTATTGACATTTTGACTCTACTTTTTAACTTCTAAATAAATGATTTGGTAGCTTAAAAAATATTGGTTTTACTATTATTTTTCTCATCTACAATATACTTACGTTTGATAGCGATTGGAGGGTCCCCTTCAGGAGATATCTCTTGTTAGTCATACATTTTTGTTACACCAGGACAACCCTAACCCAAATATAGACTCAGCGAAAAAAATTTCATCATATTTATCAAACAGTTTCATTTGACGAAAATCTATTAATATTTGTCATTGTCAAGTTTTCATAAATATGATGAAACATTCTCAGTAATTTCTTCCCGATTTCAAAGAAGAGTGTAATTAATAATTATTATTTTGATGATACTGGGACATATCACAAAAACCAAAAGATATACGCCAAACGGACAATTTTTTTTTAGTCTAGGGGAGTACTTAAATACTACTGCATCAAAACTGAGCCACATCCGGGTACAATTCCGAAACGTATCACCATAACAATTTTTTTAGGAAGCAGTTTTATAAATATTTATAAAACAGTTTCATTGGACTGAAAAACAATGAAGTTTTCATTACATTTGTGAAGGATTTCATTATTATGATAAAGCTGTTTCTTTAAGTGTAGGTTTGGCCAAAAATCCTATTTTTTTTTTAATCTTTAAAGAACTCCAATCTTGGCTTTAGAAAAATTTTGGTAAACAGATATCAAGAGTTTTAGGATTGCATTTTGAAATTTAATTAAGTATACCAAAGGAAAAAATAAGAAACATGACAATTGTTTCTCATTTAGTATAGCGATGCCATCAATTTAAATTCAGCGAATGATATTTTTTTTTTGGTTCTTTAGGTTTTCTTGAAAGTGCATTAAAAAAAGGGGTCAGTTGGGAATTGGGACCTATTCCGTGAAACATGAAAACAGGAACGGTACCAAAAATACTTAACATATAATAGCATAAAATAATTTGGGTTTCTTAAGTACCTACCACTTGACCGGTTTAAAAGTCTCTATCAAGTGATACGTCTAAAAGGACCAGCCCTATGGTAGGTGAATGGATCTGAAAGTAACAGGTCTGTGGTATTTGAAAATAAGACCGGTTCCTAAGGTTTAAAGGAGTTTTTGAAACCCTGAAAAAATGAGTCTTGGCTAAAAAATATTGCATTGAAGATATGTTCAGGATATGTTCTTTTGTGACATGTTCTTTGGGGTTGGTTGTGTGATATGTTCTTCTAACAACCGCATGTTAAATTTACCGGTCCCTTTCATATAAAAAATCGGTTCCGTGACCGGTCTCCCAGAATGAACTGGTCACGTGACGTGTCCAGTTATAGGTCCCTTTCCCGCAATCGAAAGTGTTTAAGTTTATTATGCAAATATTTTTTTTTTCAAACAGTGTTTATTATGTTTTAAAATTTTTTGGTAATTTTAAGCCTAAGTGTATACATGGGCTAAGTTTGATGCTTTCTTTAAAAATTCAATATTAAAAGAATTTGAAGTTAGTAAACAAAATATTTCCATCAAACTGTTTATTCCAACTTTTAACCCTTTTATAGCTATTGGGACATATATACCCATTTTCCGTTTTTGATATACTACGAGTAGTTCCACTTTCCAACCGATATTGACGAATGTGGGATGTGTGGATGGAGTTGTAGGTTTTACATCATATCAAATAAATAACCGAATAAGGTAACCTTAAAGTAAAAAAATATGATTTTTTTAATTCCTTTTTGGTACCTTTTTTCTCCAACGCTTTTGAAGATAATTTTCATTGGAGCATGGTCCAATCCTTCATGTTTTCAGAAACGCCAATAAATTTGTAATAAACTCGTTAAGTTTTCTGTACGACGACCATATGTATCCCATTGGTTGTCGAAGGATTTTGTTTACCCAGGTAAAACTCAGCATATATGAACATGTATGAACCCATTCATGCTTACATATGGAGTCATTCGAGGCCATACATGTTTATATGCCGCCATATAGGATTCATCTATGTTCATAAGAGATCATATGTGATCATACATTTAAATATTACCTCAATTTTCGTTTATATACATATATGACCATGTATGGAAACGTATGGACATGTATGATTATATATGTAAATACCTTAATTTTCGTTAATACACATACGTGATCATATATGATAAATCATATGAACATATATGAATTATTTATGAGCACTTATGAATCATGTATGTATGTATGATTGTGAAAATATACGAATTATGTGCGCTCATGTATGGATCCATATATGTCGATTTTTAACTGGCTAGTTTATTTTTGTTCGCCTTGAACTTTTTGCAATTTTTGCTTGATTTGACTTACAAGAAGTAATATATAAAGACTTTTATCTCCTGGTTCAAAATTTTTTTTAAATTCACAATTTCGAAAAATCGTATAAAAAGGATAATTAGGACTACAGTCTAATTTTGCAAACTATTTAAAAATTTTTGCTATATTCAATATTCAGAACGAAAATTTGTTCTAAAATATGTGCCATATGAAGTAAAGAAGTTAAAAGACATAAATTCGCTGGTGGGCAAATTAGCACGAAACCTTAAAAAAAATTAAGATTTCCTGTTGTTTATGATTTTTTTTTTAATCTGTACTTTATAAAGTTTTATGAAAATACAAAAGATATTTTAAAACGTATACTTTTCATATACGTATGGTTGAAACACTTAATAATAAAAATATTATCCTCATAATAACATTATGATTCTGGATAATAATAAAATCGTACTCAGTGATCATAATATTGTCAGTCGAAATTTTGTTTATGATAATTAGGACCATAATAATATAATTTATTTTTTGGCTGCGTGAACACAGAAAGAAGAAATTATCATATTATGATTCTAGTGATCATACACTTGATTCTGACTGATCATATAATGATCACTAATTAAGATTTTATTAATATTATTAATAATCGTAATTTAGTCACTAAGATCATATTATGATAGTTACATATTTCAATCATAACATGATAATATATGCAATAATTATTGCATTTAAACTTTCTTAAAACTAAGTTTTTGCTGTGTATTTAAGACAATCATATAGCGTATTTTATTGTAGAGTACTCATTTCATATGACACCCCTTATATTTTATATCTACAGTTATAAAAGGTATGAGGGGACCTGACCTGTATACTTTGGCTCTTGCAAATATATTAAATGACTAAAAGAAGATAAGCTACATTTCTTGTTTTATATAATTTAAAATTTTTAAACTCAATTTTAAATATATATCTATGAATGAGTGTGTAGTCGGCTATATTTTTAAGTTATTTCAATGTAGGCTCTTTTATTTTTCCGTTCCTAAAAGAACCTATTGAAGCTTAAACACTAAAAAATGTTTTAGATTATCTGAATCAGCACAATTATTTTGTATATGGATGTGTGTGTATAAACTTTAAATATGTATGTGAGCACGAGTATAAACTAAAGTGTTGCTTAAGGAATAAAGTAGTCCTGATAAAGGAAAGGATGGTATACAGACTATTTTATATATTCTTATATATATAGTGTTGATACCTTAATAAATGTCTATTTATACAATTTGGCATAAAATTAGCATTTTTTCATTTCATTTCAATTCGTTTTTATTTTATATTTTGTTCATTTTTTATTCAAGCCTTGTTTGTTTTTCTATAAGTGGTCTTGACCTTTATAGGCTTATAATATTTGTTGCTTTTTCGGTTTTGTTGTTGTTGTAGGTTTTTGAGCATGAATTTATCTATGAAACCCCATACGCATGGCTGAACTGGTCTTTAGTCCTTTATCATTCATTTACCATAAAATGGACATGACAGTTTGACTTGAATTATAGTACAATACCCGTTGTTTCTTTAACAATTCTCTTCATGTTACTTGCGGCTATTTCTTAAGGTTATAACAAATGTTTCTGCGGTCTATTAGTTGAAGAAAATATGTTAAGATTAAGTATAAGAGCCTTTCCATGTCAAACTGAACAAGTTTTTATATCACGATTTTTGTTTGCTTAGATATTTGGCCGGCGTATTATTATTTGAAAAATATTTAATACTTATTTTTGGAAAAAGTAAAAATAAAAAAAAATTCTTTTTAAATGAGTTATTTGTGTTAAAAAAAATTAATAAAAATGTGAAAATTGTTCCGACATGTTGTTTTTTAAGTAAATGTATTTTAAAAACTAGTAAGCCGATTTTAATTTTTGATGGCTTATTTTAATGGTATTGTATCCTACTTTTTCTAAATTTATTTAAATTTTTTATTTTTAATTTTTTTCCCTAAAATATGTGTCAAATATTTTAGAAGCAAGAATGCGTGCGAATAATTTCAAAGCAAACTAAAAGAGTGATGTAAAAAATCGTATGGTTTGACATGGAATTTACTCCTAAGTAACAATAAGTTTACAAAAAAAGATAGAGCTAATTATGGTTAACATTTTTAAATATTTAAATTTTAAGTATTATATGCATAATTTTATAATAAACTATTTTATTTTAGTAATAATTACTAAACGAAGTAATTAATATTAATCATACGTCTTGATGACTTAACAAAAATATGCGTGTGTATGTGTGTGTGTTTTCCTATTAAAGTAAAAAGTGCTGACAAACAACTTTTTTGCTAATGCTAAGTAATCAATTAAAAAACTTGTTTTTTTTCTTCTCTATATGTGTGCTTGCATATGAACATAGTGTGTACATATGTGTGTTAATAAAATTGAATGCAAAACTCATACTTACTTATATTCCCACACATACACATTTTTATCTAAAGAAAAATTACATGTAAAATATATGAGTAAAAAAATAACGTACAACATATTACATGCATGTTTTAGTGGTTTGAAATATTGTGTCTAAGAGTAGACAGTGGAGTCAAAGTAATATTATTTGGGAATTTTTAACAAAATTTCAGCAAACGGTAACTAATAGCTAAAAAATATTTCCAAACTTAAATTAACAAAGTTTTTTCATTAAATACTTAGCGGATCGATAATTTCCAGAGATTTTTAACATTTTATTTAAATGGTTTTTTTTTTGTATCCCATCAATACAAGGTTTTTGTAAAATTTATTGATTGATTTTGATATCCGTCGAATTTTTTTAAGTTTATAACTATTTTAAAAACAAATTTTTCGTTTATTCTTAAACAGTTTGGAAATTATATATGGGTGCAAATTTATTTTTATAAGTTTTCTTTACGCCATTTTGTTTCCAACGTGCCTTTAACTTATTAAGTACACGCCATAAATAGGTTGTTCATTTTTCAACAAAGCCTTGCACATAGAAATTGGAAGCTTCATGATGTTTATGAAAACCTTAATAAATACAATGAAAGTTTCATTGTTTTTCGTCCTATAAAACTGTTTCATAATCATTTATAAAACTGTTTCATAAAAATGGCATTGGGCAAATTTAAAATCTATAAAAACTTCCCGTTAGAAAAAATCAATAAATGCCACTCGGGAAAATACTTCAATAGCATTTTTTAAAGCACCTATTCCAAAATTTTCAAAAATCACTTTTAAATAATTGATACCATAACCAGTTCAATATGCGATAATAAATTTGAATTTTTGATTACGAAATTATTCAAAACCTGCATCTGATAAAAAAAGCATAAAACCATTTTAACAGTGTATGTTAAAATCAGAGTTCGTTTTAAGAAAACTATAAATATTATTTGGATAAATTTTAAAACGCAATATTTCGTATACGTAGACAAGTCAAGATAAACTTAAAGCTGTTTTGAGTTAAACATATTGCCATACTTTATATAATTTAGGTCTCTAATCGCACCAGGAAACCCCATTTTTTAAACTACGGACTTTCAAAAAAAGCAAAAAATTGAGCCTTTTGTGCGATAACTCAAAAACTATATCCGACCCAGTAAAACTGATAGCGTTTTCGAACTTTTCATATCCAGATTAAGATCCGAGGTACTAAAGCCAGCAGTGGTATATGTAGGTACACTTGAAATCTAGTTTGAAGTAATACATTTTTTTTTTTCAAACTAAAATATTTGTTTAGGCTCTCCAAAGAATATTTTAGAAAAGTTATTTTTAAGCATTCACAATTAAAGGTTCATAATTTAGTCCAGTATGCTGGAAATTTATGTTAACTTTTTTTAACCTAAAGCTGCTTCAGCCGAAAGTGCATACAAAGGTCCAAATAAAGTTATAAAAATTACAAAAAGTATAAGTTGGCATCCGAAAAGAATAACATTATTGGTATAACATTAGTTTTGATTCCGGGTAAACATTTTAATATGTAGTCTAATAAAATTTAAACTCATTTGATAATTTCCGTATAAAGGGTTCGCCAAATATCTTTTTTTTTTTGAAAATGCTATCAAAAAAAACTACTGAATATTTTCTCAAATTTCTTTTTTTATTTGAACGTACAATCCTTCCGGTTAATAATGGAAAATAATTTTATTCAAATTTCTGCCTCGGCTGGCCATGCAGTAGCCTACACGATCGGTTAAATTTTTAAGCACATTATCGATTGTGTGCAGCTGTATTTCACCAATGGTTTCACGAATATTATCCTTTAAAGCGTCAATTGTATCTGGCTTGTTGGCGTAACACTTATCTTTGACCGCACCACACAAATAATAGTCCAACGGCCAAACGACATCAGCGGACGGTGCTTCTCTTCTTCTAAAATCCGTACACAATTTTCGCACACATTCAGCAACATTACCATGATTTTCAAAGTAATATCGCAATATTTCCCAGCGTTGTTCAAGCGTATACACAACCACATAATTTGATGCAATTGTATCCGAGATTTGTCCATATCCGGGTCATTAAATTATATCTAATTAGATACAAATATACCTGATTTTATAAAATTTTTAGCCGATAGTACGTATGCATTTTGCAACTTGAAATTATGCTTTAAAGTTTAAAATTCTAGAAATCAACATTTTTATAGACCGAAATTTTTTTAAATGTAACAACAAAATGATTTAAAATTACCAAGAACAAATTTAGTGTTTCAAAAGTATATAAATATTTGAAATAATATAAAATAAATCACTTGCAAATGATTTCGTTATAAATTTAATAAGGTTATAAATGAAGCCTTATATAACTTGGTATTTGATATCGAACTTAACCAAAATATGTATGTAATGCTATATAAAATTTTAAGAAAAATATTTTCAGTATGGCGTCACATATAGTTTAATTAGACTTAGCATGGGACCATATATAATCTTATCAATCACTACATATATTTGGATTAATATTATATGGCTTATATAGTTATATATAGAGTAACATTTGGAGACATATAATAATATCAAGTACCATACAAAAAATTCTCTTAATAAAAATGATCAGATGTATTTGTATATAATAATATTATCCGTAATGTGGCTTCATTCAAAGTCATATATTGCTTAATCATATTACATATGACTAGATATAACTATTTTTACCCGGGATTCCATATTGGTATTTCTATAACCGATACTGCAGCATCAACATATTAACAACAACAAATTTTGCAATACCGTATCTCTGCTTGGAAAAATCATGGGTAAACTTTGCCATGATTTTTGGGTAGATTTGCAAAAAATTGTATGTATTTATTTGTTCTACTGTAGATTTTTTTTTACAAACTAATTTATTTCCTTTTTATATTCAAGAATTTTTCACTAAGATTTTTGTGTAAAAACGAACATTTTATTTATCTATTACATTTTATTCAAAAAAATTATTCAACTTTATATCTAAATGCTTGTTTTATTTAAATTAAAGTTATAAAAGTGGAAAACGAGAAATATCCCAAGTAAAAAAACTTGTAAGGGGGCAACATCGAATTATATATAAACTAGATATGTGATGATATCATTTTTGATCCAAAAAATGAGAAACGCTCATTTACTTCAATAACGTCATAACTCAAAAATTTTGATTTTGTAGAAAACGAGTTTAAAGCTTTCAATTTACTCCCACCTTGAAGAAAAAAATAACGACATAATTTCTCTCAAGAGGTGAGTATACATTATATCAATACGACTTTGTTACACAATATGATACGTGATATAACGAATAATTCGGCGTCATTAACTCAACAATCATGTTTTTTGAGTTGTGACGTTCTTGTAGTAAATGAACGATATAATTGTACCCAAAATACATCAAATTGTATTGAATTCGATACAATCGTATCGAGTTAGATCTAATTCGGTGCTATTAGATACAAATTTTTACAAGTTGATGTATACTAGATAAAATTTCGTCCTCAACAATTGTATCAAATTACATATATAAAACTTCATTGAATTTGAAAAAAACGATTATATGTAATTTAATGCAACAGTTTTTAATTATACCTTGTTTATGAGATAACTACACTCAGAAAAAAGTTACTAAAGTCAGCAAAAAATGTCGCTGAGCCAGCAAAATGTTAGTCAGGAGGGTGCTTACAAAAACATTGCTCATGTCAGAAAAATATTTTGCTGAAAATTAGCGAGCTGATTTTTAGCAACAAAATTAGTAGATTCAGCAAAACTTTTGTTTACTCAAAACTAAAAAAATTCTTACTAAAAGCTAATAAAATTATTGCTGAATATTATGAGACTGCAAAATCTCAAAAAAATTTTAGAAAAATTATACTTCAGTTAATTTATTTTGCTAAAAATCTAAAATTTTTTTCCATATTATTTTAAAAATAATTTACAATACGCAACAAAATAAAAAAATGTTCATAATCCCACATTGACGACACGAATTAATTTAATATCTGAAAATATTTAGAAATAATTATATATAACAAATAACAATTATATAATATATAAATATATATAACAAATTACATTTTAACTTCTAAATTTATCGTTGTCTAAGTGATAATAACGAAATAACAGAACATGAAATATAACCCCTTTTTGCAATAAGAAAAATGAAAAATGAGGATATGTGTCCTTGTCTTTCGCTTTACTCAGTCTACCTGAAAGTATATTTGTTTGCAATTTGACCACACTACATTAATAGTCACTATAATCATTTAGTTTAAAAATTCTCATTTAATATTTATTAAATTTAAATATTATATTTATTTATTTATTACTTATAACTAAATTATTAGTATAACATTCAAGAAAAGAGCTATGCCAACGCAGGCCTTAAGCTCATTAAAAATTTTAGAAAACAGAATTTTTTAGTAAATCCAAATTAAAAGATAAATTTTTATTAAATAAAATTATAAAGGTTGCATTTTCTCACAAAATCAATTATCAATTTAATGTTGTCAGTTGTCATGTTAATGTCCATAAGATTGAATAGGTTGTTGTCTTTAAGTATGCGGTTCCTATAATAATCGATATGGGGACAATTATAAAAAAGGTGTCCGATTGTGTTTGGAGTGACTCCGCAAAATGGGCATTTGTCCGACAAATTACTATTAACCCATTGATGCCCCTTGGCAACTTAAGTTGCCAGCAGAGTTGTTACAATTTAGCATGCTCTGAAAAAAAGTGAGAGTGCTCCAAAATTTTGTCTCAAAATTAAAAAAAAAACATCTGGGCATTAATGGGTTAATTATGAGAGCGTGAGAAATTAAATATATTATTTTGTCTTTAATTTAATTAATAGACAATTACTTTGACAAGCCGGTGACAACAAAAAATTTATACGTATAGGATACACATTGTTGGGTCTTTTTATTTTATTATGTATGAAAAACTGATAAAAAAAATCTTCCATCGTTGATTTTTTTATATATCTTACAAGAGTTGTACTATTTAGTATCATTTTGTTCGTCTCTACTGCATCTTGATATGCAGCAACATCTACTTCATTCCGAGTATATCTTTCAATTTGGTTGTCGTACACACTTTTAATGTGCTTGTCAGCATAATTTTTTTTAGCAAAATAAATAAGTAACACATTAGTAAAATATTAGTTCAAAACAGTTAAGTGCTGAATAATAAGTATAACTATAATTTTGGCTGAAATTTGCTCAAAAATACTATAGTTGATTTACAAGACGGTTTACTAACTTTCCTACTAACTATTTTTTTTAAGAATAGAGAAGTCACAAATCGTGTGGATACCGAGTTTTGCCAAATACTTCTTACTTTAATTTTCATATAAATTTTATATAAAAGAACACTGTACTTTAGATATAGACGAAATTAAACCGAACCACAATACTTTTTGTGTTAAAATATAAATAAAAATTTTATGAAAAACAAGATTTTTCTCAATTTTTAGGTGAAAAATACAGATTTATTTGTAAGATATTTTCTTTTAACCAAATATTTCAAATATAATATAATATAAAGTTCAATTATATATATGACCATATAAACGATATGCATTTTTGAAACAACACAAAGCTATATACAATTAGATACGAATATTTATGTTATAGCATAACAAATTATATGACTATATAATTATTTAGGGTAGAAGTTTGAGCTTTAGCCAGTGGGGCACATACACCACCCCGTTTTATCACTAAATTTAAAAGGGATAATAAAAAAGCTTAAATGACAATTTGTTCAATTTGTCTTATACCTCCAAGTTTTGGGGTTTACTATATAGGTAGTCTCGGACATATACATTTTTGTGTTTTTAGAGGCGTTCAAAAAATGTATGAAAGTATAAAGAATATACTTTGATAACTTTTTCAATTGGTGTATTTAAAAAATATATCCTTTATTATGATGTTCTGTTGACTTCAATAAAAAAAAAAATCCGATAGGGTTTTTGCAAAAACTTTTGGAAAATTGGAAAAAGTTGTAAAGTGTAAATTGTTACGGTTAATTGGGAGTGGTTGAACCAGGGGTAAATTCATCATTATGCCGCCATAGCAGTTTCTTCGGAAATATTTCCAATGGGGTTAACTCACGAATGGTAAACGTTCACCAAAGTCAACAAATACAGTGAATCCTGTCAATAACAAGCACTCCTGCATCTCTCATTAGTGAACAATATCTCCAATGGGGTTGACTCACAAATGGTAAACGTTCACCAAAGGCAACAAATACAGTAAATCCTGTCAATAACGAGCACTCCTGCATCTCTCATTAATGAACAATTTTGGTGCAAGAGAATCATCAAATCAAACGTTGATTAAAATGGTCTCTCATTTCCACTATCTTTTCTAAATTAATATAGACTCATAATTATAACTTAATTATGTCAAAAATGGACACTTTTCAAGTAAATCCTATTGTGAATTGTGCCTCACGTGGTGGGACAGTTTAGCCGTTTTAGGTTGCTTTGAAAAGCATTAAAAATATTATAGAAAGCATATGAATGATCGGAATTTTATTCATTCAAATCAAAGCCAGAATGTATAGATCTTACGATTGAAAATAATTTTTCGAAAAAACTATATTGATTCGATAAAGACAGCACGACTGGTTACCGGTCTACCCTATATTAAAACATTTAATTGTATAAAGTTGTATTTGAATATATTGTATAAAAACTTTTTTACTTGGGATGCTTTTTTAGCATACCTAATAGGGTAACTCAAAATTAGTTTTCTTAAGCCACAAGGTACAGAAATAAAATTAATATGAATTTTAATATATCGGCGAATTTTTACATTCTAGGATTTACTGATTCTACATATTTTGAGTTGGCAATCGCAGATTCCATAACAGATTTGTTTCCTTAGTTTGTTGAACCTCCCAAATACACATATTTTATGTTTTATTAAAAATGGTTGTGGTATTAAAGCTGTTAAAAATGCGGTTACCCATATGCTAATAAAAGTTAGTAAAGAAATTATAAGAAAGTGTTTTAAAAAATTATTTAAAATAACTTCAAAACTGTTATATATTTTATTTTATAATTTTAATAAAAAATTTCCCTTAAAATTGCTTAATGTTAAAAATATTTGTGAGATAATAATTCTTTCTAAAGCTTATTATAAATATTTTTATAAACGGTTTCGTATATTTTTTTATTTACACTTTTTGTGTATGTTATAAGACAATTGTTTAGCTAATAAATCAGTTAGAGACTAAACAAAAACTATTGTAAACTATTAATTAATTATGTGGTTATAAATCTCTAGATAAAATTCATAAACAAAAATTGAATTTTAATTTTGTATCAAATGTACGTATCAAATATATAGTAGTTTGCAGTAACAATATTAAGGTGTCCTCCGTTTTCACCAGTGAAAACAAATTTTTTTAAATTTTAAAGTTTTTCCAATCGTTATTCACGTTTTTGTATCTTTTGATGGAACAACATTTCTGAAAATAATTGTATTTTTATTTAAAATTCCCCAAATTCGAAATTTTGAAAAATTAAATTTTTTATTTATTTATTCTTTTAATATACTCACAATATTCTTTCCATAAAAACTACTGAATATACACATGAAATTAATTGAAAATCAGTTAAAAATGGATTACTTACTTTTCGTTTAAAGCAATTGTTATTTTTAGTTTATTTGCAACTGTTAAAAACTTAGTTAACAAAATCGGTAAGAACAATATATTGTTTTCATTTACTTCAGTACTCAATATAATATAAAAAGTTTTGTCTTAAATAGAAAATTTTAACTGAATATTTTAACTATTACCGAAAGGCCGTTTTTTTGTTTATTGAATAACAGACAGAAAGTTAAAAACTGTATTTCTTTGTTAATTTAGCTGTATATTCTTTTGAAACAACTTTACTGATTAACTTTCTAAATAACTGTTGGACTTTTATAAAAAGGTTCTTGTCAGTGTAGTTACAGTTAAAGAAAAAACTGATAAAAAAAAAATAATTCTTGTTTTTAAGTGGAGCAGTATATTTTATAAATTTTTATTTTTTATAAAAAATTTAACAAATTTTTAATGTTTTTTTTAATTTTCTGAAAAATATCTGATAAATTTGATTAGACTACAAAAATGTTAACTTTTATTTAAAAAATCTGTAACACTTAATGGCCTGGTGACAAAAAGGACCCATCAAACCTATTTTATGTTTTGACTACAAAGTGTAATAGTGTTTTTAATGAAAAAAAAAAAATACACCAGAAGCAAATAATAATGTTATGCAATGTAATGCATATACACTGAGAAAATTCTCTGCATGATATCAATGAATTTTTGCCTTAGATCATAGCGCACACCTAGTTCAAAAGTGACTCAACTCAAAATTTTTAATTTTTCAGAAATCGAAAAAAATATTTGCAACTTTATATCAATTGAAGCAAAAAGAAAGAATTAACTGCTTTTTAAGCAACAGTTAACAACAACAAAATACACTGATATTTTTTTATATATAAACAAGTGTATTGTGCATAGTTTAAGCATATAAACCCGAAAAATTTAAATTTTGAGTTGAGTCACTTTTGTACTAAGTGTGCGATAGGACTAATGAAAAATTTTCATTAAAAACAGTTTTGTTAAAACTATGAAGCTTTTTCTATTTTTCATTCATATAGTGAAGGAAACTTCATTAGATTAGTGAAAAAAACTTCATTAAAACTCGTCCAAGAAATTTTCTCTGTGTAGGTTTAATGTTTTTACTTTTGACTAAAAAAGACACACTAAGAAATTTACAGACGAACTTCTTTCAGATTTTGATTAAATTTGGATATGTGATAAATAGAACTAAATTAACGAACAAGAGCAATTCGTTAGTGTACCCATCTTACCTTTAAAGGTAATAAAGTTGGGGTCCAAAATGGCCCAAGAAAAAAGAAATAAATCTAGATAGATCTTTATAATATCTTTAATTTGATGGCCATTATTGTATCGTTTCTGTGGAATAAATGTGAAAAAACGAAAAAAAGGTAACTGAAGCCATTTTTTGACCCCACAATTGTAACCATTCTGTAAATTTCTTAGTGGGCCGTTTTTGGTCAAAAGTGAAAAATCTAACCATAATGGATCGTATTTCAAAAAATAATTATTTGCATTAAGTGCATATTTTTTATGAATTTAAAAGATTAACACTCTTGTAGTCATAATATACTAACGTTTTATTGGTATTTTTTTGTCCCCAGACCATAAAGGGTTAAATATTTTTTTATATTAAAGTAAAACCAATTATAGTCTTATCAAACATCAGTCTTGGTTTTCTCAAAATTATGCAAACTTTGATAAAATCCTCCAAATTTTGGTAAAATTTTTGACAAAATAATAAATTTTGACAAAATAATAAAAGAAGTCGCTTCAGGCACAAACACAACATATCATTTCTTAATTTATTTCTTTTTAATTAATTCCCACGTAAAAATTGTCAACAGTATAAAAAAATTAGTAATGGCAAACCACTGCTATTTTTGCACAACCCATCGTGTTATAAATTACCAAAGGAACAACTAATGTTGTTCTAGAAAACCACTATTTTATTCGCAAAGCATGCTTTTGCCAGTACCATCCTCAATATTCTTTGCCAATATTGTTTCTGCCAATATCAAAACCAATTAGAAGCAATATCTATTTTTACATTTTGTTATATTTCACACAATTAAATAAGATGTAAATGACAAATGATACCGAACTCTGTTGCTGCTTTTTAAACGAGTTTCATTATTCATATTTTTCAAAATAAATTTAATCTAAGCACAACAATTTTTAAATTACCAACGTTATGTCAACTGTGGCAAGCTCGGTTTAGCCAACGGTTGGCCACTGTTATCAATCGGGTAATACTCTCAAAATTGTTAATCGCACGTTCTGTCAACGCTTAACCGACCCACGTCTACGCTTTGTCTACACTGTGTAGATTGTACTTTTGTGCCTGGGTACTTACATCGAAGTATCGCTGACGGGTACGCTGAGATTGCCATAAAATTTGGATAACCAACCGTCGCCGACGCATTACCAACACTGTGCCGATTGTATTTTTCTGTCTGTCTGGGTAACCATGCAGAAATTGCAAACCTTACCAAAAAAATAGTACTGGCAAACCACTGGTATTTTTGTAAAACACACCGTATTTAAAATGACCTAAGGTACAGCTTTAATTGTATGTACTAGGAAAACACTATTTTGTTTGAAAAGCTTGTGTGTTGCCAGTACCACCGGAAAAATGCTTTGCCAATATTGTTTTTACCAATACTACAACCAATTAGAAGCATTTTTTGAATACATATTTTATTATACTTCACACATTTAAACATGATGTATAATACTTAGAACAAACTCTATTGCTGCTTTTTAAATCTGTTTTATTATACATATTTCTCAAAATTAATTTAATTTAAGCTATTTTAAAAACACAACTTTTTTTGAATTACGAACTTTGTTAAGTTTTCTCAAACCAATGATTGGCCACTATTATCAATCGGGTAACGTTAAAGATTGTTAATCCAACGTTCTGCCAACGCATAACCGACCGCCGTCGACGCTTTGCCTACACTTTCTGGATTGTATTTTTGTGTCTGGGTGCTTACCAGTGAATGACAAAAGTATCATTTTGAGTACTTTTAAAGTATTAGTGATCCAACGTGTATGAATATGTACAAGTAATAACACAATTATACATTAAGTATACTTCAAGTATTTTCACAATTTCATAATTTAGAATCATAATGATCTTTCCCGGACCTAGACCTAGGATTATCAGGGTGAATTAATACTCCCATGGAGCAAAAATTTTGTCCGTTTTGGTCTATCTCGTTTATTTTCGGAGATACAGGTACAACATGTAAAACATGTACTATGAGTACATACTTATTATGTTACTTGTTTTATGTGTACATGATGTCAGTCTCTGGTGCTTACATCGAAGGATAGCTGATGGGTAGTCTCAGATTGCCATAAAATTTGGATATGAGATAAAGGAAACAAAATAAGAATGAGTGCTTTGTTAGCTGTTCAATTTCACCTTTAATTGTTAAAATTTGAAGACAAATTTTTCAAGCTTCTTCAAAAACCCAATATACAATTTTAGTATCAAATGAAAGGTATTTAGATGACCTCTCCATTGGTATAAAAAAATTGTTAAAAGTGGGCAGATATATTTTGCTACCAATTTTTTATTACTTAAGTCTGCTGTAGCTTATATCCGAATTATATCGAAATGTGCAGAAACCACCCAACAGATTTAAGTTATTAGTATATTTTCAAGCAAATTGTACAGATTTAGTGCAGAGAGAGTAGTCATGTGATTAATGTACTTAAAAAGAACGAGTTCAAAATGAGCCACTGCATAAGATGAAAACAAAAATAAATATTTATTAACTTTTTTCAATAAATTTAAAATATTTAAAACATTCCTTTTCACTGTACTCTTGACAAAACAAATTATGACACATTAATGATTGCTAAATCATTCACAACACCTACAATGTGTTGTATTTTTCTTAATGCCACTTGACAAATAAATTATCAAAAATCTTTTGACATTTTTTTTTTTTCAAAATCTCGATACTAATTTTCAAAATATCAACAAATTTAAAAATAGAAAATATTCAAAACAGCTGCTAATAAACATCAAACATGGCATGCACATATAAAAACATAGGCAGCCGCCCAAAACAATTTATGTTTTCTATTAATATTGATTTTTCAATACAAAAATAAGCCACCCCCGTTCAGTTCACAGAAGAAAAAAAAAAAAATAAATTAAACGAATTGTATTTTTTTTCTTTCCTTTCATATATTTTAATGAACTCTTTAAAACTTATTGTTGAAATTTACTTTGAAATTAACGAAATCAAAATGAAGAGTTTTTCATAATAAAAGTTTGCGGTTTTATTTAGTTAATTTATGGCTTCCCATGAAATCATCAAAAATTTCCGCGAATTGTTTTTAATTAAAAAACAATAAAAAAATAAATAAATAAAGAGTTTCTATTAAATTAACATTAATATTTAAGAGGAAATTTACAACATATTTAATTTTTATTAAATAATATTTACTTTGAATTATTGTTAAATTTTTTTTATTAAATAAAAATACAGAGAAGAGTCTAGTTATAGGGAGTCTAATAAAAAAGTTTTTAAATTTTGAAATTTTCGTTAAGCATTAATAATGTATAGTAGAATGTCCCTTAAAAATCGATTTGTTTATTATTTTTATTCATTACTGCCAACAATTTTTTTTTAAATGGCAAAAATCGTTTTTTTTTAATTTTGACCCGTGCCGAATTTCTGCCGAAACTTACCCATTTGTGGAAAAAAGTGAAAAAATATTTATTCCTTTAGTATACTTAAAATTATTTTAATATGGAACTTGGACTTAATCAAATATCATTCATCAACATTAGCTGTAATTCAAAAAATAGCTTTTTAAATTAATTTCAATCCTTTGGCGACCAAACTTAAACCGCTGAAGATTTTTTGACGAAACTTCTTGAAGATTTGGGTCTATGACTAAAAAAAAAAATTTTGTGCTGCTTTTTGTGCTTTACTGCTACTTCTATCGGAAAAATATAGTACTAAAGTTAAATCATTATTGGGCCGTCGCTCCTTAATGCGTTAAGATTTTGCCTAAGTTTTTATTTCGTATTTTTTTATTGTATAAACTTAAAACTGAATTTGTAACATTATAAAAACTAAAAACAAAAACGCCAATAAAAAATATTGAAAAAAAAACCAATTTTTTTTACTTTGGGTTGACATTGTAGCCCAGCAAAAAATAACCTGGACTTGGAGCAGTAACTACGCCTTGCATACTATAAAGCAATTAGGAAAGGCATTCTGTAGTGCTTCCCAGAATGCCTTCTTTGAAGCAGTGAATAAAACTTAAAATAAAGCAATAAAGTATGCATACCATGAAGCACTAATGTTGTCAACATACAAAAAAGCGCTTCTTAGTGCCTAAGAAGGCATGAATTTATTGCTTCTAAGAGCACATGAAAGAAGCGCTTTAAAAGAGACATACCAAGTGGGACATCGCGAACAAAAATCATGCCTTCTTTATTTGCTTTGGAAGCGCTTCGTTATCAAATAATACCTTTCGGAAGCGCTTCTGGGTAAGCACTATTTTTAGCTGGGAGGGCTTTGAGACTATTAGGCTGTAGTATATACATTGTGTGAAGCACTCGTGGATAAGTGTAAGAACTATTTACACCTAAAGATTCAGGCCGAAAAATATTTGACAATAGAACTAAATTATACTTTTATAAAGGTATAAGGTACGCAGAATCCAAATCTGGTCTCAGAACCACTCTCCGATAGCTGGCGTTCGAGCTATGTTAACCAGAAAATGATCGTTATGATCAAAATGCTTCGAGTTTCCATTTTCCTGGAAATATATTTTTCACAATACTTGTAAAGCCACCTGAACACACTACTCTTATTCTTTTTTCAGTTTTTGAATTTTTCCGATAACTTATTTCCTTACGAGAATAGTATTTGTCTGAATTTCCTAATGGGTATTTTTTGGTCAAAAGTCAAAACATTAAAACTAAATGGATCAATTAGTAGTATTAAGTTAACATTTTTTTTAACTCAAGAGTTTTGCACTCTTTTAGTCATAATATAAATTACCCTTTATGGATATTTTATGTCGTCAGGCCATCAGCGGTTAAAGATTTTTTAAATAATAGAAAAGATAATTATAGTTTCATAAAATTTAAATAATATTTTTCCGAAATTTATGCAAATTTAAATGAAAACATTTAAATTTTCGATAAATTTTTGACAAAATAATCTATTTTTATAAAATGGAAAGGAGAAACAAACTCCACATCAAACACGAACTATTAACTTATTTATTTTTTTTTGTTACCCTCTTTATATTATAAAAATAGCAAACAACATCTACAAATTAGGCAATTTGAAAAGTCTTTTAAATTATTTAAAAAAAAAAAAAAGTTTTTGCATTTTTATAAAATTGGTGGATCATATGTTATTCCAGGCTACAGTGGCTTAATGATATTCAATAAAATCAGAATTCCATATCTAAATAATTTTAAGTATATTAAATGCAAAAATGAAAAGAAAAATTTAACTTCTCAAAATTTAGATTTTTGGGAATTTTTAATAAAAAATGCAACATTTTCAAGCTAAATTCAGCACGGGCCTACGTTTGACCATTTGGAACCATTTGTAATAAAACTGGGGCTGTAATTACAAATCTATTTTTAAGGGACACCCGAATGTCTAGCTACTGAATCTACATTTTTAATGTAATAAAAATGATCGTGTTCATGTCATAATTTATGATAAAAGATCGAATAATAAATAAAATTATTAAAAAAAAATTAAAAAGTAGCTTGCATTTCATAGAACTCTGCTAGTCGTATGCTCTTTTCTGCATGTAAAACTCTAATTAGCTTTTTATACGTAAAAAAAAATAATAAATAAATATAACAAAAAACTATAATGTAATTAAAATATTAAAAACCACAAAAAAAATATATAATAACTAATTAACACACTCAGGAAATTAAAAACGTAAAAATGACTGAAAATGACAGTTTAAATGACTACAAATGAAGTAAAAAAGGCGATGACTGCATTTGTCATAAAAATTACTAAATTATTAACTATTTATAAAACAACTACAATAGTAGTAAACAAAGCTAACTACAAATGAATGCATCAGCTATAACAAGTAAAAAAAAAAACAATGAACATAAAACAACTACATAGAGAGTAAACATTATTGTTTTTAACAGTCATCTTTTCTGTACTTTAAAAAAATATTTTCTTTTAACTATAATAAAAATTTGTATTTCCTACATCCTATTTAAAATGTAAAGTCAACTTTCCAAACGGTATTTCAGTTATTAGGTTTTTATTCATTGGAGATACAATGAAATTTTCGAATTATTATTTGCAAATTATGAAAATGTCAATAACAATATATATAAAGTAAATGAGAATTTTTTAAAACTCGACATAATCTTCTGGGTTTAAATAAAAATCCAACATTTACTGTTTACTGCAAAATTACTGTTTTGGTAGTTGTTTGTTAAAATACTTAAATAACTACACACAATCATACTCATAAAATAGTCGCTTTCTAATTTCTCATAGAAAAATGACTACAATATCAGTTAACACTACTACTGCTGAATGGCCTAAACTCAAAAAAAAGCTAGTAAAAAAATTACTAAATCAGCTTTAAATCTCTCTATACTATTTCTTCTTATTTTAAACGAGCTTGAGATCATTTATTTATTTATTAATTATTGTTATTTATTTCCAATATTTCGTCTCCACATTGGGTGACTTCTTCAGGGCACAATTAATACAATTTGCTTGAAAAACCATCTATTGAAATTTAGATTTTCCATTTGAAATTAAAAATATATCATTTATATTAGTTCGGTTTCTTTTCGAAACTCAAAAATAATTTTTAATTTTGGAACATATATTAGTTCTCATGTAGTGAGTAAAGTAGATTAAATGAATGTTTGATGTTTAGCATGGGATTTTTACCTCTTTCAAAACGTATTCTGATAATGGGAACCTTGAAAATTCCCGAAATAGATCTATCAACACATTCCTGAAAGGGTCAAAGAATAAATTTGAAAACAAAAACTCTATAGATTATTTGTTAGGACAATATCGTAATAAAGAAATATAGAGTATGGCCTCGAACTAATGAATAATTTTCATTTTCATTTTCACATAAATTTATATTTTATATTTTCAATTAGAAAATAGCTTCAATGTTTTATAAATTTTATAAATTTTAAATAAAATATTTAATTATTTTTCGAATTTTTTTCTGATTTGGAATGGAAATTCTGAGCTCTTTGTCCATATCATATATGATTGTTATGAGCAATGACAATATTTTCAATAGAATACAAAAATACAATTTACTGTAGACTTTTTGCAATATAGATCTTTGTGTGAGCGCTCTTTCTATTTCAATTGATCTCAACAAACTTGATCTCCTCTTATATATCAATCGATCTTTGACAATTTCATTCAATCTATCGTCAGATCGTTTGTTTGATAAAATTGAATTAATTTGTATTTATATTTCTATATTGCTATTATTTAATAACGAAAAGGGCGAATAAAACTAAATTTCAATAATATAATATAAATTATATGAAACATATAAAACAATATAAAAATAAAATTAATTTTCATAGAAATAAAACATTTTGTATGCATTTCATTTAATTTCATTTGGGTGACAAATACTACTCTAAAAAGTAGGTGCGTGTTGAAATGAAATTGCGTAATTTTTTCCAAAAATTGATTTTAAAGTTTTTTTTTTTTAATTATTTTGTATATCCCAAAACCTAGCCGTTCTTATGCAAAAATAAATTTGCCGATATTTTTTACACTTTAAAAGTTATGACCCTACCCCACAATTTGAAGCTCTAGGGTTGCCAGAGTTTTCCAAAAAAAAATAAAAATAAAAAATTTGTTTTAATACTTGCGTTCACTACCGCACGCATTCACATAATTTTATCAAAATCGGAAAACATCGATTATTTTTACAGTGATATTAACTGGAATTGCTCTTTTTGTAAAAAACATTGTTCTCACTTAGAATTTTATTTAAGACAGTTGTATTTTATTCTGTTTTCAGAGTCAACAGAACATTTTTTCCCTGCCATATATAATGTACCTTTGAACATTCAAAATAATTTTCTATTATAATAAATAAATCTTGGAACGTATTTAATGAAATTCATAAAATTTTATGCACAATTTTCATTATTAAACATTTTATGTTGCGTTCTTGTTCTTTTATTTACTACAATTGACTACTTTTACAAGATGTGGAAAATGACAATACAAAAAGTAAACAAAATTTTCATTTGTAATTTCAAAAGTAATAAAGCTTCTGCTTACTAATACTTAGTAACATTTTTGGTTGATTTCGGCAGTTTTATGTCCATTTTCAATTTACAACAGCTTTACTAATTATTAGTGATTTTTACTAATTTTTATACTAAATAAATTTCACTAATATTTAGTACAAAATTTTAGCAAATTCATTTCCATTCAGAGTTTACTAAAGTTTAGTAACTTTTACAAATTTTTTTACTACTTTTACTTTACTAAAAAGTTTCAGTCACGTTTTACTAAAATTAGTAAAACTATCTGCTGGCAAAATATTAGCAAATTATCGGTAACAATTACAGGTTTTATTTTTGTAAGTTTTACAGACTTTTTTATTTGATTGTACCTGTAGTTACTGTAAGAATATTTAGAGCTCACGTTTTAACTGCTGTTTTTTTTTTTTTAATTTTCACTTTTTCACTCAATGAATTTATTGTTTATAATTTTATCACACTGTGAATGTGAATACAATTAAAAAGTATCAATTTATGACCACTCAAATTTTTTTTAATATTTTATTAAAAAAACTTAAAAAAAACAACATCAGCAATTGACATATTTGCACATTACGCCCATATTGTTATAATTTTTATAATTTTATTTATGATCAACAAATGTTTGTTAACAAATTTTAAATAAAATTTGTAAAAAGGCAAAGTAAAAACAAAAAGATATATAAAATTTATTGTAGTTTTTTTTTCAAACATTAATAAATAAAAAACATCGTAAAAAGCCCATTTTTTTTTAGAATGCTTAATTTTTAGCCTACTCTAAAAAAAAATTCCATTTTCACTAAACTATGCCAGCTGCCATATGCGCTGCTGTTAATTTTTTTTTTTTCGCTCATTAGCATAGACGTGTACATAGTTGTTTATCGCACTAACGAAAAACAAATTAATTTAAATTGCAGCCTTGATATTTGAAAACTGTGTCCATATTTTCATACAAAACATTTCATTAACTTTCTCGAATATAAATGAAAAATAGTAAATATAATTTTTTAAAAAAATACTAATAATTATACGGCAAAGGTGTGAACGAATATTAATTAATATTTTGAAAAAATGGATTGTTTTTGAAAGCCCTTCACCTTTCACCACCTTTCATCTCTCCACTATCCCCTTTCCAAAGAAAGCAACACATTAATTAATAGGAAGAATTTCCTGAGTGTTGCTTGTCTTTTTAAAAATAAATAATAAATTAAATAGCAAATAAATATTAATTTTGATATTTTATATATGTGAGTATTCTATCCCACATATGTATGTATAGCAGCGCCCACCTTCGGTGTTTCCATAGCACTTAACCCCACCGAAGTAAAATAATGAATCAGGGCTATGAACCAAAAAGCTTCAATAAGTTCACAAATTCTTCATCAGGTGGTGAACAACAACTGTTCTAAGAATTATCATGAGCAATTACAGTACTGTCATATTTACAGCTTTTCATCTTTCTCCAACTTTCATCTCTCCGCTAACCCGTTTCCAAAGACACCAGCATATTAATAAATAGGAAGAATTTCCTGAGTGTTGCTTGCTTCTCTTTAAAAACAAAAATAAAAAACGGAAACAATTTACCATTTCAAATGCGGATTGTGCAAAACCTCTAAGCGCTGATAATGAAATTTAAATTTTCTTAGATTCTCTGACGTATTGCATTTATTACAATATACTCAAAGAAAAAATGCCATCATATTTATGAAAAACTTCATAGATATGAAGAAAAACATCATCGATTCTCGTCAAATGTAAAATTTCATAAATATGATGAAGCTGGTTCATAAAAACTCAAATTGATGACAAGCTTCTTCATATTTATGAAATGTTCATAGAACTTCGAATTGAAATTAAAAAAATATCAATTGATATTAATTTTTCTTAAAATTTATAAAAAAAATTGATAGGTCAAGAATTTTCATTTGGAATTTAAAAACATTAATAGGGGTTAAGAGTTTCCATTTCCGCTGAAATTTAGAAAAAGAAATTTTAGATTCTCATATATTTAATGCAAAATTTCGATCACATCAACTGATTAGAATTTCTGATTTTCTTCTATTGATGTCATGACAGTTGCTGAATTTTAGATAGAAAATCTAAATTACAAATAAAATTTTTTTAATTGCAAATGCAAAATTTTAATTTCTATTGCTGATATATAAATTTCAAATGTTTCAATTGTGGGCGTTGTGGTGTAATGGTTAGCGCGTTGGACTGTTACACAGATGGTCCCGGGTTCGATTCCCGGTGACGACAACATCAATTTAGAAAAATAATATGTATGAGTTTTCTATCACTTATATGTATCGCTGCGCCTACCTTCGGTGTTCCCATAGCACTTAACCCCACCGAAGTAAAATAATGAATCAGGGCTATGAAACAAAAAGCTTCAAAAAATTCGCCAACTCTACATCAGGTGGCGAGCAACCACTGTTCTAAGATTTATCATCTCGCGCAATTACAGTGTTTCCATGTGTGAAGCCCTTCATCTTTCACCACCTTTCATCTCTCCACTATCCAATTTCCAAAGAAAGCAAAACATTAATTAATAGGAAGAATTTCCTGAGTGTTGCTTCTCTTTTTTCAAAAAAAAAAAAAAGGTTTATGAAACTTTTTTAAATGTAATGATAAAGATTTATGAAACATTTGTCATAAATTTTTATGAAACTTTTCGTCATATCTATGAAAACTTCCTAAATATGATAACAAACGATTTATTAAACAGTTGATGACAATTTTTTCCCCTCAGTGTATAATCTTTTTAGGCATTAACATATTATCCAATTTTTTCCATCAAAAAACATGAAAATGAAGAAAATTGGATTTGGACATTTGTTACGTTGGAGATATATCGATGAAAAATAAAAAAGGAGTTGTACAAAAATGACAATTAAATGCAGAAGTAGTTATTGTGACTCAACTCTGCTGATTGTTAGTTAAATATTTTTTTTGCCAAATTTTAACGTTTTAAATCAATTTTTAGTCGAAAAGTTTAAGATGAGTTTTCAGGGATGTAAAAAAAATATATGTCTATTAAAAGTGAGATCATAGAGATTAAAAAAATATATATGTCAAATTTATGAAGTTGATAAAAGTATTAGGAAGTGCGAATGGAATTGACTTTTACGTGTCCTTTTAATAAAATACCGATGTAAAATTGAAAATTAAACTTATTCCTGAAGTTAATTTTTACATTGCTTAATTTGTGAATGTTGTCTAGAAATAATTTACATATATAAAATTTTATTAATTGCGGATATTGCACTGTGATTGCCAGAATTAAACTATGATCGATTAAATGGAATTGTTGAATGGGGTCTAGTGAAAATTAATAAAAATGTCACATATTATCCACGCTGTCCTGAAACACATAAATAATATTTTTTTTTTTAATTTTGGGGTCCCTATTCGGCTCTTAGACCAAATTGGTTCAAGTGGTTGGTATGATCTGAAAGCTATATCTATATTTTGTTGATATAGATCACACTCGGAAAAAGCGATTAGCCCATTAGATAGCACTCATCGATCCAGTGAGAACTTTTTAATGAAATTTGGTAAATGCAATGTTGTCTCAACAAGCGGTAGTATTCGCAACATAAATTCAGACTTTGGCGCTTTGTATTAACTCAACGAGTTACTATTTGATATAAATTTTATTTTTTAGTTTATATTATGTATCAGATATATAGAAAAGCAGTCGCTACTCAACTAAGATTGACTATGTGCTCTGCCAAGAAAATTGTATTTTGCCTTAATGTCCATTTACATTATTGATGTTAAGAGCTTTTTCAGAGCGGTGGGTAATGAATTTACAATAAAATATTATTTTTGAACAAATGTAAAGAAAAGTGGGTACGGAAAAGGTTTCAGATAAAAAAACCTGGGCTGCCCTAGAAAAATATTAACAGAGAGCTGGCGAAAACGAATATACAAGGTGGCGCAAAAATAACCTTCCGATGTTTTTTGGCTGTAATTTAAAAAAAAAAATGAAAAACTTTGATTCTTCTTGTGGATTATTTTTATTTGGTATTTTAATTTTTTTCATCAAGTCGAGAATATGATGTCATGTAAATGGCCGCCGCCACAGTTGATTGTCATTTGAGCCCTTTTATGGCATTTTCCATCACTTTGGCCAAAACTTCCGGCGATAGGTCCTCACATTCTTGACGGATATTGTCTTTAAGAGCTGCAAGAGTCTGAGGCTTGTTGACATAAACCCGTGACTTCAAAAAGCCCCACAAAAAGAAGTCTGGAGAGGTCAAATCAGGCGATCTTGCTGGCCAGTGCAAATCGCCAAAACGGGAGATTAGGCGCCCGGGAAATGCATCCTTCAGCATATCGGTTGTGGCACGTGCAGTGTGTGCCGCTGCACCGTCCTGTTGGAACCACATGTTTTCCAATCCCAATTCATCAAGTTGCGGCAAAAAGAACTCGTTGATCATTGCTCTGTAGCGCTCACCATTCACAGTAACCGTTTCCATGACATCCTCGGCTACAGCAGCAATATTCTCTGCAGAACGGCTACTCCGGGGTCTGCCACGCCTGGCAGCATCTCGTGTTGTGCCAGTCTCTTCGAACGTTGTGCCAAAGTCACCGACCGATTATTGGTCAAATAAATAGTCACCAATATTCCGCGTTCTGGAGCAGTGTATCGTAACATTGTTTATTAACGTGTATTTCGTATGTGTTTACTACACAAATGTCAAAACAGAACTGACATTAGGGGCCAATCGCAAAATTTATAGCATTTTCTGATAGGAGGATTACTTTTGCGCCACCTTGTATAAGAGATCCGAGAGGAAATGCGTAAGGAGCCTCAACATAAGGGCCTATAGCTGAGGTTATGTTTTTTTTTTTTTTGTAAAATTAGTTTACGTCATGATTTTTAATATAAAAAATCAAAGTCTGTTATACCTTAGTAAAAGTTTTTGTAACAGTTAATAACTCAGTTCATATTTCACTCCGCATACCTTAATAAAAACAAAAATTAAAAAAATTTTTGCTAAAACTATATTATATTTTTTTTGTTGTAAAATTAGTTCATGTCATGTTTGTTTAATATAAAAATTCTAAGTATGTTATACCTTAGTAAACGTTTTTGTACTAGTTAATAACTCAGTTCGCATTTTACTCCGCATACGTTAATAGAAAAAAAAATTGTAAAAATGTTTGCTAAAACTACCAAAAAGTATTTCAAACTACTCAAATTAGCATTTTGTTTTCTTTTTTGGAAATATTAGTAAGATAATAATAGCAGAATTAGATCTTTTAAATCTACAAAAAAAATTTTACAATTGAGCTAAAGTTTAGTAAATTGAAAGTTACAAATTAATCAGCTCATATTTGTAATTCTAACATTAATCTTTTTACTATACTTATCTTACAAGTATTTTGCAAAAAAAAAAAACAGCTCATTTTAGCAGTTTTTTCAGCAACTTTATTTTTAACTAATTTCTAGTAGCTTTTTCTGATATGTTTACTGTTTTATTTCTATGAGTGTAGTATCACCGTTAGTCATATTAAACATATGTTTATTCAGCCAAAAGTAATTTTTAATTAAATTCTAATATGGATCTCAAATTTTAAAGTAGAATATTGAAAAAAAAAAACACAAAAAAGAAAACCAAACAAAGAAACATTTACTTAATTTATATAAACAAAAGATGCTAATAAAAATGTTTGCAATCTTTATAAAATCTTTATTTATAAAATAAGCATAGAACGGATTTTACAAACAAAAAACTTTATTTTTAAATTTTTATCAGAAAAAAAAAACAAGTATTCTGTTTAAAATAAAGTAATTTTCTAAATTATTTTTTTATTTTTTTTATTTTTATCAATAGTTTTTCAAATATTTTTCTTTCAAAAAGAAAAAAAAATAAATATAACAAAAAACTAATATAACTGTAAAAAAAACATTACTTGAGCCAGAGTAAACAGTAAACATTTTTATATAAATAGAACATTTTTGGTTTTCAAAGTTTAGTAACGTCATGATGCTTGTTAGGAAAATACTCTAACCACGTGCTTGAGTACTAAGAAGGAGGAATGGAGCAAAATTGATGATTAATAGGTTTTTTGTTAAAGTTCTGCCTACTATGGAGGCTCTAGCTTTTTTAAAACTTCGGGTTCTGATGAGAAACGGACAAAATTTTGGTCCTCAGGAATTGATTAACCCAGATAATACAAATAGCGAAGGGTAATACAAGTCGGAATTGGAACACTTTACACATTTGTATTACCGGTGCATGTTACACTGCTCGAGTTTTGCAAAATTTTTGTCCGTTTTGCAATATCTCGCTTAGTTTTCAAAACACTAGCACTTTTATAAAATGACGTTTTTTTTAAATGGCCGGTATCTCTGAAACTAAAGGAGATAGAGCAAAACGGACAAAATTTTTGCTCCGTAGGACTATTAACATACCACAGTAATACATATAGTCTAGGTCCGGGAAAGGACCATAGGGGTCTTAATTATTTGTTTACCCATATACTAATATGAAAATACATATTTAAACACTCCTATAATAGAATGAAACATTGGTATAAATGGAACGACATGAAATGAAACGAGATGAATCGTAACACTTAATGCATTTGGATTATCAATACGTTTGTTTAGGTTTTGTAAAATTTTATGTTCGTTTTGCGATATCTCGCTTAGTTTTTGAAATACTAGCCATTTTATAAAATGGTCCTTTTTTAAGTATAAGTATCACCAAAACTAAAAGAGACAGGAAAAAGGGACAACATTTTTGATCCGCAGGAGTATTACTATACCCTGATAATTCAAATAGGGCCAGGAAAGATGCGGAGGGACTCGTTTTTTATAAAGTGACCACAGGGTGATTTAATTTATTTTTGAAATTATAATATAAATTAAGATACTCCGATAAAACAAAGTTCTTTTCCAGTTCATTAAAATTTCGCTAAATATAATCAATGTTCCGATTCAACTCGTTCCCTGTTCCATTGCATATCCTTCAATTCTGCCCATTCTCCTTTATATTAAATTTCGTTATTAATATTAAGTATAACTCCAATAATTCCCCGTTTTATTCCACATCATTTCAAAAAATCTTACATTCCATCCATAAAATGACATCTTAAAAAATATGTATCTTTACTTCCCTGTCCAATACTGTTGTTCGGTTTTATTTATCGGCATTGTTTTTTGTAAACAAATGCTTTCTTCATCAATTCTAATTTTATGCATTAATATGACTTTATTAGAATCAATAATGATTTGTCTAATCCAAAATATTTCATTGTCATTAAATGGTAATGGAAAATTCCCATCTATTCTTTTAGATAACGCTTGAAACGTCCCATATTAATGCCATATTTAAGTTGACAGATATTTTTTTTTAAATTAAACAAAATTAAATGACAAACAAAATTTAAAAAAATACATTTTAAAATCTATTTTTTTTTGTATCTTTTTTTCTGTTTTCAAAGACAAAAATATAAATAAAAAGTTTTTATTATTTTTATCATGACGAATGTTTTTAAATTGATAGTTTTTATTTTCTTTTCTTTATATAAATATGTTTTTTTTTTATATTTTCACTATAATTATTTTTGATAAAAACAAAAAAAAAAAAAAATTTCCGCTCTTTGAAAATATGAAATAATATATTTTTTTTTTTTCGAACCATTTTCATAATTCACTAACCATGGAAATTAAAATTCTCTACACAAGATAATAAGCGGCATTGAAGAAATTTAATGAAAATAAAAGAATAGAAAAATAAGTCAATATTTACAATTTAATTCCAAAATTAAAAATGACATCAATGTGTAAATAAAAAATATTTATAAAAAAAAATACTCAAAAAGTACACAAAATAATAAGAAAAATTTAAAAAACACAAAATTTAAATTAAACAAAATGTGAAACATTAAAAATGTATAATTTAAACAAGTTTAAATAAAAAACTTAAACAATAAAATCTGTTTTAATATGTTGTGGCACACATATGACCATTCGCACTGGGTGGCGCCCACGCGCCACTCTAGACATTATCAAATAAATAATAAAAAGCCTTCAACTTGTACAAAAAAAAAAACAAATTTGTAATTTTTGTTTTTTTTTTTAACTAGAACTTAAGGTGAAAATTCATTTACCTCATTAGTAAATTGAATAAACAAAAAGCTTGAACTTGAATTTAAAAGAAAATATAATATTTTTTAGGAATGGGGAATTATAGTTTAGTACATCCGTTCTAGGTTTGTTACGTAGTTAACAAGAATGAAAACAATTTTTATATTTTACAATAAAAGTCTAAAACAAACTGAATCCATTAAGAACGCCTACATTAAGTTTCTTTTGCTACTAAATTTTGTACAATAAGTTTGTATTTTCAAAAAAAAAAAAAAAAAAAAAAAAAAAAAAAAAAAAAATTGACGTCATTATTTGTCTTCCACTTTTGTGAATGATCTTTAGTTGGTATAGACTTTGTTTGTTTTTTCCTATAATGTATAATTTAGCAACATTTTGTTGTTGTTGTTGTAATTGTGTTTCAAGTTTTTTTTTTGATTTTTTAAATTTTCGTTTTTTTTTTTTCTTTGGTTTATTGTTTTTGCTTAGATTTTTAGGAAAAATGGAAAATCTAGGCGTGTATTTGCGTCAGTCGGAAAATTCGTTTCGATCGTCAAAGACAAATTAGCAAATAACGCTTTTATAACTTTCCATTTAAATTTTTTTTATCCTTAATAACAAAAACCAAATAAAAATGGCTGTAAGTGTGGAATTATTATTTTTTATTTTTTTATTTATAAATTAATAAAGAAAATTTATAAAAAACGATTTTACAAAAAATTACCCAAGTCCTGCTGTTAAAAATAATTAAATATTATAAAAAATATAACAAAAATGTGTAATAAATCGAGTGTTTTTTAAGTTTTTGTGTCAGTAATTTAATTAAATAAAATATTAAAACATTTACATAATTGTAAATTATTATGAACTAATTGTAATCAATTAGACAAACAATACGAAACAAAAATCCTAATTTATGGCATAAAGTCCTTAATATATATTTAAGTGTGTTGGCAACCACAAATTTAATAAAATATAATATCTAAACTAATAAATTCAATTTTGAAATAATTAAAACTTTCAATATGAAATAATTTTATATAAATATAACGGGTCGTTCAAAATAGTTTATTTTTTTTTTTGTTATCCTTGCAAGTTACGATTAAATTCCTTTTAAAAATTTCTAACAATACATGACCCCAAAAAAAAAAAAAAAATATCAGTTTTGATTAAATTTTGATATAAGAGAAAAATCTAAAAATTTAGATCTTGTGCGGCTTTAAAGCCAGTACAAAGTTTCATGAGATGTTTATATAAACAGCTACACTTAGAGTATTATCTGCATGATAATAACGAATTTTTACATTAAATTCATGAAATTGTACTATAATTCGTACATTTAAAGTTTTCATAGAATTGTATGAAAACATCATTTTAATTATTAAAAGTTTCATACACTCAATGAAAAAGTTTCATTAAAAATGTGGTTTCATAAAGTGCATGAAGGTTATCATAAATTATAAGAAAATCTTCGTTTATTTTATGAACAAAAGTGTCGTTGATTTACTGTAAAATTTAATTATTTTTTGACCAACAAAATTCTTTCTGTGTTTGAATTCCCGAATTTAACGTCCTTTTTAGACAAGTGCAATTAATACTATAATTAATATGCAACTGATCTCATTGTTTTGTGAGAGGCGTGGTAGAGAAGAATACTTATAACTACATTCTAAATTTTCAATTGAATCAGACTGCAGCTTCTGGCAATTAACCTTCATCTGTGATTCTGATAATACTGTTATATTTGTTATGTTATTTTTTTTAGTATTTGATTACGTCTATATGAAATTCTTGTGCCATCACTGACCGTATAAACTCAAAGAAATGAACCTGTAAAAATAGCAGAAAAATCTTCTAAAAATTAGTTAAAAATTATCTTGCAGAAAAACAGCTAAATTTAGCTAAATATTATTTTGATAAATATTAACAACATAAGAACAGCAAATATAAATATGTCAACTTTACAAAATTTTAGTTATATTTGATGTGAATTTTAGTTAATTGAAAATAGCATTTTACACTGTAAAATTAGCAAAAAAAAACTTTGACTAAATATTTGTAAACTGAAAATAGCAAACAGAAACTGTAATATGTATTAACAAAATTTTTGCTCTATTTACCTCAAATTTAGTAGAATGCAAATAACGGTTTATTTTGCTGAAATCAACAGAAATTTGTGCTAAAAAATTGCAGATTGCTGATTTCATACGAGCAGAATTTTATTCGCATAAAAAAAAACTAAAAAAAAAATTTCACAATTTTTAAAGATATTTTTTGTACTAATATTTACTAAATGTTTTTGCTGACTTTAACAGATTATTTTGTTACTTTCAATTAACTAAAATTTAGCTCAAATATAACTAAAAATTTATTAATTCTACAGATTTATTTTTGCTATTCTTATATTAGTAATATTTAGTAAAAAAATATGTTAATTTTAGCAGTTCTTTCTGCAAGAGCAGTTTTAACTAATTTTTAGTAGCTTTTTTTGCTATTTCTACAGGATTATTTCTATGATTGTAGATAAACTGCTTTCTAATACGACATGCTCTTCGCACTAACCTTTACACTTTTGTATGGCCCGTCTCAAAATTTATTTATTTTAGTTAAACAAACATTAAAATTTATTTTGAAAGAATTGCTAAATTTTAATTTATCAAAGTTTGTAAATGTAATGAGTTAAACGGGTTAAACATTTTAAAGAAAGAACGACACTTACATTTTAATTTATCTTCTTCATTATGAACCACCTACTCATTATTTGTATATTACATTTTTTTTATAAATTAATTATACATTTATATGCACTTTCTCCAAAATATATTCCATATAAAATAATGTTTTCTATTTGTTTTTTTTTTTTTTATCCCAAAAACCAAATAAAACTTATTTTGAGGTTCGTATTTGGCATACAAATTAACCCAGCAAATATTAGTTATACACTTAGAATATTATGTACGTAAAGACCACCAATGTAGATAAAAACCAATGAAATTTCACTTGAAAAAAGAACGACTTACATTTCAGTAAATACAACAAACATTGTCATTTGTTTTTTACTGTTCAAAAAAATTAACCACAATATTAGTAAAAAATAAACAAACAATTATTTGTTTTATTTTTTAAATAACAAAACGAATGTATAAATTAAATGTAAAATCATAAAACAGTAATTTGATGTGGTTTATTTTTTAAATTAACTAGAATTGTATTCAAAAATTAAATTACAACTCAAAACAACTACAAATATTTACAGCAGAAGCTCCCTGAGTGTATTAAAAAAAATAAGTTATTTGCAAATCGAAATATCTGACATGACGCATCGAAAAAGTTACTAACCCAAAAATCTGAACATCAAAAATAATTTCTTTGTTTATGTATTTGGATTGTCTCAGAAACCACTTTTCGCAAAAACTTGTTTTGAATTTGCTAAAACTAAAATTGTACAATTTTCTTTAAAACTACATGTTTCAAATATATTGAATTTTTGCATAAACAGAATAATCTGAAATTAATGCAAAACTTTATATCCAATAAAAAGTTCAAGATTAAAATAACGCTATTTTTGCTGGAGATGTTTTTCAGCAAAAATCTTAAAAAGGACTTATAAAATCCATACAAACCTGGTATAGTTATAAAGCCTGTTCAAGTACTTTTAAATTGATTTATAATATTATATATAATACTGAGATGGGAGTTGGGTCAAAAATAGTATTGTAATAAAGCAGAATGATGTAACTCGTGAATTAAAAATTGTTGCTGGGAAATTACACATCGAAATGAAATTATATTTAAATATATGGACTCAAACATAGTTGGACATAGGAACAAGTAGTAGTTGTTCTTGAAATTTTTATTACCTGTAGTAAATTTTCAGTTCAAAAGAAGAAAGTAATATAAAAGAACATGAGGAGGAAATGATCATAATATGATTCTAATGATAATACGTAAATGATCATATTCATACTCTGAAGACAGTTTTTTCATCATTTAAGATGATCTAATTGTGACATGTAGGATCATATTATGATATTAAGGATCATAATATTGTCATGAGAATCATCAGGAATGATTATAAGGATCATATAATAATCATTAATATAATATTATTGTCATTATGATCATATTATATTCATTAGGAACATATTATTATAATAAGGATGACAAGGATGGTAATTATAATCATGTAATGATCATTAAGATCATATTATTATCATAATGATCATATTACAAAATGTCGTATTAGGTACCGAAAGTTGGTATGTTAATTACTTTCAACAGCGAAATAATTGATAAGTCAGAGTTACTCGAGAAGTATTGCGGAATTTAAAAGCATTTTGAAATAGTTCCAAACACTAAGAATTTGAATATATTTGTAATTAAAGTTTTTCATGAATTTTGAAACTAATATATTTAAAAATACTGATTACTTCCCATCTATGAACAACACCACAATGTTGTTGAAATTATACAATATAAATACAATAAAATTAAATGCTATTCTACAAAAATTGTAATGGAAAATATTTTATATATTAAAGTGTGCGCCCAAATAAACGTTAACACAAATTTTTAATTTTTACATGTTTTACGATTGATTTAAATATTTTTTATTCATCAGACTATGTTTGGAAAATGCGTCAGATAACAACATTTTTTGATTTGTCAAAATTAATTGTATAATTAGTTCACAATAAATAATCAAAAGCAAATGCCTGAACAAATTTTTTAAACTTTTCGAAATAATCCAAGTTGAACTTTCAAAGAAATCACAAAAAAGTTACAAGTATAATTGGCAGAAAACCTGAAACTGGTAAAACAAAGAAACCCAGGAACTATTCCAAAGAAAAAGAGGTGGAGCAGATGTTGACTCCACTGTAGCACAATGTTCTTAACAATTTGTGCACCAAGTTAAAAAAAATGTTGGGCTTAGTACATTAAAAGTGCAAAATGTTCCGGATAGGAATGCTGATGCCGAAAAATGAGCAACACCACTAAAAAAGTTTTTTTTAGAATTCGAATGTTGTATTATGGACGACAAAAGTTGTGTATTTACTGATTTTCCCAGATTCGCGGGAAGAATTTTTATGTAGCGGATAGTCTCTTGGACGTGCCGGAATAGTATAAATTAAAAAAAAAACTATTGAAATTTAAAAAAAAAATGGTTTTCAAATCTATTTCCAACTTTAGATATAAGTGGACACCATAAAAATTAGTTAAACGCTTAACTTTTATAATAAGATCGTACATAATATAAATCTGTATAAAATTTGAATTAATAAAATGGGTTATTTAAAACAATCTCGTTAATTTAGTCTATATTAACAAAACTTTTTGCGTGTTAACGTTTATTTGGGCGCATACTTTAAAAGTCACACTTTACAAGTCGCATTTGTTATTGTTATTTTGGTAAAGTACACAGTAATTGTAATAGTAATGGTAGACCAAATTATTCATTGGAAAAATAATAATTAAAAAAAAATCTATTTTGCTGTATTAATTTCATTATTTTTCCTATTTTGACATGTTTACAATTACACAATATTGAAATTATAATAAATATATACAATTAAGACCCTTTAACTTATCTCAAAACAACCATAGGTAAGGACTAAACCATAGTTATGGATGTCAAGTTTATATGATATGATATCAGTGGTTAAAGTTAAACTCGGGTTATTATTAGAAAAGTTAAATCAATTATTGTGAATTGGTTTAAAAAGAAGTGAAATTATATGAAATAAAAATAAATAACTTAGAAAGGTTGAGGTTAAACACTATTAATTTTTGAATTCAGACTACACTAGTTTCTGCATTTTTAATGGACATGCGTCATCAGTGCTTTTCGATTTTAATTGTATTATTATTATTATTCGAGTCTTTTAATTGTCAGATTTTCTTTATATGATACATCTTTTCAACAACCTGCCGGCCTTAAGAATAGAACCTGCGTTTCTTCTTAAATTACAAACGTAACAATACCAAGTCATGACCGCTTAATGTTCACACCGTAGTATGGTCTCGAATGCAATGCAGATAATTTGCAGTGTACTTTCGTATTGGATTTTCGGCTATTGTATATTATACTCAGAAGTGACAAACACAAACATTCTATTTTCAGATTTTTTGTTTATTTTCGAATTTTCTCCGTCTCTACTTCACAACGTTACCAGATTGACATACGTTTTTTACGTTCAAAGTATCTCACTTTGCGTTTATGTTGAGCTTAGAGAGATCACTTTCAGTTTTATTACCTATGTTTAAATTCCATATTCAAAAATTGTGTTAAATGTGATGGACCCTAAAATGTGTTAATATAACAACATTTGCTTTAACATTTCTGTCTGACAGCAAATATATTATTTTTACAATAACTTATAATTAATCCGTTTATTTATTAATTAAATACGTAAAAGATAATCAAGCTAATTTAAATTTAATATAAATTGTTTATACATACAAAATTTTCATTAGCAATGTTATAGGGCCATAAACAACAAGCCAACTAACAAGGGAGGTATTCTGATGGGAACCTTCAGATCGCAATAAAACTTAGCTATGTTGTGAAGAAGAACAAATAAATAACATCTGTATATGTTGTTAGCTGCCCAGTCATATATAGAAGGGCTAAAAAGTGGGGTCAAAAGTGACTCCGATTTGAGCTTCTTGCGCTCTATTCACGTTGTATGTAAATTGTTTAATGTTGTAAATTGTTAATATTAAAAAGTTCATGTATAATTAATAACGAGCTTTAAACCTCCGTATATTTACAAAAATAAAGCACATCAAACATATTAGCCAGGTTGATACTAGTATTTCCACCTGGCCAAAGATCTCATCAGAACCCGAAGTTTTAGAAATGCTAGAGCATCCAGAATAGGCAGATCTCTAACAAAAAAAACCTATTTATCACCAATTTCGCTCCATTCTTGTTCTATAACAAACAAGTTTAGAACATACTGCAAACAAACTTTTACCCCCTAAAAGATCGATTGTGTTTCTTAGCGAATATTTTTTACTTGCATCCCTTCTGTCGCATACCCAAGTTTTATTATGGATTCGCTTCGGGATACCTCCTTTGTCAGTAAAAATAAATAAAATAAAAATCAATATAGTAACAATAAATAAAACAATTTAATTAAATTGTATAATTGCTAAAATAAACAATAAATTTGTGCTAAAAGTGCAATATGTATTTAGAGGAAATTAATTTTATGGGTACAATGGAAAACAAACAGAAAAAAAGCTACAAAAAGTAAGAGTATTTATATTGTTTAATTGAGTAGAACTAAAAGTGCCCTTTAGGGGTGTTTATTTTTAAACGCAGACAGAGAAAGAAAGTGCAAACTGTAGTGAAAAGTGTATTTATGTTGGTAACAACCAATAAATTCGATTAGTACAACCAAATTTAAATTTGGTTTCTGAATATTTTGGTTGTGCCAACTAAAATTCAGTTGTATTAACCAAACTTTGTTGTGAAATCCAATATTTAACTGTAGCAACCGATTTTAGTTGTGGTAACCAAATTTCAGTTGGCAAATGGCAACATTTTTTTTGTGAGCGGTATTACTTTATAAGGAATTAATAAAAAAGATACACCACAGAGATTATCAAACCACTTAAAAGTGAATGTTAAAATAAAGTGGCCAGTAATCATAGTCCCGCTATAAAGTTGGCATTTTATAGAAGCGACTTTAAATTAAAAATCAGTTTTTAAGTATTTTGCTATTTTAGTCAAAAATAAAGTCGGGTTTAAATTGAACCGGCTTTAAATGGGTGTCACATCTAGTATATAAAATGTTTGCATACACTTTGTACTAAAGTATGAGCAAGTGGCAACGTTCAACCACTTTCAACAGCTGATTTTATATTAGCTCAAAGAAATAAAAAAAGAGGCAAGCTTTAATTTCATTATTAATGGCATTAAATGACTTTAAAGTTTTACAATTTCCTGAAAGGGATAACTCGTATTATAATTGTTGTTGTTTGGATACATTAGAAGTTTTTATAGGAGCTGAAGGATCAATGGAGACAGAACTGTACTATGGTATTGCTTAAAAGCAGTTCCTGTGGAATTTTGTATATTTTGGTTTTCTTTTTTCATTTCAATACTCAAGTTTTGCATAACACATTTCCATATTTTACAATTTAAACATTTTTTTTTCTTCACTAAAATTTGCTTGCCGAAAAACAGCTGACTGTGTTGCTAAATAGGTTAAAACCAACTTCAGCTTGTTTTAAATTTAAAACAGCTGACTTTAACGATTAAAGTATATTCTTAGCTGACTATAGTAGACCAAAAGTATACATTTTTAGAAGAATACACTTTTGAACTAATAAAGCAGTCAAAATATTAAAAACATTGTTTATAATTTTAAATAAGACTTTAAATATTTTACATTTTATTCCTGGAGATGTTGGGAATCTCCAACGAAACGTAGGATGGAAAATGAAGAAATAAATAGTCTTTTATTTATTATGAAAACAAATGCCGTAGATGAGCAATTTAGATATTTGTAAAAATCTTATCGAATATTTACTAAAAAAGGCCATTAAAACTAATAATAAAGTTTTAATTATTTTTAATTTCAAAGTTATAAGAACTTAAGCCTGTAAGTGCTCATATGAGCTTATTTAAAATAAAAAATTTAATAATTCTTCAATAAAATTTGTTTAATAAATATTTTCTTAGCTTTACTGGTAAAGTGCAGCTTATTATTAGTTTGACCCATCGGCCATTTTTTTTAAAAAATGTTGAGTTGCCAATGGATGATATATAATGTAAATATATTATTTCTGATTCGAAACCCCCTTTACCGATACATTGTAAGTGTACATCATAAGTGTTTACTTAGCACTTTATCAATTTATAATTAGTTTGACCCATCGACCATTTTTAAAATATTGATTTGCAAATGGATGATATACAAGGTGGCGCAAAAATAACCTTCCGATGTTTTCTGGCTGTAATTTAAAAAAAAATGAAAAACATGGATTCTTCTTGTGGATTATTTTTATTTGGTATTTTAATTTTTTTTCATCAAGTCGAGAATATGATGTCATGTAAATGGCCGCCGCCACAGTTGATTGTCATTTGAGCCCTTTTTATGGCATTTTCCATCACTTTGGCCAAAACTTCCGGCGATAGGTCCTCACATTCTTGACGGATATTGTCTTTAAGAGCTGCAAGAGTCTGAGGGTTGTTGACATAAACCCGCGACTTCAAAAAGCCCCACAAAAAGAAGTCTGGAGCTGTCAAATCAGGCGATCTTGCTGGCCAGTGCAAATCGCCAAGACGGGAGATTAGGCGCCCGGGAAATGCATCCTTCAGCATATCGGTTGTGGCACGTGCAGTGTGTGCCGTTGCACCGTCCTGTTGGAACCACATGTTTCCCAATCCCAATTCATCAAGTTGCGGCAAAAGGAACTCGTTGATCATTGCTCTGTAGCGCTCACCATTCACAGTAACCGTTTGGCCCGCGACGTCTTCGAAGAAAAAAGGTCCGATGACTCCTCCAGCGAAAACAGCACACCATACAGTGACTTTGAGCGGGTGTAATGGCTCTTCGTGGGTTACACGCGGATTTTCAGTGCCCCAGAAGCGTAAATTTTGCTTATTTACGTACCCGCTAAGATGGAAATGGGCCTCATCACTCATGATTATTTTTGATGAAAAATCATCTTCCTCTTGGTGGTGATTAAGGATGGCTTGAGCGTATGTTACACGCGATTGGCGGTCAGCAGCTAACAGCTGATGCACTATCTGGACTTTGTACGGAAACATCTTCAAATCTTGTACCAAAATTCGCTGTAAAGACCGTCGACTGATACCCATTTGCGTGGCACGTCGTCTGGTCGATGTCGACGGCGCTTCCATGACATCATGGGCTACAGCAGCAATATTCTCTGCAGAACGGCTACTCCGGGGTCTGCCACGCATGGCAGCATCTCGTGTTGTGCCAGTATCTTCGAGGCGAGCGGCTAAACGTCGCAGTGTTTCACCAGTAGGCGTTGGACGGCCAGGAAATCTGCGACGAAATTCACGTTGTGCCAAAGTCACCGACCGATTATTGGTCAAATAAATAGTCACCAATATTCCGCGTTCTGGAGCAGTGTAGCGTAACATTGTTTATTAACGTGCATTTCGCATGTGTTTACTACACAAATATCAAAACAGAACTGACATTAGGGGCCAATCGCAAAATTTATAGCATTTTCTGATAGGAGGATTACTTTTGCGCCACCCTGTATAATGTTAATATTTTCTTTTAGATTCCAAACCCCGTATCCCCATATATCGTATCATATGTGAAATATACGTCTAGAATTTAGCCTATCTACCAATTTTTTCTTACGAAAATTATAAAATTCAAACCTTCTTTGTCGTTTTTCTCGATAACGACTTTTTGGCATATATGTCAAACCAATAATATCCTGACGATTTGTGAATACAGGCGCCTAACAGTATAAACTTTTTTTAAATATTTATTTATTTCTATTGTTGCTTCCACCATTTTATATATATTTCATGCCAATTTGTAAAAACATTAAATTTTTTTTTGGTTTTATTTTTATATTTATTTTTTTAACTATTTTTCCATCTTTCGACGCTGATGGCAACCACATCAAATAATTGATGGATTTTTCTTTCAGCGACAAGTGGTCACAAATACTTGACATTTGTATTTTTCAATGCTATCGAAAGTTTAAAGCGTGATATATATATATATATATACATATATATATATAAAATTGTTTTCAAACAAAAATATACACAAAATGTTGATACTCAAACTGCTTTTATACATAAAAACATAAAATATATCAGCCACAAAAAAGTGAATATTTAAGTTGAAATAGATTTATAGGGCACAAAAATAATATAATATATAAAATATAACTAAATCCATTTAAACCATGTGTTCAATATAGACGATTGCAAAAAACAGTGAGCAACAAAATAAAATAAAAAACATTTTACACAAATATTTAGATTAGCGTCTCTTAACATGGTCATAAAAAGGCAATTTCATTAAATATTAATTTCTCGAAAGTATAAAAAGCAATAGTATGAAGAAATGGCCCGCCTTATTATTCCACCAATTAAAACAAAAATTCTTGTTATGTTTTGAACATATGCAAACTTGATTTTATTTTATATAATAGCTTAAAGGGAATGTCTAAACATATCCTCCAACTTTGCTCTTAATGCTTTTCAATTTGGTCTACTTTAGAAATTTTATTATTATAAATACCATATGATTTTTTAAACTATTTTATATGAAAGCATGTTGGATATTTATTTTATATAAACAATTAAGCGCAGCAAAAATTTCGGTTCATGACCCTTTAAACTTAAATCCAGGAAAAACTTTGAAAAAAAGATAAGCAAATTTTAGAACATAAAGAAAAACAGTAAGTTTGAAGCGGCTATTTAAAGGATTTTAAAGGAATTCAACTAATTTTTAATTGACTGTGTATTTATATTTCGAGTACAGTTAAAAAAACAACGCAGAGTAACTAGATCTGAGGCGGGCCACATTCTCATTGACGAAATATCATCGTCTTTAAATTTGTATTTGGTTTAAAGTTTAAATATGTACGAGTTATCCCACAGTAGTTAAAAGATGCGGCAATTCATAACTTATTTTAAGTTTTACTGTTTAAACATTTTTAATGTTAACCCAGTTCGAGAAGCAGGGCCCGCCTAAGAAATTTCTTAATATTACTTTTTACACAAAACCATTTTAAATTTACATCACTAATTTGGTAAAGCATGGCATGATTTTTACATATTTACCGCGCTTTTTCCAATTTCTAATATTACTTTTCGTACTTTTTGTTTAAAATTATTTTTTTTCTTTCATTTTTGGTAGATTTTAAAATTTGTTATGTTGAAAAAACATTTTCGTTGAGATGTTCCCCTTACGTTTCAAGGTCTATTTACAATTAAAAATTGACTTAAAAAAACTATAATTAACTTCACCGAAGGAATTTATAAATTAGTTTAATTAATATTCATCAATTGTTTGAATTGCTCTACGTTTGTTGTATTGTAGTTATAACAAGTCATTATTAAACACCGTAAAATGTGGCATCAGTGTACAATAATATCACTTACTGTGAATTTTTACACGCGCAACTCCCCAGCAAAACCACACATTACCAAATCATGGGTAAAGTAATGTATCGCCATAGGGCTTCATGCATTACTTTACACGTTACTTCATTGATGAATTTTACAGGTGATGAGCCTCAAAGTAACTCATTACCTTGTAGTGGGTAACGTAACTGGTTACTTATATGGTTACATGGTGGGAAAAAGTAATGTGTCTATAAATAGATTTTCCTAAAAAAATGCATAAAAATTTTTTTTACAGATATTTTTTTTTTAATTAAATAAATAACTTTTTTTTTATTAAATAAATAACTTGGTCATGCTGGGATTCGAACCTGGGGTCTCTGGTATTTAACAATTAGTTAGTCGAGAACTCTACCAACTGAGCTATCGATACATTCAATATTTTATTGCTTAACATGTAGATGAGTTGTTGTGCTTCGTGTTTCATTCGTGATATTAAAAATATACACCTTACCATTATGCTTACAAAAAATCACAAAGTAATGTGTTTATAAATAGATTTTCAAAAATATATATTGATAATGACTTTACGTTTATAATTCATACATTATGTAATTGGTGATCGGTAAGTCATTATTTTATGTTTTGAAGTAATGTAAAATGTATAGAGGTCTCATTACAAGGTAATCCATGAGTGTTCAATTATCGGTAACTCATTACTTCTTGTTGGAAAATAATGATACAGGTGAGTAGTACACATTACAAGGTAATGCATTGCTTTATCGCACCCATTACCAAAGTTTTGCTGGGTCATATTAGTGTTGTTGTTGATGACGATGATGATGATGGCTTTTGTAGCCCGTTTTATTAATTTCAAGTTTGTTATTTTATTTTTGAAATTTTATATATTTCATTCTTTGATTCAATATTACATTTACATAGAAAAAATATTTTCCACAGAAAAGTTATCATATTCAACTCAGTGTAGAATGCAATACCGTATATTTGGTAATGGTAACTATTTATCATTACTTTTATGTATGAATGTACATATTTTGATCAAAATATGTGGTCTAAAAGTAAATTTAAAAAAAAATAATTTAATAAAAAATATTTTTTTTTAATAAAATGTGCACACATGGCATTTCAGCCCGGGCCTCCAAGTTTCAACAATTCACTCTGCATATATTTTTCAATCTGGTTGTCGTCCACACTATTAATATCAGCTAAATTTTTTTAACAAAATTAATTAGTAAAACATTAGTAAAATATTAGTAAAATATAAGTTCAAAACAGTTAAGCGCTGAATAAGTATAACTAAAATTTTAGCTGAAAACATAATTTTTCCAAAAAAATTTGCTGAAAATAGTATATTTGATTTACAAGAGTGTATTATTAGTAAGTCCTTATTATTGGTGTAAAAGTAATGCATAGAGTAAGCAGTTGTCATTACTGGTAGTGAAAAAAGTTATGACATATCATTACCGTTTTTACACTGGGAATCACTGTCTTGAAAAAGGTGTTTAAAGTAATATATAAAAAATCTTTATATAACAAATTTTTATTTTAAAAGACAAATTTCATATTAAGTTCAAAACAATTTATTTAAAAACTTGTACAAAAGGCCCGTATTGTATAAATAAGTTTAAAGTTTGTGAATTTATTGTGACAATATTTTGGTTTGTTTTTCTTGTATAACCTTTTTATAAAATTTGGTATATATACCCTTATTAGCAACTCAAATCCAATTTCATGTCCAGCAATATACGTTCTCATATATACAAATAATTTATTTTTCTTGTTAAAATATTTTATTTTAATTTGAATAGTATAAAGAATACTTGTTATAAATATATATTATTTTGTGCATATAAATATTTCTTTTTAACTGTCTGATATTTTCAAAAAAATTTATTCTATCAAAGTCAAATTTACACATACACAATTAATGTCAAGAAAATTTCAACTAAACTTAAAAAAAAAAAACTTTCAATTAAAAGTTTAATAATACCTATTAAATATTTAATTGAAAACGAATTTAGTGTACATAAAATGTCCAGTTTTTAACCCCATATTGATAACAAATTGAACGAAATGTCAAAAATTACAAACATTACAAAAATCACATAAAATAAACATACAAAATTTAAAAAAAATATTTTATTACAAATAGTGCTAATACAGTCAAAGCCCGGTATACCGAATAATATGTTACCAGGCCCATTCGTTGTATAGAAAGATTCGTTAACATTAAACATTTAACAAAATGTTGAGTCTACTGAAAATGATAACTGCAAAAGTGGCAACACTGCATAATTAAAAGGCTCTCCAACGATTTTTATTTATTTTTTTTAAGCCAAAATTTTAAAAATCTCTGAAATTAAAAAAGCAGTCAAACCAAATTTTTTTAAATTTTTACATCAATTGCCAATTTTTGTAAGTTTTGGAAAATTTTAAAATTTGAAAAATCTTTAATTTTGGCAATCTTTTTAAAGTTTATCGATTTTGCCGATTTATTTTCCAATTTTATAATTTGTTTCAATTATTAACGATTTTTTATATTATGGCTTTTTTTATTTTGGATTTTTTTTTTTTTCTTTTAAGTTCATTTCCAATTTTGTTTTCTTCTTTCCATTGTAGTGATTTTTTTTCAAATTCGGCGATTAATTAATTTTGGATTTTTTTTTATTTTAATTTTGTAGAACTTTTTTTTTAGGTTTCGGCAATTGTTTTAATTATATAATATTTTTGTTTTGGAACTGTTTTCAAAACAAAAAAACAATTGCTAGGATTGTTTTTTTTTTTTGAATATGTTTTCTCCATTTTTAACGCTCGGCTACAGGTTGCACGTCCGGTCAAAAACTATTTGGCAAACAGTAGATGGGAAGTTTTGGCTCACTCACTTTATAGCCCAGACCTTGCCCCTTCTGACTACCATTTGTTTCGATCGATGCATAACGCCCTTACTGAAATACGCTTCACTTCAGAATATGGTGTTAGAAATATTTTGCAATAAGAAAACGTAAAAATTAGCGAAGTCCTTGAATGTATAAATTTAAATATTTTATTTTATCTCTAACTCAATAAGTAGAAAATTACTTTGACAAGCCGGTGACAGCACAAACTTAAAGTTTTTATAATCAACATATGTATTATCATTATAACCTTACTTTTGTATGAAAAACAAATATAAAAATCTTCCATGGTTGAATTTTATATATGCTTACAAGAATTGTACTGTTTAGTATCATTTTCCTCGTCTCTAATACAACTTTACATGTCGCGACATCTACTTGATTCTGCGTATATCTTTCAATCTGGTTGTCGTCCACATTAATAATGTGCCTATAAGCACCACGTTTTTAGCAAAAGAAATTAGTAAAACATTAGTAAAATATTGGTAGAACATTAGTTCAAAAGTGCTTAATAAGTATAATAAGTATAAAAATAGCAACTTTGATTAACAAGACGTTTTACTAACTTTTCTCCTAACTTATGTTATTGATATTCAAATCAAGTAAACAAAAATTTAATTTTTAATTTTAGCTCAAAGTTTTAATCCTCTACTGATTATTTTTAAAATTATACTATCGTTGCCGGAAATCAATAAAAAAATTTAATGAAACGCAATATTAATTTTTCGCGGCTTTCGAAAAAGTTTTCACATAAACGTTTTTAAAGTTCGACTCACAAAAAACGATTTTTATTATTAATATAGTATTGCCCACTACGTGGTTATATCTAAATATATTGCTGAAATTAAGTTATAACCCTAATCATCATGTTCTCACATAACATAACTATTTATTAATTTTCATTTGTTCGCATTTTTTGTGTGTGTTATATTATACTTTAAATTATTTGTTGTTAGTTATAATTGTTGGTTTGTAAAAAAAACCCCATAGTGTTGTTAAATGACTTTATAGTCATAATATTAAAACAATTTGTTGTCATATTAATGTGGTAAATGTTTAATAAAAACATTTTTAACTGCTTTTTTGTTTTTGTATCATCCAAATTTGAACAAAGATATAATTTATTACTCATACGTTAAGTGGGCTATAATAGATTAGTGATAAAGCGTTTTTTATGAATGGTTTAAACAACTTTTTTATGTACAAATTATGGAGGATTTTATTTTTAAAATTACTAACAATTATAAAAGGAAATTAGGTTTGAATTATATAGTTTAATACTGCTTTCCTAAACTAGTGTTTATGTAATCTCAGATACCATCTGCACAAGAAGGGTCAATCGGACACGGATTTGTGTAGGTTTTGCGAGATGGTGTCTGAGTCCTCGGAGCATGTTCTCTGCGAATGTCCCAGGCTTTGTGATAGGAGACTTAGGTTTCTAGGTGATCGCTTAATTTCGCCTTCCAACATCGCGAATATTTTGCCTAATAGGATAATTGGCTTTATAGGTAGCTTGAATCTGTAGGTAACATTAGGCAGCACAAAAGACCTACATTGGTCGCGGTGCATAGTGCCTTCTGATCTAATCTAATCTAACCTAGTGTTTAATTAATTAAGTTGTTTTAACCAGAAAAACATTGATTTGTCCTAATAAAATTAACATCTAGACAGAATGTAAACGATTTGTAATTTCCCAGTTAGGAGAAGAGAAACGAACCACCGCTGTCAAGTCACTTTAACGGTGGTACAAGTGCTGGCAAAATGTGTTTCCCCAGTCCCAAAATATATTATCATTAGACAAAAGGTCCGTTTGTTCAAAAAGTGCAGGAAAAGCACTGAGTAAACAAAAGCACTGGTACAACCATTACATAGGTGATCTCAAATTACGTCTCCCAAAAAAAAATTCAAAAAAAGTTAATTTGTAATTTTTTTTTTGTTAATGTTAGCAAAAATCTTTTGCTGTTAGCAAAAATCTTTTTTGCAAACAAAATTAGTAGATCCATTAAAAGTTTAGCTATCACTTAGTTAAATAAAAATTTAAAAATCCGTGCGAATATTAGTGGACTGATAAAAATTCCAAAAAAAAAAGTTGTAGAAAATTTATATTTGTTCCCTGAAGAAGTCACCCAATGTGGAGACGAAATATTGGAAAAAAATAATTAATAAATAAATGATCTTAAGCTCGTTTAAACTAAAAAGAGTAAAATAAAAGAAGATCGAAGAAAACTTAACATTTATAAAAAATTATCTTTCAACAAATTACATCATTTGCTGTCTAAATGAAGGCATCTTTCCAGAAATAAGTCAAGTATAACTAAAGTTGAGAGGTTTTTTTTTTGCTGTTCATATTTTATTAATATTTAGCTAAAAAAAATTTGTTATTTTTAGCAGTTTTTTCTGCAAAGTCATTCTTAACTTCTTCTCTAGTAGCTTTTTCTAACATCTACTTTGATTAAAATAAAATTTTGCAATATCTCAATTAAGTACAAAGTTTCTAAGCAACTTCCCTCTTACACACAGACAGAAGAGCAAAATGTTATGATAGTTTAAGGAAATCATATTATGATTTAAATAGGTAACGATCATAACATGATCTCTGTGATAATTATTTGTTCTTTAATGACGACAAGACCGTGCTTCCTAATCATAATATGAGCAGTCAGAATTACATTTATGATCATAAGGATCATAATAAGATAATTTCTTATCCCTAATCGTGTTTAAATTATTTTATTATTTAAATCTGCATTTATTAACAGGGGTCTAGCCTAACCAATAATATTTTTTGAAGTTTTACTCCTTTTTATAAATCTTAAATCTAAAGTGAAATCTTAAATCTGCAGTGTATATACAAAAAAACTTAATTTTACATATTTTTTAACACATAATAGGAATATTTCGAATTTCGATTTGACTTGAATATGGAATTTTTTTTATAATGTAGAACTTAGTCTGGCGAAATTCTTTTTTTTTTATTAATTAATAATCATATAATTATAAATTATATACTATTACCCTAACCGACCACTAGCTACTATGAACTTCGGCGAAAACAGACCAGTGCCTCTGGTGGGAATCGAACCCACGACCCCCGCACTGATAATCCAGCATGCTACCAACTAGCCAACCGGGGCGCACAAGGCAAAATTCTTTTTCCAATTAATATTATGGAAATAAGACCGTTTTATAATTTTTAACTTTATATATTCCGACAACAATTTGATTGCAGTCAGTTAGTTTTTAAGTTTCCGAAATATGGCCCGCCTAAAAATTTGGTTGATATGAAACATTACTAAAAAATATTTTTACATTTCAGTTTAGCAACAATTATGTTTATTATATAGCTTAAAAGCTATGGCAATACTTGGAAGTCAGTCAATTGAATACTTTAATGAAAATGTTTGACACAGCCAAATTGAATGGTATTTATTTAAAAAAAAAATTATTTTTAAATATTTTTTTTCTTTTTAAATTAATCGCATCTTTAGATTCTTACTAATTTGTCATTTATTTCTTTATATATTGTAATTAATGTTAGAGGTACGGGAATTCCCGGGAAAAAATTTAAAAATTCCCGGGAAAACGGAAAACATTTTAATAATTCATTCATTCATTTATTATTCATTTTTAAAGGCAGAAAATGATGATTATTTGACTTTGAAAGTGTAATCCTCTAACCGGCAAGCCCGCCTTCAGGCGGAGTATTTAAAATTGGCCATAAATGAGCCACTTAAGTGCTTATATTAAGAAATTTAGCTATTTTTATAGAAAATTATATTTACAAAATATAATGTGAGTCAGTTTTTTGTGTGCAGTGCACAGTTTGGACGCAAGAAAGTGTTAAAGTTCAAATTTCGTGAAAATAAATATTTTGAAATGAATATAATTATCAAAAATCATAAAAACATATTTATTTGTCTAAGGACCGTTGGTATGAAACGCAAAGTGAGATTAAAACTTAAGCATTCAAATAAGCTATTATTGATATTTTCTGGATATCAATTGATATATTCTGAATTTCGATTGATGTATTTCTGAATTTCAATTAGTATTTTCTGAACTTCAAATGATATTTTCTGAATTTCAATTAATATTTTCTGAATTTAAAATTATGTTTTCTGAATTACAATTGATATTTTTTGAAGTTCAAAATGGAAAATAAATCTGAATTTCAATTGATGTTTTCTGAAGTTGAAATGGACATTCAATTAATGTTCATAATGGAAAATCTGAACTTCAATTGAAGTTTTTTGAATTTGAAATGAACATCCAATTGATGTTCAAAATGGAAAATCTGAACTTCAATTGATGTTTTTTGTATTTGAAATGGACATTCAATTGATGTTCAAAATGGAAAATCTGAATTTCAATTGATGTTTTCTGAAGTTGAAATGGACATTCAATTGATGTTCAAAATGGAAAATCTGAACTTCACTTGATGTTTTTTGAATTTGAAGTGGTCATTCAATTGATGTTCAAAATGGAAAATCTGAACTTCAATTGATGTTTTCTGAATTTGAAATGGACATTCAATTGATGTTCAAAATGGAAAATCTGAACTTCAATTGATGTTTTCTGAATTTGAAATGGACATTCTAAAATACAATTGATGTTTTCTGAATTTCAGTTGGAATTTCTAAATTTCAATTGATACTTTCTAAATTTATATTGATATTTTCTGAATTACAATTGCAAAAGGTGTAGTTAATAATACATTTTCAACTTCAACTTAAATTGTTTTTAAGTGCAAATGTCAAAACACATTTAAAATTAATGATATTCTATGATAAATTAGTATTAAAAACAATTTCCATAATAATTTTAATTTGAATTCATAATGTTAATGATACAATGAATTTATTATCATTATAGAAGTCCCAAATGCATTTTAAATGTATTTATGTCTAAGCATACAACTACAGTTTTTTTGTGTGATATTCCAAAATTTTGATAATAATTAGAAACTATTTATCATTCGAGTGGGTAGTTCGTGGGTTTTTTTTTTTTACATAAACTCATATTTATTAAGTGGTTTTCATTTAAAATATTAACCAGATAAAATTAGGATAACTAAAAAAGAGATTATAAGGAAATTATAATAAAAAAAAAACTTAAAAGCAATTAAAAATTAAAAAAAATATAAAGTAAGGGAACGTACTCGATTGTGGACTTTTCCCTAAACTGAGCCATTTGTTGCAGGAATATCACTATTTTAAAGAAGTTTCGACTTTAACTCACACGTTTTTATTAGTTTTATTGTGTCGTTTCCAAAAAAAAAAAAAAAACGAAATATAAAGTGTTATTTTTGGTAAACACAAAAAGTGAATAACAAACTAGTTTTAAAGAACTTTCAAAGTTAAATTTTTGTAAACGGTAAGAATTTTATTCACAACTTTAATAAAACTAATTGATTACATACAAAAATGTAACAAATTAAATTTTCATAATGTTACTTAAAGTGCCCATCTGCATTTTTTATTAGTTTTTTCAAGTTTTAGTCTTTTTTAAATGGATTACGCATCAATTTAAAAAAATTGATGCCTAAACCAAATTGTCCAAAATAAACAAGAGCTTCTTTCGGATAATTTTTAAAATGCTTTAGTTCAAAAAAAAAAAAAAATGTTGTATGTTTACCGCAATTAAAAAAGTTAGTATTACATGTAGTAGACCCTTAAGCAGCTTTAAATGTTGTATATCATATAACGTTTTCCAAAACAGCATTAAAATAAATTTTGGTTTAAATGTAAATTTTTTTTCTTATTTTGCTTTATTTTCTTACAATTGCATATGCTGTTAGATTGTTTTTTAATTCAATTCCACTATATCATTCATTCTTTGAAAGAAGACCTTATGTCTTCCGATTTTCTTTATATTAAAAACATAACGCACACCTAGTTCAAAAGTGGCTCAACTCAAAATTTTAATTTTTCGGGTTTGTATGCTTAAACTATGCACAATACACTTGTTTATCTAAAAAAAAAAAAAATTTAAGTGTATTTTGTTGTTGTTAAATGTTGCTAACAAATGTTTCATTTGCTATAAAGTTGCAAATATTTTTTTATCGATTTCTGAGAAATGAATAATTTTGAGTTGAGTCACTTTTGAACTATGTGTGCGATATACTCTATATGGATCCTATTACATATCTCCTTATTTAGTTGTTTAATTTTTTAAAAAATCGTAATTTTTTCACGGTTTTAATTTTTTTTAAAAATTTCAAAAAGAGTCAGTCGTACACTTGAAAGTTTTTATTGGATTTCGCTGTTTCAAAAAGCGTTCGATTTTTACGATTGAAATTTTAAGATGCATTTTCGAAATTATTCTTACAAATTAAAAACTATACAAAATATTTATTTTTTTTAATAAAATATTGGATAAGATTTTTTTTTCAAAAAATAGAAAAAATTTGATAACGTGCATTTTTTTTTTTTCTTTTTTTTATTAATTAATAATCATATAATTACAAATTATATACTATTACCCTAACCGAGCACTAGCTACTATGGCCCTCGGTGCGTTGTAGCGGACCCTAAACGAGCACTAGCTAATATGGCCCTCGGCGCGTTATAGCGAAAACATACCAGTGCCTCTGGTGGGAATCGAACACACTACCACCGCACTGATAAGCCAGCGCGCTACCAAATAGCCTACTGGGGCCCACTGCATTTTTTTAATAAGTATATTTATTTTTAATTTTAATAACAATTATATCAAACTTGTATTTGTTATTGCAACGAACGGGCTGACTGTTTGGCCAACTGCGGAGCTCGTCGATAATGCATTGGCCCTGAACGCTTCTGTGGCGTACCCAATGGGTATGTCAGAGAGAGGCTCAGAATATGGAGGGAGTCGGAGTTTGGGGACTATTGGGCCAGATCGCCTGGGCAGCGACAGGCGAGGCTGTCTATATCTCCCTCTGGGGAGAGATCGCGGAAACTCTTGTCTATGACGAGGGGCGAACTAAGGACCGTAACGGGTTACCTCACAGGACACTGTGGCCTTAGGTATCAATTGTACAAGATGGGACGATCCTCTACGGATACGTGCAGGTTTTGTGAATTGGAACCCGAGACCTCTGAGTATGTTCTCTGCAAAAGTCCGAGGCTCTCCGACAGTAGGGTGCGTTATTTTGGTGGTCGAATAGTGACACCATCGGACGTTTGGAACTGTTTACCTGGTACGATAGTTGGCTTCGTAGAGAGCCTGAACCTATAGGGTGTATTCGCTGGCAGCACAAAATACCAACTTCTGGTCGCGGTGCATAGTGCCACTCTAGTCTAATCTAATATTGCATATATACGAGGAAATATAACTATATAAACCAAATACTTTTTTAATCAGAAAAATAAAATACAAACTTTAGAATTAAGAGCTCCTTAAAATTACATGCTTTTCCGATTTTTTTTTACTTTGTTTGGAAAGTAAAACCGTGAAAAAATCGCAAGTTTTTGAAAATTTAAAAACTCTTTATGTACCAAAACTTAATCAAATTTAAAGATTTCAATTCTGATGTATCATTGATCTCATGATATATGTTATATTAGTTTTCTAAATTAGTTGCCACCAGAAAATGATCTATAGCCCAGAGCAGTCGAACTAGATTTATTTAAATAGCCCAAATACCCGGGCCACATTATGGTACATTCCCTTATTAATAGAGGATTCATTCATTCAAATTTAAATAATAATTTTTAATAAAGTTTATGTGCAGATTTGTCTAGATAATAATTCATATGAAAGGTGTTTTTATCTTAATTAAAATTTGTTTATTTTTTGAAAATTTAAACCAACCAAAAATTATAATTCATTTATTTTCATAATTTGCAATAATTTCAAGCCAAAAAAAAAATATATATAATCGCAAATATTATTACATACTATAACATTTGTATGACATTGAATATGTGCCAAAATTTGTTTGCATTCTGGAATTATTTACGTTACGATGTTCTAAATATTTTTTATTTTTTTTTCGGGGTGTTTTTTGTTTTGTTTTTCGTGTTTTTATGTGTTTTTTTGTTTCTAACTCAAAATCTGTTTAATTTAATTAAGCCAATTGGCATTTAGCCAAAAACCTAAACAAAATACACAACACCCACTTGTATACTATATAGTGTATAGAGTGCTCAAACAAATAATACATCCAGACCTGGTACAACACAAATTAATATTAAGTAAAATGGTTTGTTAATTATGATTAATGGAAATCTTCATTTTGGGACAAAATCTATATATTAAATTTCAAAAATTATTTTAAAGCAACAACTTTTATACCACAACACTACGTTCATATTGAATCCAAAAATATGTATTTTCGTTTTTCACAAGTTTTCGATTTAAAATTTGAAAAAAGGGAAAATACGTATTTTGGGCTTCAGTGTGAATGTAGTTTTAGCGAGTTTAAACCTCATTTATACTACAACCAAGAACTAGTAGTTAGTTAAATACAAATAGTTTTCAGAAACTAATAGTTTTTGCTTGTAGTATTAAAGTAGTATAACGATTTATTTAAGAGTTTCAATCTTAATTGTTAAACGAGTTCTAGATGTTTACTGTGTCAAATTTGGGGTTGTGTATTGTGTATATTTTATTTGTTGGGTGTATGTTTTATAAACATGACCAAGTCATAAAGTTTCACACTAAAAGCATTAAAAAGAACAAAAAGCTAAACTGTCGGCAAACAGAATTTTAAAACAACAAATATGCAAATTCGTTAATAAATAGTCATATTTGTTTTTACTTGAATTAAATAACAGCATCCAGAAACAAAGGAAATCCTAATTTCATAAAATTATAGCCACCCATTTAACAGAAAAAAAAAATGAAATATGAAATAAATTTTAAATATTGTATAATTTGTATTATGTTGCAAATTTTTGTGAAAATCTAGGACACGAACGTACATAAAATGTATATAAATATTACAAAATTATAAACAAAAGTCGTAAATTCGTAATAAAATGTAATACAATTGAAGGGCTTATTGTAGAAACTTGATAAGCCACATTTCATTTTTAGTTTGTTTTCGCCTCTTAAATTTTGAATGGATACAAGAAATGTGGTTTTGGCTGGACTTTTATATTCTAGACACTTGTAATAATTGATTAAGCAGATCAGTATCTAATATTACTCAATGAATGTCTAGAAAACAGCGAAAATTCATAAAACAATAAATGTGGATTATCATGTTTTTACAATAAGCCCTTCAATTGAATTATATTAAAGATACTTTGAATTATAATATTTTAGTGCAAATAGCTTTTATGTGATATATTAAATGCAGGCACCAGAAAACGTTTTATGTTTGTTTTTATGAAAAATAAATATCAAAGAAATTTAAAATGTTTTTATAACTCCAGAGAAAAGAGAAAAAAATCAAATATACTTGAAATTAATAATATTCTTTAAGTTGAAAATCGAAAAATATCTTTACTAAAAAATATTAAAGTTGAGGAAATTATTTTGAGAAATATAATGCTTTTTGAAAAATAAAACGTTTTAAAATGTTTTTTTTTTCTTTTGTTTTAAGTCCTCAACTATTATTGCAGGTATACTTGTGGAATGTTGGTTTGATTGGTCGTACTAATTGAGTGTATTTTTTTTTTATAAAAATTTTCTTTAAAATTTTAATATTTTTCGAAAAAAAAAAACGTTTATTATTTTTTTGTTTTTAAAATACAAAGAAATATTTGCGAGTATTTTTTTAACAATTTATTTTTTTACGACATATAAATCGTGGGTTACATTTTAAAACCAAATAATTGGATTATAAAGCCTTATTCGCATTCCAGCGTTATTTTGAAATTTTTAAAATACTGTTTTCAATTGCGCATTTATTATAAATATTTTTATTTTTACTAATTTTGTGAAACATATTTTGTTTGTATATCGTCGATTTAATTTTAAAATCAATTAATTGTACCAGAAAGGTATTTTCGCCCACCGCTATTATTTGGATTTTTTTAAGTACCGTTTTAAATCAAAATTTTTATTAGATATGATTTTCTTTTAAATTTCGCCATTTTCGGAAAAAAATGCAAACAATTTTGTTCAAGTTTGATATAATTTTTATTAAAAATAAAAATTATGTTTTTTCGACCTTTAATTGTGCAATGAAAATGAAAATAATTCAAGTTCGAGGCCATACTCTATATTTCTTTATTAGGATATTGTCCTAACAAATAATCTATAGAGATTTTGTTTTCAAATTTATTAATTGACCACTTTCAGGAATGTGTTGATAGATCTATTTCGGGAATTTTCTAGGTTCCCACCATCAAAACACGTTTTGAAAGAATTAACAATCCCATGCAAAACATCAACATTCATATAAACTAGTTTTCTCACTACATGAGAACTAATTAATATAAGAATTCGAAATTAAAGATTATCACCATTGGTCAAAAATAAATTGAAAACTTTTTTGTTATGTGCAAGATCCACCTTTGGTGGATATTCAATACGCGTTTTTGTTTTTTTCCTAATTTTTATTTTATTTTTGTTTTTTGTTTCCCCCTGTTTTTGTTTATAAATTATTTTATCAAAATTAATTAGTTTAAAGAAGTTCTTAAATAATATACAATTGAGATGTTTTACTTTTTTCTTTCGTTCTCATAAAGATCCACTTTAAGCATTTTTTGCAAATATCAAACATAATGAGGCATAGCAGTCCATGCCTTGAAAAATATAAAGAAAAATTATATTACTTTAATAAACGAAAGAGTTTTGTTCGATTTTATTTTGTTTGCAAAATAGATAATTTTTGATGTATGTGATTAAGTTGAATAATGATCCGACAGAAAGAAAAGGGTGAGGGATAAATCCGACCTGTAACACCAAAAGATGATGAATTCACTTTAACTCGATGTTGCAAAAAAAAAAACAAGTCATTACAATCTAATAGTTTTGCGATTATTGCGATTTTTTTTTTGTTGAATATTTAGATATATCCAAATTTTGCTTAGTTTCTGGAAATCGGATCTACAACGGATGATCCAATTTTTTAAATGTGGCCAGCTTCATTAGATTCTCATGGGCCTTATGTTTGATTAATACGAATCTGGAGACAGATAATATGTCCCATAACTTAGAGACAAGGGTTTCCCAATTCTTTAAATACTTTGTGAAGTTCGTAAAGCCTGCAGAGGATTTCCGGTTGAAGTACCGGTCCCGGAATACACTTTATAGGAAAGTCCAAAAACAAACAGATATTAACAACAATATCGACTATTTAATACATCCCAGCCAGCACATTTTTAAGCGCTCAGAAAACATGATCCATAAAATACACTTGAATATGATAAATTTAAGAGCGCTGAAACTTCTAGGTCAAAAATGATACATAATAGACCCTCATTTATGAGTCAAACTAAAAATTTTTCATCACTTATAACTGATTTAGAACTTAATTATAAAATAAGAGCCTCAGAAAATTCGGAAGTCCCAATAATGCTAATATTTATGAGTCTTAAAGAACGTTCAGAAAGAGGCTTCATTAGCAAAAAAAAACACCCTAGTACGGTTATGGTTTTAGAAGTTTTTTGCGGTTCTTTTATGAGTCTTTTCAGACTCGAATTGTACACTAGGCTTAATCAATTGCCACGTCAAATTACCATGGAAGAGCTTTTAAATATGACGAAACTTCTGGAGTCTGGTGTTAATTTTTTAAATTATTCAATACAAATATTTTGTTCTTCTTCCTATAGAAAAACACTTTTCGCTAATAATATTTTTTTCTCTGTTTTAATTTTAGCCCCGTAATAAGGAACAAGAATCAGAAGTATTAAACTGGATTTTTGAAGTTTTAGGTGAAAAAGTACCATCTGGTCAATATGAAGATATCTTGAAAGACGGTATTGTCTTGTGCAAATTGATCAATAAAATGGCACCTGGTTCGGTAAAGAAGATTCAAGAACGTGGTACCAATTTCCAATTGATGGAAAATATTCAAAGATTCCAAGCTGCCATTAAGAAATACGGGGTACCTGAAGAAGAAATTTTCCAAACAGCTGATCTCTTCGAACGTCGCAATATTCCACAAGTCACTTTGTGTCTGTACTCTTTGGGTCGTATTGTAAGTTATTAATTCATGTCTGTAATGAAAATGAAATTAATTATAAGTTAATGTTTTCTTATACTATTTTTAGACCCAACATCACCCTGAATATACTGGTCCATCTTTGGGTCCCAAAATGGCTGATAAGAATGAACGTACCTTTACCGAAGAACAATTGCGTGCTCATAATTCTGAACTTAACTTGCAAATGGGCTTCAACAAAGGTGCTTCTCAATCTGGTCATGGTGGTTTTGGTAATACCCGTCATATGTAAAATTATATAAATTAAGTTTTATGTTTTTTTTTTTTGTTAACAATTTTTTCTACATATTTTGGTTTTGTCTATGTGTAAATTCTCTGTAATTATATGTTTAATTTAGTAACAATTTCTGTTTATTTTGCTATAATAATAAGAATAAGTTAAAATGTCCAAATTTTGTTTTTTTTTGTGTTTTGTTTTGTCACTTTTTTTAATTAAGTAAAATAAATATTATTTTATAAACAAAAACAACCAGAATTTATAGTTTCTGTTAGAAATGTATATAACTTTTTTTTTTTAGCTACAAAAGCTCTAACATTTAGCTTCCCAGTGTAGAAACGGGAATGGCAAAACAACAATTATTTTTTGGACTACACTTAGTAACATCAGCTTACTCTCTGAAATACTTTATTCCAAATAATAATGACTTACTAATAACTAGTTAACATTCCCATTATTTAAATACAAAAAATTATGCGTTATCCATAAGTATGAAGTTTAAAACATGTCGAGACTGCTCAGATGTTAGAGCGGTTGACTGACAACCTGGAGTCCAAGGTTCGATTTCCGTGTGGGTACATATTATTTAAAGATAAATCTCAATAAAATAAATAATTCTTTATTATATTAACTTTTTTTAAATTTATTTTTAGACTAATTATTTTCGTCCATTATAGGCAATTACATATTTTTTTAGTTTTCCTAATGAGGGTAGTAACGACATGCCAATATTGTGCTCAAAGTCCCCATATAAAAGTAATGAGATTTGTAGTGACAATTGTAAGTAATTGACATGAATTGGCCAGGGTTGCCTCGTTGCTTCCGAAGGAGGGTTTTGGACCTTACTGTGGGGTGAAGTGTTCCACCATTCGTGCCCTGGGACCTGGTGGCGAGTTGTCGATGGTGCGGGTTTGCTGGGACTGCGCCTCCGGTTTGCGGCAGGCGAAGGCCTTGGATAATCCCTTCTCTTACGGGAGGATACTAAACCTTCCTAGGAGTGATATTAGGCTTCTTGTTGGGTCCATAATGGCACACTTTAGGTTGGGATACCATTTGTGGAAAATTGGACTGGTTGGGTCACCTATATGTCGGCTTTGTCTGGAGGAGAATGAAACTACAGTACATGTGTAGGAGACGTATTTTTAACAGGGAAATGTTAGACCCATGAGATATTAGGGTGTCCACTCAATACTTGATTATAAGGTTCATAGAAAAGGTTATTGGCAGTTTGGAGTGTTCTTTTTGATCTGTGGCACAAAATATCCTTATGGCAATGGATTGCGGGCCTATTTGTCAGATCTTGATCTTTATAATAATATAATATGTTTTTAACATTACCAAGTATGTACTTATATAACCACTTTTATGTAAATGATTTTCTACACTGGGTTTAATACATATTTGCTTATTCTTTATTTATTTGCATATGTATTGGGAATATTGTGCATATGTGTGTGTGGTAGACTTGTGTCAACACCTGCACAAATTTAGATAAGCTTAATAAATAGCAAGGTCAGTCATTAATTTATTTTCTAAGCTACCAAAACAAAATAAAAAAAAAACACCCAGAGAGGACATATACATGAATTTGATAAAGAAACAATGCACTGGTAGAAATTTGTCCTTAATATTGAAACAAAAACAAGTTTTCAAAATATTTTATGCATTTAATCCAAAAAAACTGCTTTACTAACCCAATCAAAAAAAAAAAGTTATATCTTAAATATAAAATCATATCTCATTTGATTTAGAACGATATTAAATCTTATACAACTTTATCTTAAAGTTGGGTTATCCAGTAATATCCGTTTAGATCCCACAAATATATAACTGAATTAAATATCCCATAGATCCCTAAATATCTAATTAGATACAAAAATATAAGTAATTTTTGGTGGGTCGAATAAGATATTTTGTGATTAAATTGGATTTACTTAAGTTCCATGACATAAATAATTTTTAATAGTGAATTTTATCGTTGATCTATAAGTTTATGTGTGAGATTTTATTTGTTCGGTTTTAGATCATGACAAATTTTTCTCTAAATTAGCAGAAAAATTATTATTTTTATATGATAATTTACTTTGACTATTAGAAAAAAACACAGAAAAAGTTATTAGACACTAGCATGAATGGAATGCATTTTCTGACCCACTACGGTCTTCATCAACATTATTCGTGCCATTTAGTGTTAATAGTAAATATCTTCTATTTAACTCACACGTTAAAGAAATTGGGTAACTCTAAATCAGACATTACTCTGTGTGTTGAGTTAGAATGAAATTTACCACGAACGATTTCTATTTATAGTGTGTTTGTCTTTCTCTAGTCATTATCATAGTTGCCAGTTTAACTTTCAGTTAAAACTTTTAAATGGCAATTCTTTTCTCTAATGTCATCATATACTATCCTTCTACATAAGCAAAGCATATCAAATTTATATTTAGTAAAATTTAAAAAAATTTAGAAAAATTAATTTAATCATCTGGCGCATATATAATTATGTATGGGGATATATATAACAATATAGAATTATATCTTATACGTATTCAAAATATTAATGATAACGGACCATATATAATTATATCACACATCATTTAACGTCACACATAATTATATATTGTATTATATATATGGCACTACATTTATTAAATCGCACAAGCAACAAATTCTTATAAGACAGCATATATTATTATATCTATATCGCCATATATGATTACATATTATGTTATATATGATAATGTATTATAATATGCGACAATAGATCTACCATATCTCATTATGTATAGCATATATATATATATATATATATATATATATATAATATCTAATTTTATAAAGGTAAGTTATGACAATATATCGTTATATATGTAACCATATAAGAAACGTACAATAATATATGGCTATGCATGACAACATATATAATCACATGTTATAATATACTTTAAGATGAAAAGTGGAAAATCCATATTCCAATTACTTTCAGTGTATTATATAGCCTGATACAAAAAGTTTAATATTTGGCATGTTTTCTTTAGAAGGTGTTTTAGGTAAACAATATAAGACTGCCATGTTTTATCTTAACATACACGCACAAATGAAAAGAATTAATAAAAAAATGGCCTGAACATATATTCTTACGACTTATATAAAATTATATATGTATGTGTAAATATGTTTAAATTTAATAAAGTATAATGCCACACAGAAGACTGGAGCTCAGGTGAATATTTAGAAAATATGTTTATTTTATTGCTAGTCTACGAATATATAATGTTAGTAGATTTATAAAAAATATGTTAAAAAAACGCATACCATTCGAAAGGTATAAATATGTGAATGTATTGTACAAATGAATGGTCACGCAATTTATATAATCCATCATGTAAGCACATTCACTTATGAAAGGGCATAAGTAATATTGTAAGCATCCCAGCAAAACAAATTATAACTTCTAAAGGAATTGTAAATGTTTATTTTAAATTTAACCATTCGACTTCTTCTTAAAAAAAGCAAATTATCGAATTTTAAAGAAAACAACACTGGGGTGGATTAAAATTCATGAAGTTTTGGAAAAAAAAAATTAAGGGTCTCTACCGGAATTTGAACATTTTCCCGATTTTTATAAAGGACACTAGGCCAAAAAATGGCTACAATTTTGCATTATTCAATTACAAATAAATAACTTTTAAAAAAATTAAAGATTTCAAATATTAAAGCCATTTCGGTTGCTTTTCTTTACATACATAATGAGAATTAAAAAAAAAAAAATAAAATGCTGAACCCTTTCTCCACCGTTTGGCGGATTTGCGGATATGTCATTATTTTTAATAATTTTTTTTTTTAATATATTTTTGGTGAAAGAAACTAATTTCACATTGCAAATTGTTTTATTAAATCAAAATTTATTAATGCCGGAATATTAAATATCCGGCACATCGTCAACCCATGTCAACCGGAGGTCAAAATTGTCCCAAAAAATAAAATTGATGGTTACAACTGAATTTCGTTTAAATTAACTAACTGAGAACAAGTTTAGTTCTTAATTAAGTAAAATTTGCAAAGTAATAAATCATTGGTATTAAAAAATATTAAACCTTGTTTACCGCACCACGAAAAAGTCGCGACAAAAAATCAAAACCCGATCTTGCATATGAAATGATTTTGATGTATAGTAATTTTTGGTAAATATTAAGATTCAAAAAGAGACAAAAGTGGATATTTTTATTAAAATATCCGTTTTTTGCCTCATGTATAAAAAATTTTGTTAAGTTTATTTTTTTTTTTTTATTTGAAAATATTTTGTCCATCATCTTAATTTTATGTAACATTTTTGACTTACGGAGAACATGGGTTAACAATGCGCCAAATATTTATTGTTTCTCAAATGAGTAATTGCGATCAAATATCCACGCTAAGTGGATAAAGTGATCCCTTCAGTATTATTTTTTTTTTATAAATCCCCATGGTGTGTGTACAGAAAAGCGACCAAATTATTTTAATATTTGCAATCTTTAAAGTTTTTTAAATTTTTTAGTAGTAACTGGAGCTGTGAAAATAATGCAAAACTTTGACCTAGATACACTAGGGCTAACAATCTTATAAAAACTAAATATTTTTTACCTGTGTTGTCGCGGTTATATATAATTAACAAAAAAAATGTTGCGTTAAGTTTTTTTTGAAGTCTTTTAAAAAAATTATTTTTATGAAAATATGTCCTTTTTGAAAATCGAGACAATTTTCAAAGACCACTAAATATTTTTCGAAAATTTTGAAAAAATGAGAGAATTTTTTTTTTCATAAATCTTAATATAACACAGGGTTGACGCGTCAAATATTCGACGTTTTTTTAAAATAAGTAGCAACCTTTTAACCATTCTCAGGAAAAGTTTGGTATTTCTAATTTTGAAATTATTTTTATCTAGGTTGTTTGTTTCCAGCAGCTGTGTGCAGCAAATTATCGGTTCCAAAGTTGGGATTGTAGATGTGGGTACATTTCTACTATTTAAATAAATTTTCAAATCGGATTTTCGCAAACAGTAAGATTTTTATGCACAGTTTTAATAAAATGAATTTATTCTAACAAATAATAAACAAGAAAAAAATATTAAAATTATTATGCGAAAGTGAGCCACTGATATCCCGAGTAAAAAAGTTTTTATGAAATTATATATGATAAGATACTATCCTGACATATAATGAGGCATAATTTGATATAACGAGATGCAATTAGACATTATAATCCTAGTGTTAAGGTGTTATGATACTTGCTATTTATCGATAAATAATCTTAGACTGTCAAAAAAAATATAAAAATTTTTAGCTTAAAATTGACATTTCCAGATTAAATGTTAGCACTGCTGCCAACTTTTTTAGTTTTTGATCGAAAGTAGCGGGTTTTAACTTTTTTTTGCGATTTTTAGCTTTTTTTGACGGTTTTTGTGGGAACAAAACGTGGGCAATATTGTTTGTTTTGTTTACATTTTATTTTGAAATAACAAAAAAGTATTTCTTGTTCTTTCTCGCATTTGTTGTTTCTTTCAGTCAATCCTAAAAAAATCCAATACAAAAAATAGCAAGTATCATAACACCTTTAGCATATAAAATTTTTGAAAATTTTGCTAAACAAAATTCTCAAAAATCGGAAGAGCTAATAGATCAAATTGTGTACATCATTTTGATAGTTATTTGCAATAGACATAAAAAAAAACAAGTTTGATATAATTTTTATTAAAAATAAAAATTATGTTTTTTTCGACCTTTAATTGTGCAATGAAAATGAAAATTATTCAAGTTCGAGGCCATACTCTATATTTCTTTATTAGGATATTGTCCTAACAAATAATCTATAAAAAAACATTTAATTTTTAAAGAAACCTTAGTTAGCCCTTTAAATACATAAAGCGTGTTTTTTTTTTAGAGTGTCACAACTTTGAGTTGGCATAACTGCTTTATTTGACCACCCATTTAACATCTGATAGTTGCTTTTTATTTAGTTTGCTTTGAAATTTCATTATGAATCGACTTACACCAGAGCAACGAGTGCAAATTGTTGAAATTTTTAAACAAAATAATTGTTCTATTCGTCAAACTCATCGTGCACTTCTTCCATTTCATGGCGTACATAAGCGTCCTTGAGAGCGGCTTATTCAAAGAATTACTTACTGATAATGTGCATAATGTGCTTTTGTCGAAACACCATTACATCGACAGAAAATTACTGTTTGGTGCGCTTTATGGGCTGGCGGAGTCATTGGCCCATATGTCTTCAAAAACGATGATGGTCAGAATGTTACTGTCAATCAACTGTATAGGAACATGATTCGAAATTTTTTCGTAGCTCAATTTCGTGGCATTAATCATGCTAATATGTGGTTCCAACAGGACTGAGCCAGCCACATGCCACACAGCGGGCGCTACAATTAATTTACTCAAAAAATCTGTTGGTGAAAAAATAATTTCACGTAATGGCCCAATTAATTGGCCACCAAGATCGTGTGATTTAACCCCATTGCATTATTTTCTTTGGGGTTATGTTAAGTCACTTGTCTACGTCGATAAACCACAAACAATTGACCGCAAATGCTGCGAAAAGTTGTTGAAAATTGGTGTTCCAGATTGAGCTGTCTGCGCGCCAGCCGCGGCGGCCACATGGCAGAAATCATATTTAAACATAAATTTCATAAAATTTTCATAATTTTCAATAAAGCCCGTTTCATTGATATTAAAAATATATTTCCTTCTTTTATTATGATTTAAACTTGTGTCACTCTATAAAAAACACCCTTTACAAAGCGCCAAAGTTTGAAACAATCAGTAGTTTGTTGAAAACATAGCTCGAATTTAATTTGTATATAGCCTTTTCATATTTAGTTATTTTCAACCGTTTTTTTCTGTTGCTTTCATTTAATTCAGTAATTTAGCTTAAGTTATTGATTATCTTATTTCACTACAAGAGCAAATTGTATGCGCATTTAAACAAATTTTTCAATCTAACGAATATTTAGTAATTCGTTATTCTCAAATTCACAAATTTGTCAGTTAATTTACCTCTCACTTGTTTTTAAAAAACAAATTTTTTTCTTGTGTCTCCGCTATCAGTCTCACTTGTTGATTTCGTTATTTCGCCACTTTTTTTTAGAGTGCTGTCGCTACTCAACAAATATTTTTTTTTTGAAAAATTCTTTTTTATCTAATATTTTACACATCGTAACTTAAATTTGTATATTTGTTTGTTTGTTTTTTTAAAATATCCAAAGTAACTCAAATATGCTAAGCTGCCTCAACTATGGGCTAAATTCGCCGAGTTGATGTTGCACATTTGTCAGCTATAACTATAACGGTTCTGGTGGGAAACTTATATTTTATATTAAATTATTATAAAGATGATTGATATCAATAGCTGTAATTTCAGCAAAAATAATATTAAAAAAGTTATATTTCTTCGAATTTGTTGTAAGAAAACAACAACATATATAACCATGTAACGAATTAATATTACGTATACGTTAAGGCGGGTCGATTTAAAAATCGCTCAACGTTCAAGGATGATCGTATTCTAGGGATCAAAATAAGAAACTTTGCCGAAAGAACCATACCTCTAAAACGAATTCTGATGTCCCGACTTTTGATGACAAATTTTGAAAAAGCCCACTTTGATATTTCAGAAAGTAGGAGGAATCTCTCGAAGATTATGGGAGTTACTTCTTCTCCGGGAGATGCGCTAGCAGATTAATGCATAAATCATCATTCTAGGTGACCGTTAAGGCGCTAAAATTTAAGTTGAAAGAGGGCCTTTTTAGCCGTGTTTTATAGCAAAATGTACAAATCTCGGAATAGAGATATTTCAGAAAGTAGGAGGAGTCTTTCCAAGATTAGGGTCTGTATTTCTTCTCCGGAAGACGCTCTAGCAGATGAATGTATAAATTATATTCGAATGGGTTGAATTCGATTGGGGCACTCTAAATGGGTCAAAGTGGAATTTTTCAAAATTTGACCCTACGGGTCAGAACTCGGGACATCAGAATTCGTTTTAGAGGTATGGTTCCTTCGGCAAAGTTTCTTATTTTGATCCCTAGAATACGATTTTCCTTGAACGTTGAGCGATTTTTTTGCCTCCATACAAATCGACCCGGCCTAGTATACGTCTTTTAAAGTGCTGCCAATTTTTGCTAACGAAACGACCCCAGGTCAGGTGTAAGTGCCCCATGATCAGCCGCTCATATAACTATATATTTTTTTACACTTTTTCGAAAAATTCTGAAAAATTCGTGTTAATAGTATTAATTAATGTCAATGCTTCGACATCTTGAAGGTATTTTGATTTAATACACCAAATGAAAAAGTTATAAGAAATATAACAACTCCATATTATCATTATCATTATTTTTTTTTTTTTTTTTTTTTGCAATCCAAATAACACAACTTTATGTCCATTCTCGACTACAAGTGAAGTACAATCGTCAAATTTGGTGACATGAATTTTTAACTACTATTTGTACGAATTTTTTTAGATTGTTGCGTCTTTAGACGTCATTAAAGAAAATATGGTATTGCTGGGTTATTAAAAAAGAAACACCTACAAACACTTAAATATAACAACTGACATCAACACAACATTTTTTAAACACATTTGTTACAAGTATTCAATTTTTAGTTGTTTATTAAACAACAACTTTAACAACAATTTACAAATGAATTGAGCACATGATTTGAAGCACTTGAATTTATGTATGCATGAATGTTTGTTTGAGTATTTGTAAATTGTGTTTATTTTCAAAATGGTCATCTATTTAATTTGTCAGTCATTCAGATGGAGTTATTCATGATTTTTACTGTTTTTTTTTTTTTGTTTTGTTTAAAATTTATAAATTTTTGTTGTATTAGCAATATTGACTTTTGTTTATCTATGTTTTATACTACTAATATTTCACATTTGCCTATATTTAAACAAAATAATTATTACGATGGTCATAGGTTGTTCGTTGTAACTAACGATTTTATTACAATTTGAGTTAAGGCTGGCAAATGAATTCAGTATGATATGATGAAAATAATCCATATATAATAATACTAAAAAATGATGTGAGCAAGATTATTCAAGTTCAAGATCATTTGTTTTTTGTTAAGCAAAAAACCGTGCAATATTTATTTATTAATCAAAAAAGTTGTCTTTCCGCTAACTTAAAGCAGACTTTACATGCTTCATTTCGCGTCACCGAAAATCATCAGAGAACCAATGTAGAAGGGGTAGAATATTTTTAACCAAATTTTGAAGGAAAAAGATCAACGCTTTACCCGTATTGTTTTATTTACCCGATGAGAAGTAAAAACAAAATTGGAAGAATTGAACTAAAATTCAAATCAAAAATAAAACATTTTTAACTAATAAACATTGTTCGTGTATGGGCGAGAATCTCTAGTCATAATACACTGCATTGTTATTGTTTATTAAATAAACAACAACACTTTCTGACTATAGTATTAGGACCATAAAAAAAAGATCGAAAAAAAAACTTTTGGTTTTAACTTTTTAAAATTTAAAAGTAAAACATTTAATACTAAATTAAATTTAGCAAATGCATATTAATTAAAAATTAGTTGCGACTGTCTATATGACGTTAAAATAACATTGTACTAAAAGAAAATTTGCACAGAAAATTTCATATAGACGCAATCGAACAAATAACAAACATAACAAATATTACATTATTCAAAAAAAAAAAAAAAACAGGGTCACTGACGAAGGTTCAATACCAGAAACTGCGCTGTCTGATCAGAAAATTGAAAATTTACAATGTAGTTATGATTTTTAGAAAATACATTCATTCTTCTCTACCACGCCTATCACAACGAAAATTTGTTTATTTACGAAAATTTTCGAAGTTTTGACATTAATGCTGTCATTTTATGCATGGAACATTTTGAGTGTAGCTAAGTCGTTTGACATGCTTAACTTAAGTTCTAGTTTAGACGTCAGTTACGGGGTTTCAACTTATGACTACCCGACGAAAAAAGTTCCGATATAATTATACATGATTATATATAGTATCACATGTAACTAAACATAACATCATATCTCATCTGATCTGAAAAATGTGATCAAAAAGCTGGACTTGTTAGAAGACGAAGCAGCCTGATTTTGGAGCAAAAAATGAATAAATACAGAATTTATCAAATTCGCAAATTTTTTAGTTAAAATCACTTAATAACAATTTGTGTTATGTAAAAATGCCTTTCCGTGCGTAAATTACTTTAAAGTTGTGTGGAGTTATTGTAATTTAAAAATTTCTATACTTCAATTTTTTTTTTTCTTCTTCAGAATTTATTTTTTGAAAACAAATTTCTCAGTTAAATTTGAGTAACGCGATATTTTTTGTTTTATAAATTATTTGTCAGCTATTTTTTACACTTTTCCGAATAGTTTTCCAGGCCTTGTGTTAAATTATGAAAAATGCCAAAATGTTCTGTATATTTTTTTTAATAATTTACACAAATTGTTTGAATTTTTTAATACTTTTATCAAACAAAATTTAAAATAAACTTTATTAGTAAAAATTCTGTCCGTTCTCCATTTTTCTGAAGAAAATAGCAATAAAATTTATAATTTCGTTGCATTAGTAAAAGTTCGGGTTTGGAACAACAAAGGTTTTTATGGAATATTTTAGGAACTAACCAAATAATTGTGAATCCCTTCACTGGTTCTGTTAACTTTATATCAATTAAAAAACTCCTAAATTTTTAAAATATTAAGTGTTTTTAATGTCTTCATTACTCGAGCGGATACGTTAGTGAAGCGGTTTGCAACTCCATACAATATTTAAAAATAGTACCTACATAAAATATGTTGTCTCTGTTTTAAATACTAAACAAATGTGGGTACTATTTTTACACATTGCATGGTGTTTACGAAACGTATCCGCTAGAGAAATGAAGCCTTAAAACATGTTAAGTTTGAAGTACTAAGTACTAAAAATAAGAAGTACTAAAAATATAGATTAAAAAAAAAACTCTAAAAACTGTTTCTCTTAAAACTAGTTGGCATATAAAATTTAACAGATGCTGAGTACGTTGGTTCTTCTTTAGCCTATATGTTCTTTGGTTTAAAATCTAATAATTATAACGTTGATTTTTAGTACTTTGATAAAAAAATATTAATAATTTAGTTTATGATAAAAGATCGAAAAATAAACTTTTGGTTTTAGTTTTTAAAAATTAAAGAGTAAAACAATATTGATAATCATTCAAAAAAAAAACCGCAATTTTTTTAATTTTTTTTTGCAGTAAATTTTGACACTTATTTATATTCTAATTGTTATCGATGCCAAAAAAAGTAAATAAGAGTGATATACCTATTTTTGGTTGATTGTACCATACATGTGATTATATATGGTAGAATGTATGATCATATATAGAACTAAATATATTTCGTATGATCTGATATACAAAATATGCTAGTATATGCTTATAAAGGGTCCGCCATCTAACGTTTTTTTTTTCAACTAGTGCTTATTTCGTGAATGGTAACACTTAGCTCATGTCTAATTTGACAGATAATTAGTTTTATCCTTCCGCTGAACGAATATGGTTGTGTATACGCTTGAACAACGCTGGGAAATATTGCGACATTACTTTGAAAATTATGGTAATGTTGCAGAATGTGTGCGAAAATTGCCATTTTTCTTCGAAAATGAGCAAGGAGTGGCCGTTACAGTCAATGGCGATCGTTATCGGGCCATGCTGAACGAAGTTTTGTTCACAAAAATTGAAGAGGAGGATATTGGCAACATTTGGTTTCAACAGGACGGAACAGGAAGCCATTGGTGAAATACAGCTGCACACAATCGATAATGTGCTTAAAAATTGGACCGATCGTGTAGGCTACTGCATGGCCAGCCGAGGCAGCCATTTGAATGAAATTATTTTCCATTATTAACCGGAAGGATTGTACTTTCTAATAAAAAAAGAAATTTGAGAAAATATTCAGTAGTTTTTTTTTATAGCATTTTCAAAAAAAAAAAGTTATTTGGCGGACCCTTTATATAACATGCGATACAATGATATATGATGATATATTACGCCATATAAAAAAAATGTTCATTAATGTAGTATGAGATATGTACATATATAAGCATATATAATGATATCAAGTTGTATATGAGTATATAGAAACATTTTTCATCGGGTAGCGATATATTAAACAACGAGTTCGATTTTACTCAATATATAAATATTGAATTTTATTTATGTTTGCATTTAATGTTTGATGTTCAATACATATTTCAAAGTTTTATTATTATTGTTTTTCGGAAAGTGGTATAATTTACTAATGCTCAATGTAATAATGCTACAAACTCAAACAGACAACAAATTAAGTAACAGTGATGACAACATACGAAAAAAGAAACAACGGAAATTTAACCACTACAATATCACTTCACCTCCATTTGCTATACATAATTTGTATATAATTCTGTTACGCCGAAGACGAATCTATCAAAAAATTTAAAATTGCACGGTTAGAGATATATCAACTATAAGAATTTCATTGAACGTCTTGTTTTTAAGAAGTTTTGCTTCAATAACGTGGAATTGAAATCTACCGTAGAACGTTTTAATTCTAACGTAATAATGTGTTTAAATGTTCAAGGATATTTTCGGGATATTATAAGGAACTGGAAAAATCTAGTTTTCTAGTCCCGGGTAAAAATATTCATATGGAGTCTAATATTATTATATCTTATTGGATAATTTTCCATATAAAGGGTATTTCAAGTTCGAGATTTTTTTTTTAAATTCAAATTAAATACACATTTTGAATATAAATTTAATATATATCGAAGAGGGTCTATCATTTGTGAAAGATAAATGGTAACTTCTCTTATTTTGGGAGGTTTATAATAAAAATGCATGAGCTTTAAAATGGGGGAGTTGGAGTGGGGGCAAGTGGCTAATAATCGGGGTCAAGAATGGGGATAAAGGCGAGAAAATCCACAAAAAGCCACACAACTGCCCGGAGTCGTCCCTCTGGGGGTAACATTTAAAACCGACCCCCATAAATTTGTATCACCCAAAATTTTTCCCGAACATACTTACCCCCTGACACCACTGCCATATGAATTTAATTTTTATTAAATTTGATCGTACTGCTCTAACTGTCCTCGTGGTGCTCCTAGCAGAGTCAAATATATGACAAATCCCCAATATTTTTTCAATCATAACATTTTTTCGGAACATACCTACTCCGTATCTCCCATACAAAATTACATTTTTATAACGAAGTCAAACGTCATATATAACATTTTTTAGGAATTTATACCCTTGTTCCATTTACAGTTTTTCATTATTATTAATCTAGCTTCTGAAATGCAAACAATTATTAAAACTTTATCAAATTTTTAAAGCTTTTAAATATTTTCTTATGCATTTAAGCAAGTTGGTAAAAAATCTATTTTATCCCATTTTAATGATAATAAGAAACCGCTAAATTGTCAATCAACAACATTTCAGTCAATTTAGTTTATCTCTTTATGCGATATACATAGATATTATGTGTATGTATGTATGGGTAAGTGAATGTGTACATATGTTTTTATACTAAAATAAATATAAATAATAAATAAATAAATACATATTAATGCCAACTTAAAAATAACAATTTATTGGTAACAAAGTTGACATTGACAATTGTTGACTTTATGTGCTGTTTACATTTTACTTTTTGGTGTCAGTGTTGTACATGTGTTTGTGTGTCCATATGACAATTGTATTTATGTGTGTGTAGTAAAATTTGTTGGGTGAATTATAGAGCTAAACACAAAAATTTATTATCAAATATTCTATTGTCTATACAAATGTGTAAATGAATGTTCGATTACACAAATACACAATTGTGTATTTTTGTATATACCCTGCCAACATTTGGAAGATATATCGCCCAGAAGATATTACGACAATATTTTCAAAGTAGCATTTTAAATACATCTTCTTTTTATCAGCAGCAAGAAATGTTAGCGACATTGAAAAAAATATATTTAAAAACTTTATTTATTTTTTATTTGTCGGAAGATTAACAAACTCAAAAAAGGACTTCTATGGTCGAGAAATAGTACAAATGACACCGGAAAGCTGTGTAGGTTTTATTTTAGATTTTACTGTAAATATATTTAATAAAAATGTATCCTATTCTTCCTTGCAGCAATGGACCAAACCGTTTAGTTTTCGAGAGGAGAACAAGCAAGCTCCAAATGGAAAAACTCAATAAAGAAGTACTGGTGGTAAATTCCTAGATTGTAATGTTAGTGGCTAATTGAATATTTTTTTTTTTTGTGTATATTATTCCATTTATTTTATAACAAGATAAAATGTCAAATTTAATAAGTATAAAAATTAAACATCGTAGTTTTAGCCATGGGATGATTGTAGGAAAATATCTTCTAATAGTAGTTTTCGCTTATAGTCTCATTTCTTAGTTCCGCACAAATTGTAAACTATATCAATAATGTGAATATAGGCTAATATTTATATATATTCCATTTCGTTGCATATAAATGAATTCGAATATAGTCATTAATTAATCTTACTATAAAAAATGTAGTTAGTATTTTAACGGGTGGAAAATTTGGAATATCCAAAAGATGTTTAAAAACCTTAAGCTCAATCCTCTGATTTCGATTTTTATTTAAGCATCTGAAATATTTGAATAACTTATAACTTAAAAAATTTTATATTTCACAACTATTTTGAGAATTTTTTGTATCGTGACTATAACTTAAATTATTTGCATTTAATTTTATTTTTAGTAGTGGACTATATCGTACTCATTTTTTATGAAATTTGATTTTAAATGATGAGAAAGAGCGTAAAAAGTGGACTATATCGCTAAATGGACTATAAGCGATGTGAATATAACTGAAAAGGTGATAGCCATATCTCGGATTTATCTTAACTGAAATAATTTGGCGATAAAAAACGTGTTAAGGTATCGCCGTTTTCTTGTAAACGCCGATTTATATTACCGCCGATAATAAAATATGACCGATTTATTTTTAATATTGCCTGTAATTATTGCTTTCGGGTAACAGTTACTCACGACGTAAGAAATTTCTGCAATACGAAAATGATTATTGCCGGAAAAAAATGTTAACTTCCAGGCCATATGATCGGGGAATCTCTTTCGTGTTGCCTTGTTTGCTGGGTAATATTTATATGCCTGGCCACATTCTCGTGTTATGATATTAAGCCTTATGGTTTTATTATAAATATTATTTATAAAATATGAATTTGATACGAGTACGCGTAATTTTAAATTGAAATAATAATATTTTGTTTTCGACTTATTTTTGGAAATTAAACACTTAACGCCGCAAAAAAAAAGGTTTTTTAAATGCGAAAATAAGGTGGACATTTTTTTAAATCTATGAAAATTCAATCAAAGTATTTAGAAATGGTTAAGGAGTATTTATCGAGACGGAAATGAGTGAAAATTAAACATTTAACTCAGGAAACGAAATAGAAAATTGTTATTTATTCGCGAGTATTTTAAAAACAACATCTTCGATATATTTTAAACAATTTTTGGTAATAGATCATAAATCTTGCCTTGAATAACATATCAAAAGTTCAGAATGAGTTCCACATTAATTCAGAACATTATTTTTTTAACACGTTCGCCACTCACCAATTTTTCGAACTTTCAAAAAAAAACTCACGAACAAAAAAAATGTGTCAAAAAAAGGAAATTTTAAAATAAATGCTTAGCGTATGCACAAACCGCAGCACTCATATATATCTGATACCATGCCAGAGACTTAAACATACAAGAAAATTACTTCCTACAAACTTTCGTGAAATAAAAGCTTAAAACATTTTAGTAATGCGACACATATATGTGACATGAGTTTTTTTGAAAACACCCACGTCACATATATGTGACGCTGAGTGGCGAACTAAATTTCGCGGCATGTCAGATACAATATATGTGACTTAAAAGAATATATATATATATATTCACTGTTAAAATCTGCCTTATATGGATTAATACAGGAACACACATGCTTCATACATGTTCACATGCCTCCATACATGATTCATATGTGTTCATAAACCATTATTCTATGTTCATATGAGAAATCATAAATGTGCATCTGTGTGCATTAACGAAAATTAAGGTAATATTTACATATATAATCATACATGTCTATACATTTCCATATATGGTCATATGTTTACATAATATATGATCACATATGAATCCCAAATGGTGGTATATGGACATGTGTTACCTCGAATGTTGTTGTTTGCAAAATCGAAAAAAATTAAGAAATAGTTAAAAAAATATTATATCAGTAGTGTGATTCACTAACTTTTTTTTTTTAACGATTTCAGCTCATTTTAAACTTTGATAAAAACTTTTCTTTTTTAAGTTTCAAACCAATGCGCAATAAGAATCATTTTCGCATCTGACTTGTTTTCCTAGTAATCCAAAGTTGCATTTATTTTTTATTTTTTGCTGATATATATTGCTATTACTGTCTACTCTATTAAGTAAAATCTGCATAAAACTATGTCCGCTATAAGAGAGGTTCGTATAAATCAAAGAAAATTTTATACACGTTCTTAAATTATCAAAAAAATATTAAACATTTTTAAAAAAAATTTTTAAATAGTGCAACATTTTTTTTTTAATTAACTATTTTTGGTTTATCTGTAGAAAAACTTTTGTGTGTCAAGTTTGAAAAATTCCTGAAACTATAAGAAAAATTGCAAACTTGTTAAAAGTTCGCATTAAAACTGCCGAAATGTATGAAATTTTGTTTTGTCTTAACTGAGTTTGCATTGTCATATGTAAATTAGTTCGATGTAACCGAGTATTCATCCGATTTTGTCAAAAAGAAGTTTTACTGTACTACTTTGTTACTCTTACAGCTTCATCTATATTTAAATTATTCATTTGGATGTCCCTTAAATTAAAGATTTGTTGATTGTCGTTCATTACACTAAAAAGTTTCCTGTTTTTATAATTTTCCAAATCGAGTTTTATACCAGACGAATCGAGTCTTTGTAAGTGTATATTTAACAATTGTTTTGCTGTTATAAATAATTCAGATGCTGCAGCCGAATTTCTACTATCCCAAGAAAATCTATACTATAACAATACAAAATTCTTAAGGTGTTCTTGTATCACACATGGCAATGTCAGAATTATGTCTTAAACAATCCAGCCTAACTAATAAACATCTCATATACATCTTTTCAAATGTGTTTCTGTCTATTTGTATCTGTTGATTAACATTTATAATTGGATGCATTCATTTGTAAAATTAAATACAGAACATAAAATATGTATACACAATTATATAAAAAATTGCATTAAGCATAGAATAAAAATGAATTCATATTTAATATATTCCATCAAATGACTATTATACAAATACACTCAAAAAAATAAGTTAGTAGAAAAGTTAGTAAAACGTTTTGTAAATAAAGTATAGGGTAATGTAACCTAATGTGTCCCGTACACCTGGTATTTGGACTATGTAAAAAAAAAATAAGTCAAGTATTCCAAATCCAAATACATTAACTTGTAGGCCCAATTCGTTGGGCATTTTTTCGCTTTATATCATTTTCTTTTGCAAAACTATTTAAAAATTTTTCGAAACAACTCAAAAAGTCCATATTAGGGAACATGTGCCCTAAAGAGGACCTAAATTTAAAAAACTTTCTGAAAGCATATAAAATTGATAGAAAATTAAGTAAAATCGGCAAAAAATTTAATTTTAATTAAAATTTGTTTTAATTTTGTTTATCATAAGGTTTTATGTATCGATTAAAGCTACTTAGGGGGCTACCATATATAATACTAACATTTTTAATTGAGGTAAACAAACAATTTTTTTTTTTGTGAAACATGATTAAAATTATCCAAAATTGTCAAGAACAGTTAAGGTTATACTTAAAACATTTAAAAATGACTAAAACTTGGAAAAGAAATAGATAAAATTGAATTTTTCATATTTTTGTTGTATTTATTATGTTTTTATGGAATCAATTGCTTTTATTAAAATTGTGAATTAAACTCTTACCGTTTACAATTATACGTTTTGTAAAATTCTTTAAAACTGTTTTGTTATTCACTATTTATGTTTACAAAAAATTATACTTTATTTCGTGTTTTTTTTTTTTAATTTGTATAATAAAACCAAGAAAAATTCAAGTCGAAATTTTTTTAAAATAGTAATGGCTGAAATTAAACTAACTCACAGTTGACAGTTTTGACATATTCATGCAACAACACGAAAAAAATGAACGATTAGCCTTAGGGAACAGGCCACAATTGGAAATATTCCCTTTCTATTTTTCAGCTAATTTTTTGTTAAAGTTGTGTTTTCAGCTAAAATGTTTAGTTATACTTATTCAACACTTAACTGGTTTGTACTAATGTCCTATTAATTTATTTTGCTAAAAAATTTGCTAACACGCATATTAATAGTGTGGCAAACAAACAGATTCAAAGACATACGCAGAATGAAGTATATGTCTAGACATGTCAAGATGTAGTAGAGACGAGGAAAGTGATACTAAAACGTTAAAGTCTTGTAAGACATGAAAAAATCGACCATGGAAGATTTTTGTATCTGTTTTTCATACTTAAAATAGAAGGACGCCATGCACATAAATTGTTACAATAATTAAAATACTTAAATTTTGTGTTCCCAGTAAATAATTTTCATGTTTTTAGAAGCAGGATATAACAAATATGCTGATGTAAGTGCTTTCTATTACATAATACTGAGAAGCAGCAAAAGAAACGAACAATTTTCGTATAAAAATAAACAATACAAAATTTTGAGCTTACCGTTTTCCCTAACTACGATGCAAGTTGTAAGCTGCTTACCCTAATCCCTTATAAGAATGCAGGTTGTAATGCAGAAAGATTCATATCGTGAATTATAAACGATCTGTACCAATTTTCCGAGTGTTTTCCGACTATGTCTAATATTTTTGAGTATGTAATAAAAAATAATTAGTCATTTAACTGTTTCTGAAGAGCTATCATATGGAGCGGTAAAAAAAAATAAAATGATTATATTATATGTCAAAAATTTTAACTAGAAATAATTAATATCTGTAGAATTTTATGTAAAATAAATTATGTATATTCATATTATTTACTTTTAATCGTAATAATGTAGACATGAAATATGATTTTACTGAAAGCCATGAAATCACAGCTTTTTGTAAGCGTTAAAATCCTCGCTTATTATTACCAAAACTAATGCTTCCAAGTGGGAAACCGCCATATGAAAATCATGGTATATGTAAGCAGGTTTGCAAGGGATTCTTTTGGACTTACTCCCTTACAAACCAGCTTCCATGTAAGCAGCTTTTTTTACTGGGTTGTAACGGGATTCTCAAAATAATTGTCTATTAGTTAAATTAAAGACAAAATAAAATATTGAATTTTAATAAAGAGTAAATATGTATGTTTATAGTGATTATTAATGTGGTGTGGTCAAATTGCAAACAAACATACCTTCAGGTAGACAAACTGAAAAGAAAGACAAGGACACACATCATGGGTAAAATTTTGTGTTTCCGTTTGCTTAATCCCAAAATGGTTATATGTGCCATATTTTGTTATTTTTGTGTTTCGTTTCTATACTTACTGCTCCTGTCTTCCTTTAAGAGATGCCATCATTTAGACAACCATTGATGTAAGTACACCCAGGGAACTTCTGCTTTAAAAATATGTAGTTGTTTGGATTGTAATACAGTTTCTTCATTCTTCATGTAAATGTCAGTTATTTGTAAACCAAACTTATTTTTCACTAACCTTGACTGTTTTATGATTTTACATTAATTTTTGCAGTCGTTTTATGTTATTTAAAAAAATAAATAAAATAAATGTTTGTTTATTTTTTACTAACATTTGAAGTTCATTTTTATTACAGTTGTTAGCAATTTTTTGAACATTAAAAACAAATGACAAATGTAAGTTGAATTTAATGAAATGTTAGTCGGCCTTTCTTCAAGTGAAATTACATTTGTTTGGTACTACATTTGCTATCGGCTTTTCCTACAGAATATCCTTAGTGTATTTAAAAGATAATATTGTTTATGTTACATGTAATTCATGTCGTCAATGTGGGAGTATGAACATTTTTGTGTTTTGTAACGTATTACAAATTGTTTTTAAAAGAATCGCACACAATTTTTTAAGATTTCATATAAAATCCACTAATATTCCACAAACACTTTAGCGAGGATTTTTTATATTTTTTGAACTAAGTATTAGTAAAACCTTTGCTCAATCTACTAATTTTGTTGCTAATAATTAGTTCGCTGATTTTAAACAAAAGATGTTGCTGACAGTAGTAATTTCTTTTCAAACACAGGAGCTGACTAATCAACAGTTTTTTATGACTTTTTTTTTTTTTTTTTGAGTGTAGCATGAGTTTTAGAAATAATAAAATAAAATAATTTACATTACTTTTTATGGAAAATCTAACAATTCAAACTTTCATATAAAGGATAAGAGCTAAAATTTAAATGAAATATATATTGAAAATCAGATAAATTATGCTCTTTTAAATTTAAATACATTTCAGGATCATATATAACAAAACGTGTAGAGGTACATACGTATAGTATATATTTATGATTATCTAAAAACCCACACAAACACATGCATACACACGCTTTTTATGCAACACTACCAACACATAAGCATCAACATATGTGACACAAATTTATATAACTAATACATCCACACAACATATATCTTAATTAACTCTCTTAGCTGTGAGCACGTTTATGCAACATTTCTATTTTTGTGTTATTTTTTCATATTTTTTCCCTTTTTGTGGCAAAATATATATTCGCAAAACTTAGTTAAGAGGTTTGAGGTGCAAAAATAAATTATATTTAAGTAAATACAAGTAAAGAAAATCAACAACAAAATTACCCAAAATTTGTTTTTTTGGATGTATTTTTGTTTCTTAATACAAGTTAAAAGCTTGATTCAATATGTGTTCGTATAAATTTACACTCAAAAAAATACAACTGCTTAAATTAAAGTTTAAAATATTTTGTAGAAAATGAATTTAATTCAATTTTTCACTGCTTTGATGTTCTTAACGACATTTGTTAATAAATTCTTTTATGTATGAGTAATGTAAAAAACTTTCAATAAAAATATTAATCATACGCGATAACTGGAGATATCCTAAAATGGTATTAAGTATACTTTAGACTTTATAACTATTTTCATACAAAACGATCAAGTCCAGCTCAAACTACCCTAAAGAGAGATAACTTCAATTATATTTTAAGAAATCTTTCCCAGTTTTTTTTATGAGTGTAAACGCATTTTTAGGGACTTAAAAATATATATATAACCATAAGCCATTTATTACTGTTACGTATTCATAGAAGTTTTCAGCATTTAACAAATATTTTACTCTTGTGTATTAAATCCTTACAAAAATATATAAAAATAGGGTATGCTAGGGTGTCATCATCACTGAAACACAAAAAAAAAACAATCAGGCATGTAATAAAAAATATCGCTAAAAATGTTTATAAACAATCAATAAATATAACTACTACTCTCAAAAAAAAATGTTAGTAAAGACAGCTAAAACTTTTCCTGTGTTAGCAAAATTTCAGTCAGGAGGCTGCTTGCAAAAAACTGCTAAGGTCCGCAAAAGCTTTTGCTGAACAACGAAATCAGTAGATTCAGCAAAAGTTTTGCTATCACTTAGTTGATTAAAAATTAAAAATTACTTGCTAAAATTAATAAAAATTTTTCTGAATATTAGTAGATTGAAAAAAACTCAAAAATGATAAAAGATCGAAAAATAAACTTTTGGTTTCAATTTTAAAAAAAAATTTTAAAAGTAAAACATTGTTAATAATTATTGGAGAAAAAGCGTTTATTCTTCTTCTTAACCTCAACCTTTCTAAGTTAAATTTGTCATATGCATATTAATTAAGAATTAATTGCGACTGTCTATATGACGTTAAAATAAAACTGTTCGAGATTAAAATTTGGTTTATTTTTAACAAATCTCGCATATTTAACCCTATTCGGATTGTCTAATTTCTAGCATTTTCCACTTTCCAAATGTTTTACTTTTAAATTTTAAAAAATTGAAACCAAAAGTATATTTTTCGATCTTTTATCATAAATTATGATGTGAGCAAAATTATTAAAATTCAAGATCATTTGTTTTTTGTTAAACAAAAAAAAAAAAAAAATAAAAAATAAAAATTTGCCAATTTTAGACCAAACCTTCCTTCTTTGCTCACTTTTTGGTGAAAATTTAAAAAATTGTTTCGTGTTTTATTTGTATCATATGAGAATAAAATTAAGTGGCGAATGCACCCTAGTCTACGCTTTCTTCACAGATATATTATATATACACATACATACACATAATCAACATAAATATTTGTATCAATGTGGTATTTTTACAAAAAAAAAAAAATAAAATAAAATTCTTAACACGATTTTTTATAACAAAAAAAAAAAAACATCGTGTGTAGTTAAAACAGTTAAAGCCCCAAAAGCGATATAAGTACATGAATACATAAACCAAAGAAACTCATACCAGTACGTACTTATATATGTTCCTCTTCGCATACTCAACATTTTTTAATGTTTTATACAAAAAGTATAATATTTATAACATTTATTTATTTTTTTTTTTTTTATTTGAAAATGGGATCACTAGTGCAATGTTTACTTATACAAAACCACAACTAAACCCAAAGTAGGAAGAACTTTCCCTTTTCCTCTTGTTAGTTACTAATACCAAGGAAAACTTAGTTGGGTTGGTAATGTCGATGCATGCTACCAAATCAAAACCAAACCAATAGTTTAGAGGCATTGACTTTTGTAACTTTTCAACACATTTAGCCATGTTCGTATACATCATACTTACATACATACACATACATATATTGCAAAAGGGATTCACTGTTTTTAGCGTTTACTATTTTATAATATTGATTGCATTGATTTTGCATTGTGGCCTCGTTTTTAGTGTTTAAATTGCAAGCAATATACAAATATACTAACCCGCATAAAACGCTTCAAAATAGTTTATGCATTTTCATGCATTAGGGGTAACACTTATTATTACCTTATACTTTTCTAACTTCAGCTTTTTCTACTGCCCAGCTAAAAAAAGGATATCGTTGCAATGTCAAGCTAATAATGTTTGAAACAAATAAAAAATAAGAACATTTTTTAAGTGGTCCAAAAACCTGAACGAAGTAGTGGAAGGTGAGGTAATTTGGGATGTGGGGTAATTTGGGACTTTGCACTTTAATGCATTTTCAGAATTTCTAAGTATTGCGCCTTGTTCCATAATAAACTCGTATCACTTTGAGCAATCAACATAAAAGGAGTCGTATTTTTTATTACTTCTATGTAGCAAATAAAAAAACCATACAAAATAAGTTTTTATTGGTGTTCTGGTTTTTTGTAAAAAAAATTATGTTCCTTTACATGGTTAATTAGGTAAATATAAAACATCATTGTTACGTTATGTATGTTACGAACGATGTATTGGTTTTCTCAAAAATTTAAACATTTCAAAAATTATGGCATTTTTTGTGACTTTCGTCATAATAGAGTGATTTGGAACTTGTGTTTGGGGTAAATTGGGATGTGTAGTTTCAGTAATTTTAATGCATATTCATGTTTTTTGCATGGCGTATATTATAAAGTATTAATCTGTTAATATATTACGCCTCGAAAGTAAAACAAAGAAGCAACGCAGCCCATTCTGGAGTGTGATTTAGTAAAATTCAATTAATATTATTTTTACTTTGAGAATTTTATTTTTTCTGTCATTTATCTCGTTAATTATTATCTAATAAACAATTGTTACCGTTAAAACTATTGTTTTTTTTAAATTTAGTGCATTTTGTATGGAATCCCAAATCACTCCACATTTTCCTTATTGAAAAAATCGGCAAAAAATCCAACTAATGAATAATTTAGTTGGGTTCTTTTGAGAATTGATCTGTAAAAAACTAAAAAAAAATAGTTTTTTGCTTTTTGGAAGCTAGAAAATCTAGTTCCAAATTACCCTACCTTCCCCTATATTTACAAATTTTGCAATCATATTTGATTTAAAATAATTTAATTGAAATTGGTTCTAGAAGACTTAAAATAATAAAATTTTTTACGAAAGTTCAGAACTAGTCCTAAATTTTTAGTGTAATAGAAAACTTAATTTATAGTCCAAGCATTTTTTCAAACTTTTTTATTTATAAAAATGTTTAAGTGTTTTTCTATCGATCCACAAGGTTTCACCGTGTAAATCGGATTCGCTGAATATCGTCCATCTTTAATATTCTAATATTTGTACATTAAAACTGCATGGTGCATGATGAATAAAAATTAAGTTTTTTAGAAAATAAATTTCCCCTTTATAAATAAATTTTACAAACATACACTAAAAAAAAAGTTTGTTAAAAATTTTGTTAAACGTCTATTTAAAATATTTAACTAACTTTCATAATTTTTTTTTTTTGCTGACATCGCGTTTCCACACTGATAGAATTTTCCTTCATAGTATTAATGAAACGATTTCATTAAAATCATTTCATTGGTTTAATGGAAAATTTCATTAACTGAATGAAAATTCATTAATATTGGTATTTTTTTCATTAACATTTTTTATGATTTTTTCATAATTTCATAAAAAAAATTCATTAAATCAATGAAAAATTTTCAAATTTTTTTCAATAAAAATTTTGACTTGTAATATGAAAAAAAAAAATTTTTTTTGTACTATCATTTTGAAATAAAAAAAACTGAAAAATTTCTTTTAAACAGAATTAACCAAAACTTTGATATAAATACTTTTTTTTATTAAATTTGCCTAGAGCTAACAGTTTTTGACGAATTTGAATAGTTGGTCACTAAATTCCAGGAAACAGATTCTCCATGAAAAACGATATAGTTTTGTTCAAAACGAGACCTAAATTGTTATCGTTTTGACGATGTTACACAAAAACGTTATGCTAAACGATAATACATTTTTGTTGTTAACAACATTGTTAACAATATTTAACATTTTTATCTAATATGGTCGTAATTCAACTGGACTATAATCGTCGATCGTTCTACAGATTTCCAAGCCAGATCGATAAAAAATTACATATTTTGTACCGACATATAAGAAAATATGTCATCTTTTAATACAAATTATAAAAAATGTAAAGAAAGATTGAACAATTTTGTAAAAATAAAACAATAAAAACAGAAATAAATAAAAATTGGTTAAATATTTCTTTTTTATGGGTAAAAAAATTTTATTTTCAAAATTTGTAATTTTATGCTAAACTAAACATAAAAAGTGCAAATTATTAAATATCAACGAAAATATTTCATACAAACTATGAATTTTATTCATTAAACACATGAAACTTTCATAACGATTAGGCTAGGATTAATGAAAAAAATTTCATATACTTTATGAAATTTTCATTGGGTCAATGAAAACATTCATTCAAATTGATTTAATGAAACACCTTTCATTGACTCAATGAAACGTTTCTTTGGGGATTTTTTTATGAAAAAATTCATTGGAGTAATGAAGGAATTCATTAATACTACGCACAAATTTCTATCAGTGCAGTTAAAATTTTATTTAAACTATTTTACCGAAAAACTTATTCTGAACTAATATTTAACTAATTTACGTTGCTACCAACATTTTGCTGATAAACTGATCTCCAGAACAAGTAAAAAGACTAGATGTAGATGTCGCATCTTGTTTGGGTTAAGTAGAGAAAAAAGAAAATATACTAGCAAACAAATCCATTATAAGACTTCCATAAAATGCAAACGCGTTTTGTTCATTTCATTTTTCCTTTTGTTTACTACACACCACAAAAAGTCCCGCATGTGCACTGGGTGTCCCGAAAACACTTTTGTTGAGCTACGCAAAAAGGTACCTTAAATAATGCTAGAGGGCGTCTATCATAATATTTTGCCAACATTTTAATATACTACGACAACTGGAAGGCGCCAGCACAAACGATCGCAGTGCACCTTCTTTCAGTGGTCGTAGGATGTTGAATTTATGTTCGATATTATGTTCGACACACTCTTTCACAGTTTTAGGCACTTAGTAGCTCGTATACGAAGATTACTTTGAAGTATTTTTGTTATATAAGAAATCAGCTTTAAGTGATATTGAAGAATTACAGTTAAATTGAGCCAAAAAAAAAATGTATATTAATACCTATTAAATTTAATCGAGGGGGTGTCTCGAATTCGTAATTGTGCGGCTTTTATGCGACTTCTAACGAATAGATTTTTAAACTATATTTTACATATTTTAAATAAATGGCAACCCTTGATATTAATAAAAAAATAATATTTTACTTTTACGTTTTAATAAATTAAAACCAAAAGTTTATTTTTCGATCTTTTATCATAAATTATGGTTTTTCTAACTTAATACTAATCTCGATGTATATAAAAAAAGAAAAAACTAATAATTAGTAACGTCATGATGCTTGTTAGGAAAAGACCCTAGCCACTTGTTCGATTACTAAGAAGACAAGAATGGAGCAACATTAATAATTAATAGGTTTTTTTTATTAAAGCACTGTTTTTAAAAATCATCGGCTTCTCATGAGATCTTTAGCCAGATCGAAATACTATTATCAACCTAGCTAAAATGTTTAATTTGCTTTATTTTTGTAAATATACGGTGGTTGGAAGCTCGTTATAAATCAAAAATAACTTTAAAATAATCTCGATGTTTCAAAAAACAAAAAAAATAATTAAAGTGTAACAAGTTGGTTTTAATTTGCATTGAACTGGTTAAGTATCAGCAAAACACTTCTGCAGATATAAACAATTTTTCTGCAATTATCCTCCCAACAAAAATATTGCTGACTCAACTAACTTTTTTGCAAACGTAGCGGATTTTTTTTTTTTTTTTTGAGTGTACTTTAACATTTAACTTTAGTTAGATTTACTTTTGTTTAAATGTGTAACATATCCTTACACGAAAACGCATAACAGGTACTAAACGTTTGTAAATATATAACCTCAATACTTGTGTTTTATATAACGTTAGTTATTAATGTATATGGGTGTGTGTGTATGTGTGTGTATGTGTGATTTTAAGTTGTATGACTGTTTGTTCTTCATTATCAATTTAATCAGCACATATCTGTTTGTAACTAAAAATGTTTTTAGTGATTTATATTCATCGTTTTTTCTTCATTTCTGCCTTCATGATTTAGGCAAAAAAAAAAACATTGTAAATTATGTTTAAAGTTTTGGAAAAAAAAACAGAAAATGTGTATAATAATCTCTGAGATTAAGTAGTTAAATTTAGGCAATTTGTGTAATTTGTAACAGTGGCTTGTTAGGAAAAATATGTAAAATTAAAATTTATAGAAACAGATTTAAATTATTTTATTAGTTGTACTTTAGATCATTCAAAGGTCTAATTACGCTTTGGTCATCGCTGTCAGCCCTAATGATTCCAATACAAAACGAAATGTTAGTATCAGATATAGAGCATCAGATATATAAGTTATTTGTATGTAATGGCTGCTCCTTGAAATATTAGTATGCTTTAACCCTTACAAGAAATGTGGCATGTGTCAAAAGTAAAAAGCATACTCTACGAAACATACCTGCATCACCGAATTTTTATAGCTAACAATTTGTTTAAGAAATTTTCAATATTTAGTTTGCTCTGCCGGATAGATCTTCAAATTGAAACAAGCAAACATTTTAGCCACTTTCGACCCCACGTTTCAAATAAGAAATTTCAGATTGGGCAGTAACTAGTAATAAAATAATTTAACGATTTCGTCTTCAAATTTGTAAATTTTTCGAGTTATAGCTATTGGTGTTAATCCAGCACTTTTTGTAAATTTTATGTTTTTTTTTTTATTTTATAAATTTTTGATGGACAAATTTTGTTTCTTTTTTTAATTTAATTTAACAATTTTTTTGAAGTTTTATTTTTTTTTTTAATTTAAACAACTTGTTTGCTTTTAGCGATTTTTTCATTCTGCGGATACTTTTGTTTTTAATTTTGCAATATTTATTGTTCTCTATTCATTTAAATTTATTCCTTTCAAAAAAAAATTTGTTTCGAATAATTTTTTGTACACCCACACTACATGGATCCCATAATACATCCCCTTATTCACTTTAGAAAACATTCAAAAACTCGAAATTTTTTCACAGTTTTTTTTTCAAAAGAATTCGCAAAATCGCAAAAATATGTGATTTTGAAGGGCTGTATATTCGAAAGTTGTTATCGGATTTCTCTAATTTAAAAAGCATTCGATTTATGTAGTGTCCCTTTTAACATTCATAGAATAAAAAAATCGTATTAACAAACTTAATTTTTTATGCAAATGCAATTTTTAAATGTATTTTAAAAAAATTTCTTCCCTTCAAAATTTTTTAAACATAGATAAATTAAAAATTTAACATTTTTTATGCAAAATTTAATTTCGTTTTTTCTGTCACGCGAACATCATCTAATTTTCTCGATTTTTTAAAAAAAAAACCCTAATCCTTTATTACCATATAAAAAATAAAATTTTTTGTATAATTTGTAGTTTTTATATTTGGAACATGTTTTTAAAAACTTTAAAACTTACAATGCATTTTATATATACATATATAAAAAAAATTGATTTCTCTCAAAAAAAAAAACATTTTCACGATTTTCTCTATTTGAAAAATTTATGGACCAATCGGTCAGATTTTTAAAAACGCAGTCGATGTATTAATTTTTAGCAAAGAAATAAATCTGCGTATTTTCTTTTCTACATAAAAATAAAAAATATAAAAGTTTAGGCTATTAAATAGTTTTAAATTTGACCAGTCGACCCATTGTAATGGGTAATGTAATGGTGTCTCAGTAAGCTTTTTCTGAAGTTTTTGGTATACTTATTGCGCCCTCTAGCGTTTGTCTTTGTATGCTATTATGTACTTAACGGGTTGTATATACTTAATGGCTTTGTATGTACTTAACGGGCTAATATTTTTTTAAATGAGTTTGAATTTTCTGTGCAATCACTGACCGTGGTATAGATAAACTGATTTCTAATGCCACATGCACTCGCACTGCACGTTAGACAGAGCGCTTTAGGCCTCTGAGCTAAAATCTTAAAGTATTTTATTTTGGCAGTATTGCCAGTCCAACTGCTAATGTTACCATTATTGGGAACGAATAGGGAATCCGGCATGTATAAATTTCATTCATGTGCCACTAACCAAATCAAAATAGAACTTCTAAAACAATTAACGAATCAATTTTTCATTAATTCCAAATTCATTACTGATTTCCCGCTTCTGAAGAAGTTCTTTATCACAACTTCCAAATATGTCATTCTGAACAAAATTTAATCTTTCCAAGTCTAGTCTATCCAACTCGGTCCGACCACAAATTTAGGGGGAATTTTTTTTTGTAAAGGAGCATATCTGAAATATGAGAAATTAATTTTTTTTTGGACCCAACATTAAAATACTCGAGAAAAGAAAAGTTTCGATATCCGTATTGCCTCTGTTTTGAAGACAACGTTCCCACAATAATGCTTTCGGAAAAGTTGAAAAAGAATGTAAATTCCAGCGCTATCGGACTGTTCCCTTGTGAACATCAACAGAATTGAACTTTCATTAAACCATAAACATTGCTTAAGATGCAGTGAATAAGAATCATAAAAGAGAACTTCCGCCCTATGACAAGCCCATATAAAATTCATTGGTTCCGATTCAAAATTTCATAACATCGAAGAAAACCAAATCATTGTAAGGTATTGATTCTTTATCTATTCTTATGATGTTTTTTTTTTTTTTGCTAGGACCAGACTTCCTTCAATAAATTCAAAAAATTTAAAAAAAAGTGCTATAAAATATTTCAAAACTTGTATTTTTTAATTAATTATATGGCAACCCTGAACAATAGTTTTTAATTTTTTTTGAAAGAACTCATATTGTCTCCTATCCAAAATTATAGGGCCTTTAATTTAGGTGTTACTTGAAAGCGACGTCAGCGTAAAATGAGTTTTTTTTTTTTTTTTTTTTTTATTAATTAATAATCATACACACAGAGAAATAAAGTGCCAACCGAATTGAAAAGTGTGTATTAATGGTAACAAATTATAAATTCAGTTAATACAACGATATTTATATTAGATTTCTGAATATTTTGGGTGTTGCAACTAATATTTAGTTGATTTAACCGAACTTTGTTATAAAAACTAATGTAAAGTTGTGTCAACCATCTGTAATTCGTAATAACCGAATTTGGGTCGTAATAACCGAATTTCAGTTGGCAAATTGCAAAATTTTTCTTTGTACAAATTATATTCTATTTATAGTAATTAAATGTGCTAAAGTCCCAAAACTTATTTAACAAATTGTGAAAAGCAATCTGATGTAGGCGTGTCCCTATCCGGATTTCATTCCTGCCTAAAGAAATCTTCAGGGGACTTTGTTATTAGAATTTCTAGAGATATTTGTTATGTTAAATCACAAAACTCAATGAGAATTTCTTGTCCTCGTTAGGAGCGAGATTCAAAATTTAAAATATCAAAGAAAAAACAAAAACAACAACAAAAAATTGTCACAATTGGCTTTGTCATCTTCCAAATACTACTCTGTTTTTTTGACAGACCTAGCAATGTAGTGACGTTTATTCAAGTAAATCAACAATAGAAAATCATATGTTTTCTATTAGTGTCAGTTACATTTAAATTTGCACAAGCACCTGCATATTTGTTATTTAAATTTATTTTCATCGGGATAAACATTAATTACATTTATAGTAATTAAATGTGCTAAAGTCCCAAAACTTATATTCTATTACCCTAACCGAGCACTAGCTACTATGGCCTTCGGCGCTTTGTAGCGAAAACAGACTAGTGTCTCTGGTGGGAATCGAACCCACGACCCCGCACTGATAAGCCAGCACGCTACCTACTAGCCTACAGGGGCGCACGAAAAATGAGTTAAAATTATTAAATAAAGAAAACATTTAAATTTTTTTCTAGAATTCAAAACATCTTTTTTTCTAATGTTTTTGATTAAAGACTTTGAACTGAAATAATTGAACATGGATAAGATTTTAGTGGTTTTATAGATTTCCAACCAATTTATTTCTGGAGTGTGTGATTCTGGTTGTTATTTTTCTTTAGAATTTAACTTTTTCTCATAATCTTTAAATTTTCTATATATTAGAAATATTTGTTTAAAATAAATTATCTAAATTATCAATAAATCATTGGAATTATTTTCATCCACAAAATTCTAAGCAAACCACTTTTTGACATAACAATTAATTTTTTTTTTCTTACATTTTTCATAACCCTGCATACATTAAAGTTTTGTGAAAAGTTAAAGCCATAAATTTTAACAACAGTTTTCAAATATTATGATGACTTTTTTTTTTCCTAAGTTAAATTTAGTTATAAATTGATACGTTTTTTTTTTGCAACGTTTTTCTGTAGTTGGTTAAATAATGAATGATTTTTGTTCTAGTTTTGAGAATTTTAACAAACAATTGCCTTTTTGCATAATAGTCAAATGCAAATGTGATTTTTTATGGTGTGATTTAAAGCGACTGAAACAAAAAGCTTGAATTAAACTTAAATCACGAAAATTCTATAGACTATGATTCATTCAACTCTTTTTTTTATTTTTTTTTAATTTCAAGTTTGTTAGTACGTTTTATTTTTTGTTCTTTGTCTAATACTTTTGGGAATATATTATGGCTTTGGTTTAGACGCATGGTTGCTATGTGCAAATAGGAGGTTTTGCTTTTAAAAGGGTAATGGATTATTTGTGGCGTTACAATTTTAATTAAAATTTCTAAACGTATTTGATGTTTGTGTGTGTGTGTTTTTTTTTCTAACTGATTTCAAGTATGAAAGCTGAGAAAAAACTTTGTTTGAAAGTTAATCCTTTAGAAATTGTTAAATTTTTAAGTTCACAAGTAACTACAAAATTAAAAAATCTTTTTTTTTCTTTTTGTATATAGATACAAAGTATGTTTTATATATTTTTGATTAAGTACAATGTGTTTTTGATGTTAATTTACCTACAACTGTCATAAAGTATTTACGTCTATTTTTCATTTTTAGTATTCTATGATTATTTCAACGCGAACATACTTCCAGACTATGATTGGTAACATGTTGTTCTACTTTTAACAAAAAAAAATCATTTTTTATGTTCTGTTGCCGTTGTTGTTTACACTTACTAGTAAAATGTATATGAGATACTTTAAAAATGTTCGACACATGTTGAAACAGATTTTTGAATTGTGAAAAACCATGGACTTAAAAGCTTCTGAACAAAATTAGATATCCTTTCAGAAAATGCGTGTTTTCCAAAATAAGTGTGGTTTTCTTTTTAAGTTCTAATACCCAGAAAAACCACACATTAACAAATAACGCGTAAAGTAATGTATTGCCATAGGGATCCACGCATTACAATACACCTTCCTTCACTGATGAAGTTTACAGCCGATGAGAATAAAATGAATGGGTTGATTCATTACCAGGGGTAAAGTAACTGGTTACTTTTATGGTTACCGGGTTTATTAAATTTATTTGTCTATAAAAAGATTTTCATAAAAAACAATTAATGAAACAATAAATATTACTAATATATTTTTTAATTAAATAAAAAACATGTTCGCTCTGAAATTCGAACCTGGGATATCTTGTTGTTAGACGACAACTCTACCAAGTGAGATATCGTCACATATAATAACGGGTTGTTGAAAATGTAAATGAATTGTTGTGCTTCGAGTTTTTGCATGTGATGTTAAAAATATATACCTTACCCTCATGCTTACAAAAAATCACAAAGTAATGAGTCTTACTATAGGTTTAAAAAAAAATGTTAAACAGAACTTTGCTTTTATGTTTCATGCATTAGGTAATTGATGATCGGTAAGTCATTACTTTAAGTTTTGAAGTAATGTAAACGTTAATGACGTATCATTACAAGGTAATCCATGCGTGTCCAAATATAGGTATCTCATTACTCGATGTATCGAAATAATGCTGATGATAAGGAGTAGTCATTACAAAGTAATGCATTATGTAACCCATTATCGGTAACTCATTACTTTTTGTTGGAAAATATTGTTACAGGTAATGAGTGTACATTACAAGGTAATGCTTTACTTTATAGCACCCATTATCAAAGTTTTGCTGGTTATTTAAGTTTTATACATTTTTTGATGGTGTCACATATATTTTGAATTATGATAAATACTGGGATACGTATATAATACTGTTATGCAAAACACTGTTTAGACAAAATACTGGTCAAAAAAATTTTTAAAAACCTGCTTTTCATAATACTGTTTTACAAAATACTGTGTTTCATAAAAATGTTTTACAAAATACTGGATTTCACAATACTGTTTTGCAAAATACTGTGAAGTAAAAATGCTGGTTTACGAAATTTATTTTATTAAAAATGCCTTTCTAAATCTCTTTATTTTAACATTTTGAGCATTTTTGGATGGTAATAAATCTCGATTGTTTTTACTTGTCTGCACTATTGACTCTTGAATTATTTGACTTGGTGTCAAAAACGATATTTTTACAAGGGTCTTAACCGTATTATTGGTTTTTGCAATAATCAAGGCGATAGCAATAGGTTCATGTCTGCGCTGATTTGGGTACTTCACAATTACCACATTATCATTAACAATCTTTGTTAGAACACGAGATTTACACATATGTATGCACTTTACGTTTTGCACAAGCCCAATTAGAAGTGCCTGACTTATAATTTCTCTCCAAAAGATAGAAATATCCATCAATACATGATTTCTGATTTCCTCTGTTTGATTTAGTAATATTAACTTTTGACATTATAAATTATTCACAAAACAACAATTTTAACAAAAAGACAAGATTACTAAACATATGATTTGATTAACTACACGTGGGTATCAACACGTTTAATGCTGCTTGCAATATCAAAACATTTGCATATGATAACAACAACACAGGTGAACTGATAACATCTGCAATGAGATCAGCTGTTATTAATATATGTTGATTACATAAGAATTGTCTTTTGGTTTTGTTATGGTTTATTTTAATAATCATATATAAATTGAGATAAATTTTACTTAATTATTACAGTGAAAGTTTTTGTAAAAATAAAGCAAAAAAGCGCGCACTTTCGCCGTCCACTAAAACAGGATTTTGCAAAACAGTATTGTGCTATACAGTATTTTGTAAAACAGTATTATGAAATGCAGTATTTTGTAAAACAGTATTACGAAAAGCAGAATTTTGAAAACAGGATTTTGTTACACACTGGATTTCGACCCGAACCCATAAATACTATGTGATCTTTAAATTGATATGTCTAAAAAAATTCATGTCATACAAAATAAATTTATGAAAATATTTTCGAAAATTTTTGAACTTTCACATATTCGTTCACACATAGACTTTGAACTCTTTATTTTTAGCATTATTTTTTGTTGCATTTTTTGGTATAAAATTGCTGCATACAAGCATTTGTATGTGTATTGTGTACATAGGGGCTGGCAAAACTATGACACGCGTGTCAGTAGTGACACTCGAACGTGCCACATTTTCTTGAATAATTTCAAATAGCGCAATTTTATTAGAAAAATTCTGTTTAAAAAGATATCAGAGGTTTAAATATTTATTGTCGCTTTTAAAACATGTGCTTTAATCCGAATACGGTAAACTTTTCCATGAAATGAAAAATGACAAAGAAAAAGTCTTAAACCTTTTTTTTTACAGAATTTTGGTAAAAAAAAATCGAAAATTGGTTTAAACTGGACACCAGAATTCCTCAAGCGTTTCGGAAGCTCGTCAGAATGTGTAATAACAAATTTAAATAGATGACATTTTGTGTAACAAAAATCCGTAAAAAGTTCTTTGAATTTTAGGTTTTTATAAATTTGAAAACGACTCATAATTTTGAGCAGGCATGGATCCAGGGTGAGAGAAAATGGGAGTCAATGATTTCATACATATTCATTAATAGATGTATATATGTTGATTTTTAACCGGTAAATGTAACTAAGATGATACGCTACACTTTTTTAAAACAAAATATATCTGTTTTTGGCACGGAACGAAAAAAGTCTTGCCACCCCTGGTATACATAGTAATACATTTTCAAAAGGCACTTTGTTTACCTGTCTTATAACTAAATGTATTCCATATTAAACCATCAAAAAATATCCAATTTTCGACCTTTATCCCCTTCAATTTTAACCGAACTTGGCATGGAAGCTAAGTGTCGTATAGATATGTCACCGCACTAGTATTGCGGTGTTACCTCTAACGGTTGTGAAAATATCGAGTTTTAAAATATAAAAACAAATCGAAAATTTAACAAAAGTAGTCGTACCTAATTCTCCATCCGGCTTGATTCATTGATACCTAATTTTAAAGCCACCGACGTGCTTTCAAAATAAAAGCAAATCATTTTTTTAGAGTTAAAATGTATTTATTGTGGAACTTTGCAAAGTTATGGATAAAAATCTAAAAATAGGTACTAAATCAAGTAGGATAATATATTTACATAAAAGAAAATTTATTGAAAGAAACAAAAGTTTTGCAAAACTAGGTGCCCGTATCTTGTTAACGGTTTAAACAACAAGAGTTATTGATAGATCATTTTAAAGGTAAAAGTTCTTTTTCGTAAATTTTGAGTTTTTAAAAATTTAATTTCAATTTTATTTTCTATATTTCAAATAAAAGTTTAAGTTTTTTGTTTCTAAATTTCACTATTTTTCCCCAAAAGTAATTTTTTTTTTTTACAAAGTTTATTAAACATTTTTGTGAAATGATAAAGGGCTATGAAACATTTTTCATAAATTTTTATGAAAATCTTCATCATATGTATGAGAACTTCATAAATAGAATAATTGATGAAAAATTATTTACGAAACAATTTCATCAATATGAAGAAACTGTTTTCATTGAGTGTAGGGATTGGGACACGGCATAGGGAATTAAAAATAATTCCCTATTCCGTAATTAAAAATATAAAAAAACTGTTTTTTTAAATACAGCTTTTTGAACCGCGGTTTTTAAAAATAATGCATTTTGCAGTGGAGTAGTGAAAAATTTGTTTGAACTAGCAAAACCACATTTTAAGTAGCTTTAAACTGAGGTATTAATGACTCTCCTGGCTTAAGCCGTTAAAAATATATGAAATATTATACACGACTACTTTTTTTAACTTTTCGAATATTTTTCATATTTTGAGCCGCTATATTTCAAGATCCGCTAGATGCAGCTGTCTAACATTTGGACGAGTTTATATTTATATGATGTACATCTTCTATACCAAGTTTGGTTGCAATTAAAAGGAGTTTAGGAAGTCGGGTGGTTGATTATATATGTTTTCGGTCTATTAGGGTTATAACTTTTTTTTTTGTAAAAATATTACATTTCACCTTCTGGTAGGCACTAATATATTATAAAACAATAAAAATAGCTTTTCGGGCCACTTTGAAAAAAATCTCCCACATGAAATGCAATTTTTAAAAATGCAAATTCTTATACCATTACAAAGGCATAGTTAACCATAATTACTGCATAACATTTGGTTTACATATTTTTTATGTCAGAGGCTTGTTGTTCTGTGAATTTTAATGCAGATATCGCCGACACGCAGGAAAAGTATATAATTGAACATGATTGCGGACTTCAAGTTATTATATAATGATCCAAACAATCATTAATATTCTTACTGATCATATCATGATCACTGAGGACGATTTGATCATAATCTAGCATCATAATACGATTATGAGAGTCATATTATGATTGTTATGTGTTTCAAACGTAACATGTTGCTCTAAAATTATCATAACATGATGCTCATATCACTGCGTGAAATAACGCTATAATATTTTTTCTCAAAATACCCGAAAACCGTCAAATTTTAAATCTTTTCGTCCTTTAAGATCGATGATATCGTTACAATTTTGAAGATATATTAATTTTTAGTTCAGTTTAACAAAAAAATGTTTTACCAACTACAAAAAGGCATATGCAGGCAATTTTTAAGAACCTCGAACATGTTTTATTATGTTTCTGGAATTTACGGCTCGGGTAATTGAAATTTGATATATACAAAAAAAAAATAAATAGAAGTTATAAACCTAGTGTATATGTATGTTAGTTTGAGAGTGTTTTCGAACGTGTTAGTAGAGTATGAGTGCATATATGTATATTAGGGTGTCCCTTAAAATATATTTGTCATCACACATCCCAGTCTATTTTTCGTCTTTTTTTTAATAATTTTTTAAATGCCTAATTTGCAGAAGGAAAAAAAATAAATTCGAAAAATGATAATTCCGGTTTGTATTTGGAGCGACTCCTTTCCAAGATATTTATAGAAAATAGCTTATTTTGTAAAAAAAATTATCAACATTTTATTGTTTTCATCAAAGACTATAATTATAATTAAATAATGCATCGGATTTCTCCAACTGATTTTTTTATACTGTTTATAAAAAAAAATATATATAAGTTTTATATAATTTTTATTAAAAATAAAAATTATGATTTTCGACCTTTAATTGTGCAAACAAATAATCTATAGGTTTTTGTTTTCAAATTTATTAATTGACCACTTTCAAAAAAATAAATTAAACTGAAATCCAACTAAAGGGTCCGCCAAATTTTTTTTTTTTGAACTCCTGAACCAATTGGACTTTGTATGGCGTCATACCAAGGTCTTTATGCAAAATACGTCTCAATGATGTCTCCGAAATGTTCAATTGTTGAGAACGACGGTGAATTGATGTGGATGGCGCTTCACGCACTCTTTCTGCCACAGCAGCAATATTCTCGGGTGTACGCACTGTTTTTGGTTTATCGATGAGGAAGCCAGTTTCTTTCACTTTTTTCACAAGATAACAAACATACGGACCATATTCGTTCAGCGGAAGGATAAAACTAATTATCTGTCGAATCAGACATGAGCTAAGTGTTACCATTCACGAAATAAGCACTAGTTGAAAAAAAACATTAGATGGCGGACCCTTTACTAACGTATGGGTGTTTTTAGTCATCAAGATTTTTTTTTTTAAATCAAGATTTTATTTTTTTTATGTAAAACATTTTGCCAAATTGGAATCTGGCAACGTTACAATTTAAAATCTTTACCATCTTGTAGTCGGAATGAAAATAAAGTTTCATGGATCTTTTTTTGGCCCCAGGAAACTAAGGGTTAACGATTGTTTAAATAACAGTAAACAAAACTATAGTCTTAATAAATTTAAGTAATATTTTTCCGAAAATTAAGCAAACTTTGATGAAAACATTTAAATTTTGTTCGATTTTTCACAAAATAAGCTTTTTGCATAAAATGTCCTGGAAACGAGTCGCTCCAAATACAAACTCGAATTATAATTTTTGCAATTTATTTTCTTTTCTTTAATAAGAACTGTTGTATTATAAAAATAGCAATGTATCTATTCAAATTAGGCGTTTTAAAAACCCATTAACATTATATTAAAAAGCGACGTTTTTGCATTCGTGGGTCATTTTGGATTGCTGACTAAAGAGTGTTATTTATATCTGATGAAGTCAGAACTCCATATCTGAATAATTTTGAATACTTATATTAAATAAATAAATGAAATAAAATAAAAAGTAAATTTTTTCGAAATTCGAATTTTAGGAATTTTTAATAATAATAAACACTTTTTCTCAAATGGGCCATTTTCAGCCATTAACCTTTACCAAAAATTTGGAACCATTTGAAATAAAACTGGAGGTTGTAATGAACGAAAATCGACAAATCATTGTTTTAAGGTACACCCTAGTACATATAGAGAAAATAATGTATGTTCGTTAATGTTTGTTTAATGTTTTTGAATATTTTTTTTCTTGTTGTTATTGTTGTCTGCAACTGAAGTTACTCTCAACACACTTGTTTGTTTGTTTGTTGATGAAATATCCAAAAGTGTATTAGAGATACAGTGGTCAAATACCGGTATAAAACAATTACTTTCAATGAAAAACACGATTATGACACGGTTATAATTGTCATTTTATGTGTCATATTAGGTTTAACAATCGGTATTTTTATGTTGTTAAACTCATGGATACAAAGTTTGCTATATGTAACCAGCCAACAATTTTCTGAGGGCTCATAAATTATGACTCGTTTTGGAATCCAAAATAAAAACGATTTCTGAACAATCACAAGCTTTAATCATAAAATATTCATATTTCATTATTTTTTAGGAAGTTTTCAAAAACTTAAATCTAAAGATACACACATTTCTGACTCATTTATAAAAAATCGTAAAAAGTTCAGAAATAAATCTTAAACAAGTAGGAAAACGGAAATTTAAAAAGACCTGGGGCCGAATTACGGCATTCGTGATCGTAATTTTTCGATCGAAATTAATTTTCTATTTCCGAAAATAAAAAAAATATTTTTGATCAGGGATGTTTTAGTTCAGTTCTTGATTAAAAATACATGTAATACTTTGTGTTTTTATTATTAGTATTTTTGTAATTTCTCGTTGAAAAAACAGTTTGTGAACGATTTCACTCGATCACGAATGCCGTAATTCAGCGCCTGCTGTCAAATTATACATATTTCTTAGCGGTTTATGAGTGACAAAAAATACTCGAAAATGTCAAGAAAATTTATTTGTTTTTTAACACTCCAAAAACCTCATTGTTATTTATGATCATAAATGAGTCTACAAAAAAATATTCAAATTAATTTATGTAAAAAAAATGATTGTGAAATGAAAATAATTCTATGTGTCCCTAAACATTGCCCAATATGTGTTAATATTTTATTTGGAAACTTGAAAAGTATTAAATTCTAAGTCCACTGATTATTTAAAGTTGCGTTTCGCAAAAGGAAAACGTAAAACAAAGAAAAAATGGTAAAGACATAAAAGGCATAAAGCGGAAAACTATTTTTAGTTGTGCACTCAGAATATTCTTACAGTAACTACTTATATGTAAGTCATTCGGGTAGTAAACATTAGTAGTTGTATTAATTGCTATTGTAAAGGGTGGTTAAATTGTAAGGGCCGATGTTGAATGTGAACCACACCTAAACGCCAAGTTTTTTTCCGAATTTTATTTGACATTTCTCTATTTCAGACTTACTCAATTTGAACCATGGAGAGATGCACAATCCAACAACGTGTTAAAGTTATCCAGACTTGTTATGAAAATGGGTCAATTTGATCGTCCAAATGTGCGTGCAATCGCAAAAATCGTGGAAAAATTCGAGCAAACCGGGTCTGTAGAAGATGTGAGAACACCAGTGCATGCTCGTACAGCTCGTACTGCAGAAAATATTGCTGCTGTTCGCGATAGTGTGGCTGAAGAGCCGTCCACCTCAACTCGTCGTCGTGCCCAACAATTGCACCTCTCACGCTCGTCGTTGATGAACATTATGCATAAAGCCTTGCATTTACACGCTTACAAGGTGCAATTGGCTCAAGAACTAAAGCCTCTTGACCATTCCAAACGTCGTGAATGGTGAGGCACATTTTCACCTCAGTGGATTCGTCAATAAACAGAATTGCCGCATTTGGGCGAATGAGAATCCAAGAGTGATTGTCGAAAAACCAATGCACCCACAAAGAGTGACTGTTTGGTGCGGTTTATGGGCTGGCGGCATCATCGGGCCGTATTTTTTCCAAAATGAGGCCGGTCAGGCAGTTACTGTGAATGGTGTTCGCTATCGTGAGATGATAGCGAACTTTTTATGGCCCGAATTGGAAGATATGGATGTGGACGATATGTGGTTTCAGCAGGACGGTGCCACTTGCCACACAGCTAACGAAACAATGGCTCTTTTGCGCAACAAATTCAATGGCCGTGTTATCTCAAGTAATGGCAATGTCAATTGGCCGCCAAGATCATGTGATTTGACACCGTTGGACTTTTTTCTTTGGGGTTATTTGAAAGAAAAGTTGTACGTCGATAAGCCAGCAACAATTCAAGAGCTAAAGGATGAGATAATTCGGCACATTAACGGCATAGAACCTCCATTATGCCTCAGCGTCATCGAAAATTTGGACCATCGGATGGAGGTGTGCCGCCGTGGTCGCGGCGCCCATTTGGCCGATATTTTGTTCCATACATAATTGAGTAATACCAATATATCATAATAAAATAAAATTACAATAATTTCCTAAATAGTTTGTGTTTTATTCAAAATCAACATCGGCCCTTGAAATTTAACCACCCTTTAGTTATTTTTTTATTATAGAAAATAAAAAAAAAAAACTAATTTAGACAGTCATTTAAAAAAATAACTGAATAAAAATATTGGAATTTAGTAACGGTTGTTTTGAGTAGTTATTTCAATATTTTTATAAGCAACTACCAAAAATGAAAATTTGCAGTAAACAGTTTTTTTTGCTAGTTATTTTAAAACAGAAGATTAAGTCGAGTTTTAAAAAATTCTCGTCTAGTTTATATTTATTATTGTTAATATGTTCATAGTTTGCAAATAATAATTAGAAAATTTCATTGTATCTCCAATGCATAAAAATGGAATACCGTTTGGAATTTTGACTTTCGATTTTAAATAAAAATTTTTTTATTAATTAAAAGAAAAAAAAATATGTTTTTTGATTTAAAAATATGCCCTAATATATATATAAAAATGCCGTAAAAATTACTGTTAAAAACGGTGGTTTTTACAAAATGTAGTCATTTTATATTCATTGTTTCTATTTATTTTTTTATTGGTTTATGCATTCATTTTAGGTTTTCTATTTTTGACCGCTTCGATAGTCGTTTCTAGTAAAATTCTAGTTGTTTTTATCAATTGTTAAAAAATGTATACATAGTTAGTCATGTTTTTGACATATACAGTTATCGTATTTTTGACTACATTTGTAGTAATTTAAGTTTTAGTAATTTTTACATTCTTAATTTCCTGTGTTTGTATAACAACATGGTGTTGAAGTTGATTCTGTATATTCGATTAAAGGGGATTTATAAGAGACAACCCGTGTACAAATTTATATATATAATTATATCTATGTATATTTAACCATAGCTGGAACCAGATATACTTATATCTGATTATACGCGGATCAAGATATGGCTATATCTGAGCATATGTTAATACAGATATGGTTACATCTGTATGTAATGAATTACATCTAGCTATATATGGTTCCATATATGGCTATATCTGAGCATGTTTCCCGATGATCAAAAATAAGTTTGTATAAAATTGGCGTGTACACAAAGGTAAGATATAGAAATTAAACAATACTTTTTTACGAATCAGACAGTGATTTCATCAGAGGAATTGTGTGTATTTCGTTATCGTGTCAAAACAAAACCCATGTAACTTCGCTGAAGGAATCCTTCTGTTTATTTTTAAAAACAGGGCAAATTAAGAAATATTTTATAATAACTGTTTTTCGCTTTTACTGTTTTTATGCAGATCTTGCTTTAAGAATTAAAGGGAGATCAGTACAAAATTATGGAGTGGTAATTAAGAATAAAATGGAATTTATCTAAAATCAAATGATGAAGAAACTTTTGCAGCATATTTAGGATATGAAAACTGCATATTTATGGTGTAAAAATTGCTAAATGTGGCTTTATTGTATTTATTAAAAAAAATGTGCCTAGACTACTTATATCAGGAGCTGCATTTTGTCAAATAATTTGCTACATATATGTAACACCATGCAGTAAAGGGTTAAACATAATTTTCGAGTTTTAGCAAATTGGTGTAATAAAAATTATTCAACTAAAAAAGTTTTACAAAAATATATAATCTTGTAAACACTTATTTTAAAATCAGTAAATATTTTGCAAACAAAACCAAATTCTTTTCCATCCTAAAAATTCACTTCAAATTTATAGGACATTTTAAAACTGCTTTAGATTAGAGTTCTTAGAATCTTTTGATTAAAAAAATCTCGGAAATATAAGAAACATTGAAAACAAAACTGTCTTAAACCCACTGTCCTACATAAAGATTACGTATAGAATTTCACATACATACATATATATATGCCCTAAATGTGTATGTATGATTTCAAGTAAGAAACTATGTGTGCTTGTGTGTATGTATGTATTCACTTTGCACGTGTGTGTTTATTTTGTGTATGTTACAATATCATCAACTATGATCAATGTTTGCTACATGTTGTAATGCATCAAAATCCCTTTGGTATTTTACCCATATTTTCTGGGTAACAATTGCACCGCATCTATAATGAATCGTTAGTACGCGTACAAAAGTAGTTGCAGTGGAAAAATGAACGTAAAATTATAAATTGTGTTTAATTTGTAACATACTTTAAACAAATATTTATTAGCACATGAAATGCAGACGTTAAAAAATTATTGGAATTTATTTAAAGAAACTGAATGAAAACTGGAATTCGTTAAGAGAATTAATTTAAACTTTGCTACGGGATTATATAAATAAATTAGTTTAAAAGTTACAATATATTATGATAAGTTGAATTTTTAAGTGAATTGAAGATGAAAAATATTACCGAACAACTTATAAAATTCAGCCCACTCAAGTATTTTTTTTTTATTATTAGAAATATTAATCACTTCCAAGCAAAAGCACACCTTCCCAAATGACGAGTCTAGTAATCTAAACCCGAAGGTTTCGACGTATTACCCTTCATATTATAATTTGAACTTTTTTATATGAAATGTCTTAAAAGTAATCAGTAATGCATTACTGGCAGCCTTACGTAGATATGAATTATAATTGGTTACCTATATGCATGCCAGGGTATGAATAATAAGCCATTACCAGAAGGAAAAAAATTATTGGTTTAAAATAGATTTGCAAAAAATTAAGAATTAAAAAAAAAACATGTTATTAACTTTTTTAAAACATGATTGTGCCGGGATTCTAAATTAGACTGAACTAATTTAGACAAATAATGGGTCTAAAAATAGATTTTGAAAAAAAAATACGTCTATATTTTTTGCGAGTATTCTCATAATAATCCCAATGTGTTCCTTGTAGAATTGTTGAAAATTTGTGTTTTTTATATAAAATTTTAAATAAATACACGATATAGTGAAATAATTAGTGGTTGGTTATTTTTAGGTATAATTTTTGATATCGTTACCAGACTGGACTATGGCAAATTTACTATCTTTATTCCGGGGAATTGCTATAGCGAAAACGGTATCATAATTTCCTGAAAAAACGATATCGTCAGGAAAGATACGTTTAAGGATAATAAATCTAATGTTTTCGTATAAAAAGTAATTTTCGTTTGAGATTAGCTGATGATTCATTAGACCGGACAGGCAAAATTATATCACAACAGGGAATTGTCGATGGCACTCTGCAAAATCTTACAAAAATTAAGTGACTAGCGAAAAATTATATCAGAAATTCGCAAATGTAAAAAACGTATTTCAAAAATCGATGAACACAAGTATTGTTTTCAAGTATTTTTTAAATAAAAATGACCTAAATTCATCTGCGAAAGGTGCACATAGAAACATATTCGTGCTTACAATCGAATTTGTTGCCAATAGAATGGTTTTCTTGCGATTACCGATTATTATTTGTTAACTTAAACAAATACCAGAATACCGATATACCGAAAAAACCCGGGATTTCAAATAATACCGATATCTTGGAAAATCTAGGGATTTCGGGATTGGTATTTGCGAATTCCGGAATTTTAAGATATTAATCCCGATTGGCATCCCCAGTTTCAACAATCATTTTGTTGACACTTTTTCTTGAAAAAAAAAGATTGAAGATTTGTCTTGTCAACAACAAATTTATTGATTATAATAAAAATGTTCTTGAAATAGAAATTGAATTTTACCAACTGCTTTTGTCACTTCAAATTTCGCGAAATTTTTATCTGCGTTGTGTTTGTTTGTATCCTTTCCTTTTCTCTTCATCGTTCATACAAGCTGCGACAACTACTTCTCGTCTTATTGCTTGTTCTCCATGCTAGAAATGTGTTTATCAGCACACTTTTGGTAGCAACGTAAATTAGTTAAACAATAGTTCAAATTTAGTTTTTTGGTAAAAGCGTTTAACTAAAATTGTAATTTAAAACGCGATGTCAGTGACAAAAATTGACGAAATAGATTTTTAACAAAATTGTCAACTAACTTTTTTTTTAGTGTATCTAGAAATAGTCAAATAAACTTTTATTGTTCTCCCTGAAGTCTTGTTTCTATTTAAACTTGAGTTAAATTGATTTTTTTTTGTCCTCAGCTAAAAGTACTTTAATTCTTTAAAAATTGCCAAATAATTTTTGATTATTCAAGCAAAGCCAAATTTGACTAACGAGCAAACTAAAGACGCACATTTGTGTGATTTTTTGTAAATTAGAAAAAAGTTTTGGGGTTAAAAAGTGTCGTCCAAAATTACCCATTTACATAACTTACTAAACAATAGCCAAAATGAATATCAAATGAAAGGTATTTTAAAGACGCATTCAATAAATATTTCAAATAAATCGCAACGCTGGGCTCACAGCATAGGCAATATGGGTTTTAAAATTTTTGTTTTATTGAGTATCTTAAATTTTGAAACACGTTTTCATACAAAAATATTTTAAATTTTTACACTCCCCCCTTTTAACCTCTAACGTGCTATTGAGCACCTAAAAACCGTGTCTTTTATTGATTTGTCCTTAAAACATGTCGTTTCAATAAAATCTACGGGTGAGACCAAACCCCCACCCAAAATTTATGGTCACGGCCCTGCTAATCTTAAAGTTTAAGATTTGTTTTTGCAAGTATTTGTTTGTTTATTTAATTTAATTTAGTTTTTTTTTTTTGTCATTTAACTTTTACATTGGTAAAATAAGCTAAAAATTTCATTGTTTTCTTGCCACTTTTTTGTTGTTTAAACTGTCATTTTATAATAATACTAGATAAGATGCAAAATGAGAACAGTAAATATCATCAGAGCATTAACATTTTGACCTAAATTTTAAATATATGCATATTCCGTTATGTGTTTATATGCATTAAGTTATTAACCCTTTAAAGCATTCCGGCATAAAAATTGTTTTTGAAAACTTACAAACGATTTACTAAATTTATTTCAAGTGGTATACACGTATTTCGAGGCAACCACAGTGAAAGCACGCGTAAAAATTGCTGAATATTACTATGTTTCCGGACAACACAAAGAAAATACAGTCAACAATTTAATGCTGCAAAAGCATGGCCACCTCGATCCCCAGATTTGACTACCCCTGATTTTTTTTTGTGTGGTTTCTTAAAGGGACGGGTTCACGCACAAAAAAATAATAGAAAACACTTGTTTTGCCAAAATACGTATTTCAGCTCTTTATTCTATTCCAACAGTTCTTTATTCTACGCCACTCGTTTTGGCAAAAACACGTATTTTGCAATCTTGTCTGAATACCAAGATAAATTCAACATATTGCTGTTGTTTAATATGTAATATGTGCATATGTATATAGTTTTTTGTTTTCTAAATTTTGTATGGATTTGTAATAAATATTTTGAATTAATTAATGTAAATAGGATTTTTATAAATTCTTATTTGGTTTATTACTTTATTAAGTTTAATAATTTCCCTATGGGGAATGAGGAGTCAGTTGACCTAAAAGTGACTGATTAAAGAAGGACTTATCACAGGACTGGTATAATTTAATACTGAAGTGGGTTAAGCAGTATCAAAATTACCAATCTTGTGAATGGTAAAGGGAGGACATACCACTTGACCTGAATGCTTATTAACAAGAAAAAGCCAGTTGGCCAGAATTTTACCCATTGGAAGCGGTTTAGTTTTCGTTTATTTTATACGACATGGGCCTTTTGCGACAGTCTTGTGGTATGCCCATCTTTGGTTAGTCCTTTGGTTAGTCCTGTGGTATGCCACTATGTGGTTTAAAGCAGGACAAATGACCCCCTCCTTTGATAAGCCAGTGTTAAAGTTGCCAGTTGTTTACATAGGGTAGGGTTTAGCAGAGACCGGTCCCTGGCATGAAGGGACCGATCCTGTGGCATACGCAGAACCGGTCCCATTCCCCATAGAGTTAATTTCAGTAGTTTAAATTTGATTATTTATTTATTCTAAATAGTAAATTAAAAGAAAATTGAAAATTTAATTTTTAAAGTTAAATTTTGTTTAATAAAATGCAACCATTTTTTTAGACGAAAAAATGCTATAAGTAAATTAAAATTAAAAAGTTATTTTAAAAAAACTATCATTTCAAAAAAAGCTAATTTCTGCAAATAAAAAGTTCAAAAAACTAACTGCTAACTAAATGAGAATTACATGCAGGTTTAAATTCAATGTTAAAAAAACATTTCGTATAAAAAACAACACTTTACCCAATAGTTTTTTTGCTTTCTGAGAAGGTATACAATATTGATCACAATTTTTAATGAAATGCGTTATTATTCATTTAATAAATAATAATTAAAATTTCGTTGTTGTCTAAATTTCAGCAATTAAAGTTACTGATACGGTGATTTTCGTGATTGAAATGGGGTTTTATTTTTTTGTATGCGTCAACAAACCACACAACATTTAGCAAAATATTCGCACAGAAATTGCAGAGTTATAGCCAGATACGTTGCGCAACGTAATGCAAAACGTCTCGAAAATATCCAATAAATGCCAACAGGAAAATGGTCGCCATTTAATGCATGTCATTTTTCATACTTAGTTAAAAAAAATTTCATAATTTATACTTTCATTAAAAAAAATAAATAAAAAGATGTGAAAATAAAAAAAATTATACTCGTATGAGTACATTTTTTTTTTTTTTTTTTTTTTAAAAAGAGAGGCAACACTCAGGAAATAGTTCCTATATTTAGTGTGTTGCTTTCTTTGGAAAGGGATAGTATAGAGATGAAAGGTGGGGAAAGATGAAGGGCTTCAGACATGGCAACACTGTAATTGCGCGAGATGACAAGTCTTAGAACAGTTGTTGCTCGCCACCTGATGGAGAGTTGGCGAACTTATTGAAGCTTTTTGGTTCATAGCCCTGATTCATTATTTTACTTCGGTGGGGTTAATTGCTATGGGAACACCGAAAGTGGACATTGTGATACGTATGAGGGATAGAAAAAACTCATACATATTATTTTGATGTTGCCGGCACCGGGGATCGAACCCGGGACCTTCTGTGTAAAAGTCCAACGCGCTTAAAAATTGGCGAAATTCGCCAATTTTTTAACTTCGGGACAGACTTATACACAGCCATCAGACTTTAAATGCGGTATTATATATATTTTTATACAAAAGATGATATAAGTTCGTTTGGTATGGAACAATATATAACTACGAATGTGGCAAGATATCGTTTTTTAATATTACAATTATATTTGTCCATACTAGTAAGTATATGGATAACCATATATTTTTTTAATTTGATTTATATCTTAAATACAAAATAAGATCTAATTTGATATAGATCGATATATAATCTTTATCTCATTCACAGATTTGGTGAGAACAATGTGGATGCTCTAGATATTTCCAAGGCGTTCGATCGTGTGTGTCACGGTGGCCTTATTGCCTTGGCATCGGTAATGACTTCTCTTTTATTTCGAGCTTTCTCATAGATCGCGCTATACGATTTGTTATTGATGGGATCTAATCAGATGAGTTTCACCTAAATTTAGGGGTGCCGCAAGGTTCTGTTCTTTCTCCCTCTGTTTTCTTATCTTTATAAATGATCTTTTTGGTCAGACGTTCAACACTATCTACTCTTTCGTATATGACAGCAACATTTGTCATTAATTTTCCTTCGATTGTAGGTCAAGCGTTGTTGAGGTTGGGGACAAGAGGCAAATTATGAATGACACACTTAATCTGGACCTGACTACAATCTTCTAGTGGGGTCGTATGAGTATGGTCGATTTTAATACTCGCAAAAGCCAATGTTGTATGTTGACTCGTAGGGATGTGAAGTCAACTTTGTCATCTGTGCATATGGGTGATATAAATATTGAGGAGTCAGATAATCTTGATGTTCTAGGCATGAAAGTGCATGACGTTTCTATTCCAACGTTTTTCAGGTGGCGAAGGAAGCATTCAAGTGCCTTGGATTTTTAACTCGTTGTAGAAAATACTTCACCCCATTTGATCTCCTTACTATTTATACATCCTTTATACTACCGAAGATGGCATACAACTCATCAGCTTCAAAGTCTATTTTGGAGGTTTTGGACTGTGTTCAATAGAGGGCATTGGCGCTGATCAATGTAACACTAGGACGGGTCGATTTAAAAATTGCTCAACGTTCAAGGAAAATCGTATTCTAGGGATCAAAATAAGAAACTTTGCCGAAGTAACCATACCTCTAAAACGAATTGTGATGTCCCAACTTTTGACCCGAAGGGTCAAATTTTGAAAAAGCCCACTTTGATATTTCAGAAAGTAGGAGGAATCTCTCCAAGATTATGTTAGCTTCTTCTTCTCCGGGAGACGCACTAGCAGATTAATGCATAAATCATCATTCTAGGTGACCGTTAATGGGTTGAAATTTAAGTTGAAAGAGAGCCTTTTTAACCGTGTTTTTATAGTAAAATGAACAAATCTCGGGATAGAGATATTTCAGAAAGTAGGAGGAGTCTTTCCAAGATTAGGGTCTCTATTTCTTCTCCGGAAGACGCTCTAGCAGATGTATGTATAAATTATATTCGATTGGGGTTGGATTCGATTGGGGCACTCTAAATGGGTCACAGTGGAATTTTTCAAAATCTAGCAAAGCATGTTTGAAGAACTCGTTGGGAACCCTATCCTATCCTTGGGCCTTTTTTTGATTTAGCATTTTTTAGAATCAGCTGTATTTCATTTATAGTTATTAATCTATCAAGTTCGTCATCGTCATGAAAAATGCTGCATGTTAAATATCGGTGGATAGTTGAGGTGGATTTAATAGCACTTCAAAATATTTCCCAAAATCATCTTCTCATATGACTAATCCCAATTTCAAATGTTTGGCCTCTAATTTCTTTTGTAACTTTCCACCATTCTTTAGAATCATTTCGCTTTTAAATACTTTTCCTTATTTGATTAGTTACAAAAAGGGTTAATTTAAAATTTTTATATAACATCATGATTTAGTTTGACAGATTACTTAATATTAATGACTTCAGTGAAAGACAAGATAAGTTCTTGCATACATACTAGATATTGGGAACAAGAACTTATTATGCAAAACTTTAAAGTGTATTTTTCAAAATTAATAATAAAATTTATTACAAAAAATTACTTAAGCGGAAAAATTGCAATATTAATTTATTCAGTAGTGTATTACTTTATTAATGAAACATGTAAAACAATAAAAAAAAACAAAAAAATATTAACTTTATTAAATTTTCAACAGAACAAAATAGTTCAGCAGTGTTCAGTGCATAAGCAGCGAGATGTACAATGAGACCACAACACCCAAATGATACTTAAATATTCATTAGCCTCATAGTGATTCCCCAAAGGTAAGCAGGATTAATGTGTGATGACACATTGATGTTTAATAGCTACACACATGCACATAATACAGACACAAATAAATAAACACAAATATAATATAACTATGTACACAATAGGTTTATAGCTGTTTCGCTGCATTATTTTTACTTATAAACACGTGATGGGAAATGTTGCGTTAATAGTAAAAATCGCAATTCGGTTAATTTTGGAACAAAAACTTTCCGCTTAAAGTGCACTTTTAATATATTTATACCATTAAAGTTGCATTTGTGGACCAAAATTACTGCACAAGAGACACAGAAAAAAATTTAAATCGAGTTGCAAATAAAGTATTTGTTAATTTAATTAAAAGTTTAATTGAATTCGGTCCTATTAATCAAATCGTAGTATCGGTTAAAATAATGTGTAAATAGCTAATTTATTTTAACTGCAATTAAGCTTTTGATCACATCCATTAAAAATTTAGTTGAATATTGTTTTTTAATTCAAACTAACTTTTAGTAAATACTATTAAAAATTTAGTTAAAATTTAAAAATTTCCCAGATTAAAATAAAAGCTACAATAGTGCCGAAGACAGGAAAACAAAATTCCAATTGGGTTCCGAGATATAACCGTGAGAAATATTGCATGTTATTCGGAAAAATCAAGTTTTAGCCAAAATATACATAAAATCCGAACAGCAGCTAAACTAGCACAACCCAATTGGGGGTTTGTTAGCAAATTTTAGCAATTTTTTGATTGAGCTGAAATAGAGGATATTTTGTGTAATAAAAATTCATGAAAATTCCCAGCAAAACCACACATTACCAAATCATCGGTAATGTAATGTATCACTATAGGGCTTCACGCATTAAAGGCGATGAGCCTAAAAGTATTTGGTGTATTCAGGGACTCATAGTAAAATTTCACGGCGAATATTTTTGCGGAACATTTTAACCCCTTAAATCTCTGTTTTAATGGTGTTTTTTGCTCTTTTTTAAAAGAAGGACAAAAAAAGTTCCTTACCTTGAGAAGTTAGAGGGTTAACATATTTTACAAAAATGTTTGATTTTGGTGTATTCAGGGACTTATAGTAAAAATTCACGGCAATATTTTTGCGGAACATGTTAACCCTTTAAATACCTGTTTTAATGGTGTTTTTTGACTTTTTTAAAAGAAGCCCAAAAAAGACGCTTACCTTGAGGAGTTAGAAGGTTAACATATTCTACAAAAATGTTTTATTTTGGTGTATTCAGGGAAAATTTTAAGATTCAGTAAAATTTTAACATTTTATTTAGTAAAATTTTAACATTTTAACCCCTTAAATCCCAGTTTTAATGGTGTTTTTCGCTCTTTTTTAAAAGAAGGACAAAAAAGGGGCTAACATATTCTACAAAAATGTTCTCCGTAACATTTTACATAAATTTGCTGAACACACCATATACTTTAAACGTAAGCTTTACTCCATTTTCTATGCCGATTGACAATACAAAATTTGCATTTGGGGGAAACTTTACCTCCCCCTGAAATGAAACCCAGATGTAAACTTTCAAAACGCCGATACAAGTGTCTTTTTTTTGTCTCTTCTATCAAAATTTATAGGTCGGACCTTGTAATTTTTTTTTGTATTGTACTGTGTTATTGAAGGATGACCGCAATTATTTAGTTGTATTGCAAAATTATTTATTATAAGAATATATTAACTATTTTAATTAAAAAAATTAAGTAATCGGTACACTGAGAAAATTCTCTGCATGACATCAATGAATTTTTGCGTTAGATCTATGAAATGTCACTGGAATTCGTCCATTGAAACTTCATACTAAATTGTTTTCATAAAGTTTTTCATAAAATTTAATGAAAGAATTTCCTGTTATTTATTAAAAACTTCATAAGACTGATGAAAAAGTTTCATTAAAAATATTTACATTGATACTTTTTCATAAAAGTTAGGAAATTTTTAATTGAAAAAATTTCAATAAACTCGTCCAATAAAACAGAATTACATCTGTGTACAAAATTTATTGTAAGGCAAAAGATTTTTTATATTTTTCATATATTTCGTTAATGCAGACATATGAACATTTATGATTCCTGATATGAACACATAAGAATGTTTTATGAACACATTTAAATCATGAATGCATATGGACTTGTATGTATCGATTTCAAACAGGGAAATCGTTAAATATATCATTGCAGTTGTTATTAATTTTTTTTTTTAATTTTAATTTATAATGATTTTATTTAATTTCAAATTTGTTTTAAAGTGCTTTGATAATAATTAATATTTATAATTTTAAGGTCACATTTATTTACTTTATATATTATGTAAACCACATGGCACTTTCATAAGACGCTTGTCTAGTTATGCCTGGGTTTTTAGCTTATTGAAAATAAATAAAGAAAAAGAAATAAAAAAACACAAGTTATAACCCTAGTATACACAGTTATTGAAATGGTATGTAACAGAGCCATACACAACAATAAATACACAAATACACGTTTAAGTTGTATATTTACCATTACCATTAACTACTAGAATTGGAAACACATACAAACTTATATATATAGTAGTATGTATGTTATGTTCTTTGTAAGTAGTAGTCAATGAAGCTTTAATAATGTGATGACAACTAATAACACTAGCCATCCACTTACTTATTTACCACATATACATGCATACAAACACTTCTCACATACTACACCTACATACATACATACACGTTTCCTATACTTAATATTTTAAATGTTAGTAGTACGAGTATGTTGTAATAACTACAACCATACTATGTTGTAGTGTACCTTGAACAAAATTTTAACAAGTATTTAGCAGACAGAAGATGATAATGGTCAAGAGTATAAAAGTGTACGTTCATTGCAATAATATAAAGCTCTGATGGCAGTTGTAGCCATAGCACTTTACTAATTGTAAATTTATTTATTGAGGTCAATTAATGTCAGCAACACAAAACATTTAAAATTATATTGTTACAATATGAATAATGAATGGACAACATTTTTGGTCTATACAAATTTTATTTCAACCTACATTTTTTTAAATGTTGTTTGAATTTTTTGAAGAACATTTCTGTTAAGTTTTACTAATTAGGTATAAAACATTTTACCATTCATTGGCAGTTATTTAGTATAGATTTAAGTGAGTTATACCCAAACGAAAATGTCAATTATAAAACTGTTTTACTACTTGGTTTATTCTTTTCTAGTTTTTATTTTTTATTTTATAAAATATGTCTTAAAACCAGTCTTATTTAATGTTGAATTAGGAAATTACTCTTCGTTATATTCACGTTTTTTCTGTTAAACTTTGTATAACATATGATTAAAAGATGTTAGTCTAACGTTGCCGCCCACTGCCACCCCCACATCGTAAAAATAACAATAACGTTTAACTTATCTCCTATTTAATCAGATAAGTCTCAAAAACTTTTCCGGACATACACAATAAAAAAAGGTCTGTAAAGTTAGCAAAACAAAAAAAATTAATTGAGTCAACAAAATTTTTGTTGGGATGAAATGTGTTTTGCTGAAAATCAGTGAGCTGATTTAAAGCAAAAAATTAGTAATTTCATCAAATACGTTTGCTGATACTTAGTTCAATGCAAGTAAAAATCGACATGTTGAAATTAACATAAAAATTTTCCTGGAACTTAGTAGATTGAAAAAAAATTTTCTGTAACTCTTAGTACATTGAAAAAAACTTAAAAAAAACTTAGTATAAAATTTTTGCATAAGATAATAAACAAATTTTATTGGTGGGGGTTTTAAATATATATGTAAAAATGACAGCACTTCCAGATTGTTAACATAATGCAATTTAATAAAATATCTAGAAATAAACGAAATATTTTATTAATTAAAAAAACAAAACATAATAATTCCCAATTACTTATATGAATTTACGTCTGACATAATTCTACATTTTTTAAATGAAGATAGTTCTGAAATAAGAAATATAATTACCATAAAGTATATTTATCATAAAAACGACTTCTCTTTAAAAAGTAAAAGGGAATTTGCAAATATTTAATATGTATTTTTAACTACCTGCTGTACACCACGGAGTATTTTATATTTTCTTTCTGCCTGAATCTATTGTTTTCATAATTCTTTATATTCTACCATTATTGCGTATTGTAAAAAAATCATTAATTTAGTGAATTTGTGAAATTAGTTCATTTAATTTATTAACTGTTTTATTTATATTTTTTTATTATTTACAATTTTTATGTTCAAACATTTTTTTGGAGTGGCTTTGTTTGAGGTGTAGTATAAAAAAGAAAAAATGTAATGAATTAAATCAACCGCAGATGCATTTTTTTGTAAAACTTATAATGGTTGTATTTATTTGTATCTCTTCTTTTTTCTTTACTTCATCTCTTTGTTCTCCGTGCTCTGATTATCTGCACAATTTTAGTAGCAACAAAAATTAGTTAAACATTAGTTCACAGTTATTTTTTTAGTAAAAACGTTTAACAAAAAATTTGTGGTGAAAATGCAAATTCAGCAACAAAAATTGGTTTAAGCTAGTTAAATATTTTAAATAGACGTTTAACAAAATTTCCAACTAACTTTCATTTTTAGTGTACATATAAAATAAATTATATTTATACCGCTACTAGTTTAAAATCTAGTAACTTCGTTGCTGCAAGTTTTAAATATTGGACTTTATTTAAAAGAAAATTTAGAAGTTGCTTCCACTGTATTTTATCGTAAAACATTCTGTTTATCTTTTTGGTTGCTAATTTTGCACCACATTTTCTTATCTATTATATAAATAGAACATTTTTGGTCTTCAAAGTTTAGTAACGTCATGATGCTTGTTAGGAAAAGACCTAACCACGTGCTTGATTACTAAGAAGACAAGAATGGAGCAAAATTGATTATTAATAGGTTTTTTGTTAAAGTTCTGCCTATTATGGAGGCTCTAACTTTTCTAAAACTTCGGGTTCTGATGAGATCTTTAGTCAGATGAAATACTAGTATCAACCTAGCTAATATGTTTGATTTGCTTTATTTTTGTAATTACACGAAGGTTGAAAGCTCGTTATAAATTGAAAATAACATAAAATGTATATAAAAACAAAAAAACTAATATAACTGTATCCAAAGTATTTGTTATCCGTTGAATAGCCTACACAGAAAATACTAAAATCATGTTTCAATTAAAACATTTGTTAACTAAACTAAAAGCTTAATTGAATTTGGTGCTATTAAGAGAATTGTAGTATCCTTCCTATTCCAACAAAAAACGAGTTAAGACTGCATTCAACATGGGTTTGTTGTTGCAAGGTTACAAAATATTTTATTTATTTGAAATTTTGTTTAAAAAATACAAAAAATTTATAAAAAAATAAATACATTTTACAGACTTTATCGTAAAATGACAAATAAAATTTGAATTTTACTGAATTTTGTTGTTGTTTTGTATAGACATTTATGTTTTTTAATCTTAAAATCCTCTTATGACAATCACAGCCGATCGTAGCTATGAATAGCCAAGTTAGTTTCGATTAAGATTTTAATCATATCTATTAAAAATTTATTTATATGATTTTCTATTGTTGATTTACTTGAATAAACGTCACTACATTGCTATGTCTGTCAAAAAACAGAGTAGTATTTGGAAGATGACAAAGCCAATTGTGACAATATTTTGTTGTTGTTTTTGTTTTTTCTTTGATATTTTAAATTTTGAATCTCGCTCCTAGACGAGGACAAGAAATTCTCATTGAGTTTGTGATTTAACATAACAAATATCTCTAGAAATTCCAATAACAAAGTCCCCTGAAGATTTCCTTGGGCAGGAATGAAATCCGGATAGGGACACGCCTACATCAGATTGTTTTTCACAGTTTGTTAAATAAGTTTTGGGACTTTAGCACATTTAATTACTATAAATGCAATTAATGTTTATCCCGATGAAAATAAATTTAAATTTGGATATTGTTTTTAATTTCAAACAAACTTTTAGTAGATAATTTTAAAACTTTAATAAAAATAGTAAAAAAAATCGCCATAAAAAAGGAAACAAATCGCTAGAATTAAAAAAAAAATGGTAAAATTTAAAGAAATTAAAAAACCTCCAAAATTTAAAAAAGTTATTATATCATAAAAAAATCTCCAAAATTTGAAAAGTACCCAGCAAAACTTTGGTAATGGGTGCGATAAAGTAATGCATTACCTTGTAATGTGTACGCCTTACCTGTATAATTAGTTTCCAGCAAGAAGTAATGAGTTACCGATAGTTGAACACTCATGAATTACCTTGTAATGAGACCTCATTACATTTTACATTACTTCAAAACATAAAATAATGACTTACCGATCATCAATTACATAATGCATGAATTATAAACATAAAGTAATTATTAATATATATTTTTGAAAATCAATTTATAGACACATTACTTTGTGATTTTTTGTAAGCATAATGGTAAGGTGTATATTTTTGATATCACGAACGAAAACACGAAGCACAACAACTCATCTACATGTTAAACAATAAAATATTGTATATATCGATAGCTCAGTTGGTAGAGTTCTCGCCTAACTTATTGTTAAATACCAGAGACTCCAGGTTCGAATCCCAGCATGACCAAGTTATTTATTTAATAAAAAAAAGGTTATTTATTTAATTAAAACAAAATATCTGTAAAAAAAATTTCTACGCATTTTTTTATGAAAATCTATTTATAGACACATTACTTTTTTCCCACCATGTAACCATATAAGTAACCAGTTACTTTACCCACTACAAGGTAATGAGTTACTTTGAGGCTCATCGGCTGTAAAATTCATCAGTGAAGTCACGTGTAAAGTAATGCATGAAGACCTATGGCGATACATTACTTTACCCAGGATTTGGTAATGTGTGGTTTTGCTGGGATATTTATTAAAAACTGCAAAACTTAGAAATCGCTAATATTTCATTATTCATATTTTCATTATTAATAATAATATTTGTTAAGACCATTATTGCTGTCTGGGAACCATATTTATATTGTAAACTTCTGAATTTGTCATGTTTTTTTATTTTGCTTTTAAAAATATTTTTCGTCTTTAAAAACTCGAATTTTTAGATAAACAGATTGATTTCCAAGTTTGTTAGAATTTTCGCCACTTTCAATGATTTCTACTAATCTAGAACCTTAAATATTTTTACATAATTTTTGAGTTTTTTTTTTTTTAATTTGTTTACGCACCTATTGCAGGCAAATTAATATGTACTTTTGATAATAAAGACTCACACGCCCGAGTTCATAAAAAATCTTAATTCAGATGTCAAATACATTTTAGTTAAAATACATTTTAAGTCTTAAAACTATATTCATAAATGAATATTATCCTTAAATACCTATTATAAACCTTGTTTAAAAGTTAATATTCGTTTATGAATACAGTTTTAAGGCAACTGTTTGTGTGTTAACTAAAATGTATTTGACATGCTAGTTAATATTTTTATGAATACGGAGGTTAGTATTGGTGGTAAAAATTTTAAATCGCCCTTAGTACAATATAGTAGTACTTTATCTACTTATTGATCCCTAACAACTACCTCAGTTAATGTTATCATAAAGTACAAGGACTACATGGTTATTAAGCACTACTTAATTTGGGTATGGTTTTTAAGCAGACAACTACGTTTTTTATGTGGCTTTTAACTTTTTTAGTATGCTTAGCACATTTACGAATGACGATAATGATTTTTATAGTTATTTAATAGAACAAAACTTAAATAGTATTTGCACCAATGATGATAATACAACTTGTGAAATAAATGAAAAATGAATAGTGCGATTAAAGGACTCTTAATAATGTGATACCCGTTCGAAAACGTTATAAAACGTGAAGGTTGAAAGCAATAACAGAAATTAACATTAGCAAAAGGTTGGTTGGTAAATGATATAAAAATGGGTCATCAAAGTTATAAAGTAGCATGACTTTTCTAATTTCAGTTACGCTCGTTTGAATACACATAGTTAGAGTAAATATTACAATTTCGCGCTTTTTAGTTATATCTGCATTTTTGCAGTCTTTATGCAAGAGTTTTTAAACAATAAATTAATAATCTATTGTAGATTAAGTGAATATAATGGAAACATTAGTAAAAAAAATATGTAAACTTTAACTCAATAATAGCACGTCATAGATCCGCTGGACAATTTTCAACCAAATTTTTACAAAAACATGATTCATTAAGACATATTTTTTGCCTTATAGCGAAAACATTAGCTACCAAATTCAAAACTTTGATAGAATATAAATCCGAGATTGCTGAAGATATTTAAAAAGATTTTAATTTTGTATAAATCTGTGAACAAATCTTTATTCAACAGTAAATAAAAAATTAATTTAATTTGATTCTTACAGCGGCAGGTTGTTGAAAAATTTATCATATAGAGACAATCTGACAATTATAAATACACAAATAATAATACAATTTAAAAATGGAAAATCACTGATGACGCCCGTCCATAAAAAGGCAGAAACTAGTCTAGTCTGATTTAAAAATTAATAGTGTTTATAATTTTTAGAGAAAAACGTTTGTTCTTCTTCTTAACTTCAACATTTCTATACTACTTTTATGTTGACTGAGTTTTAAAATATTTTGGAAAAATATTGTTGCAAACCTGGCATAATTATTTTTAAAGTGTGGTAGTATTTCAGTAAAAACCAGACATTGTGTTTTGTGTGAAAACGGAATAAATTTTGGAATATTGCAGACTTTGTGCATTTGAAAATTGTATGATCCGATCGGTCAGATTTTCAAAAATTGCATTTTCATACATTCCCAAGTAAAAAGTTTATATATATTTCGATGTAATTTTATACAAATCGATATATCTATATATAAATTTATATAGTCATATATGTTTATATATATATGTTAGAGCATAAATATTTGTACTTTATTGTATATATCTTTGTGTTGTTTCAAACATATTTATATGTGAATATATATATAGCAATATGTTATTTTTTATTGTCTTATATACAACTGTACTTAATATGACTACACCCAAAAAAAGTCTGTAAAGCTAGCAACATTTTTGCTGGGGAACAATAAATTCAGAAAAAAATTTGCTGAATTTATTTCCTGATATTGCCAATTTTTGTGCAAAGATGCTCCCAGCAAAACTGTTGCTGACTTTACAGACTTTTTTTTGAGTGTAGTTATATTAAGTACAGTTGTATATAAGACAATAAAAAATTACATGTTGCTGACTTTTTTTTTGGGTGTAGTTATATATTATACATGCCAAAAAAATGCCATGTTGGAAATATAAATGATGGTAATATATTTATGTTTGGAATCATTTTCGTTTTCCATGTTTCTAATATAATATACTTGCTTGCAAATATAATTATGTTTGAATGTAATCATAATTATGTTTGGAGCAAGTGAAAAACGTCCACCCACAAATATTTATATATGTTTGGCTGCAAATATATATATATATGTTTATTATCAAAATGTTTGCATGCCCCAAACATAAAATCTAAAACTTTCAAAATTCCAAATATATCTTTGTTTAGGTTCGAAAATTTGAATCATTGTAAACATAAATATAATTACCTGCAAATATATTCAAAAGTATTTTTTTTTCTGAGTGTTGTTATATTTTGTTACATCTTTTGAGTGTAGTTATATATTATATATAAATAATATAGTTATATATGCGCTTCCATTAAAAAAAAACTTATATGAAGCTTTATAAAGTTTTATATAACTTAATATGACCAGACACTTAATTATATAAAATTGCATCAGAAAAATGGCCGGATTAAATTGTATCATATTAGATTTATTTGTATCATATTCGATTTATTTAGATATTATTAGAAGTGATTTTATATAGTTTTGTCCTCATCCAATTTAATCAAATCCCAAATAAAAATGTTTATATGTATTCAGATATAGTTCTCTACAATTAAAATTTTCAATGTATAAACATACATTGTCATATAAACATGTATGTTAAATCACAAATATTTTTATATGATTGTATATAGCTTTGCGTTGTTTCAAAATTATTTATAGTGGGCATATATATCAATATATTATTTTATATTGTCTTATACAGAATGATACTTAATATGCCTATGCAGTATATACAATATAGAGTTTTATATGCTTTCGTATATAATTCAATATACAAATACATATAAATAATTATATAAAACTTCTCGAAATATACAAAACAAACCTGTTCAGAGTTAAATAGCTGAAATAGAGCAATCATTTCTTGGCTAGACAGTTTCACCGTCGTAAAAAAAAAACTATAACAATAATTTTAAACATGTATATTAGTTAATGAAATTATATATAATTTGATGTAATTGTAGAGAAAAACTAAGAACTTTTTATATCAACTTTTTGTAATAGTACCGAATTATATCTAATTCGATACAATTTTATATAAAACACAAAAATTTGTGTGTCGAAAAAATTCGTATGAAATTGTAATATACATCAAATTGTACACAATATAATTTAGTTGCATCGAATTAGATATAATTCTGTACAATTTGATGTATTTTAGACACAATTATATGTTCTCATTTTTCGGATCAAGTTTTATCTCATCGCATATCTAATTTATACATAATATAATATAATTTGATGATGCCCCACATATTTTTTTTTTACTTGCCGACATAACAGTCAAAAATATAAGAGATTAAGCTTTTTTATAATTTTAAATCACTTTTAAAAAAAAAATCCCATCAAAAAAGGTAACAAATTAAGTTTACAAATAATTATTTGGCAACTTTGGATAACAATATTCCAAAAACGTATATTGCCGGTTGTAGTCAAGGTTTGAAATCGTTTTTAAGGTTTTTAAATCACTTATCTATTAAAAAAATATAGCCGTTTAAAAGTACTGGGTCGGAATATTAACACCGTGTCAGTAATGAGTTAAATCAAGGTCATATAGAAATTGTTTTAAAACATTGTGTGGGATATGTTGGTTAGTTCGGTTAAAGATCATGAATATTTTTTTTTCATATTAACACAAAAATTATAATTTTATTTGTGATAATTTACTTTAATTAACAGAAAAAACTTAACTTTCTAGCCCACACGGCCTTCATCAACATTCTTCGTGCCTTAAAGTGTTTGATGGTAAACATCATCTATTTAATTCAACTAGTTAAGGTAAAAACGTAACGTGACTTAGTTTGTTGAGTATGACGAAATTTACTGCGAACTTATTTTCTATAAAGCTATGTTTAGTTCTGTTAATATTACCACAGTTGCCAGTTGAACTAATTAAGTTGAAAATTTGACTAGCAGTTATTTTCAAATGTCATCATATTTTATCGTTTACATTGTAAGTGAAAGAATATCAACTGTCAAAAAAAAATTTAACTTAATTTAATTACAAGGCTAAAAATAAAAAAAAACTCTATGCATCCATTTATGAACATGTATGAACTCATGAATGAAGTGATTCGAGGTCATACATGTCTATATACCACCATATAAGATTCATATGTGTTCACAAAAGTTCATATGTGGTCATATATATAAATATTTTCGTTAATGTACACATATAACCATGTCTGGAAATGTATTGACATGTATGATTATATCTGTAAATATTACCTCAATTTTCGTTAATGCACACAGTTTAACATACGACTATATGATTTCTCATATGAACATATAATAATTGTTTATGAACACATATCAATCATGTGTGGATAAATGTGGACATGTATTAAGCATATGTGTTCATGTATGGATACATTTATGTCTATTTTTAACAGGTTAAAGAAAATCCATTTTATTACTGTAAAATTTCTTTTACAAATTAATTAAACCACATTTGTGTGACTGGCTTAAACAAATCACCACTACATGGTTAAGTAGCACTTTGGTTGCATATTAACTTCATTAACAATGCATTGTAATAGCCAAACAAACAATTATGTAGTCTAATTAACTGAAACTTAAACAAATATAGTATGTAAACATTAGGGTACACATTATATCGTCCATTCCTTGATAGTGTGGCCAAAATACAACCGAGTGTCATTTAAATTTATTTATGTTTTTTGCATGTTCTCCCCACAATCATAGAAGAAAAAGCTACTAAAAATTTGCTAAAAATGAGCTGGCAGAAAAAACTGCTAATATAGCAGATATTTTTCTTAAATATTAATAAAATAAGACAGCAAAAATAAATCTGTAAACTTAACAAAGTTTTTGTTATATACGATGTGAATTTTAGTTAATTAAGAATATCATTTTACTCTGTAAAATTAGCAAAAGCTTTTACTAAATATTTCTAGACTCAAAATAGCAAACACAAAACTGTAATATTAGCAACATTTTTGCTATATTTTCCTCAACTTTTAAAGAATGCAAATAACAGTTTATTTTGGTAAAACTAAAATAATTTTTTTTTAAAGAATTGTAGATTGCTGATTTCATAACTTCAGACTTTTATTCGCATTAAAAAAAATAAAACTTTAAAAATTTAAGCTTTTTTTAAAATTCAATAAAATCAAACATTCTATCACTTTTATATATAATTATATATAAACATATATGTTAGAAATTAAAAAAATATCTATCATTTTTATATATAATTATCAAAAAAGACATAGAAAGAAATTTTTTCTGTATTTAAAGCAAAAAAATATTGTAAAAAAAAACAAAAGAAAAACTTATAAAAACTACGCTTAAACCAAAGTTAAAAGTTAATAGATTGAATAATATTTACGATTAAAAAAATGACTTTAAGTCAGAAAATCTTAAAAAGCTATTATAATGCCAAAATCTTAAGAAAACTCTTTTTTAAAGCTCAAAATCGGAAAAACCACAAAAAGAGAGAATAACATGCAAAAGAAAAAAAAGTTAATTTGCTTTCTCTTATAATTAAATATAAATATATATGGTAGAAACAAAAAACTCGATTACCCCGGTAAAAAAGATGATGAGATATAATTTGATCCGAAAATTGGTTCTATTAAATTGTATCACTTTGGATGAAAATGTTTTAAGAAGGGAAATTAGAGTATTTTTGATTAACGTTTCTATTCTTTTTCAGCATTTTTGTGTTGCAAAATTTTATTTTGGGCTAGGAAATTGTCCATTTTCTGTCCTCCTGGATCCGCGCCTATTATAAATGTCACCCTAACAAAGAATAGTCAAATAAATGTGTTTATAAATAAAACCACAGAAATTTGTATACAATGTGCAATGATAGCCCAAATATTTAAACAACGACAAACAAAGTCTTGTAAATTATTACCGCAGAATTCGCATAAATTTTATATGCACATACTTTTTTTGTCGTACTTTTTGTCTATCTGGCGTATTTGCTTTTTTTATTGCATTTCTCAAGATTTGTTTAATTTATATATTTGCACACGCAGATTACCTTATTCTAAATCAACATGTTGTTTTACAAGTAGAAAATAAAAACTAATACAAATAAAAAAAAACTGCATAAAAACCAAATGAGAAATGTGAAACAACTAAAAAAACCTCTCTCCAAGGATAAAAAATATTTACATATAATATAAATTTACATAACAACAAACTTACATGCAAATAAAACTCAAATATATGTAGATACACTGAAAGAAAAAGTTTGATAATGAAAAAATTATAAAAGTATTGTGAAAATTGTTATTATATTTTTAGGGGAAGTGTTTGGTGAATGAGAATATCATTCCACTTTCGAGAATGACTTTATAGATATCGTGATATGATCATTTGTGTTTATGTTTTACGTGAAAGGTTTCGTACCCTCCACCTTATGTAATGAATAGACAGCAAAAAGAAGATAGAGCTTGCTTTTTAGTGGAAAGGATAGAACTAAGTATAAGGACTAAATACTAGTTTAATTTTAATTTATATTTGTTCAGCTTTTTTTATAATAAAATAAAAAAATAAATATAAAAAATTAGCTAGAGTTTGTTTTTTAGTTAAAAGGACAGTACTATATAGACTATATAGACTAGTTCTGATCTTGAAATTATTAAAATTTTAAGCTATATTTGTTAAACTTTTGTTGGCTTTTTTTTTGGTATTTGCTTATTTTGGCTGATTTTGTAAATATAAACTACAGTGGACATTAGAGTGAGGTAAGTTTCTAAAAATAGAACTGTTGTGTTGTTGGAGTTGTACTTCTGAGATTATGTATGCAAGAACAAAAAACACCGTGTATTGAATAAAAGCTAGTTTTAATCACAACAAAACTCGACCTGACGATAGCTCAGTGCGCTAAAGCGCTCTGTCTAACGTGTAGTGCGAGTGCATGTGGAATTAGAAATCATTCTATCTACACCACGGTCAGTGATTGCACAGAAAATTTCATATAGACGCAATCTAACAAATAAATACATAACAAATATTACATTATTCAAAAACAGGGTCACTGATGAAAGTTCAATACCAGAAACTGCGCAGTCTGATTCAGAAAAAATTGAAAATTTACAATGTAGTTGCGATTTTTAGAAAATACACTCATTCTTCTCTACCACGCGTTTCACAAACTACTTTTTAACTTTTTTTTTAATAAAGCTTATTTTTTATTTTTTTTTTAAATAGATCCTTTTAGCAAGTTTTTTGCATTTGGAATATTTTTTTCATTGAAAGTTGAAAATTGTATGTTATATGTTGTTAGTTGTTAGTTTATCAAACAGTATTTTGAAAAACCAATTTGAACTTTGAAGCTTAAGACTGAAAACATGACAAATAAACCACTGGTATTGAAGATTTATATCATATAACTATAACCTCGTATAAATGTAGGACCAGTGGGTCTGGAAAAATGTCTGTAAAATTAAACCCCCTCTCGGGGGGGAGGGTTAGTTATCTGTCGGAAAAACTACCAGAAAATGGCTTTGAAAAGTTGATTAAGTGAAAAATAGAAAACTTTATTGGCGCCTAATAGTCTTCAGTGAGCTCTATCTTTAAAAAAAAAAATTGCCTATATCGGACCACTCATCTGGGTTACATGTATGATACAGGTATGACAGATATGATAACCTTACTTGAAATATCGATTATTTTTAAGTAACAATGAAGAGATTTATGTGGAAGATCATTTAAAATTATTAAAATTTATTCAAAAAAACATGCAGAAATTATTTGCTATAAAGGATTATCAATACAAACACCCAACATATTGTATGTGTGAAGTTTCATTTATATTGGAAAAAATAGTTTAGGGTCAGGCTTTAATTGGTCAATTTCTTGTAAACGAAAAATTGTGCTTTTTCAAAATATTTTCTTATATGTATTCATCGAAATCAGCATATCACTTTTATATCGCCGCGCTGAGAGAATTCTCTGCATGCTAACAATGAATTTTTGCATTAGATCTATGAAATGTCACTTGAACTCATCTATTGAAAATATTTATTAAATTAATGCAGTTTTTCATAAAATTTAATGAAAAATTTCATGTTATTTATTAAAAACTTCATACGACTAATGAAAGCGTTGCATTAAAAATAGTTTCATTAAAATTAAAACTCTACCAATAAGTTCTCTGTGTGCGGTCTTCCTTATATTTTTAATTGTTTTTTGCAAAAAGTGCTTAAAAATTTAGAATATAGTTTTATTCATATCATTCTATATCGTTTATGGTTGGCACTCGAATAAAAATTATTCGATTAATCAAACTAACCAAAACCAAATTCGAACAAACAATTTAAAAAGCATGATTTTCAAATTAGCAATAATTCGAATTTAAAACAGAATGATGTTTAACCATCCAATATAGCGAAAATCATCCTAATTAACAACGCCACTGTACAGTGAACTGTGAATTATTTTTTGTTTTGTAATTTATACGTTAATTAAAATGATATCCTACTCTGAAATAATTATCTACATGATATTAATGAATTTTTTCATAATATCTACGAAATTGCACAGGAATTCGTTAATGTAAATATTGCGTCAAGTTTATACAATTTTCCACAAGATTGTATGAAAAAAGAAGAATTTTATAAAAACTATGAAGGTTTTCATTAATTTTAAGAAAATTTTCGTTTATTATGTGAAGAAAAGCATTTACTGAAAATTATCATTTTTCTACCATGAGCATAAAAGGGAAATCGTTTTTTATAACAATTTTACCCATTATTTTGCAAATTTCTTTATTTTCCATTTTGGAATTTTCTTAAAAATTTTAGCTTCAAAAGTTATTTGTTTTATATTTCTTTTAAGTGCTTTTTTTGTGCATAAAACGCTTTTTCTCTAATTTTTTTTTCCATTTTTATAGCCATAATTATTCATTTTTTTCATATGATTATACGAGGGGCGGTTTAATAATTCAGTGCCTTTTTCAATGAAACACAGTTTTTTTTTTAGGTCCATAAAATAGGCATTTGTTTGATCTATAATTTCATCGTTGGAGCTAAATCTCTTTCCTATTTATTTTTTTTTCCACCGAGCCATTTATTTAGGTTTGAAAATAGTAAATAGTCACTGGGGGCTAAATCCGGAGAAAATCGTGGAGGAGGTACCAATTCGGAGTCCATTTCGTGTAATTTTGCATTTTGGGTTGCACACGTGTTCACCCGTGCATTATCTTGATGAAAAAGGACTTTTTTCTTGGCCATATAGGATAGTTTTTTTTTAAATCGTCTTTAAATCGGTCTAATAAGTTGGCATAACATTCGCCGTTTATTGTTTTTACTTTTGAAGGTAATCGATGTGGATTATCCAGCGTGCATCCCAAAAAACTGTTGCCATCACCTTATTGGCCACGATTACGTTTATGGTCAATTGAGAGCAAACACGGCACCCATCTTGCAGACAGCTTTCTTAAACCCAACTGATCATTTTAAATCGAAACCACACTGCCATGAGAAATGCCTATGGCATCAACAATCTCACGCACTTTTACTCTTCGATCGGCCATCACCATATGTTGGATTTTTTCGACAATTTCGGGTGCATTGACCTCAATTGGCCATCCAGAACGTTCAGCGTCATTTGTACTTGTGCGACCACAAAGAAAGTCAGTAAACAACTTTTTTACCATTGAAATCGAAGGTGCAGAGTGCCCATGGTATTTATCAAGCTTTGCTTGACGGTTTTTTTACACAAAAAATAATGTTTAATGAGCACTCGGAATTCACTTTTTTCCATTTTTAAAATTACACGAGGTTGTATGTTTTGAACAGCTGTTAAACGCAAAGTAAACGACGGAACTTGCTTAAAATTTGACGGTAATCTCTTAACAGCAGTGTTGTATTTCATATAAGTACGACGGAAGTTCGAATAGTAACGGACTTATTGATCCGTGCTCGTAAATTGCCAAGTTGAGAAGACTTTATGAGTTTTTATAATGCGGACATAAATAATTGCATTTCAGTATTGGTATTTTTAGTATTGGTACAAAAATTCGCAAAATTTGGAGATGATAGGGCAAAAACTTTATTTATTTTTAAAATTATTTGTATTCGTTATTCACTTGATTAATCGAATAATTTCAAAAAGTTAATTGTTTTCTTGATCGTTCAATCGATCAAAATAAAAACTCGAATGACTGACAACCCTAATGGCAACCCTGGAACCACTAGTTTTACAATTTTCTAATTTGTATTTTCAATCAAGACTTCAAACTTAAAATTGCTTTTACTGCGTTGTTTTATCGATTTACTGACAAAAGATATTTGCTCTTAAAAATACTCGTGTGTTTAAGTAGAGGTTGGTAAAAAATGGTTAATAATAAAAATTTAAAAAGTTTGTAACAAAGTTGTATTGCAAATTACATTAATACAACAATGCAGAGACTCTTAATTGATGTTAGGCTAAAATTTATAAATATGATATGAGTAATTCTATCAGTGTATGTACTCTATATATTTTTACGCCCGTATTCATAAAAAAATTTAATTCAGACTTAGTTAAAAACACATTTTAAGCCTTAAAGCTGTATTAATAAACGAATATTATCTTAAAATACCTATTTTAAACCTTGTGTAAAAGTTGATATTCGTTTATGAATACAGTTTCAAGGCTAAAATTTGTGTTTTAACTAAAATGTATTTGAAATGCTATTTTAATATTTTTCTGAATACGGGGGTTAGTATCTAACTTTGTTTGCAGTAGTTTAGTATATGCTAAAGGATAACAATATAATCTTGGTATTTATAGTAAAATATATGAAAAAAAATAAATATATACAAACCAGACAAATTTGAATATAAAGGGTTATCCATCAACGGTGAGTGAATTCTAAACTGAAATATAAAACGAAAACTAAAATATATTTTTTAAGTTTTTCTTTTGCTCTGAAAAAGCTTTTCGGGAAAAGTCGCCTAAAATCACAACAAAGAAAAACTTCCAAACATATTCAATATAGATTTGCGAAAGAACCAAAGCATCCAAAATTAATATTTATTTTTGTCCTCTTTCGATATTATTAGACTTTTTTTATTATCTTAGAATTAAACTTAAATTTTAATATTTTAGAAATTAATTTAATAAATGATTAATGTATAAAATGAACAAAAAAATTAAGACGCAATGACACGTATCCTTTGTCAGAGGTAGTCTCCGTTTCATTTTGGGATATAAATTCTAAATTTATAAGGATAATTTAACTGGATAACTTCGATAGTCTCAAAGATATTTAAAAAAAAAATATATTTTTAAATAGAAAATTCTTTGTTTGAAGTATGAACAGCAGCATTCAAGTGCCAAAAAAAACGTTAAAAAATATTTTAGATATCCGTTATTAAAAGCTTGTTGGGCGTTGTGGTGTAATGGATAGCGCGTTGGACTGTTACACAGATGGTCCCAGGTTCTATTCCCGGTGACGACAACATCAATTTAGAAAAATAATATGTATGAGTTTTCTATAGCTTATATGTATCGCTGCGCACATCTTCGGTGTTCACATAGGACTTAACCCCACCGAAGTAAAATAATGAATCAGGGCTATGAAACAAAAAGTAATATAAATAAATAAATAAATATCAATAAATTCTCCAGCTCTACATCAGGTGCCGATCAACAACTGTTCTAAGACTTATCATCGCGAGCAATTACAGTCTTGCCATGTTTGAAGCCCTTCATCTTTCACCACCTTTCATCTCTCCACTATCCCCTTTCCAAAGAAAGCAACACATTAATTAATAGAAAGAATTTCCTGAGTGTTGCTTCTCTTCTTAAAAAAGAAAAAGAATGAAAAGATATGCAATTTGAACACGAGAAATTCTCAAGAAGTAAAATGTATTTAATTGGGAAAGAAAAGCTCTAACCGCTAATTTTTTCTAAAATGGCGGTAAATAAAATCTTCAGTTATGGAGAAAGAGAGGAGGTATAACATAAAAAAAAATACCCGGTTTTAAACGATAGTTCAATTAATTGACATAATTTCAACAAATTTTTGATTTGTATGCTTTGGAAATTTCGTTCCACGAAAAACAGTTATTCCAATCATCATGCAAAATGCTTTTATATGTCATTTTGATCATGCATCAGTACAGAGTACATATAAAATATTTGCAAATTTATAAGTACTATTTACAAGGAACAACATAGATTTTCAATTTGTAGGCTTTGGTTATTTCACGCACTGTAGTTTGTTTTAAATTTTTATTTGAAATTTCCATCACATCTGCTTAATAACCCTCTACTATGGACACAAAAATAAAATTGTATCGTATGTAGAAAATCACAAGCTGAGGGGGGAAATGATATTAATATAAACTAAATAGAATTTGGTGGCACACGTTTTACCATAAAAACCGCAACATAGTACATTTTACCATGCATGCAACTCTATTGAATTTAGTTGAAAAGATTAAAAACATATACAAATACAGAGATAGTTTTATTCTCAAAATATACATGAGCTAAACTATTATTTAAACTATTGTGCAAATACAATATGAACTTTATTAGGGGTATGTATCAAATTTCGATAACCCTAAACAATTTTTAATACAGTCGTCTTATCGTTACTCTGCTGTTGATAAAGTTAAAGTGATAAATGTGGTAAGATGTCAAAAATTTTGTAATAGTGCGATATAAAAAATACTCAAAAATTATTCTGAATTGTAATTACACTTCGTACCAAAAAAAAAAAAAGATATGAAAACTGTATTAAATACACCCATAAAAAAAGCCCGTACAATAGTTATAAGTTCAGCTACGACAACAGAAATTAGTATCTGAATTTGCGACAGCAGAATTCTTAATGAAGTGGGGAATCACAGTGTGCTAAATTTAGGTGACCTAATTTTTAGAAGAAATACATTTGAGTAGACAGTTGTACGTAAAGTAACTAAGAATTAAGCTAACTCAAAATAATTTTTTAAGCTGAATCAGCAGAAAATTTCTGATGAAAAGGTCTTTGCGGATCTGCCCAGAGGCAGGTCCATATTTTTAATAAATTTGTTGTCCATTTTATTTCGCTTAGTCTTCGAGACATAGTATATTTTACGATTGTGAAATGAAAAATATAAGAAATAACACCATCTACAAGTGAGACTGAAAGCGGACACAAAAAAAGGGTTGAAAATATTTGTGGTTTAAATTAATTTGCAAAATTTGTAAATTTTCCAATTACAAATTACAAAATTTTAGTTCGAAAATTTATTCAAATACGAATGAAAATTGTTCTTAAAATTATATGTAATACGATAACAACAGAAAAAAAATTAGCTCAACTGAAGTGGAACCCCTACAATAGACTTTTGTACTGATTTTTTTTTATCTTTTTGTTTTGAGTGTAGCAGCTCCCATTGCGGGTATGTGACCGAGAATAAGAAATTACAAATTCAATCGCAATTTAGAATTTGCAAAAATGGATGGAAATATAAATGGAACATAACCGGATTAAACATAATCGGTATTTGACATAATCGGTATTTCTGAAATATTTATTGAAAACCCTTATTAGAAGACAAATACGTACTTAATAATTTTCGCTTCGCTGGGGCCAATTAAGGGGGGGACAATTAAGGCACTTCCTTCGTAGGGCAACGGAGAGCTGGCGTGGGTTGGCAACGTGTAGGGTCACGAGACTTACGTGGCCTGACTACGATCTAGGGCGTACAACTCTCTTCTCGGAAGGAGTAGGAGTAACGTCTCGAGACTGACGGCAGTGCTGACCGGTCACTGGCTGTTGTCCGGTGGGTATGCGATGTACAATGTCGCAGGCATACCGGGCGAAGCGGAGACGGTAGATCATCTCCTCTGTTATTGATCGGCGCAACAACCTATTGGTAGTAGGATTAAGTGGTCTTTTCCAATATCTCAACCTGTTGGACTGGGTATAGTTCCCCTGATATCAGCTCCTTATAGGTGGTGTGCTGTGGGCTATCAAAACGGAGTCGCTTTGGACTCTATTTGATGCTTATAGGGGGTGTATGCTGCCACTTGAACCAACTAACCATTGCACTATTAATTTTGTCTTATGCATTACGGATACAAATTTCTTTCGAAATGCATTATTATTGCAGTTATTGGTAACAATGTAATAATGACCTCACTGTTTTTTTTTGTTCCATCTGTATTCTAGTTTAGAAAATATATCTGGCTTATCCACTAATCATAAAAATAAACAAATTTCTGTTTTGCTATTTTGCTAAACTCTCGAAGTATCTTTACTGCAATAACATTTGAACGTTTATGAGTTTTATTCATTCAGATTTGAATACCACCACAATATCACATTTAATATATACAATTTTCCTTCAAGGAATGTTTCCAATGATGATTGTCATGAAAATTGGATATTTAAGGGAAAACAAATCTCGATCATTTAAAGATCAAAAAGATTTTTTGGCATATATGAAGTTATAAGAGCGCAACAGTTGTGTACATTTCAAACTTACGCTTTTAGCAGAATCAGAATTCGATAGGCTTCCGATCAAGAAGTATACAAAATTTAAGGTTTTTCACCTCCACAAAACCATTACAGTGAATTTCCTTAATACATATCCAAATTTCAGTAATGTCAGAGATCGACACTAGGGCTACCTTCCTTGTTAAAACAAAAGTTGTATTCATAGTAGGGAGACATTTATAAGAAAAAAAATGTTGGTTGAATTTTCTTTTTTTTATTTTAAATATGAAAGGGCTTTTAAATCAAAAATAAAATCAAAAATAGTACACTCAGGGAACTTCCGCTATAAATATTTGTAGTTGTTTGTTTCCCCTTGCGGGAAATGGACCAGTCACTGGTACGGTCACGTGTCTAGAACTTTGTGTGTATGAACCAGGCAATTGCTACCTTTAGCGCACCTTTTAACCTATTACCGGACTGAAATGACTAAACTACTGTACAAGTTAGTAGTAAGTAGCAGTAGGATCACTTAAGGATTCATGTGATATGCAATAGGACCAGTGGGAAACTTATTATCACGTGACTTGTGTAGGTATTCATATCGTGGAACTATAGAAAATTTCTTTATGGGAAGCTAGTCACATATTAAGAGCCATGTGTTTTGTTACACGGGAATAGCTTTGTGATGTAACACTGCACTGTTCTAAGGGGTACATGTCGCCGGACATGCGAAAAGTAATTAGCAAGTAACGTGTCACTTTTATTCACCGCGTGTCATATTATGTACGGGTTGCTAAATAGGCCATCCGGAACCAGTCACTAAAGTAACCCAATATAGTGTGTCATGGTACCTATTCAAAAAACAAAACAAAAAGCAATGTAAATTTGGAAAAATACACTCATAAAAAACGGCCGTATAAATAGTTGAAAATTCAGCTACGACAACAGAAAATAGTACCTGAATTTGCTATAGCAGAATTTTCAATGAAGTTGAGAATCACGTTCTGATAAATTTTGTGAATTTTAATAAAAAAGTTAGTTGATTTACAATAATTTGGCAGAAAAATTTAGGCTGCCTACAAAAAAACGGATACATATTTGAAAAACATCCACCGAGTTTATTTTTCTCGATCATTGTTGTCTGTTTGTCTGGTTCTTGGTTTCTTTGTTAATGCCATGTAGAATTGTATGAAAATATTAAAGGGATGAAAGAAAAATAATATTTAGTAATATTCACATATACTTTTTAATTCAATACTAACATAAGTATTTTAATTATATTATGTATTAATTTAATATTTTGGCCGTCAAAATTGTGTATTGCTTTCTTCTCGGTACGTACATAACGCAGCCAATAAAAAATATTTCTAAACTAACAGACAAACTCTGAAAATCATTCAAAAAATTCAACTAAATGTTTGAAGAAAAAATTAGTTCAAGTACAACTAAAATTTGTTCATGTATTTACTGATTACTGACAACTTTAGTGAAATGACAGATTTAAACGATTTCAGCAGAAATAATTAGTTTAATTGAGTTGGAACGAGTTTAACAGTCTTTTGAATTAAATTCTTTATGAGTGCATTTTATTTATATAAAAAACTAGAGAAAGAGTCCCGTTGTTCAAATCGGACTCTTCTGAGTGTACTTTTTCTCCAGTTATATGATATATCCGGTAGCAACCAGTCAAAATTTTGTTACCATTACTATAGTCACGTGATTGGTCATTTCAACCAAATTAACACTTTTTGTTATACAACAATTTTGGTTTCACCAGTTTTGTGACGTAACCCCAAATCATACGTCACAGAATTGTCGCTTTGGATCAATCGATGCATAGTTTCCTGCGGGAGTGATTTTTTTGTGCATTTGTTTATTTTTTATGAAAAACAAAAAATAACAAGGAAAGTGTATGTCAATTAATAGTAAAAATAAGTTTTTTGTTGCAAATTTGCGTTTCATTTCATTAACAGTCAGAAACAAATGAAAATATTAGCTGAACTTAATGAAATGTTAGAGGTTCTGTTGTCAAGTAATATTTCATTTGTTTTTAGCTAAATTTGTGGGGGTCTTTAGTAAATCTTTATGACGGATTAAATTGATAAGGTAAAAAAAAAATAATTTTGTTCATTCCTGGCGAGTACATCGGCAGTGACAATTAAAGCGCGTTATCAACGTCGCCAAAACGTATATCAATTAAAAGATTTTTAATGGCAGAGTTCGGATCCCTCGTTTCTGCCAACACCCTTGCCAAATAATAACTTTGAATTATTGAATTTGGAGTTATGAATTATTGTTATTAATATTACTGTTAAGGAATAAACCAAGTTAAAATTAAGCTCGACCTTGGTACGTTATTTTGCATAGTAATCCTCAGGCTGCCCTCGACCCAACTAGGGTGTGATCGCAAACACAAGGTAAGGAATTCCTAATCATTTTCTTTCTTCTATATGCAAAGGAGGTGTGCCGTTCGTAGGTCGCTTCCTTTCACATCCTTAAATATTCTCGAGTCCTTGACGTCCTTTTTGTATCCTTGTAAGGTCATGTACGAGTGCTTGCAGTATCATTTCATATACTGCCAATATCCTCCGAAATCCTTAGAGTATCCCGCCATATCCTGCGAAGGTTCATTTTAAATACTTGGGTTATCCTGCCGTATCCTACCAAGGGCCTTGGACTCGATTTTCACCCATGGTGTATGCAGTTTGTATGTCGCATCCTTTGGAAACCTAGAGTTATCCTGTCATATCCTTAACATTGGATTGTCCTCCCATAGCCTACGGGGGTCCTTGATTGAGCTATTATTTTATCAACAGTCGTGCAGACAATCTGTGAGTATATTTATACACGTAACCCCATTAACCGCAGTTGTAGCTAAGAAACAAGCCCAAGAAGTATGTACAGTTCGTTAGTCACCTCTCTTAGAGCCGTAAGCTGGTCACCTGTGTGCTGGAAGTAGGTCACTTGGAAGTATTCGTCGACTCAACACCCGAGTGTGTGCTATTCGAAGGTCATCTCAGCGAAGATAGCGCCCCACAGAAGACCATCAGGACCCATGCCTTTTCAGCTAGCATTGCCTTTCCCCATTTCCTTCATATTTGTAGCTGAGGGATCTCATAAGTAGCTATAAGTAAATAAAAATAATTCATAAGATTTAAGACCACGCCTTTTACTCTTTTCTTTTTTTTTTTTTTGAAGAGAGGCAACACTCAGGAAATACTTCCTATATTTAGTGTGTTGCTTTCTTTGGAAAGGGATAGTATAGAGATGAAAGGTGGGGAAAGATGAAGGGCTTCAGACATGGCAACACTGTAATTGCGCGTCTTAGAACAGTTGTTGCTCGCCACCTGATGGAGAGTTGGCGAACTTATTGAAGCTTTTTGGTTCATAGCCCTGATTCATTATTTTACTTCGGTGGGGTTAATTGCTATGGGAACACCGAAGGTGGACATTGCAATACGTATGAAGGATAGAAAAACTCATACATATTATTTTGATGTTGCCGGCAAAGGGGATCGAACCCGGGACCTTCTGTGTAAAAGTCCAACGCGCTAACCATTACACCACAACGCCCACCGCGAGCTTACCTCAGCTAACGGAGGAAAACTTGCCGTTACACATTTAAATTAGCTTAATCGAAATTAGCTTTAAATCGAAAAGGCATCAGCAAATTTTAAAGACTTTAAAATTTTATGGAGCAACAATATTATTATAAACTCAAAAAGCATCCTTATATAAAATCTATAATTTTGCAAATTTAAAAGTATTTAATATCAATTTCCAATTTAATATCAGAAAACCAGCAAATAATATATATTTTCCAAAATAATAGCGGTTTTTTTTTAAGTTCTAATATATGACAAAAAAATGCTGAGCGCATTTTTATATTTTTTGGTGTTGTAATACATATTTTTACTTGTGATAAATACAATGATATCTGGAAGTTCATGTAATTTTAATTAAATCCAAGCAAAAGCTGAAATTTTTTTAAACATCGACAATACGTACACAAAACGTTATTCATATCATAAAAAAAATGTTTTGAAAATATTTATTTCGCCTCAAAGTATCGACAATTTCATAATATTCCTCATATATATTTTTCATTCTAACGATATTCTTTGCCGATTTACCCATAACCGTGTGTCTCTCCGACTGTCTGTTCAAATGCGATAAAGGCGGGAAAAACACAATCAGCACTTCAAAGTTAATGGTCATCCTCCCAGGAAATTGGAAGTTAAAAATTAGCAAAAGCACTCCAGCCGTTAAAAACTTATGAGTGCAAATTTGAAGGTACTTCTACATTTTCAATTCATTTTGCTATATATAACATAGCTTAGAGAAGCGAAAAAAAAGGGACACGTATATTTCCCCCAATCTCACGTTTTAAGGTAAAAAAAACTTACTTTTAAGAGAACGGAATAATCATAAAAAAACAAATTCCTTTAAAAATGTTCACAACAAATTTATTTTTTTCACCTCTTTAATGATTTTTATTACATTTTTGTATCCTTTGTATAATCTCTACCAAATAGAGAGTATAACAAAAAAATTGTAAACCCGAATTTAATACTTTAACTTGTTTTAAATGAATACCACCCTAATAAATAACTAGTTTACCAAACAGGTGTATTTGTATTCAAGTGAAACAAGTCAATTTGTAAAACAAATTTTGCATTTATGCACTACTGCTACTACTACAACTATGTATATATTTCTACCCACACATTGTAACTACCACAAATACAGATAATAGACAAGAATAGTAAATACTTTGTTCGTATCAGCCAAAAAGCAAAGACTTTAACATTATGGTAAATATTCTAATGGTTACTGAAGCTACACCGAAATAAGACTGTTCAAAATTTATGTATCTATGAGTGGCATGACAATGTTTAGATATTAGTTACCCAGTGTAGAAAAACATTATCACATGAGTGTCTGATTAAAAAAATTTATATGGAGCTGTATGTAGGCTTATCAATTTATATGTGACGATATATGTAGTCTTATTGCAACGGAAGTATAGGCCCATATAATTGTATGTATTTGTATGGGTTTTGATCTGATCTGATCCAACTAGATAAATGTTCAGTATAACTTTATTAGAATTATGGCAAAATGCAATTGTATTAGATTGTATCAGTTTTGTATATAATTTTATCAAAACTGATGCAATTAGATATAATTATATAAAAACCAGATGAGTTTTTATCCGGATTTTGACCTGATATAATTGTTTATGATTGTATGTAAACTGATACATCTAAATATAATTAGATCCGAGTTTTAGTCTGGAAAAATTGCACTAAATGTTACATTTTTGTATATGATTGTATGAAAATATACACTATTTCATACAAATATATGATCATCCTATCATATCCGATTATACCATAAAAAAATATTAAGAAACATATTACATTTTGCGGCTTCCGAGAAAGTTATGGCGTAAAACTTTTTTGAGTTTAAATGCACTTTAGGGTGTCCCGAAAGTGTACAATTTTAAGTAATAGTGCTCAATCGATGATTATTAGCCAGTTGATTATGGGGAAAAAATCGAGAATACAGTTCGCTACTTGTAATTTTTTCAAAATTGTCTTCAAGTTGGGCAATGCTGAGCATATTTTTGGAAATATGTTTAAAAAATTTCCATAGACCAATTTTGGATCACAACATCTTTCAACTTAAAACAAGTAATAAATAAAATTACTTGTTTCAATCTAAATGATGATGCGGTGGACCAAAATTAAGCAATGTAAATTATATAAATGTTTTTAAATAATATGATCAGCATTAGGGTGATCGATTATTCAAAATTTTTCGAAAACCGGTTTTCGGTTTTTCGTTTTGGGGTTTTTTTGAATAGTTAAAATTTAAGAAAAACCGGTTTCGGTTGTTGGAATTTGGAAAAATTGGTTAATGATATACAATTATACTCACAAATAGATTTTGGCTTTTTATAAATTTGAATAGTTTCCCGGGTAAGAATAGTTATATCTAGCCATATATAATATGATTAAGTCATATCTGACTTTGAATGAAGTAATATATCATTATATACAAATACATCTGATGATTTTTATTGAAAGATTTTTCTATATGCCACTTGATATATATATAAAGGGTGTTTTTTTATAGAGGTATAGAGCTTTGAAATTGAATTAAACAAAAATGAATTTTTTAAATTGACATTAGATTAGATTAGATTAGATTAGATCAGAAGGCACTATGCACCGCGACCAATGTAGGTCTTTTGTGCTGCCTAAGGTTACCTACAGATTCAAGCTACCTATAAAGCCAATTATCCTATTAGGCAAAATCTTCGCGATGTCGGAAGGCGAAATGAAGCGATCACCTAGAAACCTAAGTCTCCTATCACAAAGCCTGGGACATTCGCAGAGAACATGCTCCGAGGTCTCAGACACCATCTCGCAAAACCTACACAAATCCGTGTCCGATTGACCCTTCTTGTGCAGATGGTATCTGAGATTACAGTGTCCAGTTAAGTACGACACCAGGGTCCTCAAACCCCCCCTTTCAAGCGACAAGAGTCGCCTCGACCCCCTACTGGAAAAAGAGATCAATCTTTTAGCCTGGCGCTGACCAGGAGAGTTTTCCCAGTAACCAGAGAATTCAGACTCTCTCCATGCCCTGAGCCTTTCCCTAACATACCCCGCAGGTATTCCACAGAATGGTTCAGGTTAAATTGACATTAAATTTACTTTATTAGAAAACTAATCTTCTGGCATTATAATTTAAATATGACTTCTGGCATATGACCGACACTGTTGACTCGGACATAGTCTAATATGGACCTCCAATTTTCGATGACTTTTTCCAACATTTGTGGTAGTATATTTTTGCAATAAGGAGGCGAATGTTGTCCTCCAAGTTATATCGTTAATCGTGTCGGGATTATCGGTGTAGCCTATCGACTTCACATATCCCCACAGAAAATGGTCCAGCGGCGTTAAATCGCACGAACTTGGAGGACAATTCACGGGTCCGGATCGTGAAACTTTGCGGTTACCAAACGTTTCCTTCAATAAATCAATTGTGACACTAGCTGTGTAATATGTTGCGCCGTCTTGTTGAAACCACAGCTACTGCGCATCATGGTTGTTTAATTGATGCACGAAAAAGTCAGTAATCATGGCTCTATAGCGGACACCATTGAACATACACTTGAGGGTTATCATCACTCCAAATATGGCAGTTTTGTTTATTGACGTATTCAATTAACCAAAAGTGAGCTTCATCGCTAAACAAAATTCGTTTATGGAAATCGGGACCAACGGCAATCTTGTTTTGGGTCCATTCACCGAATCTACGCTTTGCTAGATGTGGCTTCAATTGTTACACGAGTTGTATTTTTTAAGCACGCAAACCAAGATCTTTCCGCAAAATCTTCTATAAAGTTTATGTACACATATATAATTCCTGTGCTCGATGGTGGATAGACTTCTCTATGCTCTACAGCAGCAATGACTTCTTCTGTACGCACTGTCTCTGTGGATGCATATTATCATTAAGAGCAAACGCGGTGAGAAAATGTTCCATAGTTATGTTGACCGTAAAATGGACGTAGTGCGCGATTCGTATTTTGAATAGAATCATGATTTTCAAAATAAAAAAAATAAAAGTGTTGCCAACTTAAAGTTCTATACCTGTATAAAATACCGCCTTTAGTTATATTTTGTATGTATTTACTAGATTTAAAAAATAATGAGTCTAAAAATAGATTTTCGAAATTTTTTTAGATCATTACTTTGTATTTAATATAATGATAAAAATAATTGCGGAAATTTAACTAACTATTAGTAGGTCATTATTATCTTTATTGAAGTAATGCAGAGAGTAATATGATGCTATTACAGATAGTCGAAAAAATAAAGACATTTCGTTACCGTTTCTGCACTGGGCAGTAGAGTGGCAATAGTAGTTGAGTTGTGTTGTAGTAGCTTATCAGTGGTAAGACTTTAAGTAATACTGTTGCTCTTTTTAACCGCTTTTGATACATGTTTTGACCATTTTTAGTTAGTTTAGTTGAAGGTGTTGTTTTAGTTGTTGCTATTGGTAATGGTTGGTGTTGCTTTGTAGTTTTTTTGTGGTATCTTTATTATTATCTTAAGCTGCATAAACTGTTTTAAGGATTTAAACGTTAAATATTGTCTATAGCAGCAACACTATTGCCGCTTCTGCTGCTGTTGTTGATATTATTGTTTAGAATTAAATTTTGCTGTATAAGCATTGAAACCCACAAATTTTATCTAATAATAGTACAATAGATTGTTTACAGTTGTTATTAAACCACTTTAATTTATAAATATTTTCTTTCATAATTTCCAAGTTTTTTTTTTTTTCAATTTAGTTTAGAAATTTCAAACACAATTTTCTGGTTTATCTTGTTTTAGTTTTCTTTCACAGAAACCATGTTGAACTATTCATAAATATTTTGCTTTGGATATTAAGTAATTAATACAACACAAACAATAATTAGTAGATAGAGTAAGATATCGTAACTTATGGGGGTTTTGAAAAAAAAAAATTAAATTGAAATTAAAAAAAGTATAAATTGAATTTAAAAAACATTTTATATAAAAAAACCCTTTTTGCAAATATCAGCATTACGCTGCAATGATATTTATAAAAAGCAGGCGCGGATCCAGCTTTTCCATTTTAGATTTATAGATTAAAATTTTTGTTTTAAAATAAATGAAAAGCTACATAGTTTTTATGAAACTAGTTTTTTAAGGAAAATTTTCATAAACCTTTTAAAATTTTTTGAATATTTTCATTTGCATAATGAAAATTTTCATTGGACGAGTACCAGTGCTACTTCATTGGTTTAATGCAAACATTCATTAATATCATACAGAGAACTATCTCATTGTGCTGAATACCCAATAAAAACTTTATTTGTGCAAATTAATTTTGTAATGGATAATTTTTTAGAAATCTGCACAATAAAAGGTCAAAAAAAAAACATAATTTTTATTTTTAATAAAAACTATATCAAACTTGTGCAAAAGACAAAGTACGGTCTTGTCTACTACTCCCCCCGTACAAATTGTTGTTAAACAAGTGTACAAATAAAAATTAAAAAAAATAAAAAATGTGTATTACATATCTACCAAAGGTAGAGCCTGCACACAACAAACAAGTTTTCAATTTATTTTTGATCAATGGTGATAATCTTTAACTTCTAGCTTATATATTAGTTCTCATTTAGTGAGAAAACTAGTTTATATGAATGCTTGATGTTTTGCATGGGATTGCAACTTCTTTCAAAACCTGTTCTGGTGATGGGAACCGAGATAATTCCCGAAATAGATCTATCAACAGATTCCTGAAAGTGGTCAATTCATAAATTTGAAAACAAAAACTCTATAGATTATTTGTTAGGAAAATATCCTTATAAAGAAATATAGAGTATGTCCTCGAACTTGAATAATTTTCATTTTCATTGTGCAATGAAAAGGTTGAAAAAAACATAATTTTTATTTTTAATAAAAATTATATCAAACTTGTATAATAGACAAAGCGCGGTCTTGTTTACTACTCCCCCTGTACATTTTGTTTTTAAACAAAACAAGTGTAAAAATAACAATTTAAAAAAAATAAAAAATGTGTATTAGATATTTACCAAAGGTAGAGCCTTCACACAACAAACAAGTTTTCAATTTATTTTTTGATCATTGGTGATAATCTTTAACTTCGAGCTCATATTTTTCTCCTTTCTCCTTTATTGGGAAAAGTAGGTTATATGAATGTTTTATGTTTTGCATGGGATTGCCACTTCTTTCAAAACCTGTTCTGGTGATGGGAACCGAGATAATTCCCGAAATAGATCTATCAACAGATTCCTGAAAGTGGTCAATTCATAAATTTGAAAACAAAAACTCTATAGATTATTTGTTAGGAAAATATCCTAATAAGGAAATATAGAGTATGTCCTCGAACTTGAATAATTTTCATTTTCATTGCACAATTAAACGTCGAAAAAAATATAATTTTTATTTCAATAAAAATTATATCAAACTTTATCTGTATTGTTGCCAAAAAAAAAAAAATCGAGAAAATAATTTAAATTTAAAATGTTTTGCAGAATAATAAGCACATCAACCTAAAAAACGAATATGAATATAAATTTTACACAGAGAAAATTTTAGTAGTCGAAAAATAAACGAAAAATTTCTTAAAGTTAATGAAAAACTTATTCCTTTTTACGAAAGTAGTTAAACTTCTTCATTGAGTAAATGAAACTATTTATTAATAAAATTATATTTTAAACAAATTTTATTAAAACTTGTTTAATTAAAAGTTTCAATGGACGAGTTCCTTTTAAAAATATCGCAATATCAAAACTTGTCTATAACGATTTAAAATGCAAAAAATATATTTATTGGCCAAACTGTTAGGTCAGATAATACACTGAGAGATTTATCTGCATGATAATAATGAATTTTTGCAGAGAAGCAGCTGGAAATCGTCCTAATCGAAGTTTCATTAAATTTTATAGAAAATATTTTTTATTAATTAATAGACTTAATTATTCAAAGAAAAATTTTCATTAAAAAAGTTTCACTCATTAATAGTAATAAGCTCTGCACTAATTTTATTAATTTTTTAATTTACTTTGTGAAGAAAAGTAATATTACATTTCAATTATTTTTCGTCCTCTAAAATTTTATTTTTGTAGAAATTATCTTCATCATCATATTTGTTTAGGTTTATGTGTTATCCAAACCCGCAGAAATTGTTTTGCAAAAAATTTCAATGTAAAATAAATTTTCTTGATTTATTTTTTTTTTTGCAAAAATATTGATTTTTGCACAATTAACCATTAACGAATAAATTTGGACAAATAATGTTTTTATTGGGTAATTGGTTTATTTACAAGTAGTATTTTTGATTACAAAAAATATTGTTTTTTTGTATCTTTTAAAATAGGCAAATAAAAAATTCAGAATCATAACACTGGAACAATTCAAAAATGACATAGAAAATAAATAATTTTTAAGACTTTGTCAAATTTTAAAGCCATTTATATGAGTAATTTTTAAGTCAAAAGGAACTGTTTTGCATAAACCAATTTTATAAACAAAAAGTATTTTTTAAGAAGAATCTTATGAATATTTCGTTTTTAACAAGGAATTTTGCAAAATTTTAAATTTTAAATGTAAAAAAGTATAGTCACGAAAAACCAGGTATTCGACAACAAAAACCCGGTTTGTTCGATATTATAAAATTCAACTTTATGAAAAGCCGAAACCGACAACGCACAAAAAACCGGTTTAACCTGAGTTTAAAAAACCGACTCGATCACCCTAATATTTACGAAACATTTGACATTAATGTTTAGGAATCTCTTGACCATATCTATGATAACTTCAAAAATTTGATGAACCAGGGACCAAAAATTCATGATTAAACAAAATTGATGACCAGGGAGCAAAACTTCGTGCAAATGAATGTTTTTTCTTTAATCCTGAGAACAGAATAAACAAGAGATCTTTGCGAATCAAACAGTTTGCGTTAAAATGGTTTGTTAGTGCATATTTTAGCATATTTTACTATTAACGCATATTTGTGTAAATTTTGTTTTTAATGCATATTTCTACTTATTTTGCTTTAAATGCATATTTTAATTGCATAAAATAAATACTTATTTTACTTATTTTGCATATTTATATCGATTTTTTGTTAGTTCTACTTAAATATTATTTATTTTATGGTTGACCAACGAGCATGTTGGGCATAAAGAGAACCCAAGATAATCAAGACCTTTTAAGTATTCTCTTAAATTTTATTTTAAAACTGAAATTAAGAGATACTGGTGGTTTTTTATATGCTTATTTTTCAATACACGTAATTAAAATTGTGTGTTAATTGTGCAAAACGTATGCAGAGAATATATCAAACAATACAAATTAACTTTAAAATTGTTTTAAAAATGCTTAAAAGTATGAAAATAATGATTTAAAAATAGTTTTAAAGCATATTTTTTTAGTTTTTAGTGCATATTTAAAGATTTTGCATGCATATATTATAGACCGCCTAAACACTCTTTTGTAGTTTATGAAGTCCATATCCCTGTTGATGACAATCGGTTTACGAAACAGTTTCATCAATATGATAACAGTTTTTCCCTGAGTGTAACGTCTGGTGTATATAATAAGGTGTAACATATTCCATCAGATGCTTGGCGGTAAATAATACTGATAGTATATAATGTAATTCATCTAAAATTTTTATTTAACCTCAAAAATTTATTTTCCACTACAATAATTGTTTGACCAAAATAATTTTTTTTTTTCACTTCAATAATATTTTTCACCTTAAAACAAATGCTTTCAAATGCCTCAAAATTAGTTATTTATTATCTACAGGTGTTTTGATATAGTTTTATAACATATACAAAAAAAATCGATTTCAAAATTTATTTAAGTAAAATTAAATATCTCCGAAAATCATTTTTTTTTTTTATTAGAAGATATTCTTTTTTCCTTCCAGTTTTAATATTTGTGGCTTTGAAAACATTTATTTGGAAACAGAATCTTTAGCAAGAAATATTTCATCTCTCTAACTGCCCCATCTGTGGTTCGTTATCTTTTTGCAATACTTTTAGTTTTTTGATTTAGTTTACTTATTATTAGGGCAAGGAATTTCATGCAACAAAAAAAAAGGAAAATATGCGCTTAAAATATGCGGTAAAGAATCATAAATATGCACACAGAGAAAAATGTTGCTATTAGCTAACTGAAATTCGGTTACTAAGATTTAAATTCAGTTATTATGAATTTCAGATGGTTGGCACAACCTAACATGAATTTTCACAACAAACTTCGGTTAGTTCAACTAAATTTTAGTTCCAACACCTAAAATATTCCTAAATCGAATGTAAATATCGTTGTACTAACTGAATTTATATGTTGTTACCCTTAATATAAACTTATAAATTCGGTTGGCGCTTTATTTCTCTGTGTGTGCTCTTAAAATATGCATTTAAATCGAAATATGCTCAAAAAACCATATAATATGCACTAAAAATTCAAAAATATGCATTTAAAATCCAAAAATCTGCAAGTACAATTTTAGAATTTTTAAAAATCGAATTATTACTCGAGCTTGATAGTTTAAAAACTAACTCCAATATACATGTTTAAGAAATGGAAACTGGATGTTATGTTCAGGATTAAAATTTTTTTTTTTGTTTTTTTTAATTAAACTGAACTTTAATTTTTAAAAAATATCCAAAAATATGCAAAATATACAACAAAAGATAGCAAAATATGCATTTATATGCATTTATAGCAAAATATGCATTTTTAACAAAATATGCTACAACAAATCGATGCCATTTTGTTGCAAATTCTTTGATTCGGAAAAGTATTTGGTCAAAATTGATTTAAGACTATTGACTGCAAACATGCACTTATATAAAAATTCAAAAATTGCATCCAAACGAATTGGTTCGGTTGCTGCAGCCTCGGTTGGTGCATCCGAATTGGGGGTTTTGGCAAAATAATTCGGTCGCGACAACTAAATTCGGCTGAGACAACCGAATATACAAGGTTACAGCAACCGAATCCATTCGGTTGGAAAAAAAATCGGTTGACACAACCGAATTTGTTTTGTAAGTGTGCATTTGCATGAAATTCCTTGCCCTAGTTATTATAAATTTTGTTATCTAAACCATATTTTATGGTTTTAAATGAATGCGGTTGGTTTGATGTTAAAAAATCAAATCCTTGAAAGGCATTTGTCATTTCTAATTTTAAATTCAATTTACCAGAGTATTAGGGATTTTACCTCTCTGTCACAGTACCCCTTAAATGCATTTAATATGGAATGCTATTAAATTATAAAACACGGTATTAGTTACTTACTCTACATACGTACATACCAACGGGTACTGTTCATAGTCCTTAGATATATTCAATTCAGCTCTTTTGCTACATTTATTTTTTTTAATACTTTTCCTTCATCTTCTTTTGGTTTATGTCACAAGAAACATTTATAATGTCAAATAATAAGATTTATGCAAACGAATGAAAAAGAAAATGTTGAAAAAAGAATTAAATAAACTAAAACAATATATATGTCTAGATAAGTATTAAAATCGTATATTCTAACGTTCGAGCATATGAGGCATTTCACACCAGATAAACGTCCCTATTTGGAATGGAACCGGTTCTGCGTATGCCACAGGATCGGTCCCTTCGTGCCAGAGACCGGTAATCTGCTAAACCCTACCTTATGTAAACAACTGACAACTTTAACATTGGCTTGTCATAGGAGGGGGTCATTTGTCATGCTTTAAACCACATAGTGGCATGCCACAGGACTAACCAAAGATGGGCATACCACAAGACTTTCGCAAAAGGGCCATGTCGTTTACAATAATGGAAAACTAAACAGCTTCCAATGGGTAAAATTCTGGCCAACTGGCTTTTTCTTGTTAATAAACATTCTGGTTAAGTGGTATAATCTGCCTTTACCAGTCACAGGATTGGTAATTTTTGGACAATTGACACTGCTTAACCTACTTCAGTATTTAATTATACCAATCCTGTGATAAGCCCATCTTTAACCAGTAACTTTTAGGTCAATTGGCTCCTCATTCCTCATAGGGGTACGATAAAAAAAAAAAAAAACAAAAACAAATCAAGAGTAAAATAAATTATTCTACTCGACAAATTTCACTTTTTTGCAGAACCGCTCTATGAATACATATTTTTTTAATACACTTAGGTACGCTGAATCCAAAACAGTCAAAAAAGTTTCTGAAATTTTACCTCGTTTACCCATTTTATTTCGTATATTTTGTTTAGTTTTTCGAAATTTAACCGCAAAATCATGATTATTTTTAAGAATATAAATCTACAGAAAATTTTCTTTTATTTGAGTATAATCGTGTCGGTGTTAGTTTCAAGATATCTTTCCGGTATTGCAAGGAATTTATATGTTTAAATTTATCTTTATAAATTTTATGTTGGCTAAAAAAAATGAATTTTATCACTAACCGCAAACAAAATATTCCACTGAACTTATTTTTGTATTAAAATTGCAAATATATATTGTTACCTCTTTCAAAACGTGTTCTGATGATGGGAACCTAAAAAATTCCCTAAATAGATTTATCAACACATTCCTGAAAGGGTCAAATAATAAATTTAAAAACAAAAAACTCTATAGATTATTTGTTAGGACAATATCCTAATAAAGAAATATAGATTATGGCCTCGAACTTGAATAATCTTCATTTTTATTGGACAATTAAAGGTCGAAAAAAACATAATTTTTATTTTTAATAAAAATTATGTCAAACTTGTATAAAAGACAAAGTACAGTCTAGGTTACTCCCCCTGTTTTTGTTTATAGACAAAACAAAAACATAAAAAGGAGAAAAAAACAAAAAACATCCACTTTAAGAGCCAGACTCCAGTTGGACACATTCCCTTACAACTAAAAAAAAAATTAATTTTGTTTTTTGACCTTTAATACTTGTATTTATAATAAAATCATTGCATCTTAGTTTACATCAAATCCAGATAAATGAAACGTTAAAAGGGTTTCTTTTATTTCAACAAATCTTAGGAAATAAAAAGAAAATGAGTTTAAACGTGCTTTCAACAATGCCTCATATGTACTCATATGAAGGTTAAATCTAATATTTTCTTTAAAAATTCTAAAACGCCGATAGAAATTCGTAATTTTTAACTTAAATCGAATTAAAAAAGAAAAGCAAAGAAACATTTCTAAATTAAAATTTGACAAATGCATATTAATTAAAAAAAAAATTAACTGCGACTGTCTAAATGACGTCAAAATAACACTGTACTGAAATACTTTAGTTCTTCAAAAAAAAAAAAATTTCTTTTAAAAAAACTTAAAAAATGTGTAATTTGACATAAAAATGCCACCTTAATGTTTGTGCACAACATTTTAAAATGGATAACATTTGTTTGACCTGGCAACCAGTGAGAGAGTACATCATTCATCAACTGGTTCTTGTTTAGATTTTTATTATATCCTTTTATTTTCATTTCGATTTTTTTTTTTTTTTTTTGAACATATTGTTGGAACATTTAAAAATTGTTGTCTTCCAACTAAATTATCAACTGCAAATAATTTCTCTTTCAATTATATGGCATTCGAAAGGACTAACACAAATACATACACAATTAAGTATAAAAGTTGTGTGCAATGAAATTGAATAATTATATAAATTGATTTAAGAACTTTTAATACATGACATTTTCAATTTCAAATAAAGTACAATTGCATTACATTGATGAATGCTACTACTGTAAATATGCAATTTTTGTCATGAATTGCAAAGTTTATTCGAAAGATGAAGTAGAAATATTTTTAAAATCTATAAAGCAATTCCATTTAATATCACCGTGAATTTAATCGATCCCAGGTAGAAAAATACAATCTTTAAAACGTTTTAAAAGCATTTTTCATGATGGTACAAGCGTTTTCAGAACATACCAAATTACAAATTTAAAGCGTTTTGAGAATGTGCAAAATGATAACCCAAATTTACGGTCTGAGGATGGTATTTTATAACGTTCTCAAAACATTGCAAAACAAAATTTTTGAAATGCTTTTCCAAACGTTAAATAAGTATTTGCAGAACATTTTGGCTTACAGTTATTAAGCGTTATGAAAACGACCCAAATGATAACCGCTTTGAGGGTTGTAATTTTGAACATTGTCAAAACGCTCGAAAGACAAATTTTAAAGATATTTATGAATTGTTCATAAATACCAATTTACAGTTTTAACGTTCTCTAAGCGTTAAAAAAGCTACAATTAAAGTACTTTGTCATTGTTTTCAACACAAATATCAGAATAATAATTTTAAACAATTTTATATATTTACATTTTGAAAAATAATATTTTTATTGAATTTAATTAAAATATGTTTTAAAGTAACAAAATATAAATTAATAAGCTTGAAACATAAAAGTATTACTTCAGGGTTTTAAATTAAGGGAAATGTGATTTAGTATAAAAAATATAAACATAAAACATAATTTTGACGAAACGATATTGTGACAACCACAAAAGAAAAAAATAGATTTAAATTTGATATATAAAAACATATCAATAAAATCAATGAAATTAAAAATCGAATATTCAAATATGAAAATAAAAAGCCCTCTATTGGAAAATAGATATATTTCATTATATAAAAAAATTGCCTAAGAAACCGAGTTCGCATATAGATAGACCCCCTTATGACAGTGTTGTTTTTTAATCAGTAAAATATTTTGTAAAAAAAAAAAAGTATTTCTAAAGTACTATTGGCAAATGTTAGAAAAACGTTTTAACGCAATGGTTTTACATTGGTTTCATTTTATAAACCGTTGTAAATTTTGTACGATAAGAACTTCTAAAGTACTTTTTACAAACGTTGGAAAAACGCTTTGAACTAATGTTTTTATTTCACAAGTATTTGTAAGTTTTGTATAAAAAGTATTCCTAAAATACTTTTTCCGAACGTTCGAATAGCAATCCAAAATAATGTTTTTTAAATGCTTTTTTTTCGTATTATTTGCAATTATCGCTTTGGAAACGCTTTTATTTTAGTACCATCAAAAACAAACGTTTTGAAAACTCTTCGTTTTTTGTACCATCCCAAATTTCTACCTGGGATGTTTTCCGATTTTGTTAAAATTTTGTGAGTGGTTGCGGTAGTAGGGACTTCACTTAAAAAATGTGTTTTTTTTTCAATAGTAATAGTAGATTTTCAATAGCAACAATTAAAAAAAAAACACATTTTCTGGTGTACATACTTCTACATTTTTTCTGATATCTCACTAAGAGATTTTTTCCAAAAATTGATTTTAAAATTTTTTTTTGAAAAAATTTTATTTTTAAAAAATGTGTAAATTTTTTTTATTTATTTCTTATACCCAAAACCTAGCCGTTCTTATGGCAAAAAAAAAATTGTCGATATTTTTTACAAATCAAAAGTTATGACCTTTAAGTGAAGTCTCAACCCCACAATTTGAAGCTATAGGTTGCCCGAGTTTTCCAAAAAAAACTAATTTTTTTAATACTTGCGTTCACTACCGCACACACTCACAACATTTTATCAAAATCGGAAAACATCGATTAAATTCAAGGTGATATTAAATGGAATTGTTCTATACTTGTCTTAAATTTCTTTAAAACTATAAAAACACATTAAAATTTTTAAACGTGATTTTTGTTAAGGCCAAGCTAGAAAATAAGTTTATGACTTATGAATAAAAGACAGTTTTTTTATATGTTTTAGTAACCGTTATTTTGCGCTGTTATCAGTCATGTCTTAAAACTTAAATTTTAAATGGGCAAAAAGTTTTAGAACTTTAAAAACTATTTTATCGTTACTTGTTTAAGGTTTATCGCATAAGCCAAATTTATTCATGTTTTCCTCTTGAGAATTCCAAAATAAACACCCCAAAATAATCACTGTGTATGTTTCTATAACCTTAACCTCCATAATCATATTATTTAGAAACTGAATAATTTAGACAAACGAATAAACTATTTAGTACAATACATGCATAAATTCAACAAATTATTAACAAACATATTATAAAACAATATGCATAAATTTTGACACAAGGACAGACATGTTATTGCATGTTTAAGCAACAACAAATTACATTCTATACATATTTTCCCAAAAACAAAAAAAAAAAAAACAAAACCGAAAACACTTATATAAAATTGTCTCCTAATGATGTATATGTGATAAATCGTACAAAAGCCAAACAAAAATATATATGGGCTATTTCAAAAATTGTCGATACCTGTTGAAACTGATTTCAGATGTCCCTTAATTCTCAAGGTTTTATTAATTGAGAGGTACAATGCAAAGTGTTAGGTTAACTATATATAAAAGCTTTAACATCATTCAAAGTTTCAGGTTGAAAAGTATTCACCAAAAGAATTGATGGCCATTTAAAAGTCTAAAAATTAAAAAAAATTACTTGAAGCTTACAAAAGCTTTTTTATTAATTTATTTATTTTTTTTTGCTCATTGATTTCAACTGTCAGATCCAAGTCAATACAAAATAGATTCACTAAACCTGGCATATATTTACATTCACTGGAAAAGTAGTTTCAATATCGCTGCTTGGAGGTTTACAAGTGAACCCAAAATTTTCAGATTTATAAACTTTTGCAGTTTTATCCATACCCAGCAGAAATTTGGAAGCAGTAAAATTTATAACAGCTTCCGTTTTGATTCTTTTCTGCTTCTTCCATTGCTTCCTAAGATTAATGGCTTGCAGTAGTGCATTAAAAGAAACAATATGGCATTGTTTCTCACACTTTATCGCTTTGCGAAAGCACGAAAGGATGGAGATGACAACAACATTTACTTGTTAAAATCAGTGAATTCATGACTTTTTTTTAGATCTGTGAAATAAAGCTCGTTTTTGATTGCAACATAAGTGCTTTCACGCGAGCTATCTCGAACAAAAATAATGCCTTATATCATCAATAATGCAAGCGCTTAACTGTTCACTTTTCCTACCGAAACTGCTTCCAATCAAGCAGTGCTTTTTGCTGGGTTGGGTTTTTTCGTCATTTAATGGAATTAAATTCTAAGAACAGTAATTGAAAAATGCTGTATTTTTTTGACAGTTTGAGGTATGCCAAGTTGATGTCAGCGCACCAATAGCAGAATACAAAAAGGCATTTTTAAATATTAAACAATTCTTATGAACTTTTTACAAATTTTTCGAAATTTAATTATTTTTTTCGCATTTCTTTTTAAAAAACATGGCTTCACTCAGGGAACTTCTGCTTTAAAAATATTTTGTTGTTTGGGTTTTAAAACAGTTTCTTTATCTTTAATGTAAATGTCAGACATTTGTAGAACAAAATAAATTGTTTACTAACCTTGGAATTCATTAAAAAAAACAAACCACATGAAATGACTGTTTTATGATTTTACATTCATTTTTTACAGTCGTTTTTTATTTTTTAAATAAATAAAAAAAAAAATAAATGTTTTCGTGTTTTCCCAAATTAACGCCGTTTTTTAAGTTATAATATATGACAAAAACTTTGAGTGTACTTTTATAGGTTTTGGTGGAGCTATACATATTTTTAAATGTGGTAAATAGAATAAGATCTATAAATTGATGTAGCTTTAATTGAATCAAAGCAAAAACTTAAATTTTAATATTTTTAATTTGTCTGACGCTTAAAAGCGCCACACTTTTTGTGCCGCTATATATTAACGCGATTGCACTTAGCATGCTTAAACATCGGCTAACATACATAAAAAAGGTTATTTATATCATACCAATAAAAAAGTTGAAAATATTTTACCCCAAATTATCGACAATTTTTGAAATATCTCATATGTACATCTTAAAATAATGTTGGGTAATTTTCACTCACAAGACAGATGATTTTTATACAGTCATAGAGTACTAGAGTAGATGATGTTCCAAAAAAATACAGTCCCCCATCTTAGTTTACGTAGATATTCCAAGCAGTGTTGCCAGAACTTGGTTCCCAAAAATGGCTAAATTTGTGTATAAATATGATTAAAAAGGCTAAAAAATTGCTTGACAATTTTATTAGAAAAAGCACAAAATTTTTTAAAACAACTAATATAATTCAATTAGTTTTACAGTTAAATCATAAAATTAGAGACACTGTTTATCATAAAATCGTTAATGCTATGGTAAATTTTTTTTGGAAAAAGTTAAATTAAAAATTTAATCATTATTTTTCATTAAAATCTAAACTCACAAGAACTTTTCCATAACCCATGTGTCTATAAATAAATTTTCAAAAAGATATTTTAATTAATACTATAAGCTGACATTTCATGTATTATGTAATTCATGATTGGTAAGTCATTATTTTATGTTTTTAAATAATGTAGAAGGTTATGATGTATAACTAAAAGGTAACCCTTGAGTGTCCAATTCTGTTTCAAAATAATGTTGAAGGTAAGGAGTATACACTACAATGTAATGCATTATGCAACCAACTATTGGTATCTCATTACTAGGGCAAGGAATTTCATGCAACTGCATGTTTGTAGTCAGTAGCCCAAAATCGATTTTGACAAAATTCTTTTCTAAATAAAAGAAGTTGCAAATAAATGTTATTGATTTGTTGTTCCATATTTTGTTATAAATGCATATTTTGCTTCGAATGCAAAATTTGGCATATTTTCAATTAAACTGTATATTTTTCGTATATTGTAACAATTTTTATTAAATTTTAATTAAAAATATCCAAAAGAGAACATTTGTAACCGTGATCATAACATCTACCCGTGTAAAAGATAGTACTGGCAAACCACTAATATATTTTTAAAACACATCGTGTTAAAAACTACCAAATTCAAATATAATATCGAAACTATGAAAACACTATTTAGTTTGCCAGTACCACCCGCAAAATTCATTGTCAATATTATTTTTACCACTATTACAACCAATTAGAAGCATTTTTTTTTTTTTAATATTTCTTAATATTCAACATTTTTCAATAAGATGTATAATACAAAGGCCAAACTGTATTGCTCCTTTTTAAATGTGTTTTATTATACATATTTATCAAAATTAATTTAATGTAAGTTATTTTAAAAGCTAACAATTTTTTCAATTACCAACTTTGTGCTAACGGTGGCAAGTTCATTCAAATCAACGGTTGGCCAGTGTTATCAATCAGGAAATAGGGCAATACTGTCAAGATTGTTAATCCAACGCTTTGCCAACGCATAACCGACCGTCGACGACACTTTGCCAACACTGTGCCGATTGTGTCTTTCTGCCTGCGTAGTTTTCATTTGTTTGACATTTACATTGGATTTCATTTTTAAACCAACAATTTCGAGATATAAATCGATTTTTAAAAATGCATATTTTTTTGGATGTTAAGTGCATATAATTAAATTTAAATGCATATTTTAAGCACATATTTTGGATTCTTTACTGTTCAGGTAATTAATTAACATTACCGATTTTCTGTGATTGATTCATACACTCAAAAAAAAAAGGTTGTAAAGTCAGCAAAAAATTTTGCTGAGTCAGCAAAATTTTAGTCAGGAGGATGCTAGCAAAAAAATTGCTAATGTCAGCAAAATCTTTTGCTGAAAATCAGCGAGCTGATTTTTAGCAACAAAATTAGTAGATTCAGCAAAAGTTTTGCTAACACTTAGTAGATTACAAATAAAAAAGCGTTGGTAAAAATTAATAAATTTTTTGCTGAATTTTAGTAGACTGAAAAAAACGCAAAAAAATTGTAAACAAATTGTAATTTAGTTAATATATTTGCTGAAAATAATAAAACATATTTTTGTGATTCTTTTAAAAATAATTTACAATAATTACGAAATATAAAAATTTTCATTTTCCCACATTGACGACATGAATTAATTTAATATCTGAAAATATATAGAAATAAATATAAATAACATAACAACAATTTTCTTTCAACTGCTTACATCAATGGTTGTCGAAATGATGCTTTCTTTTAAATGACGCAACTGCCGTAGATAATTAAAGAAACGAAACGAAAAAATAAACAAAAACAAACAAAACGAAAAAAACAACCCTTTTTTTTTGCAATAAGAAAAAGGAACCATACTAAGATATGTGTCTTTGTCTTTCGCTTTACTCTGTCTACATGTCTGTATATGTTTGTTTGAAATTTGACCACACTAGATTATTAATCTATTAACATTTATTATAGAAATACATATTAAATTTAAATATTTTCTTTTGTCTTTTATTTTATTAATAGACAATTATTTTTACAAGCCGGTGACAACGTAAAATTTAAGTTGTTTTAATCATCAATTTTGTTTTATGCATGAAAAACAGATACAAAAGTCTTCCATGGTTGATTTTTTTATATGTCTTATTAGAGTTGTACTTTTTAGTATCATTTTCCTCTTCTCTACTACATCTTGACATGCCGCGACATCTGCTTATCAGCACAATTTTTTTTAGCAAAATTAATTAGTAAAACATTAGTATATTAGTAAAGCATTAGTATAAAACAGTTAAGTGATGAATAAGTATAACAAAAATTTTAGCTGAAAACACGATTTTAGCAAAAAAATTTGCTAAAAAATAGTATACCTGATTTACAAGACGTTTTACTAACTTTTCTACTAACTTATTTTTTTGAGTGTATATGTATATATAACTGATCAAACCTTGAGTTTCTTGTGGGTGGGGTATTAGAATGAGGCTGAAGATGACCTAGTCGCTTAGGTCGAAAGTGCAGTACTCCCTCAAGTTTTTTTCATCTTCTCTTACTATTTGTAGCATTAAGTTATGATCTCACACCTGACAATTTTAAACGAAATGAAATTTTAAAAAGTACAACTAGACATACAAAATTGTCAAAACAATTTATTAATTTTTCATAATTGTTAAAAAAAAAATTTCATTACTGAAAGTAATAATATTTTTTTTTTTTTTAATTAATGCAATTATAACAGTTGTTCCCTGAAGAAGTCGCCCAATGTGGATACACAATATTGGGGTGGAATAATAATAAATAATTACAATTTATATAAAAAAGATTGATCACAAGCTCATTTAGTTGGGTATACAAGGTAACGGAACTGATCGTCTTTAACTTGGTAAAGTAAAGAACCAATCCTTGCTCTTGCAACCAACTAAGAAGACTCACGACCTCCGACCTTTAGGGGCAGGTGGACACCGGGCAATGGTATTGTAACATCCGTTATGGTACTACCTAGTGTGAGCAACGAAGCTGTCGGGCTGGAGGCAATAAGTTGGCAGCCCCAACACCAGCCTTGGATGCAGAGGGTTAATCTCATACTCATCCGAAACAAAATGATTAATGAAACCAGTACAAATGAAAACCAACGGACTCTCTGGCGACGACTCTAAGCATGAAGAAAGGAACACGAATCCCAGGAATCCCAGGAATTTATATATCATTTAAAAACAAAAATAGTATATGTACTTTTTATTAAAACTTAATGAATCGCATTTTAAAACTCTTTCGTTTGGAAAGTTTAGTAATCACATTAAGAAAAAAACAAGAAATTTTTATTATTGAAAAAAAAAATTTTTTTTGTTTTTCCTGAATTTTTTTAAAAATCAAAAACTTTTAATTTTTATAGCAGTTTAAAAAAGTAACTTAATGTATTTAACACTTTGTAGCCCATGAACTTAAAAATTAAACATTTTTTTGGCACGGTAAAGGTTAAGGTAAAAAATAAAGTATTACTTAGAAATTAAAAAATATTCTTTATTTATTATTTATTTGACATTTTAGGGATTGTGACATTACTGTTACATAACATAAAAATATAATTTTTTCATGTAAAAATGTAAAAATATGCATTGTATACAATAATTAAAAAATATTATTCACTTACCTACAGGTTTTCATAAAAACAACCCAATATTTTGCACTTTTTGTATTTTTTTATAAATTTTTAAATTTTCAAACTTGTCCCTATTCATATTATGCAAATACGAATAGCGACAAACTGACGGAAGTCAAAAAATTACGCCATCTATGATTTTGTTTTTGGTACTAATTTGATCAGTGGTATATCACAGTAGGGTCACACAAATTTGAGCGAGCTAAATAAATTCAGTATGTATTATTTCGGGATTTTGGGGTTTGTTACAGTAATGTTACATTAGGCTATAAAGGATTAAAATTTGTATTAAAAACTTAAGATTTTTCTGAAACACTAATATTTTCAATAAAGTTTTAAGCATTTGGTAGCGTTTTGTCTTGCAAAATGGTCTTACATACGAAAAACTGAGTGTGTTGCCAAGTTAACAAAATGATTTAGTCAGTTTTGTTACACTTTAAGCTCAAAAATAATACTAAATAAGAAATACTAAAAATGGCTAAAAGTTGGCTAAACATTTTCTAAAAATGGCTGAAATAATGGCTAAATGTATTTTTTCCGCATAAAAGTGTTCAAAAATGCCTAAATCTAGCCAGAAAATGTCTGAATTGGCAACACTGATAACAAGTGATGTCGTGCACTGGAAATGCTGCATAGTCAAATATTAAGAACATCATTCCTTTCATCAAGTGATGTTTAAAATATTTTAACAATTTATTTAAAGATGCATATGAATATATAAAAGAATATTGAAACACATTTTATGCAAATCATTTTGTAAAAACCATAAAGAATGATAAAATTTTATATTTACACATACATTAAGAATGTAGTATATGGACTTTCTACAGTTAAACCTATTATTAAGCGCATATCGTTTAGTCAACAACTAAGAAAAAGTCTTTATGGTTTTAAAATTTATTTTAAAACAATAAATATATTAGTGGGCCGAATCAAACTCAAACAATATATAACAGGAGTGGGCACGTAAATGGCTTGAAGAGCTAAATTTGGGATTTGATAATCCTACTGAGGGCCGCACTATAATAAACTAATAAAATAAAAATAAGCACTGAATAGCAGGATTTCGCTCTTCTAAACCAAATTTACTAACTAAACCAAATTACAATTTTATAACTATTTTATGGGTCTATCCGGAAAATATTTTTTGGGTCAGCTTTTTGGAGAAGTATATCAAAATCTTTTACATTCTTAAGGATATAAATTCCATAAAAAACTACAATGTAGGAAAATATTCTAGCGTGCTGTAAATACCCCGTTAGGATTCATTTTTGAATTTGTGCTTTTAAGACTTACACTTATGAAGGTTATATTAATATGATGAAACTTTTCGTAAAATTTTATGAAACAAGTTTTACAGTTTTTTTTTTTTTTTTTTTTGTTTCATAAAAAATTCACATCCAAATTATTATTTATATAGTGGCCCATTTCTGAGATATTTACATAGATGGAGCAAAATGATTTTTTTTTTTTTTTGATTTACTGGAGTATACATGTTTATTCAGGTTTTCATAAATATAATAAAGCTTTTCTTTAAGTAAAGTGTGAATAAAGTTTAAGTGCGTTCAAATGTGTTTCCAAATTTAAGTGCTGCTAGGACCATTGTTCAAAAGAATTTTCGTATTATTGAGAAATAAAGGATTTTCTCAGGGATAAAGTTTAAATTAAGAAAAAAACAGCAACTTGGACAGATTTTTTTTTTTTTGGCTTTAGATCGGTTGTTTTTTTTTTTTTTATTACCATCCCAGTTAAAAATATATATATAAATTATATGATTAAGTCATATTTGACTTTGAATGAAGTCACCTTACGGCTAATATCATTACGTACAAATACATCTGATCATTTGTGCGATATAAATCTAAAAATTTCACAAACAGAAGAACATCAAGTAAACAAATTTTTAACAGAAAAATATCCAAAATCCTTGTTTTTCATTTTAAAACTAAAACTTCAAAAATTAAAAATTTAATTTAATTCAAAAAAAAAATTTATAATAGCAAAAACATTTTACTTCATTTTATAGAAAAACTCTTACTCTTACTTACAATGACATTTTTTTATTAAGGAAAATAAATCTAATTTCAAACTCGATTTGTAGGACACATCGAGAGTTTAGGGGAGTTTTTCTTCGTTTGTTTGGGCGTATGTCCAAAATTCTCGAAACTAAGAGCCTAAGGACTAAGTTTAATATGAGTTTTTGCACAATATTACCAACTTGTTTATATAACTAGTCTCGAAACTTAAGATTCTACTATATGTTGGGAAAAGGAAATGTTCGCTGAAACATTTGGATGGTGCGGATTAAGGGGGAGGGAAAATGGAACAATTCCTCCCTCAAAATAAAATTTTCAATAGAAAGATACAAAAATGATAAAAAGTTAATAAAAAAATACTCTAACTTCCCTACTTAAACCCATTTTCTGGATCCGCGTCCGATTTTATTGTGCATGTTTGTTCCAAGTATCAAAATATCCCAAAACGTATGTATTTGTCACAACAACTTAAACAGTACCAAACAATCGATGCCAAATGGTAATTTAAACAAAATGCAAAAAAAAAAAAAAATCACTGGTAGGATGACCCAGAAGACGATATAGGTTTATCTTAGCATTGTTTTTTCCTCAATATATATAAATATGTTTGATTAAAATTTTAGTACTTGACTTTGCAATACTTCGCTGCCAGATTTTGCGATGTTTCTTCTACTATAAAGCCTTAAAACTTTAAAAACCTTTAAAATAAATACGCCTTAGATTTGAATTTTTTATTATATAAAAAGTTAAATTCATTAAACATTTTCCAAATAAAAACTCGTCAGGTTTCAAAGATTTTTTTTTTCACCGACTTTTTGTTAAGTTTACTTTTAACAAAATGAATAACCTTAAAATCCTAAAAACTTTTCCCTACATAAACATTAGGGTGTCTCTTAAAAATAGATTTGTCATTACATTCCCTCCTTCGTTTTATTACAAATGGTTCAAAATGGAGGACATTCATTTTCCCATACTGCAAGAAAATTGTCGGTTTTGGAAAAATAATGTATTATTATTATTAAGCATTGCAAATATTTTAAATTTTTAAAAAATTTACTTTTTATTTCATTTAATTATTTAGTATACACAAAATTAATCATATATTGAATTCTGACTTTATCGGATATCATTAACCCACTTTAGCCAGGCATCCAAAATGACCCATGAATTCGATAAAAAAGAAGAAACCTCTTTTTTTAATTAATTTGAAAGATTTTTTAAAATGCCTAATTTGCAAATGTCGATTGCTATTTTTATAACATAATAGTTATTATTAAAGAACAAAAATTTAATTGGAAAAATGATAATTCAAATTTGATTTTGGAGCGACTCTTTCCCAGGATATTTTATGAAAATATCTTAGAGAAAAAACAAACACGCTATAAATAGAAATCGTTCGTGGTAAATTTCATTCTAACCCAACACACAGAGTAATGTGGGATTTAACGTTACCCAATTTCTTTAACATGTGAGTTAAATAGATGATATTTACGATTAACACTAAATGGCACGAAGAGTGTTGATGAAGACCGTAGTGGGTCAGAAAATGCATTCCATTCATGCTAGTGTCTAATAACTTTTTCTGTGTTTTTTTTTTTTTTCTAATAGTCAAAGTAAATTATCATATAAAAATTATAATTTTTCTGTTAATTTAGAGAAAAATTTGTCATGATCTAAAACCGAACAAATAAAATCTCACCCATAAATTTATAGATCAACGATAAAAATTCACTATTAAACCACTCACCAGGTACAGTGTAAAAATCGTTTAATGTATATGCTCGACATATGTATTAATAAAAATCTTTAATGTTTGTTGATATGCTTTGCTAATGTAGAAGGATAGTATATGATGACATTAGAGAAAAGAACTGCCATTTAAAGTTTTAACTGAAAGTTAAACTGGCAACTATGATAATGACTAGAGAAAAAACAAACACGCTATACATAGAAATCGTTCGTGGTAAATTTCATTCTAACTCAACACACAGAGTAATGTGGGATTTAACGTTACCCAATTTCTTTAACATGTGAGTTAAATAGATGATATTTACGATTAACACTAAATGGCACGAAGAATGTTGATGAAGACCGTAGTGGGTCAGAAAATGCATTCCATTCATGCTAGTGTCTAATAACTTTTTCTGTGTTTTTTTTCTAATAGTCAAAGTAAATTATCATATAAAAATTATAATTTTTCTGTTAATTTAGAGAAAAATTTGTCATGATCTAAAACCGAACAAATAAAATCTCACACAATATCTTATTTTGTCAAAAATTTAACAAAATTTTAATGTGTTCATCAAAGTTTGCATTATTCTGGGAAAAATATAATTTAGATTTATTAAGACTATAATTAGCTTTACTGTTATTTAAAAAAAAAAACTTTAATCCTTTAGTGGCCTGGGGACGAAAAATGCCATTTTTATTATGACTTCAAGATTGTAAAGCTTTTTTATTGGTATAAAAAAAAATATTAAGTTGATAGAAATAAGTCTTTTATGTAAGTTGATCTATATAGGATTAATTTTTATGCTTCTTGCCAAAAAAAGACAAACTAGGAAATTTATAGAATAACTCCTTTCATAATTTTTGGGAAAAAATTTACTTACATGTGATGAGACTACACTTAGAATACTATGTAAGTAAAGACCACTGCAATTATAGTTAAAAACAAATTAAATTTCACTTAAAGAAAGGACGACTTACATTGCAGTTAATTCAACTAACATTGTCATTTGTTTTTTAATGTTCAAAAAATGACTAGCAATTGTAGTAAAAATGTACCACATGGTAGTAAAAAATAAACAAACAGTTATTTTTTTTATTTTTTTAAATAACAAAAAACAACTGTTAAAAATGAATGTAAAATCATAAAACAGTCATTTGATGTGGGTTGTTTTTTAAAATGAACTACAAGGTTAGTAAATATTTTAGTTTGTTCTACAAATGACCGACATTTACATTAAAATAAAGAAACTGTATTACAAGCCAAACAACTACATAATTTTAAAGCAGACGTTCCCTGAGTGTATAATTATATATAATTTTATTCAAAAAATATTTATTGCTTATTGGCCGGGGGACAAAAACAACCAATGGAACTTAATTTGAATGAAATTATTATTTTAACTTGAGACATATCTATATGACACCTAAGTGTACCAAGTTTGGTTAAACCGGAGCGGGTAGATGTTGAAAGTTTGATAATTTTTCATGGTTTTATATGGAATTCGTCCTACGTTGGCTTGATTTAAAGTACAACATTCTTTGGAAAATGGTCTTTATTTAAAAACTATTCACGCGTCTCGATGCTAGACACGAAATATTTTGGAAATCGTCATAAAACAAACCAAGGTATATTTTAAGGGGTGGATAAAAAACAATTTGTTTCCTCCATATAAGGTAATCGGTCTACTGTAAAAATTTGTTTTTATATTTTCAATGATTATATCATAGCGTATGATTAATATTATTTAATATTTAATATAACCTTCAATCTATGGGAATACTAGCCGTATGAGTGATATTTATTATATTGAAATTAAAAAAAAAAATATGAAAAATACTAGACGTATGAGTGATATTAATTTTATAAAAAAAAATGTATAAAAATAACTGTCGTACTACAAATATAATATAATTGATTGATTGATTGTTCATTTAAAATTTTGAAAACATTGAAAAGATTTTTTAACTAAAAATAAAAAACATAATTTTTTATATAAAAATCATCAAATTGAGAAAATTTAAATACGTGTTTTCAAATAATTTCATTTAAGAGAACACGTCAAATATGGAAATTTAGGAAAAATTATTTTTAGTAAAAAAAAATACTACACACAGAGAAAAATTTAGCAATTTGCCAACTGAAATTCAGTTACGACGACTCAAATTTGGTTATTACGAATTTCAGTCGGTTGGCACAACTTAACATTAGTTTTCACAACAAAGTTCAGTTAATTCAACAGAATTTTAGTTGCAACTCCCAAAATATTAAGAAATCTAATGTAAATATCTCTGCACAAAATATATTTATTGGTTGTTACCATTAAAATACAATTTTTAATTCTGTTGGCACTTTATTTCTCTGTGTGTACACTCACTCTCTGTGTGTAAACCAATTTTCTAACTGAAAATCAGTTAGAAAATTGACTACTTACTTTTCGTTTAAAACTGTTGTATTTTATAGTTTATTTTCAACTCTTAAAATATTAATTGACAAAATCTGTAAAAACAATCGATTTTTTTCGTTTATTTCAGTACTCAATACAATAAAACAATTTTTTATTTTAAATATAAAATTTTAATTGCATATTTTAGCTAATACCCAAAGTTCGATTATTTTTAAATTTTGTTTATTGAATAACAGACAAAAAATTTAAAAATATTACTTTGGTAATTTTACTACATATTCCATTGAAAGAACTTTACGGAATAACATTTTAAATAACTGTTGAACTTTTATGGAATAGTTCTTGTGAGTGTATTTGTAATTCAGAAAAATCTGTTAAAAAATTTAGAAAACATTTTTGAAAATTAATATGAAATTTCTAATTTTCAAATGATGTTCCAGAACAAAAATTATTTTTGACTTTCGAAAAGAAACCGAAAAACTATATATTTGTACGCATGATGAAAATACAACAGAACACAAAAATTTTGATACCCATATTGCCCATATAGTGTACACAGAGTTGCCACATTTTTAAAATATTTTAAATATAGTGGGAAAAGGCTCTTCGGCAATAGTCCTATAAGAACCGAACAGTTTCGAATATCGGAAAAAAGCTCAGAAACTGCATCGAGTAAATTAAATAGTCATTGATATGTATTATTTTTAGCTTAATAGAACAAAAATTCCTATATAAAATGCCAGATTTAATGTTAATCACAACACATTATTTTGAATAATAAAAAAAACTTTCAAATTCTTGGGCATGATATGTACACCAACACTCATAATAATCTATAGGTAAAATACACGAAAACCGTTGTTCATTTTACGAAAGTTTTGGTTATTTTGACATTACGAAAAAATTTGTAGAATATACAAATCACATTTCGTAAAGTTTTTTAAAATTTTTTTTTAAATAAAAATGTGGTGCATACCTTACGGGTTTATTTTAAAATATAAAAAAAATAATGTAATGGTGCCACACCAGAATCGAACTCACGATTTCAGTGACGTCCTGCTGTGTTGAAGTAGACCCCTCTACCATTTGCACCAACGTAGCTGATGCAATACAACAAACTAAAACGGAACTTAAGTCGAAAATATTATGAAATTTTTATGAAAACTAGAAAAATATGCTACAAATATTTAATAAAAAAGGTAAAATGGCAATTAAATAAAATAATATAATTTTTTTTATAAACATATCAAATAATATATTAAAAAACAAAATAAAAAAATAATAAAATAATAATAATAAAAAACTTAAATAACAATTTCAAACTAATTGCATATTATTATTAAATATTTTATATTTTTAAATATTTGTTTTATTGAATTTCATACTAAACCCGGCAAATAAAGTGGAAGTAGTGTTTTCGGGTTCTCTTTAACTTGTTTTAGGATCCTCTTTATTAAGCAAAATACAAAATATCCATTTATGTATATCAAAACACAAAAATAGTAATAATGAAATAAAAAAATAAAAATTTAGAAATTTAAAAAACATTAATAAACAAAAAAAATATAAAAACTAAAAAAAAAAAAAAAAAAAAAAAAAAAATGTCCTGGCCAGGAGTTGAACTCGCAACCTTCTGATTGCAAATCCGACCTCTAACCACATCAACATCCATATGTAATATTTGTAACAGTACAAATTTTTGTACAACGTACTAAAAAAATATTACGAAATCATGTTTGAATTTTTTACGAAATTTGTAAATTTATATAATTTGTTTTATACAAAAGTTTTGTAATATAAACAAAATGTTTGTACATTCTACGAAAAAAAATTTACGAAAAATATATTTGTATTTTTAAGCATGGATTATTATGAGTGAATGAATGTGTACACCCTTTCATTTGATAGGAAATTTATCAATTTGCAATTAACCGAAATAAACCGAAAAAACATAAATTTGGGTAATTTTTTACCCCAACTTAGTAACAGCTAAACATGAGATTGGGCAGTTAAAAGAAACACCGGTCCCTTAAATTTGTTTTCTCTCCAACATATTCTACACTCATAATAATCCATGCTAAAAATACAAAAATAATGTTAAAACAACAAAAACTTTCGTAAAATGAACAAATATTGGTTTGGTTTACGAAAATTTTTGTTATTTTGACATTTATTGGTATTTTTATGCATGAATTATTATCAGTGTAGGTTCATTAAGATCGCCCGGTCCGGGTCTTGATACCACTTTTGTTAGTTGCTGTAGTAAAATCTTACTCGTATTTATAAGTTATGTAAATTTACATTAGAAACACTTCAATTGACGCACCTTGTAGTTTACATTTAGTTTTTGAAAACATTTCCTTTTTGATTTATATTAAAGGAGAAAACTGTAATGACGTTGCAAAAGTCCTTTAAGTGAATAAACACTCAGAGAAAACATATTTAAAATTATTTTAGCAACTAATACGAAGCGAAATAGGTAAAAAAAAATGTATCTAATAAAATCGTTTTACACTCATAATAATCCATAGGTAAAATACAAAAAAACTTTTGTTGATTTTACGAACGTTTTGGTTATTTTGACATTTTGAAAAATTTTGTAATATACACAAATGATATTTCGTTTCCAAAACAAAATTTTATTTGTATTATATATTTTGCGAAATTTTGTAAAAACTCAAAAAAACATTTGTAGATATGTAATTATTTAGTTAAAATAAAAAATAATTTTGTAAATTTTATTATATTATACAAATTTGTTTGTATTATTTACAAAATTTTGTAATTTAACAATTTGTTTTTTATATTTTGCGCTAAAAATAATTTACGAAATTGTGTTTGTATTATTTACAAAATTTCTAAATTTATGAAATTTGTAATATTTATAAAATGATTGTACATTTTACGAGAAAAAAAATTTATGAAAAATAATTTTGTATTTTTAAGCATGAATTATTATGAGTGTAAAGCTCAAGATTTATTAAAATATAACAAAACATTACTCTTTGCTTATTTTTTTTTTTAAGTGTATAAGTATTTTAAAGAACATTTTCCATGTAAATTTTTTACATCTTTGCTGCCTTTTTACAAATTTGTTTCGAATAAAACCAAAGACTATTGACAAATGACCTTTTTGAAAACTCTAAACAAGTAAATTCTTGAGAAAACTTTTCAAGATGCTACCAATTTAATTGATAAGTTCTTTTTCCTGTAAATCTTTATTTTTTCATTATTTTTTTTTATAGTATAACAAGGCAAATGATGTAAAAAGTAGGAGTAGACAATCAATGTGTACATTAGGGGTACAACTTTTCTTTAGGTGAAAGCTTACAAAGCAGAACCTTTTAGAGAATTTTGTAATGCAACAAAATTTGAAAAGCAATTTCGAAAATGCTTAAAAATTTTTAATTTTTTATTTATAAATTTTTTGTGGAAGAATAAATAAAACTCTGCCAAAATAATAGAAAAATAATTTCCATGAAAAAGCAAAAAAAAATTCAACAAAAAAAAGTATTGCATTATTATTAAAAGTTTACGTCAAGATGGTGCAAAACAGTTTAAATTGAAGGAAACATAATAGATTTACAAAAACTAAGTAGCTTTAAGGGGTTTACCAACTTTAGATTTTTTTTTTGTTATTATTAATTTTTTTATATTTATGTAGTTTGAACTTTTTTCAATATGCTATAAAAACTCGCAGAGTTAGATACGATACAGATTATTAACAAACTCCTTGCCCTATATTTTACTCGAGCAATATTTACTTTAAATGCTTTTTTCACAAAAGAACATATTGAAAATCGCAGCCTTAACGTATGGTCCGATTTTTCGTTTTTTTTTTTTTTTTGTTTTGTCGTGTGCTAAAAAATTATGTCTGTAACGTAGATACATTTGTACCTAATATTTTTTGAAAAATAAGAAACCGCGATTATTTTGTCTATTAGATACAATTCCTATTGCAATTTGAATTCTAAATTTTACGTACAATTTCCATAATAAACTTATTTTTTCGTCTTCTCCATATAACTATGATCAATATATGGTTCCATACATGTTCGAATCCGTAAATTGATGGTATATGTACATATGTGCTCATATATGGACACATATGGATATTCATATACCACTCATTTACTAAAAGACTTTGATGTGTCAAAAGTTTTTTTTTTGAGTTTACGAAGCAGAATTTTTTGTTATATCAGTCTTCATATTGTGTAAAAATTTCATAATAATATCTTGTATACATTTCGAGTTAGAAGAGAATATATTTTCTTTTTCTGAAAAGTGGGTGCAAAGAGTATATACTTTATAGAGAAACTTGCTACTCACGGGTATCTCGATAATTAGCGAACTCCCTCTGAGAAAACTTTAAACGAGTCAGTCTTTTTGTAAATGATCGTATACTAAACAGTATTTTTCTAAATTTTTAAACAAAACATATGAGTGGAATTCACAATCTGCTAAATCTCTGTAAAAATCTGCGTTAAAAACAAATTCAAAATACATGTTAATTATTCCTTTTTTGAATAGAATCACTCACAATACAATACCTGACAAAGTAAAGTTTTGCTAAGACTCATGAATGCCGCATTTTTTTTTTTTTTAAACTAAATGTATTATAATTTAATTTACATGTTTCTGATAAATTAAATAAGATTGTTGAAAAAAAAATTAGGTAACTCGCAATGAAATCTTAAAAACTTAAGATTTAAGTTTTCTTTGGACGTAATTTATATTCTTTATTTTAGTTAAATCTTCTTTAATTTATCAGTAAGATGTAAATTGAATGATAATACATTTAGTTTAAAAAAAAAAACAAATTCGGTAGTTATGAGTCTCAGTAAAAGATTATTCTGTCTGTTATTGTAGTATTTGCCTTTTAACAGGCTGATTGTGAATATATCTCATGTGTTTTGTTTTAAAATAACAAAAATGCTTTTTAATACACGATCAACTACAAAAAAAAACTTTTGTATGAGCATATATGAATATCCATATATGTCCATGTATAGGCATATATATCTATAATTCACCCTTAATTTACGGATCCGAACATATATGGAACCATATATGGTTTTATATATGAATATATTTGTACATTATTAGCCCGGGCTATATATTAAAGCGTTTGGTGTGTGAACTTTTTTAACGATCGGGAAAAAATAATATCGCATTTCTTGGCAGTTTGTTATGCTTTACCGGAATATGCCTTGGGAGAATTTATATTTTTAAAAAATGCAAAAAAGTTATATCCCTAATGTCCATATGATGGGAAATAAAAAAATGAAAATAACAAAAATGCTGAAAATTAATTTTCGACATAAAAGTAAAATGCAAATTTGTTGCCTCTTAAGAAAAAAAAGAAACTTTATTTTTTGTTCTTCTTATGTTTGTTAGTTTTGTTTGGATTGTTGTAACACCAAAAGTCAATAGCCTCTCAATAACAGACTCAGATTGAGATTGAAAAGTAAAGTAAAGATTTTAAGTTTTATATTTACATACACACATAGAAAAAATATGGTTGCAATATGATTGCGGGCACAAAACTATGTTTCATTTATTTTATTATTGTATCAATCATATATTTCACCAACAATGTGGTTGCTTAAACCATGTTATGGTGAAAATCTTTTTTTTTCAGTTATCATATTTATCTCTTGTCTACAGTCATAATATAACATTTATTATCATATTCTTCTCTCTAATTGCGGTCAGATTATAGTTGCGCCAACTATAAGATGATAAGTCCGTTTTTTATGAGCGTATTCGCTCTTTTAGTGTCATTCTTGTTTAAGATTTTGTGAAAAAAATTTGTGGGAAGCCGTTAGTTCGAATAAGTTTCGACTTTTATGGTAAAAATTGAATATTTTATGTTTATAAAAAATTCTAATGCCGCGAACTGGGCATTACCTCTGGCCTAAATCCAATTTAAATATCTTTTTTGAAATTTTAACCTTAAATATGTTTTAGTATCAAATTTAAATATTTGTTTTAAAAATGTATTTGTATGTACAACAGAAATACGGTTGTTAATTTCAATATTTTATTGGAGTTACCAAAACTATAAAAGAATTTGATAGCATTTTAAAATTAATTTATTAATAAAAAATTTAAGCGCTGCGAACTGGGCTCGATCCGGCGACCTCCTGCTTGTCAGGCAAAAATTTTCACTACCCCAAACCTAAAACCAATTTGAATTTGTTTTTTAAAATTTCAAACTTGAATATTTTTTTGTTTCAAATTTAAATACGTATGGCTAAAAATGGATTTATATAAACAAGACAAGAATAGAGCAAAATTGATTATTAATAGGTTTTTTGTTAAAGTTCTGCCTATTATGGAGGCTCTAACTTTTCTAAAACTTCGGGTTCTGATGAGATCTTTAGCCAGATCGAAATACTAGTATCAACCTAGCTAATATGTTTGATTTGCTTTATTTTTCTAAATATACGGAGGTTAAAAGCTCGTTATAAATTGAAAATAACATAAAAATAATCTCGATGTATATAAAAACAAAAAACTAATATAACTGTAAAAAATATTACTTGAGCCAGAGTACAAACTAAAAATTTTTTATATAAATAGAACATTTTTGGTCTTCAAAGTTTAGTAACGTCATGATGCTTGTTAGGAAAAGACCTAACCACGTGCTTGATTACTAAGAAGACAAGAATGGAGCAAAATTGATTATTAATAGGTTTTTGTTAAAGTTCTGCCTATTATGGAGGCTCTAACTTTTCTAAAACTTCGGGTTCTGATGAGATCTTTAGCCAGATCGAAATACTAGTATCAACCTAGCTAATATGTTTGATTTGCTTTATTTTTGTAAATATACGGAGGTTGAAAGCTCGTTATAAATTGAAAATAACATAAAAATAATCTCGATGTATATAAAAACAAAAAACTAATATAACTGTAAAAAACAACAGAAATTCGGTTGCTAATTCCTACATTTTATTAGAAGTACCAAAACTAAAGGAAAACTTTATACTATTTTAAAATTTTCAAGAAAAACGAATACTTTTTGGCAGACGAAACTAATATTCGATTTAAACTGCAAATATTTTATTCAAGTTACAAAAACTCCTATATTTTGTTGATTGTTGGTATTAAAAGTAATGTAGAATATAATAGTTTTTCAATATTGATTTTAAAAGCCAATATTTTGGAATGATGTAACAGCGGTTTGGTTAATTTCTTATATTTTGAGTTCATAATTAAGTTTAATTGTTGATTAGTTTTAAGTACCTACTAGGGTATTCAATTTACTCGGGTTTGCTTTTGTTCGAGTAATCGAGTAACTCGATTTTGAGGTTTTTAATTTACTCGAGTAGGCGAGTCAGATTTTAAAATTGCTCGAATAACTCGAGTAACTCGAACAATTTTAATACTTTAATGTTATTTTCCAAAAACTCACATTTTTGTTAGTTTTTATATTTTATTAGTACTAATATAACATATACATATATAAAAATTAACAAATTAATTAAAAATTTTAGTAAAAAGTATATCTAAAAGTGAAAAACATTTGCTAAGATCATTTATTATTGCGACAGTTTTGTCTCAGTTCACTCAAAGCAAAAGCGTTATTATATCAATGAAATTCTTTATAAATATGTTGAAATCTTCATTGATTTTCTTTCAATATAACTGATTCATAAATATGTATTAAACTGTTTTATAAAAATATTTGTAAGGTGATGCGTTTTGTAATTTCACTCAGACTTGACACAGTTTTGTTATATTAGTGTGTTAGTACTAAACGAAAAAATAGTATATTTTGTCCTATCATTTTGGGATTTTGAGATATGTAATTTTTCTAAAAAAATTATAAAGAAGTTTTGAAACAACTTTCATGAATATTTAAGAAGAGTTTCATCATATTAATGAAAACTTCATTACTTCTATATGTAAATTTTAATATGTGGAAATTTTGCGTAGGACCGCTATGAATTTCCATATAGGGCTTCTAAAATTGGCTTGTTACAACGACATAAAAGGGACCAACAAAAAGTTTTTAGTAAATGACATTTAAAAATTCCTTTTTGAAAATATAGTATTTATATGTACTTTTTTTAGATCAAATGGCAACTAAATTAAAAAAAAAAATAATGTTTGATCCCACTTTTAACTCTCAAATCCGCACCAATAATCTTAAACACCCCAGTCTTAGAACTTGTTTCTTTAAAAAATATCCAAGTTTCTTCGATATCGGAGTTTTTCACATTAAGTTCTTCGTTTTTCGTAATATATTTCTTTAACAGTGCTCACTTAATATAAAAATACACTTAACATTTAAATATTCACTATAACAGTCACATTATTTTATACAAAAAAAATTAAAAAAATATAAAATAGTTCATATTTTTAAATTACTCGAGTTACTCGATTAATCGACCAAAATTGTTCGAGTTATTCTTTACTCGAAATTGGCCACTTCGAATTACTCGAACAATTGTTCGACATCATTTCATCGATTAATCGAGTAACGGTTAACCGATTGAATACCCTAGTACCTACAATTAAAACTATTGAATAAAGATTAAAGAATGTTGGTTACAATGCAATTCCAACCAATTTATTATCTGTGTGTAGTCTTAACCCGGGCTAACATGGGAGCCTAGGCAAAAGTTAAATTGTCACGTAGCCCTTAAGTTATTGTTTATTATACATAAAAGTGTTATAAATTAAGTTAAAAGTAACAAAAAACTGATTTTTTTTTAAATTTATTCTATTCACGCAAAATAAATTTTAAACAAAAAAAAAAACTTAAAGAAATATAAAAGAAAAACGTAAACAAATTACACATGTTTTTATGTCTGTAGTGCGATATTATCATAATATATTTGCAATAATCATAATATGGTAAAAAATGATGACGAAAATCTCTTTCGTGATCATAATATGATAGCTATGACTATAAAATGGTTAAAGTACAAATATTATGATTGCTGTAAATATATTATGATCATTATAAATGCACTGTGAAATTGTATTCTTAACAATATATTCATGCGTATTTTATGCTGTAATCACACGTTTCAATTATTATATATTTCCAGACAAAGTGAGATCTGTGCTGAAACACAGAAAGTTTAGTTTGCTTTTTTGATATTACAATAAAAAATTGTATGTAAACATCGCATAGCGACAAAATAATGATTTCTCTAACTCCTTAATAACTCAAATTTTATTCGTCAGCGCAAGGACAATATGATTACTTATACTATTATAAAATAAGTTTACTTAAATGTGTAAATTTTTAAATAAATAAACGTTTGCACTATTTACAAAAAAAAAAAAAAAACAAAAACATTCATAACTTTTTAATCGATCTCCAACAGAATTCTGGGAGCATAATGTTGGAATCATACTATGATAATTTATAGACATTTACATACCCCTAATATGATGATATCGCGTAGTAACAACCGACTTCAGTAGTAGTAGCCGAATTTTAGTTGGCAAATGGCTAAATTTGTCTCTTTGTTCATACATCGTTCTAGTAGTTTTATTATTTGAAAATCAAGGAAATATTGTAAGATTAATAAAATTTTTCATAATGTTTTTCATTTTGAAATATCAGGTTTGAGATCATAATTAAATGTTACTGTTACAAATAGAAAACACTAATTGTTAATAAATGTAAGAGACGATGAAAAAAAAATTCTTAATTTTATTAGAACTTTTCATAAAATAGCATTGAATAATTTACAACTATTTCGTTATTTATTTAATGTAAAACTCGAGACAATTTTTAATAAACACAAATTTTATAAAAATGGCCAATATCTCGAAAAATAAGATAGATAAACCAAAACGGATATAGTATTGTGTGTGTAAATCTAGCACAGGTCATAATAAATTCCCGCTTCAAAGTTTATCTGAAATATGTTCAGTTTTATAAATATGATAAATTTCTTTTTTTGAGTGTACTAAAATATAGTTAAAGAAACTTTTTAAACTTGTTTTAATACAAAAACAAAAAAAAACTTTCTGTTTAAAGTGGTAGTGACAAGATTTAATTTTCCTTTGTTTTTTTGTTTAGAAGAGGCCAAGAACAACTTAAAACTTTTCAAAATTGTTAACATAAACAAAGACACGAAAAAGGCATAAGCAAATGTTTTACAAAGATTTTTTGTTTTAAATGCTTTTATTAATTTGGGTTTCTTAATTGCCATGATTTTTAAATTGTACAAAAATCCTATTAAAACTATAAATCAGTATTTAAAATAAAATGCTAACACCAAATAAAATCAAAAGATACAAAATCATTTAAGATACAGATAAATAAAACAATTTGTATTATATACCATTTCCTACTGTAATTGATAGAAAAAAACAATTAAAACTGAGATTTTTTATTTGAGTATGAGAAAAGTTCATTTGATTTTGATATTTTCTATTTAATATTGATAATAGAACAATTGATATTGAAAATTTCCATTTGAAATTGAGAAAAAAAAAGAAATAAATTTGGAATTTTTCCATTTAAAACTTTCCAATTGAAATCGAAAAAAAGAACAAATGCTATTGAGATTTTCTAATTGAAATCGAGAAAATAGGAAATGAAATAAAGATTTTTCAATTGGGATTTTGTTTTTGAAATTGAGAAAATTGAGAAAAAATTTTATTATATTTTTTTGCCAGGAATATACTTTACCTAATGCGCTGATATAATTGTATAGTTCCCGTGCTATATTGAAAAAAAAAAACGCTTTTAACTACTATAGTTCGAACAATTTACCACTGCTCTCAGAGTTTTGGACTTGAGGTAGAAAAATATTCAAACTAAATATATGTTAATTTGTTTTAAGTTAAAAAAAAATGTAAGAAAAGTTTCAACTTTGATGTATCCAAAAACTAACACCAGCTAATTTTAAATTACAAAAAGTACGAATCCGTGTTATTTCCCTATGGGGAATCAGGAGTCAATTGTCCTAAAAGTGACTGGTTATAGAAGGACTTATCACAGGACTGGTATAATTTAATACTGAAGTGGGTTAAGCAGTGTCAATTGTCCTAAAATTACCAATCCTGTGACTGGTAAAGGGAGGATATACCACTTAACCAAAATGCTTATTAACAAGAAAAAGCCTGTTGGCCAGAATTTTACCCATTGGAAGCTGATTAGTTTTCGTTTATTTTATACGAAATAGGCCTTTTGCGACAGTCTTGTGGTATGCCCATCTTTGGTTAGTCCTGTGGCATGCCACTATGTGGTTTAAAGCAGGAGAAATGACCCCTATGACAAGCCCATGTTAAAGTTGCCAGTTGTTTACATAGGGTAGGGTTTAGCAGAGGACCGGTCTCTGGCACAAAGGGACCGATCCTGTGGCTCACGCAGAACCGTTTCCATTAACCACAGGGTTGTTACACAGAAAATATGAGACTTTTATGTTATCTATGCAAGGAAACAAAATTTAGAACATTTTCAATTATAATTGAAAAAGGTGAAAAATGGGAAAAATGGGGGAAAAAATAAAAAAAAATCAGAATGCACTTTTTTCAAATTTGGCCACTCTCGATTTAAAAAAAAATGCATATTTGTAAAGTATTTTATGTATGTACCGGGGTGTATTATTAACGGTTTATTGAAAATGGCTCATGTTTCCATAGAAAATAATTCTTATTTTTTCAAATGGGCCGTTTGAATGTCTCTCTTTTAGAAACTATACATTTAATGTTTAAGGGTTTTTTCTCTACATGAAATAGAAACGATTTTACTTAAACTTAAATTTTTAACACCTTCCAACATCATGTTTCTTTCTCTAAAAATCTGAAATTAAATGGCAAACGTGTGCAGGAAATTGTTAAAAATTAAAATTTTACAACAGAACATTTCAGTAGATGCCTTTATCTTTCACCTACAGAAAAATCCACAAAATTAAATGTATAGTTTTTAAAACGGAGAAGTTAGAAAGGCTCCTTAACATAACATTTTTAAATTTAATCTAAATAAATTTAAAAAATAATAAAAAAAGTAACAAATTGCTGTTTTTTTTTGGAAATATCATTAAACATATTTAAGCGCCGGGAATGTGAAATTTAATTGAAATCGTAAAACCTTAGGTTAGATTTTGGGGAATTTCTTCTGAAATGGCCGATATATATATTTTTTTCTAAAACCATACTTAAAAGAAAAATAAATTTTTAGAACTGAGTTTTGGCTCATTTAGTGCAATTTTTTCATACTTTAGTCAAGATTTTTGGATTTTCAACAAAATTCTACCCCAAAATCTTGTATCATACTTATACCTTAATAATCTTTTTATTCTTCAAATCTTAAGATGAAAATAAAAAATTCCTACTGTATACTTGATTATAGTGTATCGGTTGAGGGTTAAGATATTTACTTTTTTACAATAAATTGTATTTATTTATTATTAGAGCAAACATGTGTAAATATAGAAAAGAAAATTAAAAACATTTTTAATTTTTATTTTATAAATTATTTTCATAGATATTCTAAAAATTTGAGAAATAAAAAAAAAAATTGTCCAATCAAAGTAAATCGTAAAAAGCTAAAAATTTACACCCACATTCACAAGTAAAAGTTACCAAGGAGTTAACATATAGGCTATTCATAATAGACTTGTCATACTCTTGTTACGTTAATGTTAACAAGCTTCTAAACTATTCTTCTTGTAAGGAAATAATTGTGTTGAAATATTTTTTATATACTTTTTTTTTTACAATTTTTTAAGAGAAATTGTATAAAAAATATTATTAATACACCGCACAGTGGGGAACAGTGCTTAAATTGCTATTTAATGGCACATAGTCGTCAACAAAGTGAGCTTAAGTTATGATGGCCTTCGTCATGCACACACTCATAACAATCCATGCATAAAAATACGAAATTATTGTCAAAACTACAAAAAATTTTGTAAAATATACAAATTTTCGTTTATTTTACAAAAAGTTTGGTTAATTTGACATTTGTAGAAAAACATTTTACAAAATAACTGGATATATAAGTACATATTTGGTAATGACAAGTACTTACTCATGTTAAGTAATGGGATTACTTTTATATGGCGATATCGCGCTAAATATCGCTAAATACTTAATTCTAATGGCGTTTTCTTTTCTTACAAAAAATTCACATTTTTGTGTGCTTTTCCCTCAAACTTCTTATTTTGTGTTATTTTCTAAAATAAGGTGAACACCCTGAAAGGGTGCCGTGTTTCTTTCTAAAAATGTTGCCATAAAAAAAGGCAAAAAGTGCAATTTTAGCGCCCTCAAATTATTTACAGGAATGTTTTCGCCCTGTTTTTTCGATTTATCAATCTCATGTGTATATATAAGGTGGCGCAAAAGTAATCCTCCTATCAGAAAATGCTATACATAATAAATACATAATAAAAAAAAAACATCGGAAGGTTATTTTTGCGCCACCTTATATTATAAAGTTGTTTGCGAGAAAACTCTCACCTTGGTAGCCGAAGGGTAGTGTGCTGGCTTCTGATGCATAAGGTCCTAGGTTGAAACCGTCATTGGACCACTATTTTTTTTTATTATAATTTAGGAGTTTTATTCATTTTGTTTTATGTTATAATATTTTATTTTTTCTGCTTGCAAGTATTTAATAATTTTTGACCTAAAATTCGTTAAAAAAAACAAAATTATAATAAAAATTATAAGAAAAAAATATGAAGCTAACTTAAAACTTAATTAAAAAAAAATAGTTATTAAAAAAAAATTCTTTCATGTTGGCTAAGATTCGAACCGGGACTGCCATAACAATATTGTATAAACACACATGTTTAAAGAAAGCAATATATGATAAAATTGTGTTCTATTCTGTTTGTAAAAATGAAGCATTTTATTGGGGCGAGGGTGCAATGTTTGAAATGTTTGCACTTTTAAATGCAAAACTTTTTTTCCAGAAAAGAAAACGCTATAATTCTGGAGTTTGAAAGCACTATATTTCCGATATCAGAAAAACTTTTTGTGGCGTATTTTTTTTTTTTGTCAATACCTAATTCTAGACCACCTGTGAGGCTGCAAACAATATTTCTTTTAAATATATTTTCCTTATTAGAATAATTTTTAGGAAATTTAAGCTTTATATTCCAGAATAATTTACCTTGGTATGGCTATGCAGATGGCAACAAAAAAAAACGGTTGTAAGCAAATAGCAAACAGTTTCACATTATTAATATGACCTACCTCGCAGTCGGTCTGTGGGGTTATACGTCACAACTGTATATTGAAATTACATTAGTATAGACTATGTAAATATAATATTTATAATAATTTTATATTATACAAAAAATTGCAATAATAATGTGGCAATTTTATTTTTTTCAAATAAAAAATTGTGTAGATGTGCTATAAAAAAAGAAAACCACAAAGTAAAAAAAAAAAAAAATTCTCTTGGTAAAATATTATTTTTTTTAATATCTTCATAATATTAATTACAGTATATTTTTATATAGTTATTTTGTAATTTTTGTAGAACAAAAATAGAGATTGAAATATTTTTTTAAATTTAACTTTCTAACAAATTGAATTTACTTTTCTTAAATAATCCTAAGGCCTTTATTAATTAAAAAAAAAAAGTTATTAAGAAATTTTATATAGAATTTATTTTTTATGAAAGGACTTTATAGAACTTCTTTCGTTATTATATAAATCGTATAAAAATCTTAATCCTATTTACCCCCATTTATTCTAATAACCACAATTTTTTCTAAATCCTTCAAAATGTTAGATAGAAAATCACCAAAAAAAAAAATAATAATTCAATAAAGCAACCACGTTTTTAATAACAAACAAGAATATTTAGCAAATGTTGTCAGCTGCCTTCAACCTAACCCTTTGTCCTTAAGCTATTTTTTTGATATATTGAAAACAGAAAAAAATAAAACCTGAAACCCTAAAACCAAGCCTACAACATATCATCTATTTAATTCGTTATAGAAAGATGTCAACATAATGTTCCCAGCAAAAACTTGGCGAAGACTGTACATTAACGTATATAAAGGATTCACCAAATAACTTTTTTTTTTTGAACTCCTGAACCAATTGGACTTTGTATGGCGTCATACCAAGGTCTTTATGCAAAATTCGTCTCAATCATGTCTCCGAAATGTTCAATTGTTGAGAACGACGGTGAATTGATGTTGATGGCGCTTCACGCACACTTTCTGCCACAGCAGCAATATTCTCGGGTGTGCGCACTGTTTTTGGCTTTTCACGTTTTGGTTTATCGATAAGGATGCCAGTTTCTTTCACTTTTTTCACAAGATAACGAACATACGGACCATATTCGTTTAGCGGAAAGATAAAACTAATTATCTGTCAAAGCAGACATGAGCTAAGTGTTACCATTCACGAAATAAGCACTAGTTGAAAAAAAAACGTTAGATGGCGGACCCTTTATTACCAAGTTACGATAGGTTATAACCACTTGCATTACTTTGACATACAATATAATGACTTACCGATAATGGTTTATATAAGTACTTATATGCAATTGCAAAATAATGAGTTACTGGTAATTGGTTACATAAGTAACGATTTGACATTTTTTTTTATTATTTTAATATTATATTAGTTTGAGTTAAAAATTAAAGTAAAAAAAATTTTTTCGAGGTAAAATTATTTTTAAAAAACTCTAAATATCTGTTCTAAAAATATTACCTTTACGGTAATTACTTATTTTGTAACTTTTAGGTAACCAATTACTATAACAAAGTAATCACACATTATTTCACTATTAGTAACCAATCCGGTAACCTATTATTCTCACTTTTTTGTATGCGGGAGGGTAATGACCACCTATGCAATTTTGGACATCGAGGACAAAAGTAGTTAAGTGTGTAAATAGCCTGGTAAGTAGTGGAACCCTTCGAACGCTACTTATATGCTTAATTACTTGGTAATGTCTTTTTTCGCTGGGTTGTTACATATTTTGAAAAAAAAATTAATGATAATAAAGAATGTTCCCTTACTTAAAGTTATCAAAATTTATAAAATTTGAACAAGTTAGAGAAAAAAATCTACGGATTTTAGGTCATATCAAAAATAAAAAGAGAAAAGAAAATTTCACATTTTTATTCTCAAAACCCGAGTAAAAAGTGTCATATACTCTTTTATATTTTTTTTAAAACAACTATTTCTCTTATTGCATAAAAAGACACAATTTTTGTGTTGCGAACAAATTTTATATTGCCCCATATATAAATGTATCTTGCTACTTATGTTACCATATTCAATCAGATCTGTCACAATGCCATTAAATTGCAAGATCAAATTTAATCCAGTTCAATATAAAATTTTAAATTATATTTTTATTCGAAGTCAATTCCATTCCATTTAAAACTGGGAAAAGTTTGAAAGTTTCTTAGGGGATCATTTTATAAAAAAAATTGTGTGGAGTGTTGTGTTATTTCTTTAGCGACCTTCCTGAAATTTTTACAGCATGTAACTGGGACTCTGTAAGGAATACCAGGGTATTTTTTTCGACCAAGACCACTTTTACGTCCACTTTTTTAAAATCATGTAATAGCCTATATTACTAAGAAAGTGTGCCATTCCATATAGTTTATAACAGATTTACTTCAAATTTTCAGGAACCGTAATCATTATGAGTTTTATAATAAAAATTACACAATAATAATTATATTATGAGTTTTATGGATTTTCTTCAATGGTAATGATTATTTTTGAGTAATATTAATAAAAATCAGCCATAATCATTATTTTTGAGCAAAACAAATAAAACTCAAAAATAATCATTATTTATGATTTTTATTTTTTTCGCTCAAAATAAAACTCACTTTCAATTTATGGCTTTTTTGTGAGGATATGCAACTATGTTGGTAAAAAACCTCACAAAAAAGTCATAAATTGAAAGTGAGTTTTATTTTGAGCAAAAAAAATAAAAATCATAAATAATGATTATTTTTGAGTTTTATTTTTTTTTTTGCTCAAAAATAATGATTATGGCTGATTTTTTTTATTATCACTCAAAAATAATCATTACCATTGAAGAAAACTTTAAAAATTAAAAATTTAAAAATCATGATGGATATGCAAAGATTGTCAAAAAATAATAATAATGGTGCAATAATTTTTTTTATGTCTGGTCTAAGTGATTGATTTTTTAATTAAAAAAAAACGAACAATAATCATTATTTACGGTCCCTGCAAATTTTATACACATGATACTCCAGCGAGGTACAAATTAACTTTTTATACAAAACACCTACTTTTACGCCCAATTTTGCTTAAAAGTTTTAAAATTTATTTGTTCGGTATACAAATTTGTTCCTTTTAACGGATTTTTTTTATATGTGTTTGTTACTATATAAACACTTTTTATTTTATTTTGTAATGATAGATGTAGCGAAGCAAACCGGGTTTAGCTACTTTTGTGTAAAGTCCACTTTAATTTATTTAAGTAAGAGAACATCCTTATATCTCTCTCATATTATTACTTCAAATAAACTTTTTAAAATATCTGTATTAATTCAAAAAAGAAATTCGTGTTTTATTTAAAATAATTGCAAATCCCAACGTTTTGTTATACGAACCTCGGCTAAGACAAACTATTTCCAGCAGTCCCACAGACAAAATTTCACATCATTTTAATGAGACCGTTTCAAAACTTAGCAATATCTCGAATTATAAACAATTTTAAACCGGCAACACCATTTTTATAAGAAATATAATGAAAGAATTTATCAATTTTTTGTTTTCAATTATAAAGACTTTGTGAGAAAAAGAAGTGAAATAAAATATGTAAATGGTAAAGAAATATTATTCAGATCATATTTGGAGGTCTTAATTTACAAGTTGTACATATACAACATGGTACTTGAACGGGGTGTTTTGTAATTTGTATTATGAATTTAAATATATTTAATAAAAGTACAAGTTGAAACATTTATTCGAAATTGGAACTAATTTTATTTAATTTTATGTATTAACTTATTTTTTAGTATAATAACATCTTGTTAAAATCTGGATTGAATTGTATATAATGAATGAAATGTATATAATTTGAAGCAATGAAATTCCATTTGATCCACGTAGATACAATTCAAGGGCTTAGTGCAGAAACATGATAATCCTTCGATGTCAATAAATGATTTTATGTGGTCATTGCATTAACTACACTCAAAAAAATAAGTTAGTAGAAAAGTTAGTTAAACGTTTTGTAAATCAAGTATACTAGTTCTCCGCATATTTTTTGCTGCAATTGTATTTTCAACTAAAATTTTAGTTATGTGTATTCAGCACTTAACAGTTTTGAACTAATGCTTTACTAATGTTTTACTAATTTATTTTGCTAACAAAATTGTTCTAATAATTCTAAATTTAAATAAAATTTTTAAAATTTATTGAATAATTAAAATAAAACTGTAAAGCCAATTATCTCCTTCTATTGTAGACAACTGAAGACTAGGGTGATGCTAATGAAACAATTGTATTGCCTATCATGAAAATGATCAAACTTTTTAAAAAGCAACAAATAAACTTGAATATGACAATATCATATTATATTTTTGTACTTAAGGTAGAACAATATTCTAACAAAATATATGAAAATATAGAAAGACCGAAAAAACAATTTTTGTATTTTGAATAAAAAAATTAAAACATTTTTGAATATTTTTTTCGTTTTATTTGTGCTGTTTTTCTTTGTTACCGCAAGGTAAATATACGCATTTTTAGGAATTTTTACGCATACAAAAATGTATTTTTACGCATTTTATCCGTATATTTACACGTGATCAATGGTTATAATCTTTAACTTCAAACTCATATGTATATTAGTTCTCATGTAGTGAGTAAACTAGTTCATATGAATGTTTGATGTTTGGCATGGGATTGTTACCGCTTTCAAAACGTGTTCTGATGATGGGAACCTAGAAAATTCCCGAAATAGATCTATCAACACATTCCTGAAAGGGTCAAATAATAAATTTGAAAACAAAAAACTCTATAGATTATTTGTTAGGACAATATCCTAATGAAGAAATATAGAGTATGGCCTCGAACTTGAATAATTTTCATTTTCATTGACATATAAAATAATATAAAAGAAACCATATATTTGGATACATAATAAATAAGATCGGAATTCCACATAAACTTACGTCTTATCTTATACGATGTTATTCGCAATAATATTAAAACGGATATAAATTAATCAAATTGCATTTGCTTGAGTCTAATCGTTTTTTCATTTGAAGGATTCACTTGCTTAGTTCAAATTTCCATTATTTTTCTTCCACTAAAATTCTTTCCAAGTTAAAGCCAATGAAAATCAAATTATGTTTTGGTTTCCTTAACGTATATATAAAATTTTTTTTAAGTTTTAAGTTAGTGAACATTCCCATTAAAGTTTTAATTTTTTTTTTTTTGGCATAAATTAATAAATCTTTTCCTTAAATGGAGTAAGAGGAGTAGGCAGTCAAAATGTTTTAGATACATTTTTCACATTTTGTAAAATATTATAATTTTAATTAATTAGTTTATTTAACACTAATAAAAAAGGGCGGTAGAATTTACATAAAATTGTTTTTAGTCATTTTGACAGGTTACACAAAACAAGGTGAAAGTGGTAACGACAAACAACAGCAAAGTTAAATGATTATGAAAACAAAATATTCATTATTACAAAACTTTTTCTTTGAAAACAAAGCACACACAAAAAAACCTGAAATATTAAATAATTTTATAAGCTCATTTTTAATAAATAAATATGAAGGATTTTCAAAACGCGTTAAAAGATATAAAGTAGTAACAAGGGAGGTATCCCCACCCGGACCGACAGATCTTAATAAACTGCGGTTATGTTGTAGAGAATTAAAAGTTAAGGGCCCGTGTTTTTTCTTTTAGCTGCCCAATCTCATGTGTAGGCGTTAGTAAGTGGGGTGAACAATTCCAAACTTTACATTTTTTACAGTTTATTTCGTTCTATTTAAAGAAACTATAGGCAAATTTCGTGCCAATTGATTGGTTTTTTGCAGATCCATTCATTGGTGTAGAAATTATGTCTAAAGACTTTCAAGTATTTTTGTTTTTCAAGAAATATTGTTTTAATTAACATTAAATCTGGCATTTTATTAAGGAATTGTAGTTGTATGAAGCTAAAAATAATGTATACCCAGCCAAAAATAACCTGGATTTGGTAAGCAGTAACTATAGTATATGCTTCCAAAATAGCGCTTCACCGCCTTGCATACTATAAAGCAATTACGGAAGGCATTCTGTAGTGCTTCCCAAAATGCCTTCTTTGAAGCAGTGAATAATGCTTAGAATGAAGCAATAAAGAATGCATACTATAAAGCATTAATGATGTCAAGATACAAAAAATGCGCTTCTTATTGCCTAAGAACTCATGAATTTATTGCTTCTAAGAGCAATAAATGCTTAAAAGAGGCATACCAAGTGGAACATCGCGTACAAAAATCATGCCTTCTGGATATGCTTTGGAAGCGCTTCGTAATTAAATAATGGCTTCCGGAAGCGCTTCTGAGTAAGCACTATTTTTTGTTGTATAGTAATGCCTTATTAATTTGATCGAGGTGGTGTTTCAACTTTTTCCTATATTCGAAATCGTATATTTTTTATGCGACTTTTAATGAAGAGCCTTTTTTGCCTATAATTCAATAATTTGTTATCGTAAATAATTTAATCGTGTGTACAAAATCAAGTTTTCATAAACTAAAGACAAGTCTTCATACAAAAACAAATTAGTTTTTACCTCCCCTTTTTAAAGCTTAAACGTAAGATGGGGCAGCGTGTCTCTTTTTTTTTTTTTTGTTCCTCTACAACATATCTAAAATTCATTAAAATCCCCGAGTTCGGGTAGGGACACCTCATTTGTAAGTTAATTTATTCAAAGTCAGTTGTTTGAAATTTATTAAAAAATTAACTTTAGAAAATATTGTTTAGCTATTTTGCTATCGAATAATAGAATTTCGAAAAGTAAAGTCTTAAGTCACATTATTAAGGAGTTTAGTAACCCAGCAAAAATGGACATTAACAAATAATAAAGCGCGTAAGTAGCGCACGAAAAGTTTCACTAGTTACCAGGCTATTTATTCGCTTAATTACTTTTGTTCGTGATTTCCAAAAATTAATGGGTGGTCTTTACCCTCTCGCTTACAAAAAAAGTGAGCATAATGAGTTACTTGATAGGCTACTCATAGTGGTTACGAATTTTGGAAATTCAAGTCATTTCTTTAATTTTCTGTACAATCGATCACCGTTTTTGTTAGCAATTAAAATTAGCTTCACAACACTTACTCCAACTGTACTGAAATGTAAGTGTCGTATATGTCATGTGGCAAACTGATTAACTACCTATGGGGAATCGGACTGGTCCTCCATGTGCCACAGGATCGGTCCCTTCGTGCTAGAGCGGTCCTCTGCTAAACCCTACCCTATGTAAAGAACTTCAACATGGGCTTGTCATAGGAGGGGGTCATTTGTCCTGCTTTAAACCACATAGTGGCATGCCACAGGACTAACCAAAGATGGGCATAAAGATGGGCATAAAAATAAACGAAAACTAAACAGCTTAAAATGGGTAAAATTCTAAACAACTGGCTTTTTCTTGTTAATAAGCATTCTGGTTAAGTGGTATTTCCTCCCTTTACCAGTCACAGGATTGGTAATTTTAGGACAGTTGACACTGCTTAACCCACTAAGTATTAAATTATACCAGTCCTGTGATAAGTCCTTATTTAACCAGTCACTTTTAGGTCAATTGACTCCTCATTCCCCATAGGGTCACTCAACATCGCGCAGTAATATCCACTGGAGTTAGTAATTTGCAATTTGCCACGTAGATTCCTCCTCCGGCGTGAAGTAAACTAAGACGGTGGTTTTGCAAATTCCTAAAAAAGGGAAAGAGTCCCTCATTTCGTCCTGCACAAAGAAAGATGAAATTTTAATTGCTAATTTCTTAAAATTCCTTCTGGGAGGGTGCGAAGTTTCCCCATAGCGGCATGGCTGAACCGCCAAGCAGGTGAACTTGAAATTTGGTATACGCAATCCCGTGGTGCCATCTGCTTAGATGGGATTTTTGAATGTTCAGAAGGGGTGGCGCATGAGGGGAAATATTCACCCCCTGAAAAAACTGCAAAGGCGAGGAATTTTATATTTGGTATGTGTGGGTTTCAATGTCGAGTAGACATCCGCTTACATGGAATTTTGAAATTACCACGGGGAAAGCCAGAAAGAGAAAAAATCAACACCTAGGCGGCCTGACGTAGACATCCGCTTAGACGAGATTTTTGAAAATTCTTACGGAAAGGAATAAAGAGGGGAAACCATCCATGGCCCATACCCCTTTCAGAATCTAAAATTTGAAATATATGTTCCCTTGAATGTAACTCAACATAACTTTACTCACTGATATAATATTCTTTGGCCAGCAACATTATAAAAAAAATACTAAGGGGAAGTGTCAAGCTTAATCATCCAGCTATAGAAAATCAAAATTTAGGATACGGTTTTTTTATGTGCAATCTAGAAGGTTTAAGTGTTAAAAACGGGGATACAAAATTACCCATTTTTTCGTTTTTTGCATTTTTTTTTTGTACTTTTTCTTAGGAACCATAAAAAATGTGGTAGCCGTGGAAAGAGACTTTAGAGACGCATCCACCGATAGCTTGTTTTTGTAAAATTTCGCTTTGATTTTGTTGTTATTTTTGTTGTTGTAAAAAATGTACTAACTTTAGGATACTTTATATAGGGATGTGTATTGGAATTACGACTAAATTTGTGAATTGTTATATTTAATGTTATAATGTTATATATGTATATCTTTATTAAAAAAAAAATTTTAAAATTTTAAATAATGACTTATAGTCGTCTGTTATGTATAAATACAAAATTTTAAAAGTATAGATACTTATTTAGATTTAAACAATTTTGGGATATAATTTTTGATTCATACAAATTCTTCAATAATGATTTTTCTTTAATTTAAAGCACTATTAATATAGCTATAGAGCTTATTCCATCCAATTTGGCCATTTAGATTATCGATAAGTTCATTTTCTTTAAGATGTGGCTTGACAAAATGTCTGTTTCTGAATTCATTAAATATTGGACATATTGCCATAAAATGTTGCATAGCTTACATGTTTTGCTATCTGTGTTGTTATATTTATTTGCATTTAGTTACAGCAAATCGACCCTGGCTCTAACATGAAAAACCATGCAGAATAATATTCTTACTTTATATGCTTTGAAAAAAAATATATACCTGGAGGCAAAAGACTGTTTGTGCTTTTTGGGAAAAAAATCGCAAATTTTTTTTTAACTTATGAGTGAAACAAGATATTGCATTAATTTTAATCAAGAATTTATTTGGTTAAATAACTAATAATTTAAACAAAAAAATTCCTTAATTTCGGCCCGCTAATCGGAAAAACTGGATCGGATTCGGACCAAATTTGGTCCGCGTGAACTAAAGGGGATAACTCTTACAGGTATTCTAATACAAATATGTTAACTTTGGCGCTAGGAAATAAGCCCCAATGAAATAACCCCCCAACAGACAAATGAAAAAAGACTGTGTAATTTTTTTGGGAATTAATTCGTTCATAGATGATTTTGGAGTTTTTTTTCATTATAAAATAAACAACAAATAAAAAAGAAACCAAAAATTTTTAGTAGGGGTTTTTAATTTTTTTTCTTTTTTTAGACAACCCAAGTAAAAAAAAAATTATGTGAGGCATCATCAAATTATATAAAACTATATATAAATTAGATAATGTGGATAAAAAGAAAGTTATGCTGCGAGAGAGGCTTAACAGTTTTGTTAATTTTCATTAACCCTCGAAGTGGCACATGGTTCTGGCCAGACATATTTCATTTTCATGCTTCAATTTAGCATACTTCTATTTTAGGTACATGGCTGTAATTTCAGGTAATCTCCCAAAATATTTTTGGCTTTCGATGTATAAATTAATAATTGAAAAAAAGTCCTTGGAACAGGAAAAAAAGCCAAATAAAAAATCTTCACCTTACTTTTGGTACATGGTGTCTGGGCAGACCCCTATGCATTTTGTATGAACGCATAGGCAAAGCAAAGAGAGTATAGTATTAAAGAGATCCCAACTCTCCCAACCTCCTCTCCTCTCCTCTCCTCTCTGACTTTTGTATAAATCAATGTAAATACCATTGATAAACTTTGTATATACAAATTTTGGAATGAAGAACATCCAGAGTCTACCCAAAGAAAATGGATTGATTTGACAAGCTCTGAGCTAGATGCATTCATTGGGATTTTGTTGGCTTCTGGTCTCAGCCATAATAATATGCAAGACTCCAGTATATTGTGGCGTTCTGATTCGCTGCCCATATTCCGTGCGGCTATGTCGCACAAACGATTCATTACTCTGTCCAGATATATTCGTTTCGATAATAGTCGTACGCGGGCATTCCGACAGCAAACAGATAAAGCAGCTCCTATCCGGGACCTTTGGAATTTTCTCAATGAAAATCTGCAAAATTATTATGAACCTTATGAAAATATCACCATCCATGAGCAGTTGTTTCCGTATCGTGGGCGCACAAAGTTCACCCAATATATCCCATCAAAACCTGCAAGGTATGGGATCAAAGTTTGGTGGGCATGCGATGCTAAGACTAAATTTCCATTGAAAGGAAAACTATACACTGGAAAGGAAGGAGACAATCGGGAGATAAATCAAGGTGAAAACGTTCTAATGTATTTCGCAAATTGTTACGCAAACAGCGGCAGAACAATTATTTCTGATAATTTTTTCACCTCATTGAACGGCGCTAAACGACTTGCTGCTATGGGACTGGCATTTGTTGGCACCATTCGAGCAAACAAAAGATGTCTTCCTAAGGAAGTTATGAAGAGCACCAGATGACCAATTCTTTCAAGTGTGTTTGGTTTTCATGAAAATCTTGTTGCACTTTGCAGCTACGTGCCCAAAAAAAATAAGGCAGTCAATTTAATTTCAACCGTGCATTACACGAAACATGTTGAAGGCGTAGCCATGAAACCGGAAGCAATTTTATTTTATAATTCAACTAAAGCCGGAGTCGATACGAAGGATCAAATGCTAACTCATTACACAACAAAACGGTCAACCAGACGCTGGACATACGCGTTTTTCTGCAACATGATTGATGTTATGGCATTTAGCTTACATTATATGTAAGCTAAATGATGAAAATACAAGAAAAGAAAGAAGACGCATATTTTTATATAAACTTGCAAAGCAATTGGTACTGGCCAACGTTGAAAATCGCATCAATAATCCGCACATTGTGGCTCAACCAACAACTCGTATAGCATTTGAAGCGTTCTTTGGGAGACCTCTCAATATAGCAAACCTTAATGTGGCTTCACGCAGTGGTCCAGACACATTAGCTGCCAAAAAAGATTGCAGAATTTGCCTGCAGCAAGGTGACAAAATACGCCTTAAGACACGCTTTTTTTGCTGCAAATGCAACAATCCTGTTTGTCAGCAACATTCAAAAGTATATTATTTATGTTTTTGTTGCCTTCCGCAAAATTCTGAATAAAAAAATCAATGTAGTCTTCATAATAATTTTCTATTTTGTCATAAACATTTATTACTTTACCCATAATAAAGAGAAATATATAGAACAAAAAAATTGTTGCCCTTTTCATTCCAAAGATTTTTTCAGGTCTATTTTTTCTTACTCAGGTAGCTAATAACATAGTAAAAAGAAATAGAAACACAAAATATAACAAATATTTTCCTATCTTAGTAAAAAATTTAACGGCAAACAGCCCTTATTTCCATACAAATGCATGTAAATGTATAGGGGTCTGGCCAGACACCATGTGCCAGAACTAAGGGCTCAAAATATGTGCCTGACGAAGGGTTAAAAGTGCTTAGCTAATATAATAATAATAAAAGAGTAAGTTAACGAACTCCGAAATCTTAACTCCGGAATTATATAATTATATTTAAAATACTTGGAAAATATTTTTCATATGGCATATACATGTAATTAAATGTGGTTTTGTAATGGACCATATATAATCATGTGTGAATTCAATTAAAAATATTCCAAGTATATATTTCTATATATTCATATATTTCTATATAGTTTTGTATGGAGCAGTATATAGCTTTATAAAAAATTATAAAATAAATATTTTTAATATTGGTTCATATGAAGTTTTATATAATTATATGTACATTTATGTTGAATTATATACAAACGCATATATAACTCAATATTGTATATATACACAGAAAAAACTAAAAACGGGTTTCAATTAAAAAATTTATTGAATCAATTAATATTTTAATTGATTTTGCACCTATCACGGCAATGATACTATCAATTAAACCTTTTGTTTAGATTGAAAAGGAAAAAGAGTTATAAATAACTTCTACAAAAAAAATATGCTACTCACAAAAAAAGTGTGTGATCAATACGTTGGTATGTGTGTTTTTTGCCATGCTGAATCTGTTTGTGTGAGTGCTTGTTTTGTTTGTAAACTTCAAATGTATTTGGTATTTTATACAGCAAATTTCTATTTATGCATACAGTGTACGAAAAAATAAAATGATAATTGCGTCTAAAATAAAATATATATTTATATATTTAAAAGTCAATAAAAATATTTATTGATTCAATTCAATCTTTGTTTAGAAACAAATTTAATTCAAATCAAATCTTTAATTAGATATTTTAAGTTGATAATTTTTTCTGTGTGTAGTAATATAAAAAGAGGTATATTAAGTATAATAGTATAGTAAATAATATATTGTGTTTTGAAACAACACAAATCTATATACAACTAGATACAAATATTTATGCTTTAACATATATATTTATATGACTATATAAAATTATACATTGGCACATCTAATTGTATACAATTATATCTAAATATATAAAAACTTTTTTACTTGGGTTATTTAATTTTTTTCCCGGTTATTTCATGGTATAATATTTCTAAATTTTTGAAAGTTTATTTCGCTCTTGGATCTTATGAAATTGTTTAACAATTCAAAATCGTTAGGATTTTACTGAAATCACAATTTTATTTTTTATGGAATAATCAGCTGTAAATAGATTGTTAAGCAATAAATATCAAAGTTTGTCGAATTAGTTAGCAAAATATACGTATATTTTGATACGTCTGTTCGACGTAGTTACCAATGGCTCCCACGGGAACCCAATTTACCCGAAACATATTTTGAATGTGAATATCTATGGAAAAAAGTAGCACAAACTATTTTTTTTTTCTTTTATTTAAAAGAAATAAAAAAAAATTAATAATAATGTTCATTTTGACCAAAAATTTCGAAACTTTGATCCATTTGCGAGAACTTATAAATTTATCCTATGTGAATCCATTTTTTCTCAAAGACTTTTTAGATGACTTTGAACAAATTTGTCACGTAGGAGCAGCAGAAATCGAAAAATCGTATCTTAAGAATCTGCATATTTTTATATAGATATTATATTATATATGAAAGATAATTACATTACCTTTGATGTGAGATATATAATGAACTAAAGGTTTGAGTTTTTATTATTTATTTTTTTTTTTTCCAGAAACTTTATCTTCTGACCTATTTTATGTATAAGGCTGGGGTATTACAACACTACCCAGCAAAACCACACATTACCAAATCATGGGTAAAGTAATGTATCGTCATAGGGCCTCATGCATTACTTTACACGTTACTTCATTGATGAATTTTACAGGCGATGAGCCTCAAGGTAACTCATTACCTTGTAGTGGGTAAAGTAACTGGTTACTTATATGGTTACATGGTGGGAAAAAGTAATGTGTCTATAAATAGATTTTCATAAAAAAAAAATGCATAAAAATTTTTTTTTACAGATATTTTTTTTTAATTAAATAGATAACTTTCTTTTTATTAAATAAATGCATGGTCATGCTGGGATTCGAACCTGGGGTCTCTGGTATTTAACAATTAGTTAGGATAGAACTCTACCAACTGAGCTATCGATACATTCAATATTTTATTGCTTAACATGTAGATGAGTTGTTGTGCTTCGTGTTTTCGTTCGTGATATCAAAAATATACACCTTACCATTATGCTTACAAAAAATCACAAAGTAATGTGTCTATAAATAGATTTTCAAAAATATATATTAATAATTACTTTACGTTTATAATTCATGCATTATGTAATTGATGATCGGTAAGTCATTATTTTATGTTTTGAAGTAATGTAAAATGTAATGAGGTCTCATTACAAGGTAATCCATGAGTGTCCAATTATCGGTAACTCATTACTTCTTGTTGGAAAATAATGATACGGGTAAGGAGTACACATTACAAGGTAATGCATTACTTTATCGCACCCATTACCAAAGTTTTGCTGGGTAGCTCTAAAACAAAGTCTAGACTAAAACAAATCTTTTTTTCTGCAATCTCAAATGGAATAGGCGATATCTTTTTAGTTTTCAAAATCAAAATCCTTACAATATTGTCTGTTATATTTCTTTTATACAAAATATATCACTATCAAAAAGTACTGTCTTTCCAAACTTTAATTGCTTAAATGTCCATTAATTAAGCAATGCCATTCTTAGCTTACTGAACTTTAATCTCCTGGCAAATAACAAAGTATACTATAAATTTTTATTTTAAACATTTGTTGTTTAATTTAAAGTTCGGTTGATTGAGCTCAAATTATCTTCGGTAGGAGATTTCAAACAAACAATTGAATACATATTAAATGACTAGTAATTTATGTATTTCAAACACAAAATTTTGAAAACTTGTAGACTACGTACACTACAGCATTTTCATATACATATATGTGTGTGTGTGTGTAGGATACGAATACACATCATATTAAGCCAATAGTAGACAAATCAGCACAATTTTAAATGTAGACAATGATCTTACGCATACAAAAAATTTGTAAAATTTTCAACAATTGAAACGAAGAGACAACCATAAAAGCAACAAATAAGCAAAGACATATAATTAGAAAAGAGGTTTGTAAACACACTATGTTAGAAAAGTTGAAGAGGTTTTGTTATAATATAAAAGTATTTTTAAATAATTGTAAGGATTATTATATATATCCAGATATATATGTTAAAACATTATCTATACACTAAAAGTCACCAACAATTTAAATTTCCATATTTGGTATACAAAATTCCGCAAAAATTTTGAGCATACTACACCAATACATTTAAAACACCAAATTCCAGACAAACACGTTTATTTCAACATTACCATAAAACAACCAGTAACAATCAAATAAAAGACTCTTATAAATTCAGTTACGATGGTAGAGGTAACTACACAAATGATTGCAACATTTTGTTAAGATATATATAAGTATGTGTATGTGTGTGTGCCAGTAGTTGTTGTAAACTTAAAACAATTGCAACTCGACTATACTCTTTTTTTTTTTGTAGGAATTTGTGTTTTTGAATAGAAATTGCATCGTAAAGCAAACAAATTAATCAAATGTTCTTAAGGTGAATTACCCTCTAGCTAAATTATCCTGCAGGATTTGTTATAGATGTTATAGAGAAGTTCTATACTTTGCTCGTACATCATAGGCATACGAATATAAATAAAGGATATTTGTTGCTGCTACTGTTGTTGCTCTAAGGTTGATGATACAAAAATAAATGCTGCCATTGCAAAAGGAATAACAGTTACAATAATGATAGCCAACAGTAGGAAACCTTAGAAAATTATGCAACAAATACGAAACACTTACTTTTTGGTTTATGGTTTTGCAAACAGTGGAAACTCCATAAACGGATAGTCTTTACTTATTTCTGTTGATTTTATATATTTTGCTAACAAAATTACTTATAATTTAGCGAAAATGTTCGGTAATATGGACCTTTTAAGTTGTTTTGAAAATTAATTAAAATTAAATTAATAACTTTTTAATATTCGTTTACACAAGAAAATTATCAATTACTTAGTTTTTGTTTATATAGCCAAAAAAAAACCAATGAAGGGCCACATTAGCGAACGATTCTTAATATTTCTTTTTTTTTTTTTTTATTTGAATTTATTTTCATCGGGATAAACATTAATTGCATTTATAGTAATTAAATGTGCTAAAGTCCCAAAACTTATTTAACAAATTGTGAAAAGCAATCAGATGTAGGCGTGTCCCTATCCGGATTTCATTCCTGCCCAAGGAAATCTTCAGGGGACTTTGTTATTAGAATTTCTAGAGATATTTGTTATGTTAAATCACAAACTCAATGAGAATTTCTTGTCCTCGTCTAGGAGCGAGATTCAAAATTTAAAATATCAAAGAAAAAACAAAAACAACAACAAAATATTGTCACAATTGGCTTTGTCATCTTCCAAATACTACTCTGTTTTTTTGACAGACCTAGCAATGTAGTGACGTTTATTCAAGTAAATCCACAATAGAAAATCATATGTTTTCTATTCGTGTCAGTTACATTTAAATTTGCACAAGCACCTGCATATTTGTTATTTAAATTTATTTTCATCGGGATAAACATTAATTGCATTTCTTTTATTTTTCCAATCAATTGTATAATCTCTAAATATTTGCAAGTTTAAGATTTCTAGCCCCTGGTGTTTTACAAAAAACTTAATACTTTTTTACCCGTTTTTTACACAAGAAGAATTTTACTTCTTCTAAGATTTTTCAAAAATCCCATCTAATTTAATGCCTTTTCGAATTTCAATCCAGGCACTCAATAATTTGGTTGCTGCAACCAAATCATTCGTCTAGCAAGAAATTCGATTGTCACAATGAATCTGTTTTCTCTGTGTAAAATATCAAATTTCTATTCAAAGGCCGCTAATAGAATGAACTTTCCCTTTGTTGACTATTCGAAAAATCCCTACACCAAGAAAGCAGTGTAGTTCGTTGTGTCAACCGAATTTGTTGTCAATCGAATTCTGGCAGTTATGACAACTGTCGTAATGTTAAATTATATTTTTAGTTGTGAAAGCTAATATTCAGTTGCCTAACCCAATATTACATTTCAAATAAATATTATTGCGTTCTACAAAATTATTATGGAAAGTAAAAACTTTTTTGATTTTTCTGGTATTAAACCGTGGCCTTCAGATTAATAGCCCTCTGTCCTACTGATTGCACCACAATCACTTTTAATTTCCATTGCCTTATTTTCTATTTAAACATTTAAACATTTGAATATTTTAGTTTAATTAGAAAAAACTTTTTTTGTTTGTCTTTTCCGAGATTTGAACTCGGAAGTTCGGAGTATAAGGCAAACTCTCCGCCAACTACACCACAAACACTTATTAATGTTGAGTTCTAAATTTGAATTTAAATATTTTATTAGCAAAACAACCATGGTCTCAAATTCGTTTACAAAATAAGACTCAAAAAGTAGTGTAACAGTTCTTTTGATCAAAATTTTGAGTTGGGATGTCCCCAACAGAATTTTAAGAAGTATGTTTGCTTAGAATATTTTAACCCTGTATCTGCAATTCGCATGGGTCATTTTAGTCCTTTTTTCTAGGAATACAAAAAAAGTATCCTAAAACGTGGGTTAATTGGGTTAAAATGCTCTGTGAATATGTTCTGCAACAAATTTTACTAGGAGGTGTCGGCGACGAAGATCTGGTCATGTTAAATCATAATTTGTTTTGAAAACTATATAAAAATATGTCTGTTAATTAAAACATTAAAAAGAGGAGCATTATAATACTTGAAATTCCTTAAAATTAGCAGGAAAAATTCGAGATTTGGCGTTAAAATATTATATAAAAAAAATCCATTAATAAATCACAGTAGGTTTAAAAATAAAAATTTAGAAAAATTAAACTAACATTGTTAATGCATTGGGCTACACGTGATAAATTAAAATTCACCTTTCCAGTGATTTGACATGACCTGGTGACGTTTTCGTTTTCGACACCTCCTACTAAAATTTGCTGCAGTACATATTCACAGAACATTTTAACCTCTTAAACGCACGTTTTAGGATATTTTTTTGGTATTTATTGGAAAAGGCTACAATATATGAAGAAAATTGCAGGTGTAGGGCTAAAGTGTTCTGTTAAAAAATTCCTCCTAAAATTCTGTTGGGGACATCCGAACTTAGAATTTTGTTCAATAGAAAAATTTCATAACTTTTTGAGTGCTGGCGAAAAAAAATTAAAACTTTGACTGTGCCCACACAGGACCAAACGCTTTGGGAGATTTACTATACTTACCTAATAGAATCGTTCGATATAAGAATCATCCACCCCTAAGACCATGACCATCATTTTGTTTCATAGTGTAATTCTAAAATACAATAAAGAAACATTCAAAATATAGCAAACATCATAAAAACCCGTTATCTTTTAAAAACAACTACCTTTATTGTTTTGTACAGTCGGACCAAAGCGTATTTTATATTTTGCTAGCTGAACCCGGTGTGCTTCGCTACCCCTATCATTATGAAATAAAATAAAAAGTGTTTGGTTAATAAAAAACAAACTTTATTTTAAGTGTAGTTTCAAGTCATTTCATTAGTTTTATGTAAATTTTTTTTTTAATTTGTATGTAAAATTCCATACAATATATGAGAAAAAGTGAAAATTTTTAGCGACGTCATTCGATTTTGCTGAAATTTGTAAAATATGTTACTGTTGTCCATACACAACGATCCAGCCGATTTTGAAGCACCTTAATGGACTCATTATTAAAAATGTTTAATAATTAGATGATTCTTTACTGCAATTGCTTACAGTATAAACTTTAAATATTACACAATTTATTTTCATACTATTAACATTTAAATATTTACAACATACACAAAGATTATACTTTTTTTAAAAACTCGCAATATTTTGCATCATTTATTTTACATTTACAATATATTTTGGTGCATTGCAGGAGGTTTTACTCTATCAACATTTGTAACAAATCCTTAATATACAATATATTTTCTTTTGTAGCCCCTGTCTTAAGCATTTAAGTCTTTGTTTTATAACCCTTTTTATGTTTGTACGTATGTTTTTCAATGTTCATGTGTGTTCTTTCACCCATACTATAACATCTCCAATACTACACACACTACAATACACTAACACATTTACCGATTATTCGGACAATATGATGAATGATAATATGAAGCTCATCCTTTAGATGTTACAACTACTTTTACAAATACCATGACTACTTGCTGCTTGCTGCTACTGGTGTTCTTATTGCTGTTGAACTTTTAACTGTGAAAAACAATAGTTTCATTGCACATGTACAGCTGAAATAATAGTATTTATGTGTGTGTATTTTCATGGAACACTAAAGAACATTTACATATGCATGGGAATAAACACACACTCTTATATAAAGATACATTAATGTTGATTTTCTGGTACATGCATCATACATTCTGTTGATGAGGATGTTGGAATACATAGATATTAGAATTCATAGACGAATTTTGGTTTCTTTATATAACACACAAATATAGAGTTCACACAAACATAGATTTGAATATTATTAGATGAACTATTTTTATCCTACTTCAAGTTTTTCATTTGTATTGTATCTTTGAAGTTATGATTATGCCTAAGGCCAGATGAGAGCAGCTTATGTGGTTATTAAAATTACTGCTGTTGTTCATGTTTTTGTTATTGCAGTATTATGGTCATTATCATAAGATCATTCAAAGGTGCTGGCACACGAGCTACACTCAAAAAAAAAAAAAAATAAGTTTGTAACAAAGTTGGTAAAACGTCTTGTAAATCAAGTATAGTATTTTTCAATAAAATTTTATGCTGAAATTGTGTTTTCAGCTATAATTTAAGTTATACTTATTCAGCACTTAACCATTTTGAACTAATGTTTTACTAATATTTTACTAATGTTTTACTAACTTATTTTGCTAAAAAAAATTGTGCTGATAAGCACATTAATAGTGTGGACGACAACCAGATTGAAATATATGCGCAGAATGAAGTAGATCTCGCGGCATGTCAAATGAGAAAAACAACTTTGAAAGAATTTTGTTTCTGTTTTCATATATAAGAGAAATTTGTGTTGTCACCGACTTGTTAAAGTAATTGTATATTAATTAAAATAAAGACAAAATAAAATATTTAATACATTTATAGAAAAGCTAGAGCCTCCATAATAGGCAGAAATTTAACAAAAAACCTATTAATAATCAATTTTGCTCCATTCTTGTCTTCTTAGTAATCAAGCACGTGGTTAGGTCTTTTCCTAACAAGCATCATGACGTTACTAAACTTTGAAGACCAAAAATATTCTATTTATATAAAAAAAATTTTAGTGTTTACTCTGGCTCAAGTAATATTTTTTACAGTTATATTAGTTTTTTTATTTAAATTTCGTAATGATTTAATGTTTACAGTGATTTTCAGTGATATTCCTATAGTGCGGTCAAACAAATATACGCACACATCTTAGTGAATTTTTAATGTTTCCTTTTCCTTATTGCAAAAAAAAGGTGTTGTATATGTCATAGTTTGTTACATTTTTGCTTCGAATCTAGAATAGCGGCATTTGTCTATCTTTAAAAGATGCCACCATTTAGACAAACATTGATGTAAGTATTTGAAAGATAATTTTGTTTATGTTATTAGAACTATTTCTATATATTTCCAGTGGCAGTATGAAAAGTTTTATATTTTGTAACGTATTGTAATACTATATGTGTACTACAACCAAAATCTAGTGGTTTTTGAAAACATTTAGTTTTTCGTTTAGAATTTGTATGAAATTTGACAACTAAATAGTAGCAGTTTGTGAAAACTACTAGATTTTGGCTGTAGTATAAATAAGGTATAATTTTATTTTTCATAGATTCACAAATAAATTAACTGAACTATAATTGCTTCACGATTTCTTTGAGTTCTTTTTTAGTCTAAAATTGTATTAACTTTTAGCAAAATCTATTAATTTCTGCTGAATCTATTAATTAATACATTATTTTCTTCAAAAGATTTTGCTGACATTATCAATTTTTTTCCAGCACCCTCCCGACTAAAATTTTGCTGAGTCAGCAACATTTTTGCCAACTTTACTAACTTTTTTTTTTTTTGAGTGTACCAAAAATACAAAAAAATATGTTATGTACAGTGGGGAGCACATTTGAGTCCATTTAAGTACTTTTTGGTACCTAAAGATTCCGGCCGAAAAATTTTTTAGACTAGAACTAGGCCATACTTTTGTAAAGGTTTAAGGTCCCGTAAATCCAAAGCTGGGCATTCGAGCTATATTAACATGAAAAGCCTCGATTTTGATAATAATAATATATTTTTCATATTATTAGACGGCACCTGAATATGATACTCTTACCAGTTTTTCGATTTTTAAATTTTTTAGATATCGTCCATTGAGATTCAGGTTGTAACAGTAATTACAAAGTCCCGCAGAGTAAAATTGTAAAAAAATCTAAATTATAATTAAGTTCAACTGACGATATTTCTAAAAAAAACTAGATATCTAAATAATTCAAAATTACGACTCATGTCGGAGTTTGATTCTGAGGTCAGATTTGGATTCAGCGTATCATATACATTTACAAAAGTCTGGTCCAGTTCTAGCTCAGTTATTTACAAAAAGTACTTTCATGTACACAGAAGAGCTTCCCACTGTAAGTCAACATCATCTTTGGTTACATTTCTAGGTAATATGTTATTCTGTTAAGTTTACTTCGGTTTAGTTTTCTATGAAATTAATGAATTCAGTAGAAAACATAATTGTACTTATTAAATATTATGCTTTTGGAGAGCAAGTACATAATTTTAGGAATTTTAATATTATATTATACAACGAGAACTCAATACAAGGATTTAAGTTAAAGGGGGAGAAAGGAAGAAGCTCTCAATTTCTTAATATCATGAAAATAATTGAAAACTAAAATAAGAGGAATTAAAGAGAGTGAATTTGGAATATTTTGAGTGTATTTTATAGTTTGTAGGATTAATAAAACTTTTTTAAATAAAATTGTAAAACCCATTATGTAAAACGTGACGCTACGTAGCGCGGTATGACATTAATTACTATTATTAAATGCTAGTAATTATTTAAACAAAAAAAAAATAATATAATTATTTATAAAAATAAAAAATTTTATATGGAGGCTTTATTTTTGAGAATTACAATGGATATCATTTAAATTTCATTTATTCAATTTCAGAGGCCAACAAATTTTCTAACTTTGATATTAGAATTTACTATTCCAAAGGTTTGATGTGCGTTGAACCGGAATAGAGAGGGCTTTCGAAAAACATAAACGGTTTTGTGAATTAAGCTTAATCCGCGGTGTTAAACCATTCCGAATATGACGTTTTTTTTTAATGTTAGCTTAAGATATTTCGAATATGTGATGCGATGGAGAAACTCAATGCGCTTTAGACCTTTGGAAAATCATACTCTTCCCAAGGTCTTGATTTTTTTTCAAATTCTCTTGGTCTGTGTTGTAAAATACATGCACTTGTTTGTGACTTTAGTGGGTCTGTCTTAATTTTTTATCTAACCCGTCGTTTGTTTTCCTTCCTCTAATCATCAATGATAACTACGTAAAAAAAATAAATTTTAAATAATTGCTACCAGCAACGCAGAAGTTATGAGAATAAATGTTTTTTGCGGTGACGAACGTGACATTATAATGGCAAAGACAGTGAAAAAAGGGCAAAATACGAAGGGTTTATGGAAAAAAATATTGGCAAAAAGAAAAAAAAAAAATAGTAAAACTACTAAAGGTAAATAATTAAACTTTTTAAAAGAAAAAGTAAAAAAAAATCGAAGAATGTCTGAAAAAAGCTAATTTATAGCTAAAAAATATTAAGAAAAAACGGCTTCTAATTCCAAATAAGAAAAATGACCAAAAAGCAAACATGACTAAATATGGGAAAAAATACAAAAAAAAAGAATATTTCGGACGCCAACAATAATTGCCAATTGACGGCCACACAGTTTTGACTGAAGAAATTTTTACGTTTTTTTTTCAATTCCGTGATCTGCAACTAAAAAACTATTAAGTCGTTTACTAGCTTTAGAAATCAATGAAAGCGGTAATATTAAAGCAATTATAAGAAAATAAATATATGCTTTCTGCTAATGGTCCAACAAATAAAGTGCTGACAAAGCACTGATATAGAACGCTCTGCCAACGTTAGTAACAAGTGCTTTGCCAGTACTTGATTTACAAAATTTACAACCGTTAACATAATAAAAGCAGTGGCACTGCCCTTGCTCACAACGCTTTCCCAACGCTGGCCAAATGTGCTTTGCCGGTGCTCGATTTACTACATTTACAACCGTTAATAAAAACGAAATTTAATGCATGCACTTGTTTTTAAATAAGTTAGCAAGTTTTAATAAAAATAACAAATGAATAGTATTTTTGAAATTTATTTTACATACTTTAATGCTATTTTTTATGTAAAAGAGTTATGGCAAATGTTTCATTATTTACAGTAGTAAGAATACACTTAAATTCTACCATATTCATATTTGTTTCAATTTATTGCCTTTTAAATGAATATCACAAACTTTGTATTCAGAATGTTTTGTGCTAAAAACTTCGTTTACTATCATAATGTTGACATTCTCGAGTAAACAAACATTGTCAGGATAAATGGATGTAATCTGGAAACCGGAAATGTTAACATACGAAAAAAACTACTCTCGATTCTAAGGTTTCTTGAACATTTCCCAAAGAATATTTCATAATTCTGTTTATGGGATATACCAATGGACTATTCTTATGCAATTTTCTCTGTATTTGAGCAATTGGATTTGTAGGACAATTTATTATAGATTTTATAAAACCAAGGCTGTTTTCAAAATCAAAGACGGAATATTGAGAAATTGGTGCTCCTATTTTTATAACGTCATCTGCAATATGAATAAAGTTGTGAATATTCATGGTCTGATAATTAGGACCATAAAAATTAGGCATTAGTTCCACAAATTTTTTTTAAAACGTTTTTAACATAAGCCATTTTTAACATAAAGCCTCTTTTTTTATAAAGTTCAATTTTCTCTATAAAAAATTACAAGTTCACAGTCAGAATAGAAATAATTTTTTAATTGAATTTAATTTAAATTGAATTTGTATGTTTATTTTTCTAAATAATTTTATTATTTTAAATATTAAAACCAAAATTTTATAAAAAATTATAATAAGTACACTGTTTTTTTTTTTTTTGTTATTAATTTATTATTTACTTTATTAGTTGTTATACCAATGCTCTGCCAACGTTTTAAAATTATGATTTTGGTACTGGCGAAGTACTCATTGCCAGTGCTTTGCCAACGTTTTAAAAAAGAAACGGCCAAGCCTTGCCTGGTGTTATTATTTTGGGGTTGGCAAAGCACTTAAATCTTCAGAAATCCAACGCTCTGCCAACGCTCATACCACCGTTGAAAGCACTGGGGCAATACTTTCCCGTTCGTATATTTCTGGCTGGGTGGTTTAATAAAAAAATCTTTATGCGATAGTAAACCACAAACTAAAGATTATTCTAAAAATTATAATTAAGAATTTACACTCTCATGACATCCCTAGTAACCATTTCATTATAGGGCCTTTTTTAAATGCAAATCGGGTGCCATCAGGAAGCCTTAAGTACTCATGTGAGAAAAAAAATTTTAATTTTATTTCACACACAACTAAATTCGTCAGTACCTAACGTAGCCGGAATTAAAAAAAATTTGGTTTGCATTAAAATGGAACGAGGGTAAACTCAAAAATGAAAAAAATACCCAATAAAATCGTTGTTTTTATTTGCTCAAAAAATACTGGGCAAAATATATTCATTAGTCCTCTACAAAACAAAAAAAAAGAATTGAAAATCGGTCTACCCGTTAAGGCAGCACAGTGGAACCCGATTTTCAATATCTTGTTTTAAGAAAAAAGCATTTACTCATGTAAAATATAGAGAAATAAGTTTGTTTATCAAACTGTAACTTTTTATTTCTGCAATTTTTTCTTCAAGTTTCCATAGCATATAGAAATAGTTCCAACTTTTAAAAAGTGAAAAGAAAATAAAAAAATATTAAAAAATCTAAAGCTAATAAACCACTTAAGATACAACAAATTGGAATTTTTAAATACAGAACATTTTTCTACCAACTTTGAGTACTAATGACGGGTAAGTGAGATCATCTTGATATTTACCGCCATTCACATTTTTATTGCCCCAACCATGCTCTAAAAATTACTTTAGAAAATTATAAGTGCCAAAAACGCCTGGACAAACATACTTGCCAGTGGCCGTCAAAGGGTTAAAAGTAGGGTTGCCGGTTGAATAAAAATTATTCGTTTAATCGAAACCACAAAAATAAAATTCGAACGAACAATTTAAAAAATATGATTTTAGAATAACGAATAATTCGAATAACTTCTAACGACTAATCGATTAAAAATAACAATTTAACAAAATACTTATTTTAATAAAACTTTTTAAAAAATTTACCAATCTTGGGAAAAATTTTATAAAAAAAAACAGTAATGGACAAAATAAAATCAAAACTCTATTGAAGAAATAACTGAAATTTTTAAACTTTTAGTAATCGTTTTCCAAGATATGGACTTTTTAATAGTGGGTAAAGATATATGATTTGACTTTCACGCAAGGAATATGAATCAATTCACAGTTTAGTGTTATGTCGTTGAAATATAGCTTGGCTTTTAAAGTTAAAACTATACCGAACTATAAAAAATATAGTTATTTGACCAATATAGGACATAAATACTTAAACTATGAATTATATTTTTGTAACTCTTAGGGTAACTCAAAAATATATTTAAACTATCGCCGATATATATATTTATATATATATGGCGAGATAACAGGCTTGGGCGATGTCAATTACATTTCATAATCATTTACTTCTGAAATTTTTCTTTATCATTAAAAATGTCAAACCTACGCTCACATTTGTGAGCTTAAATGCTTCCTTGAAAATTTTGTTATACCAAACATGGGTATAAGTAACAACATCTGAATATTAAATTACATGGAAATTATTCAATTACATCCAACTACATGTAATTAGACATAAAAAAAGTAATTGGCCAAATAAAGATTTTTAAAAATTCAAAATGAATTTTATAGGGGAGGAATAGCACTTTGAGATAACGTAACGAACTTTTTAAAAAATAAAATTGTGGAAGTTGTAGGACCTCAAATATACCCATAAAACATATTTTTTGTACTATTCGATTAGAAAACCTGACTTCATAGGGATATCCTGAGGTCAGATTCGGATTAGGCACGTCTAAAACTTTCGGTTAAGTATAGTCTGCTTATTAGTAAGAAAAATATGTCGCCCTGTGTCATTTATGTATTTTTAAAATTTTTTTTCTTCGTTCGATTAATTGATTAAATTAATCGGTTGATCGTTCGACCGAAAATTGTTTGGTCGCGTATTCGAACAAAGTAAACATCCGATTAAATGGCAACTCTAGTTAAAATCACACTTCCAAATAAAGGTAATAGTGTACAACATGTGGTATGAGTGATATTTTATTAGAATTTAATATTACTCATACGTCATGTATCCCAGGTGGTTATAAAAAACTTACAAAACTTATTTGCTAGAAATCATATGAAATAATTTTAAATGCGAAAATTAAATATTTTATATAAAGATACTTTGATATTATGAAATTTTTTTTTATTCCATAACATTTAAAGTCCTTGGAATTTGTTAATTTCGATTTAGTATTAAGCAAATCTTTTATTTGATGTACGTTTTCATAAAGCGTAATGTGTTTGAAAAAAAAACTACCGCTGTACTCGCTAAAAATTAAAAACATATTTTTTGAACCTTATCAATTAAGTCCGTCGATATTCTTAAAAAGTACAAAGTCAGTTTAATATTTATAACCCATATATGAAGTTATAGTTTGCTGCTCTATAAATTTTAAACAAATCAAGTTATTTTAATTTTGACAATTGTTAATAATTGATTGTTTTGTTGGCTATTTACAGAATCTTGAAACCATGATTTTTTCAAAAACCCTTTTATTTTCTATGCGAACTAAGTAAATGGACGAAATTCAAATATAAATTACTGCTTATTAGGCATGTTTTTTGTTTTCAAAATGAATGTCAATAAAATCCTATGTTTAAGGATTACTGTAAATATTTAAAAGTGAAAAAACTAAAAATTAAAGTGGTTTAACAAACCTGTTAAAGAAAAAAATTCTTTGACATGCTTAGACGGTTATAAAAACGAAATTTTAGATAATTTCCTTAAGAAACAAGTACCACGTAGCACAATGTATTCCATATTCAAACGGTTTGGAAATAGTGTGGCTTCTTTCGGGATACAAAGGAAATGACATCCAAAAAAAATTTACGGCTTGTTAAATTGAAAAAATCGGCGGTTAGTCAAAATTTGGTCATCAAATCATAAGTTGACAAGAAAATTTCACGTTTCCTAGCAAACATTTGGCAAAAACTTACTCTAAATGAACGTGAAACACCCACACAATTATAATAAATGCCAACAAAATCTTGATAACTGAGAAAAAAGTTGAAGACAAAAATTTTCAAATAATTTTGGAGGATGAACAACGCTTGGAACAACGGAAGTCCTAATTCTGGATTTAATTCTGATGACCTGAAAAAAACTCCCGAAACCAAAATTACTATTTTGGACGCCATTTCGGCAAAAAGTATATCACAAGTTTACATCCAGGATTCAAAAGTTATGGCTGTAAACGCTGATGTTTACATTAATAAATGTTTAGTAAGACTGGTTAAATTAAACAGAAACTTTAACGACGACTTAGTGAATGAAAGTGGTTAGGATGCCAAATGTACTCAAGAATTGAAGAAAAAAATGCAAGCAGTGAATTAATTATTCATAGTGTATACTTTTTTATAAATAAAAATACTTTAACAAGTTTGATATAATTTTTATTAAAAATAAAAACTATATTTTATCCATCAAAGTTGTAAAAAAGACAAAGTACGGTCTTATTTTACTTCCCCTTTACATCCCGTTTTTAAATAAAACAAAACAAGTGTAAAAATAAAAAGGAGAATAAAAACAAAATGCGTGTATTGTATATCTACCAAAGGTAGAGCTTGCACATAACGAACAAGTTTTCAATTTACTTTTGATCAATAGTAATAATCCTTAACTTCGAGCTCATATATTAGTTCTCATTTAGTGGAATAACTATGTTATATGAATGTTTGATGTTTGCATGGGATTGTCACTTCTTTCATAACGTGTTCTGATGATGGGAACCTAGAAAATTCCCGAAATAGATCTATCAATACATTCCTGAAAGTCGTCAATTAATAAATTTGAAATCAAGATAATTGACTAATTTTCATTTTCATTAAAAATACGTTTTCAAAAAACAAAATAGTTAGTTTTTGAAGTACAAGCATTTTAAAATCGTCCATTTACTAAATTGGCATAAGCTTTTTATAACAAAGGTTCACATTTTTTTTTAAGAAAATCGCATTGTTAACTTTTCAGTTGTCGATTTCACTACCATTAATTTTTAATAGCCCAAATAGACATTTAGAAATGATAGAACTGATTAAGTTTTGTAATTAGTTTAAGGCCAAATTTGACACCACCCTGTTAAAATGATAATTTTAGGCCTTCAACAGTGTTAAATTGGCTCTGATTGACGTAAACCTTTCAAAACAATATACGCCATAGACTTCCTATGGGAAATTATACTGATACGACAAAACAATTTATCATAAGTTTTTATTTTATTTATGACAAATTTGTGTTCATCGAAAGTTCCATCAAAAGTTTAAGTATATTTTTTCTTTAATAATAAATACCAGACATGGGCGGATTCAATTACACTTCAAATCATCCACTTGCGAAATTTGTCATATAATAAATAATTTCTTAAACTTGCTTGGAAAATTTTAAATTTTGTCAATTCCAGACATGGGACATAATATTAATAGTTGTGTATTTAATTACATTCCAATTACATTTGTATGTCTATTTACATAGAATTGGGTGTAATTAAGTAATTCCCCTGTAATTAAATACCCAGATTTTGCTACTAATCCTCATGTTTGATATTAAAAACTTTACAAATTTTCTAAGGAAGCGTTTGAGTCTACAAGTGTGAGCGTAGGTCTGAAATTATTAATGGTATTTCGAATTTTCACTACTGAATGATTTTGAAGTGTTATTAACGCCGCCCATGTCTGATAAATACCAATCTGTAGTCAATTTAAAATTCTATGTTAGTATTTTATGATGAAAAAGGAATTGACTTAAATAACGACTGTAACATCAGTTGACGTAATATTATTGGTTAATATATTTCAACTAAATAAATACTATATACTCGTGTATACATGAAAAATAAATATGTCAAAATTGTTATGGGCATAATTTAAAATATTAGAAAACCCAAAACAAGTTTTACATCTTCCTCATATTTGTTTGTGCAAAAAGTTTAAAGGAAATCTAGCAATGGCTACGTAAAACATATGTATATACAGTTGCGGATATAAAAAGATGAGTGCCCATAATGAATTTAGAAACGCTGAAAAATCTACCCGAATTATTTCAGTATCAAAACAAATGTTTCATTCGCGAATAGAGTAATTTGGTATTTATTAGCTCTGCAAAATAATTTTTCAATCGGTCCACTCCTTACCTTTTAGTTGCAATTATTTCAAAATGATCATATATTTATTCGGGAATAAAACTAGTAGTGATCTTTTGAGGATGACTTTTTCGTCTTCGACACCTTCTAGTAAAATTTGCTGCAGAACATATTCAAAGAACATTTTAACCCTTCAAACGCACGTGTTAGGATTTTTTTTTTTTGGTACTTATTGGAAAAGTGACTGAAATGGCCCATGAAAATTGCAGATATACGGTTAAAACGTAATATGAAAATATTCCTCTTAAAGTTCTGTTGGGTATATCCGAACTCAGCATTTAGTACAAAGGAACAATTATACTACACTTTGAGTCTTATTCAAAACAATGTAGGCGGAAAAAAATTAAAACTATAAACAACAAAGACCATGACCCTTATTTTGTTTCATAGTGTAGTATTTTAAAAAGTATGTATAAAGGCTAATAACGCAAATCGACAAGCTTCCTTGGTTTGAGTGACCATATGTGATTTATATACTCTTTAAAGCCCTGATTCCCAATTCGGCATCCAAATTTCTTCATCACGTCACAATTTTGAGACATCCGTTAACAAAAATGGCTATTTTGACTCTTTGTGATGCTTTTTGTCATACGATTGACGCTTTCTAATGTATCAGAATAAGTGATTAGAATACCCTGTACACTTGAATATACCGCAATAAAATTTTCTAAAACTGATTGTTCAAATAGCGTAAAGATACATTTATCAAATGCATGAGCTGCTCCAGCAATTAATATAAAGGGAAACTTCCTACGCCTCTGTGTACAAAGAACAACAAACATATGCAATTGTACATCATGGCGTATGAAATTTCCATGTATATTGATTTCTATAGGCACGCATGATCAACTGCCTTCTACGAAAGAATATAACGGGGAACTTACACTACACTTTGAGGTAAAATGTTCTCATAAAAATTGTTTCCATGATATGAGTAAACTCTTGTGTGTATGCTACCTGTTACTAAATCCATTCGCGTTAAGTATTTATCTTTAACGGCGCAAAAATTATGGGGGTATTAAGTTTCAAGCCAGTAAAAATTACAATTCAAAAATTACAATTATATTATAAAACCAAAAAAAAAAAAAAATAAACTCAAAATTTTGTTTGTACCTTTAAGTATCATTTTCCTCGTCTCTACTACATATTGATATGCCGCGACATATACTTGATTCTATCAATCTGGTTGTCATCCACATAAAATTTGTTTAGCAAAATAAACTAGTTAAATATTAGTCCACAACAGTATAATAAGCATAACTATTATTTTAGCTGAAAACACAATTTCAGCAAAAAAATTTTTTTGAGAAGTAGTATAATTTATTTAAAAGAAGTTTTACTAATTTTTCTTCTAACCTATTTTTGAGTGTACATTATAGTAGTAGTAGGATATAGTTTCAACAGCTATGTAAAATGTTTCTTACAGAATTACTCCATTCTTACAAAAGAGAGTTCCCAACTTTTGGGACTCTAAAAGACATATATGTATCGAGTATCGAGTCTCTTAATTTGTAAAAAAAATTAACTTATCAGTAATGGGGACAATTAAATTAACCGTCAATTAAGGCATCCAAACTCAATGTAATTTAAAATTAATATAGTCACATAAAGTAACATATGCCAACTAAGTAAATGGACAAAATTCAAATATAAATTACTGCTAATTAGGCATGTTTTTTTTTTTTTTATGGATGTCAATAAAATCTTGTATTTTAAGCATTATTGTAAATAGTCAAAAGTGAAAAAATTAATAATTAAAGTGGTTGAACAAACCGGTTTAAGAAAAAAAATCTTTAACATGCTTGGACGGTATCCTAAAAACGAAGTGTTACATAATTTCCTTAAGGAACAAGTACCACGTAGCACAATGTATTCCATATTCAAACGGTTTGGAAATGGAGTGGCATCTACCGGAATAAAAAGGAAAGGACATCTGAAAAAATTTACCGCAGCTAAGCTTGTTAAACTGAAACAAATAGGTGGTTAATCAAATTGGGGCATCAAATCGTAGGCTAGCCAGAAAACAAGGGAACAAGTAGCAAATACCAAATACCAACAAAATGCAGACAACTGCGAAAAAAATAAAGAAAAAAAAAATGTTCAAATAATTGTGGATGATGAAAACAACTTTCCTGTTGCTTGGAACAACGGAAGTGTTATTACTGGACAAGGTCCGGCATTACTACGACAAAAAGTATATCAGAACTTTACATCCATGATTCAGAAGCTTTGGCTGTAAACGCGGATGTTTATCAAACATAGACACTTTATACACGACTTATTATTTTGATCAGATTTAGTAAGCTGTTATTATGCCAAAAAGACATTAGAATGGCTGAATGCAATATACATAGCTTTTGTTCTGAAATACTCAAATCGTACAAACGTTTCGAAAGCACATCCAATTGAGGACTTTTTGGGTCTTTTATGCCAAAAGTGTATGGAAATGGTTGGGATGCCAAATGCACTCAAGAATTGAAGAAAAAATTGAAAAGAAGTTTAAAACAAAGTTTACATAAATGTCGGAGGTATCCACCATAAAGTACGCCAATAGAAGATAATTTGTAGTATATACTGTGTTATAAATAAAAATGCTTTTAAAAAATAAAATAAATAGTTTTTTAATTACAATTGTCCAGTTACTAAATTGGCATAGGTTATGTAGCAGCGGTTCCCAAATCATTAGCCATCATGTTATTTCTACCCTCATGTTATTTCTACCCTGGATGCAGGAGCGAATTTATTTAACAGGAAATATCAAAACAAGAATGATTTATGAAATAGGCTCTTTACAGTCCTGTTCCAGGATTTGGTTCAAATAACTAATTTCTAGCAAAAAGAAGTTGGAAATGTGTATGTTATTAGTATTTACACTTTTAGATTTTTTCAAAAATTATACTAATATTTTTATGAACCATTACATTTAATGAAGTGAATATAAAATCGAAGTTATGTATATAATCGTAGGGTATACTATATATACTAACATTCACCCTAAACATTTAGAATCTATTATTTTTGACAAAGTCGAAAAAAAGATATAAAACGGAGATAAAATCGATATATGGTACAACATCAAAGAACAATGTTTAAAGCACTACTATTTTAATGACCTCAGCTGTATATTCATATGTGTGTATTCTAAATATAGTACACATTCCACGCACTGAATTATTCATAAGTGTTACCTTGTGTTTTAGAAATAAAAATGTAAAAAAAAAATATATATTCACTTTACTTACTAAAATCACACTATATTGTGTTGATATTTAAACTAAGGACAATTTTTCTCTTTTTTTTAGGGTAAAAATTATGCAACAAGAAAAATTGTTAGTGATTGAAGTTTAATGTTTATTAAATTAAGTTAGAAAGAATAGTCCAACTAGTACCCAAATTATTTACATAAAATAGTAATTTATTTAAACCTCAATTTTTCTGCCAGTAAATACAAGTATAAGTCACGTAGATCTAATGCATATTGTTAAAAATATCAATCAGAAATATTGCACTTTAAAATCTGATTCACAATCAAAGGAAATGTATAGTACCGTATATTCATTTTATAGGACCAAATATAAGTTAACTTGATCTTGCCTTTTTTTTTTTTTTTTTTTTGGTAAAATTATACCCCAATGTGTAACTTTTATATGTATCATTTACACATGTAACACACTTAGATACTAACCATGTCAAAACATCAACAAAAAATAAAGTGTACTAAGGTTTTCCATTCATCACAACAATAAGAACCGAAAAACCTAGTATGCCATATTGCTTAGTTTCATCTTGGTATACGTCCGTTGAAAGTGGCGTGAAGAAGTCTTTAAAAAACAACCGAAAGAAAGGAGACTCTAAATATGAGTTACTGTACTAAGGGCCAAAGATTTATCTATTTATTAAAAATGTAATTTTTGGTAAAACTGAACCATTTAATTTTCATTGTAATTTTACTAGTTGAAACGTACAGTGATGGCCATTAATTTAACATACCCGATTTTGTAAGAAAGAAAACCGTTTAATACATTTCTTATTGAACGAAACTTAGAATGGAAAAATTGATATATTCTAATCAAATATAAGCATTGACTGAAGTGTGTTAATTTGGTGACAAGCACCTATATTAGTTTTTGATTTTTTTTTTAAACGGTGGGTAACAGATTGCACCAAAGACTTGCAGCACTACAATTACTCTGGAACCGCATTAAATATTGGGAAAAAAAATTTTAAGATTCGTTCAAAAACAAATGAATTAAATGATTTTTTATAACAAAAACGGGTGTGTTAAAGTGTGGCCACCACTGTAGATGTTTTAAAAAAATGCTAAATATGCGCTTAATATATGAACTGAATTGGAAGAAATTTATAGATATGAACTAAAAATTTAAAAACATACACTTGAAAGTAGCAGATTTTTAAAATTCGAGAGCTTTGGTCTGGAAAATAAATTTCAATATAAATGCTTAACAAGGAGAGTTTCGCGATGGCTTAATAAAATTTTGATATGTGATAGAGGAAATAAATAAAGAAGACGTATTTTTTTTTGGTGGGATCCAAATTAATGCATTTTCGTATGAAAACATGTTGGAAATTAATGAAATTCAAACTCTTTTGTACGCAGCTTTGAAGTTCTCGCGAAATTAAAATTTTTTAATTCAAAAAACTTTTTAATCGACCTTTTTAGTGCTTTTTTTTTTTTTAATTTTAATTAGAAGCTTTCCCAATCCGGCTTTCAAGGTCATGGTTTTAATACTAAATTTGCCTATGCTTTAGTTAGGGTTGCCATTTGTTGGAAAAATTTAAAATATAGGTGAAACCCCTATTGGGGAAAAGTCGTATAAAAGCAGAACATCTACGAAAATTAGAAAAAATCGGACAACACCTCGACTAAGTTTGGAAGGCATTAATATACACATTTTTCAGCTTAATCTAATTATAATTCTTTGACAAAACGCCTGTTTTACTGCTATTTAAAAAATATTCTTTTGGAATAACAAAACAAATTTCGTATACCAGCTTATGCGTCGACGAAATATATGGTTATTTTTACCAAACCCCGTAAACATGAGATTGGGTACTAAAAAATCAAGTGTCATTTATTTTTTCCTTCTTTATCACATACTTGCATTTTATTAGGCCCAGAGAGAACGCACATGAATACTCTCCTTGTAAGTAGATGGCAATATGATGTTTTTTGAGTCTAGTTCTGTTTTGGGTTTATAAATTCCTTAAATTGCTTCAAAAAATGCACTTAAACGAAAAATATGCAGTCTATATTTAATAAAAAATAACGTTACTGAATGACTGACTCAACATCGCTCAGCTTCACAGATTTATTGAACCATGCCTCACTAAAAATTTTTGGAACTTTTTTTTGCTTTAAAGTGTCATATAGTGGAAACATAAGCAACAAAAGTTGAAAATTTGACGGAATATAAAAGATTGTTGAAGATAATTTAGAAACGTTAATTTTGTATAAATTTTGTGCACAAATCTTTATCAAAAAATATATAAAAAATACATTTTCATAGATGAACCAATGTTAAAAATTTTATGGGAAAATATTGTGGTTTTTAACCATTTTTTTATATTATCATATGGCAACTTAGACATTATAATTTCTATGAGTGTGGTGGCATTTTAATAAAAACCAGCCTTTATTTAAGTTTTGAGTGAAAACGGAATAAATTTTTGAATATTTTAGAATTTGTGTATATGACAATTTCATAGTCCGATTGGCCAGTTTTTTTTTTAAAAATACATTCAATCGATCAACAAAAAGTGAAATTTTCTTAAAAAAAATTGAATTTGTTCTTGATATATTCTGGTATTGAAAACTATCGCTAGCAAAGTATCAGGGTTTTAAGCTAGTAAAAATCGTAAAAAATTCTAACAAATGTGCACTTAATGGCAAAATACACGAAAAAATACATATTCTTAAAATATACAATAAATAACATGTCGTTTTAAATGGCGTTAGTTAATAGCGCCCAAAAACATAAAGTCTGAAAATAAAATGTCATATAGCCACCAAAAACAGTGTGAGTTATTTGTAGATGTACTTTTTTGGGCAATGGCATCGACTTTGGTCAATATGTCATTTGTTTTAATTAATGTCTAAATTTCTAGCCAAAATTTATATGAATGCGTGATGTTTTGCATGGGATTGTCACTTTTTTCAAAACGTGTTCTGATGATGGCAACCTAGAAAATTCTCGAAATAGATCTATCAACATATTCCTGAAAGTGGTCAATTTATAAATTTGAAAACAAAATTTGTATAGATTATTTGTTTAAACAATATCCTGATAAAGAAATACGGAGTATGGCCTCAAAGTTGAATAATTTTCCTTTTCATTGCACAATTAAAGGCCAAAAACACATACTTTTTTTTTAATTTTAATAAAAATTATATCAAACATGTATACAATACAAAGTCTTGTTTACTCTCCCTGTACATTTTGTTTTTGTTTTTATTTTAAACAAAACAAGTGTGCAAAAAAAAAATTAAAAATAAAAAACGTGTATTGAATATCAGCCAAAGAAAGACCATAACAAGGAAGTTTTAAATTTATTTTTGATCAATGGTGCTAATCTTTAACTTCGAGCTCATATATTAGTTCTCGTTTAGTGAGAAAACTTGTTTATATGAATGCTTGATGTTTTGCATGGGATTGTCACTTTTTTAAAACGTGTTCTGATGATGGCAACTAGAAAATTCCCGAAATAGATCTATCAACACATTCCTGAAAGTGGTCAATTAATAAATTTAAAAACAAAAACTCTATAGATTACTTGTTAGGACAATATCCTAATAAAGAAATATGGAGTATGGCTTCAAACTTGAATCATTTTCAGTGCACAGTTAAAAAAATAATAAAAAAACATAACTTTTATTTTTAACAAAACTTGTAAAAAATTATATTGTTAAAAACGGCAAAACTTTCAAAATGAACGAAAATTAATATAATATTTTGTATGGGCAATATGCTAACCTTTTAGGCTATATGACTTTTAGGTTTTTGGGCTTTATGATTTTGGGCGCTATTACCTAACACCGTTTCAAATTCCTGATTCGGAAAAGTGTTTGGTCAAAATAGATTTGATCTACTAACAACAAACACGTATATGCCTGAAATTCGATACACTGAGAAAATGCTCGGCATAATATTAACGAATTTTTGCTTTTATGCAATGAAGTTTTACTGAAACTCGTCCATTGACACATTTGATTAAACTAATGCAAGTTTTCATTAAGTTTTATGAAAAATATAATTTTATTTATTAAAAGTTTCATTCAGTCAATACAGATATTTCAATTAAAAACTATTTCTATAGAAAGTATATATTAATTTCAAGAAATTTAATATTGACTTTATGAAGAAAAGTTTCATTCACTCACGGAAAATTTTCATTATTTTTTCGTTCACTAAAATGTTCACTGTGTGCCCTGGTTTTGAATATCAAATTAATATGAAATTATGTATAGCCTTTAATGAAATACACTTTTAAGGTTTAGTCTTCTCGCCCATAGTGCAAATTTGACACATAAAATTATGGAAAGGTTTTGCTAGTGCATAAACTTCTTATAATGAAAATATCATCAACTAACGAAAACTGTATAAATATTTAAGGGTATGAGTAAGTGTTTGTATAGTTTTTTCTTTTGTTAAAGAAAATTTTGTTTCTCTTCATTTTATATAAAACATTTAGTTGTGTGTGTGTGTGTTTGCTTTTATATTTTACAAATGTCCTTTGAGAGCTGTTTATTTTATAGGCCATGTTTGTCTAGCTGTTCTTGGCTGCTGATTTTCTTCATTTAATTTTCCAAAGTTATTATTTTTTTCTAGTCTTACTTCTGTACAAAGAAATTATGTAAAATAACATGAAGAACTTGATTTTTATATGTAAATGTTGTTAAATTTAATGAGATCATGTGTTAATTTTGCTGATGGTTCTTTTATAGTTTAAGTTTGAAATACATATAAAATGATTTTTGTACAAAACGAAATGTTTTTTATCTATAAACTGAATGATGTTATAAAGTAAATATTTATATAAAAAATGTATTTGAATTTCTTTATAAATATTTTATTTTATTTGAGGCATTTATTTACAATTCTTTTGAAAAAAAACATTATCCGGCAAACATGGCAATACGAATACGATTCCAGTATCGTATTGCTTGAAAGAAAAATTGGATTTTCGGCAAGAATAGATTTCGTAGAGCAGAAGTTACCTCAGTTGGTAGAATACTTGTCCCGAATGCAATAGTTGACCGTAATTGGAAAGCAATTCTTCTGGAAGATAAATAGGCGATATCACTAAATTATCTTCTGGAATATAAAAAGGTATCGGATATATTGCCGATAAATCACCCGGAAGTTTAAAAAAAAGATAACGCCTGATAACCACCCAGAAGATAAAAATAAGTTTTGATATACTTTAAATTTATTTTCATCGGGATAAACATTAATTGCATTTATAGTAATTAAATGTGCTAAAGTCCCAAAGCTTATTTAACAAATTGTGAAAAGCAATCTGATGTAGGCGTGTCCCTAGGAAATCTTCAGGGGACTTTGTTATTAGAATTTCTAGAGATATTTGTTATGTTAAATCACAAACTCATTTTCTATATTTTTATTAAAATAAAGACACTTTCAATATTTTATTAATTCATCTCACAATTTTTCACTTTGTTTGAAATATATACCACATCTGCCAGTCGTCACTGGATTTGAAGTTTTTTTTTCACTATTATCAAAAATTTCCAAAATTTTTTTTTAACGATAGAAAAATATATTTTTTGACAATTATTTTGCAATGACGCCGATGTATCTTCCAGCTGATAAAAACAAGATATATTCAAAATACTAATCTGATTGCCTTCAAAAAAAAATGTATGATATTGCCGTAATATCTTCTGGTTGATATACCTTCAAAATGCCTATTGGGTATACGAAAACTAATATATAACATATTCGTTTATAGTAAAAATTCAATAAGATAAATTGTATTTTAAAAATCAAATTACAAAACTCTTTATAAATCTCTCTATCTCTATATCTCTTTCTGTTTTTGGGTCTGATATCAAGGCTTTTGTTGGCAAACTTATAAAAATATACACCAACAACAATTTTTAGGAAAATTAATAAATACTAAAGAGGAGCCAGACATTTAACCCCTAACGGGTTCTAAGTTATTGCACAAAAAATTGCATCGTCGGCTTGTTTAGGCGATATGCGCAAAATATGGTTAGGGTGCGGCTCGTAAACGCGTAACGCATATAGAAGTAACGTTTTGGGAACAATTATTACTCTTACCAAGATTTAATCACTATGCACAAATTATTTTATTTTGCGTTTCTATTAAAGAAGATATGGCGATTTTCGCTTTCTGGAAAAAGCGAAATCGGGCGAAAAAATATGTAAACTTCAATATATTTTTAGGAACTTTCGGTTAATTTCGGGTTAGAAGCTAAAGTAACTCAGCTAGTCCAGCGGTCCTCGAATTAAATTTTTTAAAACTTGAAAAGATGTAAAAAAACACGATCTTTTATATATATTTTTTTCTACAATTCGCTTTATTATTTGATACACTGGTGTAGTATACTTTAGTTGACACCGCCTAGTGCTAGGGCAACTTTGCTCCTTGGCCGCTTAGCTACTGGTGACCTAACATTCATGATCCTTCTTCCCTTAAACTGGACACGGATGTTATCCGCCTGTATTGGATGTTATCCAACTCCCTGTTCTTCCAGGCGTCTAATTATAAAACCTGAATATTTACTCAAGCCTTGTGTCAGTGCTCGCTAGCTCCCTCCTATTAGGATGTAATCATATCGGCACTCACGGTTGTTAACCCGGAACCTATGCTTATCTGGTTGTAAAACCTGAACTCTAACATGTTGCCATGGTGTTACCAAACAAAGTTAAAGTACACCCTACTCTATGCACTGCATTTTTTTTTTTTAATTTATACAAAATCTTACCACCACAATGCTCCGGCCTGTTTCTCGCTCTCCAGCTCAGAACAAAAATAGCTCGACTGATAGTTGTGACCAGTGTTGCCAACTTTTTGAGAGCAAAAAGTGCAATAAAAATCTTAAAATGCTTAAAAATGCGTATTTTTAAAATAGGCGTAAATATGCACATGACACTTTTTTTCATCTTTGGAAGAGCATTTTCTACTCTTCCAAGTTCTAGATTTTAATCAATTTGTACATGACTAATTTTAATAAATATGGAAAAGTTGGAAGTAGACTAGTAAAAACCACTAAAATTGAGCAATTGATAAAGTTTTATATTGTGAAGTGTCACAATTTAAACATTTCTCGAAAAGCACAATAAATAGTGCACAATAAAAGCAATAGCACAATAAAAGCAAAGAGTTTAGAAAATAAAGAGATTGTAAATCTCTCACTCTCACATTTTTTCGCGACTTGGAATTGTTAAATTGACTTTTTTCAATGTTACTGCTGATAGTTTTTCACATATTTGTTATGATTTGAGGAAAAGTTTTTTCAATTAAGCTTTGGTTTTTCCTAAAAACATCATTTTCCTGTTTGCTGGCAAAAGGTGTTAACAGAGGGTAAGAGCATTGCATAGCCATTTCTAAAAGCACCAAGTTGACATCACTGGTTGTGATCGCCTTTTATATACCTCGCAAGAAACACACAAGTTGTTTGGTAGCCACAAAATACTCTTTTGTGTGGGTAATAACTCACCCGTGAGGTTGTTGTAACAACTTGAGTGTTGTTGTTATAGCCGGTTTGATCTGAACTGAGTGTAGTTGATTTTGCAAGTTGTAGGGGTGTGGTTGTTATTGTCTCATGGCTCTCCTTGTAGGTTTCTCCCTTTAGTTTTGTATCTTTCCAGTTGTGGTTTTAATTCGCTTGACGTCTCTTCTCTTTGTGTGTCTCTTAGTTTTATGTCTCTCATTTCAATATTTTCCAAATATTTAACTGTGTCGCTCATCCTTTCCTGACGTCTTGCTGAAACGAAATGAACGAACGCCGTTGTATGCGGATTTAATCCTACCTTTCCCACAATGGGTGCTACCCATTCAAAAAAAAAGTTAACCCGCTACTTAACTCTTATTTAGCATATATATTTAATTTGAGAATTCATCTAAATTAAATTTATTTATATGGGCAAAATTAGCCATAAGATTTTGTACCTCACAGTATGTTGTCCAAACTTTAAAGCTTTGCTACACAGAAAATTTACCAACCTAAAATATCTGATTAAAACTTTGATTTGAATTAAATTTGCTTCTAAACAAATATTTAATGGAATCAATTAATATTTTAATTGACTTTTATATATAAATACATATTTTATTTAAGACCTAATTCTCAAATTATTTTTTCATATGCTTAAATAGAAAATGTTCAGTATAAAATATCAAATGCCTTTTAAGTTTACAAACAAAACAAACACACATACAATCAGATGCAGAATTAACAAAAACATACCTACCAACGTATCGTTCACACACTTTTTTGTGAGTGTCATATATTTTGTTTTTTTGTAGAAGTTATTTTTAATTTTTTTCTTTTCAATTTTCAATAAAAGTTTTAATTAACAATATCATTGTCGTGATAGGTGCAAAATCAATTAAAATATTAATTGATTCAAACAATTTTTTAATGTACTAATACGAAATGTTGTTTTCTGCCCAATTTCATAAAAATCCGCCTATTAGTTTATACGTTAAGTCGATGTCTTTTAGAGGTATCCTGATAAAATCCTGAACAAGGAATTATATGTACCAAAACAAGGACTTAGTATTAAAGATAAAACTTCAAGCTTACTAAGATTTTATTATCAAAAGTTTGTAGTTAACTTGAATTTGTTTTTAAATGTTGGAAATTTATGTTTTTTTCAAAATAATTATTTTTTAAAATTTTGATTTTGAAGGTTTCTTGCTTTCAAACCGTGCACTGAACACTAAAAATGTCTTCGCAAAGCATTTAGTAAATTTTCTTTTCGAATATATTAATTTATAGTGTCCGACCAAACAGTTCGGCCAAAAAACTATATTTTGTCGGTTTTTTGATATCTAGAGGCAATGATGACAAATTTTGTTATTGGAAACATGTTTGTTGAGTCGATTTAATTCGATTTTGTGTATAAAATTTAAGAGAAAAGCCGAAGTTTAGCTATAAAGTTAAAAGTTCGTCCGCCGAACTATTTTCGATTTGGCCGAACTTTCTGAAGCCGAACAGTGAATTCATTGCTTAACTACAGACTTTTCTTCAAATTTGACACTCAAAATAGCATCTAATCAGTCCAATAAATATTTTTCCATCCGCCAAATTTGTCCATAATGCTTTAAAATACCGAATACAGACCAAATGCATTTTCTGGCCGAACTGTTCGGTCGGACACTATTAATTTATAAGTAAAAAACACCCATTCGCCGCATTTCTGGTCAATTTTATGAAACCACTTTAGTGGTTTAATAGCTTCGTTCCATGTATGTTAACGTGGGAACCCAATTTACTCATTAAATGTTTCTGTAGTCAAATTTAAGAAAAATTTTGCTGTACCATACCAACAGTTAATAAGTTGTAAAAAATTTCAGTTCTGAAACAATACAATTTGAAATTTCAACTTATTTTTAAGCGAAAATAATCGATATATTTTTGAGATTGTTTCTACGAATCCGCTTTGCTAGAAACCAAAAAAAAAAAAACTTTGCTGGGTTATATTGTTTATTGTATTTGTAGATTTATTGAAATTTCATTACCATTAGTTATATAAACGGAAGTAAAATTACAAAAAATATAAAACAAAAAACTAAATTTTCAATAAACAAAATGATAAATGAATGGATTTTTAAACAAATGATAACCATAGATTATCTACAACTACAATAGTATTACTCTTACAATAAATAGCCCACAAAAAACTAAATTAAATTTCAAAATCTTTTCTATATAATTAATTTGGAATTTCAACTATGCAGACAATAAAATAGTAAATACTATTTTTTAAATTGCTTTAGTAATAAAATTTAGTTTTTCTGTTTAATTTGTTATGTTTTTTGTCGCAAATCCTAAATCCTCTTAACAGGTATTTTAAATATGTAGTCGCTCATATTACGGAAGCAACAAAAAAAAAGAAATATTGAAATTGCTGCCTAGTCAAGGGCGCATTCAATGTGATATATACGTATGTAAATATGTTTTTTACAATATGTGTTATTTCATAAAACTGTCCACCATTTCCGTTTATTACCGGATGGAATGTTTTTGTAGATTTCATATTCATAGAAATGTTTATAAATATTTCTAGTGTTTTCAATTATTCGATAGTTTTAAATAGAGTTGGAAATCATTTTGAAATGCAAAAATTATCAAATTTTTGTTGACGAAGTTTCTCTAACTAACGCAAATATCCGTCAATGCCATTACAGTTATATTTCTTTTCGAAGCGGATAATATCTCCTATGAGAATTTGTTAAAGAATCCAATATTTGAATTTTACCATTTCTTAGTACTTGGTCACTTTCCTTTCATAGGTATGAAAATATGAAATTTTTTATGTCTGATGGCATTTATCGTACATATTTTTAAGCACGCCATACTCCATTTTTACGTTTAATGACATTTAATGGAAAAAAATGTAAAACCAAAATGCGTATACTTGATATTTTCAATATCAATAAATATAACTCATACGCCTAGTAACATAAACTTTAAATTTAAATAACCGATTACATTTGCATACATCACTATACTTTGCATATATATTTAAAGAGATATTTGCAGCCATACATTATTTATAGTTTTGCAAAAGAATTGCATACATTTATATTTGAAAAGAAATTTTTATTCGAGGTTAAAAGTTTCGAGCAACTAAAAACTATAAATACGATTAAGGAGTTTTTTTATGTTTATAAAATTTCAAATTCATTTAACAAATTGGTGTTGCTGCAGTTTTTGTAGTTATTATTGCTGTTGATTTATCAAAAGAAAAGAAAAATGCCACTAACAGACCAACATTTATTCTGATACTTTTTTGTTTTTCGGAATTAAAAGTGGTTGGCATTTAAAAGGCCATTGTTTTGCTATTGTTTTTTTTTTGCGCACACTATTGAGACTTGGGAAGAAAGGGGAAGATAACATAGAAATCATGAAAGGAATTCCAATTAGAAATAGAATTAGAAAAAAATACACAATTGAAAAGACTAACATATACACACAAAAACTCATATCGATTTGGGTTGTGTTTTTTTTTTTTTTTTTTTTTTGAAAAATATTTCAAACTCTTAAATGGTTGGGTTTTATTTCATATTTTTTTTTCTTTTTGCTTGAAAGTGAAATGGCAAAAACACACACAGACCAACAAGAAAAAGTTAAGACAAGGGAACAAACACAAATGCACAATTTTAATTGAATGCAATTTTAAAATTCATTGCTACAATAAATTTGGATAAACTACCACAGAAAGCATGATAAGAAATTAAGTATTTTAAATTAAGGTTTCAGGAAAATTATGGAAAATACTCGCAGCAACAGAACAGCATATAAAATATTTTAAAGATGCCAATAAATACACACAGAGAAATAAAACAACAACCGAATTGAAAAGTATATTTTAATGGTAAGAGCTTATAAATTCAGTTAGTACAACGATATTTACATTCGATTTCGCAATATTTTGGGTGTTGCAACTAAAATTTAGTTGAATTAACCGAACTTTGTTGTGAAAACAAATTTTCTGTTGTACCAGCCTACTGAAATTTGTAATAAACGAGTTCGTGTTGTATTAACCGAATTTCCGTTGGCAAATACCAAAATTTTTCTCTGTGTGTATGAACTCATTTCCGATTCCTATTTATATTAGGATTAATTAACAATAGTAACCCTACTCAACAAATTTCAACTTTTTACACATCCTGTCTTTGAAATACACATTTTTTAATAGAATTACGTACGCTGAATCCAAAAATGAGAAAATGAATTTTTAAATATCGCAGTTCTTTTACCCCTTTTCTTTCGTATAGTTTCCTTAGTTTTTCGAAATTTGACCGAAAAATTATGAACTTTTTATAAGCATATTTAAGGAAGTTTAAAAGCTTTTAACACCTTGCACAGTGGGGAACATTGGACTTTTTATTGAGCAAATTTGTCTACAGGCAACAGTTTCAAACGAATGTATTTAATAAATCTGTTATAATTTTTATTAAAAATAAAAATTATGTTTTTTTCGACCTTTAATTGTGCAATGAAAATTATTCAAGTTCGAGGCCATACTCTATATTTCTTCATTAGGATATTGTGCTAACAAATAATCTATAGAGTTTTTGTTTTCAAATTTATTATTTGACCCTTTCAGGAATGTGTTAATAGATCTATTTCGGGAATTTTCTATTTTTATTTGTTAGGACAATATCCTAATGAAGAAATATAGAGTATGGCCTCGAACTTGAATAATTTTCATTTTCATTGCACAATTAAAGGTCGAAAAAAACATAATTTTTATTTTTAATAAAAATTATAACAAACTTGTATAAAAGGCAAAGTACCGCCTAGTTTACTTCCCCTGTTTTGTTTACAAACTAAACAATATATAAAAAGGAGAGAAAAACAAAAAACGTGTATTGAATATCCACCAGAGGTGGACCTTACGCATCAAACAAGTTTTCAATTTATTTTTTGATCAATGGTTATAATATTTAACTTCAAACTCATATCTATATTAGTTCTCATGTAGTGATTAAACTAGTTCATATGAATGTTTGATGTTTGTCATGGGATTGTTACCGCTTTCAAAACGTGTTCTGATGATGGGAACCGAAATAGACCCATCAACACATTCCTGAAAGGGTCAAATAATAAATTTGAAAACTAAAAGCTCTATAGATTATTTGTTAGGACAATATCCTAATGAAGAAATGTAGAGTATGGCCTCGAACTTGAATAATTTTCATTTTCATTATTTAATAAATCTTTAAAATCAGCAACATTTTCATTTTTTTGATATTTCTGCTATAATTTAAAACTTATGGGATACAGACGAAATGTTTCTCATATTAAAAATAATTTTATTTGTTGACTCTTATTTTTTCGAACAGAAATAAAAGTTAATTTTTTTTTTCAAAAATGCATTACAAAAAAATTTTTTTATGTTTCGAAAATATCATAAAAAACGAATAAAAATTTGAAGAATCCCGATACTATTAACATTCATAAAAATTTTTAATTGCACTAAACATAAAAACAAGAAGAGAAAAAAGTTGCTTTAATAAATCAAAATCAAAAAAAAAAAAAAACAAAATAATATAATATAAAAAAAACTTTATTTTTGTTCGATAAACTAAAAGTCAAAAAATTAATTTTAGTTTTGCTCAAAAAAAAGTAAAAAAATAACTTTTATATTTGCAAGAAAAAAAAAGTCACAAAATAACTTGCTGCATCTGACATTTATGATAAAAGGAATAATCATAGAGGTCCCTGATCTTGAGTTCTATGATACAATACAAATGGAATTTACAGACGGTCTTCAAACTTGAAAAGTTGTTTCTACACACATACTTCCAGTATTCAAATCCAGTAAAATTCATTTTTATGTGCATTTTCGAAATTTCTATCTTACTTTGAACATTTTTAAACAAAGATAAATCTTAAATTTAACATTTTTTATATAAAATTAAATTTCGCTTTTTCTGTGACGTGAATATCATCTCATTTTGCTGATTTAAAAAACAAACAATTGTCATTATTTCCACACAAACATTTTTTTTGTAATTTTTGATTTTTCTGTTTTCAATAGGGTTTAAAACAGTTTAAAGTCACAATACATTATATGTAAAAAAAATATTTCTTTAGATGTATCTGTCTAAAAAATTCATTTTTGATGCAAATGTAATTTTTGCAAAATAACTTTTTTAAACAAATAAATTCAAATAAATCTCGTTGTGAAAGGCGTGGTAGAGAAGAATGAGTGTATTTTCTAAAAATCATAACAACATTGCAAATTTTCAATTTTTTCTGAATCAGACTGCGCAGTTTCTGGTATTGAACCTGTCAGTGACCCTGTACTGTTAATAGTGTGTTCTAAATTCTAAACTATTTTATAAACTTTTCAAAATATAAAAATTACAAATTTTATTAAAAATTTAAGCTTTTAAATAGAAATAGTGCATAAGGTCAATTTCATGAAAACAATTTAATTATTTATATATCCGTGTTTAACAAATTTTGAAGGGGGACAATTTCGCAATGCAATTACTAAAAGTACTAAAATATTTTTTTCGGACTTTCTATATTTTTAATACACTCAACTGGAATATTGTTCTAATTCAAGTCCAAAATCTTATATGATATTGTCACATTAGAATTTATTTCTGGCTTTTTAAAAAGTTTTATAATTTTCATGATAGACAATACAATTGTTTCATAGGCATCACCCTAATCTTTAGTTTTTCGCTCTAAGAAAACGATGATTGACTTAATTTAAGCCGACGAAATTAACTTTACTTTATTGTTTTCTTCAGTGAATAAACTGGCTGAGCAGACAAAATTCTCTTAAAGTTAGTTTTGTCAGTTGTATATAATGACTCGGTCTGACTTAAGGCAATCATAGTCTTCTTATTATAGACAACTAAAGAATAGTGTGATGCCTATGAAACTATTGTATTGTCTATCATGAAAATGAGCAAATTTTTTAAAAAGCAATAAATATGTGAAGAGATTTTTATTTTTTTAATTGATATTTCAAAAATATTCAAAATTAGTGAAAACTTAAAGTTCTTTTCTAAATATTTCACGGACTTTCAATATTCAATACAAAAACTTGTTAATTGAAATGTCCAGTTTATGCATAACGATAAAATTCTTAAATTGGTCAGCTTGCCTAAAATGTATAAAGATAAAACTAAAAAAATTTAATTTTCCACATAAGTATGAACATATTAAAGATAATTTTGTGCAGATTTATATTTCATGACTTTGCGATTAAATTTCAAAAAATTAAGCAAAATTTACAAAAAAAAAATGTCATGAATGATAAATAATTACAAAACCGCGATATTTCAGAAACTGCTAACTCCCAGATTTGCATTTATTGTACATAGGAATGTTAAATCATATGATCTTCACAGCCAGATTTTCATTTGGCAGTTAAATAGTGTACTCAGTTAAGTATACGTTGAATAATATGTATTTAAAAATATAAATTACACTACTCTCTGCATAATATTAAAAACAATAGAAAATTTGTTGTATTTCAACAGAAAAAAATAAAATAAAATAATAATTCCCTACTTATAAATTGACTGTTTTCTATAGACACGCAAAGTACAAACAGGAGGAGCTGCTTTTTGAAAACTTTAACAATAACTTAAACAAAAAAGAACAAAAATAAATAGAAGTGAATAGAAATAATGCGTAAGTTAGCATAAATTATATTAAAAACTACAACAATAACGCAAAACTGACACCAATACAAACTCACATGCATGCACAATATAAAACATATAAACAATACACAATACACAACTACCGACATACATTAAATATAAACAAAGAATTTTATAATCGCACAAACACGCACACATACATACCACTACACCAACTACATATATACAGCTATTAGTTATTTTTCATGTTGTTGTTTTTGATTTTAAACCATAATGTTTAAGGCAGATAAAAGCGATAAATTATCAACACTTTCTAAGAAAATAAGCTTCGTGTGAGTGAGAGTTTTGTGCGAGGGTGTAGGGGAAATATATGGCAAACTTTTCATATCTTTTTACACCCAAGAAAAATGTGTGTTTATTTAATTTATGCCGAGATAAAAATTTCACACGCAAACATTAAGCATTTAGTAATGATATAAAACATTTTTTTAAATTAATCAAATGCAAATCGTATTCAAATAAACACAGTGGAGTATAAGGAAAACAATTTTATACTCACACTGTTCAACAGGAAAAGGTATTCTTAACGACACCAACGGGAAATAAAAGTTGACTGGCAGCAGACCAAAACCAATAAAGGGTTTTAAAAACTTGGCTCGAACTTTATTTTTATATCCTATTGAAGTTTGACTGTTTTTTACAGTTTTTTTTTTTTTTATTGTGGGCAAATATTAAAAATGTTGAGAAGAAACATGACAAAACATGTTTGTACACATGTATGTTCATATGCGATACCATTTTTGCCTGTGTAGTGCATTTTATTAAGAAACATCGAGGAATTAGCCTGTGAAAGACCATAAAAATGAAATCGGAGCTAAGCTTTTGTAACCCTTTGAAGGTTTTGATCTACTATATTTTCATTTCCCGTTGGTTTCATTCAGGATACAATTAGCGACGCACTGTGGGGTGAGAGCCTTCAAAATTGGCGATTAATTCAAAAGATGAACTTTAACTTTCACAACGGTATTTGGTACCATATGAAAGTAGATAAAATGCTACATCACTAACTGCAAAAATTAAAGTTTTGAGTTGTTTACTTTATTTGCAGTGAGTGCTTAAAGTTCAATAATTTTTGCTGTTTTTGCTCGCATTGATAAAAAAAGAAAATTTTGATATTTCAAGTGATTATATTTTTTATTAAGACTTCTATAAGTAAAAGTTTTATAATGGAACCGTCAACTTCAGGTATATGAGCATATAAAAAATTACTTTTTGTTTAGATAAATGTTTTAGAAATATTTAAAAAAAAAAAACAAAATTGCTCTAAAAATGTGGTATTTTTGGTATTTACATAGAGTTTCAACAACTTTGCGGGTGATTCGGGGAAAAAAATGTTTTTATGCTCTTTAAATATGAGATTTTAGCTAATAAATCCCAGAATGCCTTGTTGCGCATTGGTGCGATTTTTGAGTTATGAAGGTTTTTGTGAGAGAACTCCAGTTGCTAAAAGTGAATGTGAAAAAAAACAAACAAAAAGTTGTATTTATTATCTTTTGTTGTTATTGTTGTTGTTATTGTAGCTAATGAGTGTAATGAGAGTAATGTTTATTAGAGATGGGTGCGTGAGTAGCTTTTTATCACGCACACTCACAAAAAAAAAAGTTTTGGTTTATTCACAACGAATAGAATTTTTTCCATATATTTATGGTATAATGACATAACAAGTTTGAATTTAAAATTATCTTCTAAATAGTTAATATTTATTTACTTTATTTACTATTTATGTGATGTGATGTTATTTATTTAAAGTGTTGTGCATTTGTAGATTATTCGGTACAAGGGAAAACAAAAACTCTTTTGCAAATTTTAAAACGGTTACAAATTTAACTTTATTTATTTAATTTAATTTTAACTTTCAAATTTCGCTAATGATACTGCCAGGTTATTTGTTAAAAATTATCCATGGTATTATATGCCTCCTACTCTACATAAATACTTTATTCACGGGCCAGAAATTATATCGCTTTCACCATTGCCTATTGGCCAACTAACTGAAGAATCTCAAGAAGCTAGAAATAAGGACTTTAAAAGTTATAGGGAGCACTTTTCGCGTAAAAGCAGTAGGAAAAATACCATAGAAGACGTGTTCAATAGGTTTCTTTTGAGTTCTGATCCATTCATTTCAAGCATGAGAAATAGATGTAAAAAGAAAACGGAGCAAATGCCAAAGTCTGCATTGGAGTTACTTGCTCTTCCCCACAGTGAAAATGATAATGATGGCGATGATGAAGGTGATGATGAAGACTATTTTAATGATGATTTTGAAGATAATGATGATTATGAAGATAATGATGATTATGAAGTTGATGATGATCATGGAAGTAAATAATACTTATGAAGTTAATGAAATTAAGTAAATACAAAAGCCTTATAAGTCTATTTTTTAATGTTTATTTTCTTAAATGTTTGTTTTCTATTGTTGAATATTTATAAATAAAAATTAATAGTATTTTCTAATGTGTCTTTTTGAGTTAAATCTACAAAATTATGGATTTTTGAGAAAATATATGAATTTAAAGTTTAAAATTTGCTAATATAAATTCATATTAAATATTTAGTCCTTTTATTTAAACAAAAAAAAATTTTTTTTTCTAAAAGCACATAATGTGTGCTATAATTTACAATTTAATTCACTAATTTATCGTTATTCATTCCAAAGTTACAGCAAAAATAGTCAAATAAGACGATTTTTTTCAAAATACAAAAAACCCCATAAAACGTTAAAAAAATTTTTTCTTCAACAATTTTTTTTTTAATGATGAGTTTTTATGTGTTTATTAATATCAATCAATAAAAAATAACAACATTTTAAAATTACGACTTCTATGAATTAATCGCCACTTTTGATACCATTCACCCCACTGTGCGACGCCACATTTTTAATACAGTGTTCATAATTCATTACGATAACTAGTGTTGAAATGATAATGAGTTTCCATTGTTTTCTGGAACGTTGAAGTTTGTTTAATACATGTTTTTGATCAATACCAACAAATATGATTATAATTTAAGCGCATATTGCTAAAACTGATTTCAAATAATACATGTTACAAAATGTAGGGCAATTTTAAATTAGGTGGAAATGGGAATGAATTAGTAATTTCTATTAAATTTCTAATATTTCTTAGAACATTTAAATGTGTTCTATCTACTGAGTCTTGTTGTTTAAAAATAAAGTATTTCTTTCTTTCTTAAACGGCGCCCACTGGTCAAAATTATTTTTTTTATGTTCTCTGATTTTAAAATTGTTTTATTCATAGCAAAGTAAATACTAGTAAACTTCGGGAGCCAACAAATTTCAATTCTATTTCAGCTATTGCACTGAGAACAGGGTGTTCCAAAATGGACTTTCTCAGTATTTGGTTACAGTTATGAATTTCTTAGCCAATTTTTAAACTTTTTTGTTTTTCAAGATTTTTTAACAGGATAAATTTCGTGCTGTTGCTTACCCTATTACAAATTAGTGGTTTAAAACATTAATATCTGCTACTTTTAAAACTATTTTTGTTTTTTTAAAGGTCAAAATTTCCCGGAAATCTCCTACTTTAATCTCCTACTTATTCTTAGAGCTAGTAAAATGAGCTTTTTTTTTGCTGAGTAAAATGAGCTTTCATTTGTCAAAATCGGTTGAATAATGAAAAAGTTGTGGTACTTTATCTACAGAGCGAATTTTGTTAGTGTTAGCGCGAAGGTCGAAGAAACAAAATTTTACATACTCTACTAAAAAAACTGATATAAATCTTTATATTGTCTTATCTAATTTAATATGACCGAATATTTAATTATATAAAGTTTCATCCAAAAAATTACCCGATTAAAAATAGTTAATTACAATTTCATTTATAGTATTTGCAAGTTCTAATGCAAAATTCCAAACTTATTCCGAAAACTTATTTAATAAATTGTGAAAAATAATTTTTTGTAGACTGCCCAGGGACCGAAAATAACAGTTATTTTCAAATTTTTAAACAAAAATAGCAACTAGAAGTAAATGTCGGAAAACTGTTTCAAGTATACCATTTTGATCCTTATGAACTAATAAATAATAAAATGCATTGCTTTTTAAAATTTTGATTTTTATTTTTTTTATCAAAAATAAAAGTTATTTTTTGCTTTTTATTTTTTTGAGCAAAAATTAAAAATGTTTTTTGATTTTTATTTTTTCGAGCAAAAATAAAAGTTATTTTTTGGTTTTTATTCTTTTGAGCAACAATAAAAGTTATTTTTTGATTTTTATGTTTTCGAGCAAAAATAAAAGTTATTTTTGATATTTATTTCTATTTCTTAAGTTGAAATTCCATAAGTTATCAATTTTTATTTTTATAAGGAATAAATAACAAATAACGTAGTTATATTTGTATGAACGAAATATATAAATTTTATGGTTGCCTTTTGTAATATTTTCGAGTTTTTTAAACAGTAAAACTTATTTTTAATATGACGATTTTTTTGAAGAATTCTTGTTTTAAAAATGACGATTTTAGTTTCCAAAAATTGGCGCACTGCTTGTACAAATATAGATGTTTGTCTTGTAGTTAGATACTTAAAAAATGTATAATAATATATATTAATACAGTTATCACAAAAAATAACATTGCAAAATATTTGCTGTATATCTATCATCACTGAAAAATCATAATAACAAAGCTAATAACTTTTATTTTTGGTAAAAAAAAAATAATTAAAACCAAAAAATTACTTTTATACTTGCTCGAAAAAATAAAAATCGAAAAATAACTTTTAGTTTTGCTCGAAAAAATAAAAATCAAAAAAAACCTTTTATTTTTGCTCGAAAAAATAAAAACTAAAAAATAACTTTTATTTTTGTTCGAAAAAATAAAAATCAAAAAATAACTTTTATTTTTGCTCGAAAAAATTAAGATCAAAAAATAACTTTTAATTTTGCACGAAAAAATAGAAATCAAAAAATAACTTTTTCTTTTGCTCGAAAAAATAATAATAAAAAAATAACTTTTTTTTTGCCCGAAAAAATAAAAATCAAAAAGTAACTTTTATTTTTGCCCGAAAAAATAAAAATCAAAAAATAACTTTTATAATCTGAAAAAATGAGTAAGTATTACGGTCCCTGAGACTGCCCCTTTTCTAATTTCATTCTTGCCTAAGGAAATTGTGAGAGATCAGTGCCAGGAGACGATTTTTTTAGGTTAAATCACAAACTCAATGAGTATTTCTTGTTCCCGTCTAGAAGCATGATTTAACATTTAAAATATAAAAGAAAAAAAAACAAAAAATTATTGCACATTAAATTTTTACAAAATCTAGCACTTCGGATTCGATGGAAATCAAAATTTTATTAAAATATCATATGTTTATCATACGTAACATTTTATTAAGCGATATACAATTTTATATGAAATCGTGCTAATTAATATGTACCATAAGTAATATATGCACCATTTACGGTAATATCAATCGATATATATATTTATAGATTTATATCTATGAGACCATACCATAGATTTTACAAAAACAAAATCCTAGATAAAATTATATATGACTATGCGCTATCATATATATCTCTATTAAGATGTCTAAAGGTATATGTTTTTTTAATTATATTAAACAAGATATGATTGTATATGAACGTTTTTCCTCGGATATGTAGAAAGAGTACTATAACTTCTTAAATTTTCAACCGATTTTAACAAATGAAGTCTCGATTTACTCTGGAAGACACTGACTGTAAGAATATTGTTGCTTTTAATGAAGAATCCTGGTAGAAGTTGGAAAAGTTAAAAAAAAAAATTTTATTTTTAATTGATATCTAAAGAATATAAATATTTTTAGAAAGACTACACGGAAAAAATTCTTGCCAAGTAATTAAGAGCACTTCACGTAATAAAGTTTGTGGACAAAAGTTATGCGAAAACTAGTAACATTTTACCAAGTTTTTATTTGTTTGTACTTAATTATTTAATAATTTACGTGAAAAAACTTTATTAGTTGAAGTGTTCCTAGTTACTTGGCAACAATTTTTTTGTGTGTAATTTATTATCTATTAAATGCCGTTTAAAAATTTAAAATCGGAAAAAAAATTACTAAGTAGCGAATGCTTAAATGCGTCAGTCACAAAAAATACTCTTTTACCCTTATCTCAGAAATTTGAGGGCATATTGCAACTTCTCAAAAAGGTTTTGTAATACATCCAGCTAGACTTTAAACCTAGACTAGGTGGTTATACGAGTGAATTTTATGCGTAGCACAGTGCAGTTGATTTTTATATGAAGAGAATTTTTGTTCTACTTTAATATTTGAAGCATATAAAAGCATTAGTTAAAATTTTCTAAATATTTCAGGAAATTTTCATTGGATTTGCAACTTTAATCTCTAGTTAATGAGCAATAATAACATTTTTTAAAATGCAAATTAACTATGACCTTTGCTAATGTGTTTTTAATGACTTTTAACTGCCTGTCAATATTATAAATATTTGTTTTAAAATATTTAAAGTAAAAACAAGTTAATGATTTTTTCAAAGGCAATTCCCAAAAAAAATCCTAATTAAATAAGAGATAAAAAATAAAAAGATTGATAAGATTTTTTTTTTTTTTTAATAAATTTTTTGTATATTTTTATGATATTATTATTTTAGTAGTGATTAAACAGGAAGACACATGATGATGTTACAGATTATTGACTTCTTTTAAAATAAGAAGCTGGAACTGCAGGCAAGACATGATGTTACAAGAATGAATGTTTCGGGCGAATATATATTTTAAGCTTGAGCTCAACGGTCTTCTATAACAGCAATTTGATTGTAAGTAGAACAATATAAAGGTTCTACTAAATCATTATCGGCCGCAATGTCGGAGGTGGCAGTCCAGAAGAATGTACCATGTTCGGTGCGCACAAAATGTACCGGAACAGTGGTGGTGATTTCATTAAAATCAAATCTTCTACTTCACAGGATGAGGCTTTAGCAGAAAGTCGCTTTCATTACAATACCAGTGCGATATCCTGACATAAACACCAATATGTGTATACTCAAGTTAAAGATAATTTTGTGTAGATTTATATTCTTAAAAAAATCATGGTTTTAGGAAAATTAAGAAAAATAGGCAAAAAAATGGGGTGAATGATGTATATAAAAAACCACAACATTTAAAAAACTGCAAAGCAGAAACAAAAAATGTGCCAGATTTGGACTCAGCATACATAGGTCCATTAAAAAATATATGTGTATGCTGTTGAGTAGTGTTGTTTAACGTTTTAACAGAAATGGTAAGAATCTAGCCTATGAAAACTTATATGATATAATTATGACTGACTTAATATTTCGAGTGTTCATATGTGTATGTATTGTTAACTATTATATTTAAACGTTTAAATGGCTTTGCAAGTTTTAAGAAAGTGAAAAAAAAACTATGTTCCACAACTACGCCTTTTGTTTTATAATAGAACAAAGCGATAATTTTTCTTATCATTATATCGTTATCTAAATGTTTTATATTATCTCAGGGCGAGATGTTTGTTTATAGAAAAATACCGTACTCACATATATACCTACATCCAGTCATATGTATACGTAAGTGTGAAAGTGTATGTGAGTGCATTTGAAGTATATGGTAGGGTGTTTAAATTTTAAACATTGTTGTGTTCTTTTTTTCCCCTTTATTTGTCTTTTTGTTTTCACACCACACATACATCAAATGCAGACAATATCGCCTTCCTGCCTCCTGTACTGATATTAAGTTTTTAACAAAACCACCTCTCACTTAAACTATATTTTAACATACAACGACCACCATTAAAGTCTTTTGTTTAATTGTAACGCTGAAGTTTGTTGTTAAATTAAATTTTTGTTTTTTGTTATAAATATTAGAAGGAAATTTTAAAAACTTAAAATTTATTATAATTATTATAGCTCATCTGAAAAATATAAAATTTCCTTTTTTGAGGATATCTTCATTTTTTAAAGCTACTACGATTATATCTATATATCTGTATTTATAAATGAATAACATTACTGACTGACTGACTGACTGACTGACCCAACATCGCCGAGCTAAGGGCTTAAAATTTGGCTAGGGGTTCCATCCTCCAGCATAGATGTTCACTAAGAAGGGATTTTTGAAAATTATTACGGGGAAATTCCAAACAACTAACGGAGGAACTTTAAATTTATTATATGTGTACATTATCACGAGTAGACATCTATATTGACTTGATTTTTGGAAATTCCCACGGGAAGGGGCGGAAATTGGGAAAATCTCCGCGTTGGCGGACTGCCCAATTTGGTATTTTTACAATATTTACGGGAGGGGGCAAAAAATTTTGTTTTTAATAACTTGGGAGTTAATTTTTCATAGCATAAAAAAAATTGAATCGTTCATTTTTACGGATTTAGGAGTTTTTTTTTAAATTTTTTGTTTTATAAGTTTGTTATAATTTTTATTAAAAATAAAAATTATGTTTTTTCGACCTTTAATTGTGCAATGAAAATGAAAATTATTCAAGTTCGAGGCCATATACTCTATATTTCTTCATTAGGATATTGTCCTAACAAATAATCTATAGAGCTTTTTGTTTTCAAATTTATTATTTGACCCTTTCAGGAATGTGTTGATAGATCTATTTCGGGAATTTTCTAGGTTCCCATCATCAGAACACGTTTTGAAAGCGGCAACAATCCCATGCCAAACCTCAAGCATTCATATGAACTAGTTTACTCACTTCATGAGAACTAATATACATATGAGTTTGAAATTAAAGATTATAACCATTGATCAAAAAATAAATTGAAAACTTGTTTGATGTGCAAGATCCACCTCTGGTGGATATTCAATACACGTTTTTTTTTTGTTTCTCTCTCATTTTTTTATATTTTGTTAAGTTAGTTAACAAAACAGGGAAAGTAAACTAGGCGGTACTCTGCCTTTTTTCACAAGTTTGTTATAATTTTTATTAAAAATAAAAATTATGTTTTTTCGACCTTTAATTGTGCAATGAAAATGAAAATTATTCAAGTTCGAGGCCATATACTCTATATTTCTTCATTAGGATATTGTCCTAACAAATAATCTATAGAGTTTTTTGTTTTCAAATTTATTATTTGACCCTTTCAGGAATGTGTTTATAGATCTATTTCGGGAATTTTCTAGGTTCCCATCATCAGAACACGTTTTGAAAGCGGTAACAATCCCATGCCAAACCTCAAGCATTCATATGAACTAGTTTACTCACTTCATGAGAACTAATATACATATGAGTTTAAAATTAAAGATTATAACCATTGATCAAAAAATAAATTGAAAACTTGGTTGATGTGCAAGATCCACCTCTGGTGGATATTCAATACACGTTTTTTTTTGTTTTATTTTTAATTGTAGAAATGATTTAAGGTTTTTTCTTCTTACGGTGTTAGATGTAATTTTTTAATAGTTAGAATAAAAATAAAAATTTTACGGATTTCGGAGTTTTTAAAATTTTTTGTTTTATTTTTTATAATAAAAATGAAAGAACATCTTTTTACGGCTTTAGATGTAATTTTGTAATTGTTAAAAATAAATGAAAAAAACATTTGATTTACAAGAAAAGTGAGTACACCGGTTTTTAACTATATGTTTAGTTGTTTTAAAGTACATGTTCCTTTGATTTTAACGACAAAGTATTGTGAGTGCACTGAAGAACTTGCAACTTTTCGCAGAACCAGTTTTTGTTTAGGTACGATGTGTCTTAATCTGGCAAAACAAATTTTTTTCTCACTTGAGTTTTTTGAAATATCGCGGTTTCTATATTTACCTTACATACTTAATTTTTTTTTGTTTGTATTAAAATTGTTTTCATTTCTAAATATTTTAGGATATTTTTAATAAATTTCCCGTTTTAATACAAAAATGAGCTAAGTGGAATGTTTAGTTTAACATAAAAGTTATAAGGATAAAGCTAAACATGCAAAATTTTCAAATTCCTTGAAAAATCGGTAGGATATCCTGAACCAAGCACCGACATGATTATACTCATATGAAATATAATTTTATGTAGACTTATAGAGCAATTCCATATGAAAGCGATCACCTTTTGGACGACCCCTCTCCGATTTTAAAATAAATAGTCTCAATCGATTGCCCAGCAAAAAATAATGTACCTACATATTTTTTTTTTTTATAGTGACTGGTTTAGTGGTGGTGTGCACCACTGTCATGTGACAAAATTGAAGAATTCTTCATAAGGGACCTCATTGAAAGTTGTTTAAACTACTAAAGCGATCGCAACTAGTGATAGCTCGTTGGAAAGGTATTGAATCAGGCTTTAATTGAAAAATAAAATTTACCTAATTTTTCTCAGAAATTTACCTTTTTTCCCATGAAAATTAAATTTTCCCATGAAAATTAAATTTTCCGATTTTCCACAGAAGCTCCTAAATTTTCCGGCTAATTTTATTTTTTTGGATTCCTCATAATTTTTGCTTTAAGAATCAGCAATAAAAAAATGGGCCCCGACTCCTTGTTTGGACAGGAGAAGAGCATTTAAGAGACCACCTTGTTCTCATTGTTTTTATATTTTTTATAATTGAATTATTTTTAATTATTTAACAAGAAAAATTAGGAAAATTGTATTTTTCAATTAAAGCCTGATTCAATACCTTTCCAACGAGCTATCACTCGTTGCAATTCTTCATAAGGGACCTCATTTTTCAATGAGGTCCCTTATGAAGAATTCTTCAATTTTGTCACATGACAGTGGTGCACACCACCACTAAACCAGTCACTATAGAGCAATTCCAATTAATAAATTAGAAAACTAAAACTCTATAGACTATTTGTTAGGACAATAGCTAATAAAGAAATGTAGAGTATGGCCTCGAACTTGAATAATTTTCATTTTCATTGCGCAATTAAAGGTCGAAAAAACATTATTTTTAATAAAAATTATATCAAACTTGTTCATAAATTTATTAACAAATATGTATTTAAAGAGAGGTTTGGCAAAAAAGTGAAATTTTAAGAATTCATAATACTTCCACATCATGGGTACAAATACGGGTTAAACAAAGGCAAATCATTATTGAGCAATTGTAGCAATTCTTTGAAACCACATTTTTACACGCACTTAACCGTCATGTACATATTTTCCGCTTTATTTTATCTATAAATTCTTTTTTTTTTTTTTTTTAATAATACTCTGCAATAAAAATAAAATAAATCCCACAAAATATTGCACAGTAACCAAGACAATAATAAAATGTAATGTTGTCACATAAATAATAATATGTCCAGTCAAAAAGTGCGTGTTACAGATAACAAGAAAAAAAAAATCCGAAAATGGAATATAATAAATCCTTACAAAAGGAGGCATAATTTGTTGGCATTAAATGACTAGCTACAACAGCAACAACTTATTGCCTCAATTGTATGATTAATTTGTAATAAATTTTGAAATATTATTAAATATGAATGGAACGTATTGAAGAAAACTTTAATGCGTAATACAAAAAAGACAAGCATTTAATTAAAATTATCTTTTAAAAACATGCACACGCACGTATTTACTTAAGAAAAATTAAGATAGGATAAAAGGCAAACTACATTAAGAACGCATGTTATAAAAAAAATATTTATTTTTAATAAAAATAAAAAAAATAAAATTGTACAAATACAAAGATGTTGCTCGTTGAAACGTCTTCACCTTAAGAATTAATGGCCATTTAAGAAATACACCGAAAAAATTACTTAAAATTTACAAGAATATTTTCATTCATTTTTTGTTTTATCATAAATTTGAAGTTTAAGATCAAAACCAATACAAAATGGAGTCACGAGATGCACCCACATAAAAGTACCCGCCTAGGTGAAAATGTTCATGTATTGTCATATATGGCCGCATATATGGGTTCATATATGAATCCGTATATGCTCTGATCCGAAAGTTGAGTGTATATGGACATATATGATCATGAATGTTCATATATGGTCATATATTATTATTTTTCTTACATTTTCGTACACACAGAGAAATAAAGTGCCAACCGAATTGAAAAGTGGATATTAATGGTAACAACTTATAAATTCAGTTAGGACAACGATATTTATATACGATTTATAAATATTATGGGTATAACAACTAAAATTCTGTTGAATTAACCGAACTTTGTTGTGAATACTAATGTTCAGTTTTACCAACCGACAAAAATTCCTAATAACCGAATTTGAGTGGAAGGAATCGAATTTCAGTTGGCAAACAGCAAAACCTTTCTCTGTGTGTATAAATGGCTTTTCTAAGTTTTCATCAAAAATGTTATCTTTTTATTTTATTTCTAAGAACATGTTACTGATAAATTCATACATTTTAAATTAAAAATGCATTAAAAAATATAAATAGATCAAAGAGAAATTTTTCTACGAAAATACAATTTGGGAAAGAATTTAATGAAAATTAATAACAGTACCAATGAAAAACCAACTTGTTCCAAAAAAAATTAAATTCGATGATTTGGAAAATGATGATCGTCATAGTAATCAATCCATCCTACAAGTTCTTTGGCAAGAATTCTATAAAATTTCATAAAAAATTCTTTATTTAAAATGCTTGTGTTTGATAGTTACAAAAAACAGTGGAAAGGTGTGATCCGTATGTTACGAAGCAGTTGTATGTAACTCTTGTTAGACCAATTTCGGAGTATGCATCGATTGTGTGGAATCCATATTATCAGGTTCATGCTAACTCGCTTGAGTCCGTGCAGAGCCAATTTTTGTTATTATTCTTGTTATTCCTACGGCGTTTGGTTTGGAGATATTATCGTAATGTTCCATCTTATGAACAAAGATTAGAGCTTATTAGACTTCCGACTTTGGAGAGTAGGAGGATTACCAAGCGTTTGTTTTGTCTTTAACCGAGTTAATGGTGATGTTGGCTCGGAATTTATTTTAACGAATATGAATTTTCATGCACATTGCAGATTTACGAGACATTTTAGAACTCTCTACTTAGACAATTATCATACAAATTATGCCAATTAATAACCTTTTCGAAGAATTTGCAGTGACTACAACATGTTTCATAATATCGTTAATTTTAATTTTAATCTTGATATTGATATGATAAAGCGCGCTATAATTAGACTCCTTATGCTGCTTAATCCTTAATGCTTGTATTTTTGTACACTGATAGAAATTTGTGCGTAGTATTAATGAATTCCTTCATTAATCCAATGAATTTTTTCATAAAAAAGTCCCCAAAGAAACGTTTCATTGTCTCAATGAAAGGTGTTTCATTAAATCAATTTTAATGAATGGTTTCATTGACCCAATGAAAATTTCATAAAGTATATGAAAATTTTTTCATTAATGCTAGCCTAATCGTTATGAAAGTTTTATGTGTTTAATGAATACAATTCATAGTTTATATGAAATATTTCCGCTGATATTTAAAAATTTGCACTTTTTATGATTATTTGAGCATACAAATCACAAATTTTGAAAATAAATTTTTTTTTATCCATAAAAAAGAAATATTTTAAGTAATGTAATTTTTTTTTAAATTATGTATATTAAGAACTTTAATGATTGAATAAATCGTTTAAATATAATTAACAGGCATTACAATATTAAAAGCTGAACTAGAAAAAAACAATTTTAATTTATTTCTGTTTTTATTGTTTTATTTTTACAAAATTGTTCAATCTTTCTTTACATTTTTTATAATTGTTGTTGTTTAAAGATGACATATTTTCTAATATGTATGTAGGTACAAAATATGTAATTTTTTATCGATCTGGTTTGGAATTCTGTAGAACGATCGACGGTCATAGTACACTTTTTGTAGTTAAATTACGTTCATATTAGATAAAAATGTTAAATATTGTTAACAATGTTGTTAAAAAACAAACATTTATTATCGTTTAGCATAACTTTTTTTGTAACATCGTCAAAACGATACCAATTTAGGTCTAGTTTTGAACAAAACTATATCGTTTTTCTTAGAGAATCTGTTTACTGGAATTTAGTGACCAACTATTCAAATTCGTCAAAAACTGTTAGCTCTAGGCAAATTTAATACAAAAAATTTATTTATATGAAAGTTTTGGTTAACTCTGTTTAAAAGAAATTTTTTATTTTTTTTTATTTCAATATGATAGTACAAAAAAATAAATTTAATTTTTTTCTTATTACAAGTCAAAATTTTTATTGAAAAAAATTTTAAATTTTTCCTTTGATTTAAGGAATTTTTTTTATGAAATTATGAAAAAATCATTAAAAATGTTAATGAAAAAAAAAAAATACCAATATTAATGAATTTTCATTCAGTTTAATGAAATTTTTCATTAAACCAATGAATCGATTTTAATGAAATCGTTTCATTAATACTAAAAAGGAAAATTCTATCGGTGTAAGGCTGGGTAAGTGTGTGGTGGGGTCGTTCTTATAAAAAAAACTAAATTTTTTTAATCTTTCCACTACCGACCAGTTGTCGGTAGATATATTCAAAATTTTGATTTCAGATTCTTTTTAGGGTCCTCAAATTAGAGAGAAAAAATGTACATATATGCACCCTCCCCCTTATAGGTAAGAAACATAAGAAATTAGGTTCAATGTGTTTCGAACATTTTTTGTATTAAAACTGTTTATTTTTTTTATGCTATTGGAAATGTCATCTAAATACCTCTCATTACATACCATTTTTTTTTATATTGTTTCCTTGAAGAAGCTGGACAAAAATGCAAATTAATATCTGTTTTGAAATTACTTAAATTATGGTTATATTGTTTAGTATTAAAAATATACATACCCAGGTGAAAAAGTTCATATATGATCATACATTGTCATATATGGTTTTATGTTTGAACATATATGGTTGCATTTATGGGCATACATGTACATATATGTAATGTATGGGATCATATATGGGTAAATACATGCAAAGGAAAAGTTCATATATGGATATGTATAACACCATATATGATAATATATTGCATATATTGTTTCATATATTGCTTCATATATACCAGATATCTCCATATATGAATTCACATATTATTTCATATATGGGCAATATGTTTTAATGTTTTATTTTTAACCAATTCTCGCCGCTGCACTGTGTCAGATTTTAGTAATTTAGAGGGACTAAATTCTATAATTCAAAAACGAGTAGAGATAATTCCATGATTTTTGGAAAACTTTATTTTTATGACCTAACACAACTTATTTGAAAATCTTGAGGTGGGCGTGGCAATATAACGCTTACCTCTCATACAAATTTTAAAATTAAATTTTTTTTTTTTTTAACTTTTAACAATTGATATTTAATAAAATAAACTATTTTAGTAAGAAAAGTGTTTTTAGTGGGCATGGTCAGCTTTATTTCAAAAAATAGCAAGATATTTTGTTTTTTTTTATATTAATTAACTTAATTCATATATTAACACATATTGATATATAAAAGTAAAATACTGTTTCATTCTTCATCAGAATCAGTGAAATATATTTCTGGATCTTTCCATAGTGTTAAAATTTCTTTTGTTAAATTCGCTTTTTTGGTTTTAGGTGGCTTGCGCAAACTGCATATAACTGGATCTGATGATGTTAAAAGTCTATGTAGTAAATCAGTATTTGTGTGAATTCTTGATGTTTTTTTGGTAAACTTTTCACGATAATTTCTATTGTCCTTATTTCTAGCTTCCTGAGCTTCTTCAGACAACTGTCCAATAGGGAGTATACTACTTTCTATTACTTCCTTTCCATGGAGGAGAACCTTATGAACTGTTACTGGCATGTTGTACCATGAATAGTGTTTTAAATATATGTATATATACTTATAATAATATATAATATATATATTATTATATATTATATATATTAATATTATATATTACAATGAAGTGAACCGCATCAAATTTCTCAGAAATTAATAAAAAAACGTCTTCTAGAGTTAAGCATAATCTTAACACAGTATGATCCAACAGTGACTGTAGGCTAATATCAGCATAAGATTCAGTGATATTAGTATTATGTAGATAGCACAAACGCATTGATTTGTTGACTAAATCATAGCATGGTAATATCTTAGGACTAAAATATTTTAAATGTTGTCTTGACATACGGTAATTATGAGTTGATAAATCACAATCGATCATAAGAGCTAGAGCTGCGTCAGGAGAAAGCCCTACTTCATTATCTTGAATACCCCTGTTTTTTTTAAGGGCAGTACCTCTTTTTGCAGAAGCTGTAATTAGTTCGTTAACGATTGCAGCCGACGAACGCTTTCCCGATGACCGAATTTTAATTTCAGCTGCCATTAATACTTTTTCGTCTGACGTATTCAAATATTTCTTTGCTTTCCTTTTTTTTTGTTCTTTCGCAACAAACTTCAAATGTTTTTTTTTGGCCTTCCACGTGTTGTTTGAGTGTTGGCATCACAAACAAATCTTGTTAAATCAATTATAGTCCCAAGCCAATCAGCTTTTTATTCCAAAAATCTCAACTTCTTTCTGTGTGCTTTCTGCCATTTTAACTTTAATTGATGGCAAAACGTACTTACAAAATTATGTAATGTAGTTAAATCTACAATTTTTTCGGTCCCAGTACTTATATTTCCACATATAAAATCAAAAACACGGTCATGTCTTTCATTTTGATTGGGCATGATAAGTTTTTGGGTCGGCTTTATCCGGGCGCAAATTGGCGCAGGTTTTTTTTCTGTTCCTACAAAATCAAATCTTTCTTAATAGTGTAGTCTTAAAATTTTCACTAAATGCGACTAAATACTATATTTTCTTTCCCATTTAATATTTCGTTATTAGAAAAAATCTTACCTTAAATGGATGTCACGGTCATCACTTCAAATTTAGTTTTAAACCATTTATTTTAAAACACTTTTCAACTATTGTTAATTAACTGTATTGTTTTTTTTATATTCAAAAAGAATTGTGAAAAAATAACATGAAACACCAAAAATACAAACTTTCAAAGTTTACATACTTTCAACAACCACTATAGTGAGTTTTTAAGTCTTCAAAACATTCAACTTTGTGATACCGTTTTATTTTTGTTGTTTACAATATTTACTTTAAACGTTGTTTTTATTAATACCAGCGTTGTTATTAATCGTATTCAATAAACTTTTTTGAAAAAGGAGACAAAATTTTTTTTAATTAAATCCCGCTAAAATATCCACATCTGACACTGTGCGCTGTACTAATTCATGACAAAAATATTTAAGAGAAAATAAATTTTAAAGTTTCCATAATTTATAAAGACGATAGTACAGAATGAGTTAATAAGATAAACGTTATTTATGATTTTTATTTTAATTATAATATTGAATCTAATTGAGCAGTTTTGTTTGTAATTTATGTTTCAGTACATCTTAAACTTTCAATACTGCTTCATCTACAATTATTTTACTATTTATTTGCATACAATTCATGAAACATGTTTTGGTTCATATGAGATACCTCACTTGAATCTAAGGAAATATCAATAGCATTTGATGTGTTTAATTCTGAATCGGTAGTACCTAACATAACTAACCATCCCGCTTTTGGCGGGACTATCTCGCTTTTCAATATAATTTTTTCTCAATAGAATTTTTACAAAAAATAAAATGATTTAAAAACGTTCAACAGATTATAAATTTTTTAATACGTATGAATTTATCAGTAACATGTTCGTAGAAGTATAATAGAAACATTTTCTTTTAATAAAAAGACAATATTTTTGATAAAAACTTAAAAAATGTCCTTTTTATACCAGCATGTAGGAAAAGTAATAATATATGACCACATATGGACATTCATATATGTTTATATATGTCCATTAGGGTAATAACTTTTTGCATTTTTTGCAAATATCAAATCTCCCCAGACAAAATCGTGTAGGGCATGGACAAATATTAAGAACTACGTTTTTAGTTTTTCGCTATCGTTAAAAAAGGTTACGTACCAAACGCGTTAAAGTTTTGAATCAAACAAAGTTAAAAAAAAAATTTTTTTTGATGCCTCAACGTCTGACCATCACTTCTATATAATTAAGGCATGCTGATTTCAATAGTAAAGTCCGTTTTCGAGTCAATGGAATAGTTTTCTTCCAAATTTGCTTATAATTTCCGCTATTTTTTTTGCAGTTTTTTATATAAAAAAAATCTGTTTTCACATATTAATATATTAAAGGCATTTTAGAAATCGCTGTCGGTGCGTAAGGTTTTTTTACCAAATTGAACTGAAATAGTTTTTTTTATCATTAATACAATATTTGCCATTAGAAAACGCCTGGAGAGAATGTTGTCGAAAAAAAGTTATCACCCTAATGTCCATATACCCTCAAATTTTGGATCCGAGCATATATGAATTCATATATGAACTCATATATGTGTCCATATATGACAATATATGAACATTTTCACCTGGGTAATTATAAAAATATTATGTAATCTTTGGGTTTTTTTTATTAATTGTTATAAATTAAATCCTTCGATTATCATAATCTAATGCGTAAATAATAATAGTTTTTGTTTTCGTTTTGCTTTTAAAAATATTATTATGATTATACTTTACCCGGATTATCACATAGTTAAGAATAATTTATTTGAGAAATACACAAACACATTAAATTTTAAGGCTTCATTTAGGGAATTAGGTTACCTATTAGTTAGCAATTCAAGAACCCTCCCAAATTGTTACAGTAATAATATCATTTATAAACATAAAGTTTTGGTATTTATATGAAAATTGATATTAACACTTTAGTATGTGCAAACAACACGCATTGCCCTAGAACAGCTGAAATTCCATGTTTACAGAAAGTACGATTACTACATCAATATCAGGAAGGGATAAAACATCATGAGTTTCAGTTTTTCTTTTTGAAAATATTATTTTAGAAATGTTTAATTGTGTTATCATATTAATACTTTGATAAATTAAATTTGTAAACTCGATCTCACACAAATACATTTAACTCTGTATATATTAAATACTTGCAATATTATATTAAGTTTATTTTTTTTTTCTCCTAACACATGGGACCGAATGACTGAAGCAACAACACACCCATCATCTATAAGTTCTATACACACTCAGTTTGAAACACTCCTGCAGGAGTCATTCCATGTCAAACCGAACGATTTTTTACTTCACGATTTTTGTTTGCTTTGAAATTTTGCTAGAATATTCTTATTTCAAAAATATTTGACACGTATTATGTCTAAAAATTTAAAAAAAAAAAAAAAAATAACGTTTCGAAATGTCAATATCTAAATTGATGTATTTTAGAAACTACTCAGGCAGAAAAATACAATCGTCACAGTGTTGGCAAAGCGCCGCCGACGGTCGGTTATGCGTTGGCAGAACGTGGAACTAACACTCTTGACAGTATTGTTCTGTTGCCGTTGATTTCACCGAACTTGCCACCGTTGGCATTACGTTGGTAATCCAAAAAATTTACTGCTTTTAAAAAAGCTTAAATTAAATTAATTTTGAGAAATGAGTATAACAAAGCACATTTAAAAAGCAGCAATACAGTACTTATAATATTTAAATGTTAAAATATAAAAAAAATGTTACTAACTTGTTGTAATATTGGTAAAAACAATGTTGGCAAAGAATTTGCAATTTTAGTTGTAAATTTGGTAACTTTAAAAACTGTGGGTTTTACAAAAATAGCAGTGGTTTGCCAGTATAATTTTTTTGGTACGGTTGGCAATTACTACCTGGGTAGTTAGCCGATTTTAATGACTGCTGGCTTATCAAAAATATATTAAAGTATGTTGAAATATTTGACTTGCAAATAACTAATTTTTGTGGCATATATTGTGAATGATTCTTAAATAATAAAACCTATTGCCGTCCCACTCTGAAAAAGTCAGTATTTATTTAGTAGAAGTGTGTGCAGATGCTGATATATTACTTTTAGGTGGGGTCGAAAGTGGAAAAAAATACAGAAAAATAGCTTAAAACAGAAAAAAATGAAAAAAAGAGACCATTAAAATAAGATATCAATCATTAAAATCGGCCCGCTAGTTTTTAAAATATATCAATTTAAATATCGACTTAGTCTAACGTTTCTCCAATTTTTGTATCCCTTCCAAAAACTAGGATTTTTCGAGGTTCATAAAATAGGCATTTGTTTGATCAATAATTACATCTTTGGAGCTAAATCTCTTTCCACCGAGCCATTTCTTTAGGTTTGCAAATAGAAAATAGTCACTGGTGGCTAAATCCGGAGAATATGGCGGATGAGGTACCAATTCGTAGCCCAATTCATGGAATTTTGCCATAGAGACTGCAAACGTGTGCACTCGTGCATTATCTTGATGAAAAAGAACTTTTTTCTTGGCCATATGTGGTCTTATTGGCCACGATTACGTTTATGGTCAATTGAGAGCAAACGCGGCACCCATCTTGCAGACAGCTTTCTTAAACCCAACTTATCATTTAAAATCGAAACCACACTGCCATATGAAATGCCTATGGCATCAGCAATCTCACGCACTTTCACTCTTCGATCAGCCAACACCATATCGCGGATTTTTTCGACATTTTCGAGTGTATTGACCTCAATTGACCATCCAGAACGTTCAACATCATATGTACTTGTGCGACCACAACGAAAGTCAGTAAACCACCTTTTTACCACTGAAATCGATGGTGCAAAGTCCCCATTGTTTTTCTCAAGCTTTTCCTTGCTTTTATTGACGGTATTTTTCGCAAAAAGAATGGTTAATGATCGCTCGATATTCACTTTTTTCCATTTTAAGAAAAAATCAACGAGGTTGTATGTTTTGAACAGCTGTTAAACGCAAAGTAAATGCTCAAAGTTTGATAGTAGTCTATTAACAGCTGGTACTTGATGGAAGCAGTGTTGCTTTTCATATAACTGCGAGGGAAGTTCGAAAAGTCACGGACTTATTGATCCGCCCTCGTATCTCCTTAAAAAAATTGTTTTAATTTTTCCAAAAAATACGTGTTAAATATTTTTGAAATAAGAACATATCTGTAAAATTTCAAAGCAAACAAAAATCGTGACTCAAAAAATTGTTCGATTTAATATGGAATGATTTAGATATAAATATCGTTAGTGACAAATAAATAATATGTTTATTTTGGATTTTCTTTTTCGGTGCAAACTAGAAAGCGGAAAGGTACAAAAACCACTATAAATATTTATATATTTCTTAAGGTTTCCAGTTTTTTTTTTTTTTCAACTTTATATGGTGGTGTTTGTTATGATATAAGGTCACATAAATCATATGGTTTTCTATTTATTTTCAGGCTTTACTGTCATATGCCTCTATATAAATAAATGAAATATATTTTCATACTTTTTTTTTATAATATAGAAGAATACTCATAGTTATATGTCTTTTTTTCATATTCCAAAAAATTGAATTTCCTTAAGGATTCCAGGGGATATAAACGAAAAAACAAACCATGGTGGATTTATTGAATTTTCACTTGGTTAAACTTCTATACAAATATAAAATGAATGAATGAATAAATGAAATAATGCCGAAGAAATATAAGCAAAATAAAAAAATGTAGTAAAATGACAAAGGACATACAGTAAGGAACAAAAGTGTAACACGTGAACCCTGTATATATATAGCTATATATATTGCTATATGAAAGAAAATTCAATAATTATTTTAACCATTTTTTGTTTACTATTGTGTCCTTATTCAAAAACAAATTTTAAACTACTTCATATTAGAAGAAAATAATGGCACTTTTGAATTTATAGAAAATTTTAATTTTTTTTAGTTTTGTTCAGAATTCTTCAATATCAACTTAAAAAAATGTAAACTTTCTGCTGTTTGTCTATGTAATTGGGAAAATTGTTGTAAATCATAGCATTTATCTGGTCGAAAATTTGGTTCCAAATAAATGTTGTATAAAATATGTAAATTTAATAAAGATTAAATGTGTACTTGTAAATTAAATGATTATAGTGACTATTAACGTAGTGTAGTCAAATTGCAAACAAATATACGTTCAGGTCGACAGACTAAATCAAAACACAAAGACACAAATCTTACGTAATTTTGTATGTCTACTTTTTCTTACGGCAACAAAATGATTGTGTATTTCATATTTTGTTATTTCGCTTTGTTTCGTTTCTAGAAAAATGCCATCACTTAGACAAACATTGATGTAAGTAGTTTAAAGATAATTTGTTTATGTTATATAAAGGGTCCGCCAAATAACTTTTTTTTTGAACTCCTGAACCAATTGGACTTTGTATGGCGTCATACCAAGGTCTTTATGCAAAATTCGTCTCAATGATGTCTCCGAAATGTTCAATTGTTGAGAACGACGGAGAATTGATGTTGATGGCGCTTCACGCACACTTTCTGCCACAGCAGCAATATTGTCGGGTGTACGCACTGTTTTTGGCTTTTCACGCTTTGGTTTATCGATAAGGATGCCAGTTTCTTTTACTTTTTTCACAATATAACGAACATACCGACCATATTTGTTCAGCGGATGGATAAAACTAATTATCTATCAAATCAGACATGAGCTAAGTGCTACCATTCACGAAATAAGTTGAAAAAAAACGTTAGATGGCGGACCCTTTATAATTATTTCTATATATTTTCAGATATTAAATTAGTGTGCAAATAAATAAACTAATATATAATTTTTATACAATTTTTTTGATTTTTTTTTCAGTCCACTAATGTTCAGCAATAATTTTATTTACTTTTACCAAGGATTTTTTTAATTTTGAATCAACTAAGTGTTAGCAAAACTTATGCTGAATCTACTAAATTTGTTGCTAAAAAATCAGGTCGCTAGTTTTAAGCAAAAGATTATGCTGACATTATCAATTTTTTTGCAAGAACCCTATTGACAAAATTTTGCTGACTCAGCAACATTTTTTGCTGACTTTACAACATTTTTTTTTTTTTTTAGTATAGTTTAAAATTTGTTTTTGACTTCGAATAAGGACACGTTAATAAACAAAAACAGCTAAAATGAATTATTGGATTTCCTTTCATAGATACAAATTGAAAGCAATATATCTGAAGAAAGTGAACCATGTTACACTTATGCTACCAACTGTAAGTCTATGGAAATAAATTACTTAAATTCTATGGTATTGTTAAAGTAAGGAAACAAATCAGTTATCCTATTTATGATTTCATTCTCATACCGTTTTGTGTACACTGAGAGAATTATCTGCATGATGTTAATGAATTTTGGCATAAAATCAATGAAATTGCACAGGAATTTGGCCATTGAAAATGTTCAATGAATATTGTTCATTAGGATAATGCAAGTTTTCATAACATTTTATGAAAACCCTCATATAATTTATTAAAAGTTTTATACACTTTATGTAGAAGTTTCGCTAAAAAACCATTTCGAAAAAATATTGAAGTTTTTCATTAATTTAAAGAAAATGTTCGTTTATTTGTGAAGAAATTTTTCATTGATTTACTGAAAACAATCAATATATTTTGTTCGACAAAATTGTCTGTGTGTCTAAACGCCTTTTGGATATTCAAACTTTCTACTAATATTCTTCTCAACACATTTTCTCTACCTTTATTTTTTTAATTCATTCAGTTAGAGAACCTTAAAGTACGTTTGTTTTTTTCGACACCCAAAAATATGCTAGGCTTTTTATATATTTTGTTAAGCAACAATTATGATTTGTTGTTGGGTTGTATTTGTGTGTAAAATTTATGGGTTTTTTGATTGTATAGCAATTAATATGATATTAAAAGCAAATTATATCAAATTAAATACATATTTAAACACAAAATACAGACAGAACTTATTTGGATATAGGTCGTATCTACACAACACACGCTTATAAGGTATGGTCTTAATTTAAAACACAGAATATCCCTTTTAGGTATGCATAAATTATTTTTTCTATGTTTGTATTAAAAGCTATTTTTGCTTCTTTATAAGAAACTAAAGCAATATAAAGTATACGATAAATAAAATTTTACATTCACATACAGCGACCATTAAGTACACTATGTCATTTATTGGCCTATTTAAATAAGTGGAATAATTAATAGATGATATGATTAGTATTTAATTGATAAAAATTGTAACGAAAATATTTCCATTACCATTTCTTTACATAGTAAAAAACGCTGCTTACTTACAAGCACGTTTGTAAGGGAGTACGTCAAAAAGAATCCCTTACAAACCTTCTTACATATGCCATGATTTTTACATGGCAAAATTCCACTTGGAAGCATTATTTTTGGGCAAAATAAAGTTTAGTGCCTATAAAAAGCTGTGTTTTCATGGCTTTCAGAAACCTCATATTTCATGTCTACATTATTACGATAAATATTAATTATATGAATATAATTTAGTTTACATGAAATTCGACAGATATTAATGTTTTGTTTTTAAATATAACATAATATTTTTATTTTTTACCGCTTCACGTGCTAGCTCTTCAGAAGCAGTTAAATGACTAATTATTTTTTATAACATACTCGAAAATACTAAACACAATCGAAAATCATTCGGGAAAACTGGTCTAGATCCACAATATGAAACTTACTGCATTACAACCTGCATCATTATGAGGGATTGGGGTAAGCTGCTTACAATTTGCATCCTTGTCAGGGAGAACAGTAAGTTCAAATGTTTTTATTTTGTTTATTTTTGTACAAAAATTCTTCGTGTCTGTTGCTGCTTCCTAGTATTATTTAATAGTAAGCACTTAGATTAGCTAATTTGCTGTATGCTGCTTTTAAGAACATGAAAATGGTTTACTGGGTAGTTATTGATAATGCATTTAAGAGCCTACTTACTCTCTTTAATCTATGGCACTGCGTTTAAATTATATTAAAAATAAGAACTACTTAAAAAAAAATTGCTTTAATTTACAGATTAACTTTTTGAAAAATGTTATATCCAGAAATCCCGTCCCGAGAACTATAGATATAGAAATGAAGTGATCAAATAGTTTTGACACTCTTTATAAAATATGTCCGTTTGGGTGAGTTCAGTGATAGATAAAATCAGCGAGCTGATTTTTAGCAACAAAATTAGTAGATTCAGCGAAATTTTGGCGAACACTTTTTTGACTAAAAATTAAAAAGCCTTGCTAAAAATTAATAAAATGTTTGCTGAATATTAGTAGTTCAAAAAATTTGTAAAAAAAATATATTTTAGTTAATTTATTTGCTGGAAATCTTAAAAAAAAAAATGTTGTGATTCTTTTAATAATAATTTGTAATACGTTACAAAATATTAAAATGTTCATACTCCAGAATCGGCGACACGAATTAATTTAATATCTGAAAATATACAGAAATAATTATATATAACAAAATTATCTTTCAACTACTTACATCAATAGTTGTCTAAATATACAACATTTTTCTGCAATAAGAAAAGGAATCATAAGAAATTACCGAAGACGTGTGTCCTTGTCCTGCACTTTAGTTTGTCTACCTGAATGTATATTTGTTTGTAATTTGACCACACTACATTAATAACTATAACACTATAAAGATATAGTTTACAAATACACATTAAATATTTATTACATTTAAATATTTTATTTGGCCTTTAGTTTAATTAATAGACAATTACTTTGACAAGCCGGCGACAACACAAATCTATTTACATTGTTAAAGTCCTTTTGTATGAAAACCCGATACAAAAGCCTTATATGGTTGATTTTTAAATATGTCTTACAAAAGTTGTACTTTTTGTATTATTTTCCTCGTCTCTACTACATCTTGGCATGCCGCGACATCTACTTAATATCTCTCAATGTGGTTGTCGTCCACACTATTAATGAATGTGCTTATCAGTACAATTTTTGTTTATCAAAAATATATTAGTAAAATATTAGTTCAAATCAGTTATGGGCTGATTAAAATAACTAAAATAATGGCTGAAAACACAATTTCAGCAACAAATTTGTTGAGAAGTAGTATACTTGAATTACTAGACTTTTTACTAAGTTTTCTACTAATTTATATTTTTGAGTGTACTTACACTCATCGTATCCCGGCTTAAAAATACGAAATTATTGTTGAAATAAAAAAACGTTCGTAAAATTAACAAATTTTCGTTTATTTTACTAAAATTTTTGCAAATATAAGACTAATTAATTGAATGGATTGATGATTTCATTACAATTTCATTGATATCAATTGTAATGAAACTATTTTCATTAACATATTTTTAATTAATGGTAATGAATTTCATTCGTTTGATTTCATTGATTAAAGATAATGATTTTAAATTTCATTACCATTAGTAATGAATCAGTTAAAGGAATTAAATTACAATTGACAGAATACAATTATACTAGGTCTGGGACGATTCCGATAGATTCATTATTTATGAAAAACCCCCAGGGTGTCTCAATTATTTGTTTACCCAAATACGTACGTGAAAATAAAAATTTAATCACTCCGATTATAGAATGGTACATTGGTCCAAAATGGAACGATATGGAATGAAACGGGGAACGATTATGACCGGAACACTGTAAACATTTGTGTTGTCGGAAGTATGCCAGTTTGTTAAGGTTTGCAACCCATTTTACAAAATGGCGATATTTTAAAATATCCAGTATCTCCAAAACTAAGCTAGATAGAGCAAAACATACAAAATGTTTGCTCCACAGGAGTATTAATATACTCTTTTAATATAAATAGGCTAGCTCCGAGAGAGATCCCGAGTGATAAATTTTTTAAAAAACTGCCACAGGGTGATTTCATTATTTTATTAGTAGGACAAACGCTAATGCCAAAAAGTTTCATTACAATTAAATGGTAGTTAACTAATGCTAATGAAATTCCAATGCTAATGAAAAAATCTCAAGCATGAGTTTTGATTACTTTGAATTTTTTTCGTTTTTGATTGACAGACTAAGGTGACTGATTTTAAGGTTATCTATTGTTTGGTTCCTGCCACGTAAAATAATAATTCTAGTAAAATAATTCTTTAAAAATTACCTACATATATCTTAAGGGGTTTACTAGCTTTAGAACTCAATAAAAATTGCAATATTTAAGCAATTATAAAAAATAAAATTCACAAAACTCTTTTTGCTATAAAAACCACAATATTAAATATTATTCTCAAAATGATAATTAAGAACCCGGTAACCATTTCCTTAAAGACCCTTTTTGATAAAAAAAAAATCGAGTTAAATTCTTTTCACACATGATTTTCAAATTATTGATTAGCATTAAAATGGCACGAGGGTAAACTAAAAAATTAAAAAAAATACCCGATTTTTAATATCTTGTTTTGAGAAAAAAACATTTAAAGTAAATATTGCTCACGTAAAATATAGGGCAAATAGTTTGTTGAACAAGCTGTACCTTTTTTACTTCGGCGATTTTTTTCTCTAAAATTTAAATTGCATATAGAAAAGAGTTCGAACTATAAAATATTTAAAGAAAGTAAAAAGAAATAATCTATAGCAATAAACCCCTTAAAGTAGGGTATTGAAAATACAACAAAGCCTTATAAAGCAATATGGAATTATTAAATTTAATTTGTGTTTGTGTGATGTTTGGTCATAATGGTGAAAATAATTATTTAATGTAAATGACACTAAATAAAAAGTTTGTAAATAATTGCTCATTCAGACACCTAAAAGTATGCCTTTAATTATGTAAAATGAATAACCAGCATACAAAAAGAAATAAATGAAGTACAAAACGATATCTATCCTCTCTAAACGCGGACATTTTTAAACACATTTCATACGGACATTGCTTTAAAGCATCACCAATTTTATAGCCCGATAATTTTGAATAGGAGAGAGATATTTAACGCAGTAAACAGCAACTGATAATTTTAGGTCTTGACTATAAAAATAATTAAAAAAAAATATCAAAAAATTATTGCTCACGGATTGCCATATAATTTATTAAAAATACAATTTTTCCAAATTTTTATTTATTATTTTAAAGCACTTTTTTGAAAAATTACTCAGTTAAACTTATTAATTCTGATAGATTTTAGGTCGTAGAATTCGTGATCTACGAACCCAAAATTTTGATATTAGCTCTACTTTTCAAAATTTTCGCGAATTTAACTTTTACAAAAAATCTAGTTTTTTTCTTAAAAATGTTTTATTTTTTCGTATACCACGCATAATTTTTAATATGGTTTCCAAGTATGAACTTTGAGGTTTTAAATCTAAAATTTATTGCAATAGGATGAAGGATGTAGGATTACCTTGCAATTAAAGTGAATAATTCACTTATTTTGCTACTATGTGAATATTATAAAACCCCTTGATAGAAATTTCCAAATTTTAGCATATAACTTTAATTTATACCAACAAAAAATAATCTCGCTTTGGTAAGCAGTAACTACATTTGTGTGATTCTGAAATATCGCTTCAACGCCTTGCATACAATAAAGCAATTGGGGAAGGCATTCTGTTGTGCTTCCCAAAATGCCTTCTTTGAAGCAGTGAATAATGCTTACAAAGAAGAAGTTAATAATGCTTACAATGCATACGATGAAGCACTATTGTTGTCAACACTCAAAAGAGAGCTTTTCTTATTGCCTTACAAGTCATGAATTTATTGCTTCTTAGAGCAAATGAAAGAAGCGCTTTTCACATACTTAAAAGACACATACCAAGTGGGATATCGCGAACAAAAATCATTCTTTCTGGAATTGTTTAGGAAGCACTCTTTAATTAAATAATGTCTTCCAGAAGTGCTTTTGAGTAATCACTATTTTTTCTTAAATATTCCATTTAATTCATTTAATCAAAAATCCATTAGTTGTAAATCAAAAGTAGCAGAAAATTCAATCTGAAGTACAATTTTTACAACTTTTTTTAAAAATAAATTTTGTATGATTTTACTATGGGAAAATATAAAAATACATTTCTGAACAGGTATCAATTAAATACTTTATTTTTTTTAGAAAAAACACGCTTCAATGAGCTGACACGTTGTGGTATTGATTAGAAAACATGCGTTAATCATACTGAAATGTTTTTATTTCAATTCTATTAATTAGGATTTGTCACAGACTCTACAATTTTAAGACATCGAAAAAAAGGCGATTTTTCTCATAAAGTGGTATTAAAATTTTGCATCTTCTTTTCGTTGCAGATTTTTTGTTGTCGAAGTCGTAAAAACTGAGAAATTTGGGCTTTAAATACATGCAAAGGAAAAATTATCACACCTTTTGAAACGTGTAATATACTAAATTAAAAAGCATAGTTCATACTATTTGAATGCTATAAAAAAGTAGCATTTTTGTTTTCAATTTTGTACATTTTTGCAAAGAAAAAAAATCAAATTTCCTACAAAATGTATTTTGCAAATATGTCTTTAACTGTAGCTAACTTTAAAATTCAAATGCCATATTCGTGATGTGCACCTCAAACTCCTTTAAAAATGATACGTCTCATCCCCGATTTAAAAACTTGTTCTAATTTTGTTGAACTGTGTAATTAGTTAATGGTCAGCAAACCGGTGTTATAAAGGTTAGGGACGTATTGGAAATTATTTTGAAAAGAAAAAATTTGTTGCTCAGTATGTATTTTCATGTAAGATTAAGAGATCGGATCAAGATTGGATCGTACTTTTAAAAACTTGAATATACAGAGAATTACTCCTTTTTATTTTTAATGCCAAAAACTAGCTATTTTAAAAGTATACAAAACCTTTAGAAAACGCTTAACCTTCTAACTGGAAAACGATGTCTTGCAACGAAATTTATACCATGTGCTCCACACGAAAAACAAATAATAATTTCTTCAACAAAAGAGAAGTTTTGGACAAAATATATTTCTTTTACCAAGCTATAACCACGCTCGAAAAACTATTTTTTCTGCTCCTATTTAAGAAGATGTCGCGATTTTCGCTTTCTGGAAAAAGCGAAATTAGGTGAAAAAGTATCTAAATTTTAATTTATATTGTTCAAACTTCAACACTTTGCTATTAATATTTAATGTCTTCTTTGTGCAAAATTTCATAAAAATCCGTCTATTAGTTTATAAGTTAAGACGATGTCCTTTAGAGGAATCCTGTGAGTCCTTGGACTAAATTAAGGACTTATTATTAAAGATAAAGCTTCAATCTTACATATAATAGAGAGTTTTATAAAGAGTTTTTAGTTAACTTTAATTGGTTTTTTAAATTTTTGAAAACTATTTTTTTTTTTTAATAATTAGTTTTTGAAATTTTACGAAATTTTGATTTTGATGCTTTCTCGCTTCCAAACCATGGATGGTACACAAAAAATTTCTTCGCAAAATATTTAGCAAATTTAGTTTTCTATCGGAATATATTAATTTCGAAGTATAAAACGCTCATTTGACGCATTTGTGATAAATTTTATGAAGACTGCCCTGAGGCAGCCTTACCCGTTAGAGGGTTAATGAGACACCATTACATCTTTCAACCGAATTGCGTCAACGAAATGCGACAGAATCGCAATCAAATTTGTTTAGCGATTTTCATAAAACGCACATTTTTTTTAAACGAAGTAACCGAATAATACGAGGGAGCGGTGTACAATATATATATATTTCTATAGCGTTTTTTGTTTTATAAATATTAATTGTGTATAAGGCCCTTAAATTAAATCAAAATTAATTATACAAATTACGAATCCTTAAAATATACTTTTATAAGTAAATAAAATACGTCTATACAAATAATTCTTTTGATAATATTAATTACACGATGCTACAAAACGGACCAAATTGAATATACTTGAAAAGCAACCTAGTGGGTGTTATATATCTGACTGTCTGAAATGATCACACTACAATTTTTCATAATTCCTATTAAGACTTCGCAGACAAAAAGAATTTTGATATAGTTATTTTTAAATCGATTTTTTTATTTTCCGACAGTTTTTGAAAGAAAAATAGTTGAGCTTTTCAAAAATATATATGAGGAATTTCAAAAATACTTGACAAAAATATTGTTTGTGTGACATGAATTACCTGTGATGTATGCACGCAGAAAAAAACTGGTGTGTTTTCAAAAAGCATTTTTTTTTTTTTTTTGTTTGTTTTCTATAGAAAAAACTTTTCTACAGAAAAAATTTTATTTGTACAAAATATTTTAAATACATTTCAATTTCGGCCTCAGCGCCGTAAGGCATTATTGAGGCAAGTTGGCAAATTAATTCATTTTCAAAGTACAAATAAAATATTTTACTTAATTTATGATGTGAGCAAGATTATTCAAGTTCAAGATCATTCGTTTTTTGTTAAACAAAAAACCGTGCAACGATATTTATTAATAAAAAAATTCTTCATCCGCAACTTAATGCAGATTTTAATCCACTGACAGGTCCTTACATGTTTCATGTAGCGTCACCTACAAAAACTGATCTATGGTCCTAATTCTATAGTCAGAAACTGTTATTTTTTATTACTAAACACTAACAACACTGTGTACTATGGCTAGAGATTCTAGCCTTTACACAAACAACGATATTTGTTAGTTAAAGAAAAAAAGGTTTTAATTTTTTGAATTAGTTGGATGCTTCCGTGCTTTGTTTTTTAAACTTCTCATGAAGTTTAAAAAACACTACGGGTAAAGTGTTCATCTTTTGTCATCAGAAAATTATAGCTTTGGGTAAATCTTCTACCCCGTCCACATTGGTTCTCTGATGATTGTAGGTGACGCTACATGAAACATGTAAGGACCTGTCAGTGGATTAAAATCTGCATTAAGTTGCGGATGAAAAATTTTTTTATTAATAAATATCGTTGCACGGTTTTTTGTTTAACAAAAAACGAATGATCTTGAACTTGAATAATCTTGCTCACATCATAATTTATGATAAAAGATCGAAAAATAAACTTTTGGTTTTAATTTATTAAAACTTAAAAGTAAAATATTTATTTTACTTAATGTTAAAAGATTATTAAATTACAATAAATATGTATAAAAAACTTTTTTACAAAAAAAAAAATATATTTACAAAAGCGTTTCAAAGTTGTTAAATAAATGTTGTTTACAAGACGATTTAAATAATGAAATTCGAGTAATTGATTTCAAATCTACATGTAAATTATTGAATTTTACAGCACCTAGGTAATCAATGCGTTGCTTGGTAGTTTCTAGTCTACATCGAGGAATTCTTAAATTTGTTCTGTTCCGTGTGTTAATATTAAATTGCTGTTGAGAAAATGTAATGCTTTGGTGACCAATATGGTTAATGCATTTAAAAACAAACATTAACACCTGATACTCATGCAATCCATAAATTGGTAAAATTGTTTTGCTTATATCTTTATGCAATGTGACAGTTGAATACAGTATTGGTAGTTTGTAAATAATTTTTAATGCTTTGTTTTGCATGCATTGAAGCGATTTCAGTGAAATGTTATTTTTATTGTAAGCATATATAATTGCTAGGTAATTCAAATGCGATTGAATCAAAGATTGAAATATCATCATCTTTGATTTAACATCCAGTTTATTTTTCAATTTATATAAAATTCCAATAGCTGGAGCTATTTTCCTTTTTAAATCGTTCATATGTAAATCCCATGACAAGTTACTTTGCAATATGATTCCCAAATACTTAACGGAATGGGTTTCATAAACAGCTTTCCCATTAATAAACACGTTGAAATCACTATTTCTACTTAAATCATGTAGTCTAAAGCGTATTAATTTGGTTTTATCAGGGTTAAGAACTAATAAATTTAATCGCGCAAATTCAAATATCAAAGCAGCATCTCTTTGAATTCTTGTTTTAAGTGATAAATCATACTTGTAGGGGTAAAACAAGCACACATCATCTGCAAACATAAAAAGTTGCCCATCTAAATGCAGATTTTTTAAATCATTTAAATATATAGAGAACAATAGAGGACCCAGTCCACTACCCTGCGGCACACCGTAATCAACAGAGAGAAGAAAACTGTCCGTGTTATACGGACCATATTTCATCAATTTCCGTAACATTATTTCATGATCTACTAAATCAAAAGCTTTAGTAAAATCAAAAAATATTCCGGCAACTCCACTAGAACCTCCATCAAGCCCACTACAAATAAACTGCACTACATTCAACACAGCATCTTCAGTACTACATCCCCTTCGAAATCCAAATTGGTACTTGTATAAAAAAGTATTTTCGTCCATGTAAAATAAAAGTTTATCATAAAGAATCTTCTCAAAAATTTTATCAATTGTGAAAGAACAGCAATAGGTCTAAATTTATCTATATTTGTTGCATTAACTTCTTTTGGAATTGGAACTATTTTGTGCACTTTTAAGATGTCAGGGTACACTGAATCTTTAACGATTTTATTAAAAATATCTCTTAATATTGGGATTAGGCGAAATACCATCAAAACCTGGACTTTTATTATCTTTTAAATTTTGAATTATTTCATACATATCATTATCATTAACGTTACAAAGTGTAAAACGATGAGGTGACTGAGAAAGAGTCCGTAAAGAATTGAACACTTAACCAGGATAAATTTCAATTTCCCTTTTAAGATTTGCCACACTCGTAATAAAATAATTATTAAGGCAATTTACTTTGTCTTGCTCACATACTATTGGTTGCCCTTGAAAATCGTTAAGGTTAATGACGTTACTTTTTGTTCGACCAAGAGTACTATTTATAAATTTCCACGATTTCTTAGGATCATTACCTGCCTTTAATAAATTTCCAGCGTAATAATCATCGCTACACTTTTTTGTAGAAATTTTTATAACTTTGCTGATTCGCTTTAAGATATCACTAACGTTTTGTTTGTTTTTGGATTTATGTCTTTTCCTTAAAAGTTTTTCTTTAAATCAAATTAAATCTTGAAGATTCTTGTTAACCCATGGAGTTAGCTCAAAACGCAACGGTTTTTTACATCTAGTTACTACAGTTGAATTATTTATAGCACCTTTAATACAATGCACCAATACGTTTGTTAATTCTGAAGAATTAAATGACGCATAGTTGTCAGGCAAATTATTAAGCAAGTGTTCTCTAGCCTTTTCATAGTCACAGTGTGTCTTTTCAATCTCTACATATCCATTTTTCATTACCTCTTTCTTAAATTTACAGCAAATTATATTGTGATCAGATAAATTACATTCAACTGAATCAATATAAATTTCTTCAGAAAAATTGCTAAAAACATGATCTATACACGTTCTACTGACAGGTCTTGTTATATTTAATATATTTAATGAGCACTGTCACAATCATAATTTTGAAAAACGGTCAACAAATCAATAAAATGAGGATTTTGATTTTGCAAAATTTACTAAGTGCTAAAATAATTTGTTAATTTTCACAAGTTCTTTTTTTTTTTTGGTAATTTATTCAAGTTTATGCTATGTAAAATTTACATTGATACAAAATATGTTATGTAAAATTTACATTGATATAATTTGGAAAATAAAATAAGTTACAAGTACATTTTTCTAATCAAAACTACAAAAAAAATTCAAAACTCGAATTGGTTTATATAAATATTTTTTTTATAATGTAACAACATGTAATATTAAATTTTCAATTTTCAATTAAAGAAAAAATCTTTAAACTACCGATTGATAAAATATTGCAAAAAAAAAAGCTCTATTGATAAAAGCTAAAATAAAATGTCGTCGAAAAATGTTAAAAAGTAGATAAAATTCGCAAAATAAGCCAAAATAATCAAATGCTCCAACAGAATAATTGAATATTGTGCCTTTATTTGGCTATATAAAATTATCAAACCTTTTTTATGTATAGACGTTTCCACGTCGCCTGAGACTTTATCCATATCGTAAATCTAATTTTTTTTTATTTATTAGATAAAATAGCATTTATAGGTACGAAAACGATTTTCAAGTTGTTGTAAATTTATTTTTGAATACTTTTTTATATTCCCTTAAATTTTAAAATTTAAAAATGTCAAAATTACTACTACTCTCTTATGTAAATTTACAACATATGTACCTTAAATTGGAATTTACCATACACAATTGTAATTTTAGGCACAATATGTTTAATTATAAACACATAATAAATATGATCATGTTGTATGTGTATTATTGTATATGAAAATGTGTACAAAATAATTCTATGTATTTTGTATTTTTATTTGCTTACTTTGCGTTATTTTACACAAAAATTTACCCACCTTATAGCAGTAAATTTACAAACATTTTATTTTTGAGTGCATAACAAAAAATGATGTAGTTTTAAGCAAACTATTAAATTTTCTAAAAAAAAATTAAAAAACTTTTAATTAAAACTTCATTACAAATGGTGCGGGAACTTTTTTAACAACCGCGAAAAAGTACACAGAAAAAACTAAAAACGGGTTTTAATTTAAAAATTTATTGAATCAATTAATATTTTAATTGATTTTGCACCTATCACGGAAATGATAATATTTATTTAAACTCTTATTGTAAATTAAAAAGGAAATAAAGTTATAAATAGCTTCTACAAAAAAAAATATGATACTCACAAAAAAAAAACCATGTGTGGGAACGATACGTTGGTATGTGTGTTTTTGTTAATGCTGCGTCTGTTTGTGTGTATGTGTGTGTGCCTGTTGCTTGTTTGTAAATTTGAAATGCATTTCGTACTTTATAAATATAATTTTCTATTTAAGCATATAGTGTATGGAAAAATAATTTGATAATTAATGGCCGTAATTTCAAGCAATATAAACCTAGTGGTGCTTAGATACCTACCGTGTACACGAACAAAATCGGGTAGGTATCTAAGCACCGGTAGGTATCTATTGCTTGAAATTACGGTCGTAAGTCTAAAATAAAATATGTATTTATATATTTAAAAGTCAATTAAAATATTAATTGATTCAATTAAATATTTGCTTGGAAACAAATTTAAATCGAATCAAATCTTTAATTAGATATTTTAGGTTGATAATTTTTTCTGTGTAAGATAATGGTTGTTAATATCTTTTCAAAGCCTACACGGATATGCCAGGTAATTTTTGATATGAGCTAAAAATCAAAAAGTTATCTCTACAGTAATGTGTATATATTTGGAGAGCTCAATCATCAATATGTGCAAATCATTTTCAAATTTTAAAATTGGTTTAAAATTAAAAATTTATAGTTAAAATTTATTTGGCGCGCAAAGTCTGTACAAATTCATATGAAAAGTGTTTATTTTATTTTGTAACACCGTGTTATTTGTTCATTTGCCACTTAAGGCTCATAAATTTGTAAGTTTTTCGTATTGAGTTAGAAAATAAACTTTTTATATTTATTGACCATTATTTGTATACTCGCTAATTACAAAATGTTAACCTCTTTTTTATTCTAAGTCTTGTTTTATTTGTGTTGAATTAAAAAAGTTTTTAAGTGAATTTGAATTTGTACCACTTGCAAAATATAAATTACACTTAAGCTGCCCTGGTAGAAATTTTCAACAGTGCCAAAAAAATAATACTGACAAACCACTGCTATTTTTGTAAAACTTAACGTGCTAGAAATGACCAATGGTACAACTAATATTGTACTACGATGACTTTATTTTGTTTGCAAAACATGTGTTTTGCCTGTCCCACCCGCAAAATTCTTTGCCAATATTATTTTAATCCATATCAAACCAACACATAACCGACCGTCTCCGACGCTTTGTCAACACTGTGCCGATTGTATTTTTCTGCCTGGGTGATTTTGTTATTTTTTTTTTTCGTTTTCATTCTTGAAAGAGAAATAATTGTAGTTTATCTACAAATACGGGCATTAAATTTCAGTAATTTAAAAAATAAAAGAGCTGTGTATGTAGTTTAATGTGGTAAATCTTATTTACGCATGTAACAATGTTAATTTTTAATTAATACAATTACTTAGCAAAACTGATTGAGTAAAAGAATTTTGGCAAGGCTAGTTGAAAATTAACATCATGTGAAAATTGTGTTGTCAAAATATACAAAAGAACCGGGTTTGAAAATCTTTAGGACCACCAAAATGGTACTCGGTTCAAAAAGGTATTTAGTTCGATGGTTTCGTTTAATTTACACCGTAAAAGCTAAAAACTAGTTGCAATTAAAATATTTATTGATTCAATTAATATAATTTGTAACTATTTATTCAATTAATGTTTCAATCATATATATTAAAGATTTTATTAAATATTGTTTTTAGTTTCAAGCGAGTTTTTAGAAAATAAATACTATTAAAACTTAATTCAAATTTGAAAACAAAGTCCAAAAATTGGAAAAAAATCAATATTAAAAAAAAAACGCTGAAATTAAAAAACAAAAACGTTAAATTTTAAAAAATCGTTAATATTAGAAAAATTCGCCAAAATTTTATAAAACCAATAAAACCGCTCAATTTAAAAAAAAAAACCCTAAAATGAAAAAATTATATAAATAAAGTTAAAAAACATTTATATCTCGAACACATTTTCAAATTTTGTAGTTTTTTTTATTTTGAATTTTTGCAATATATTTAAATTTTGGCAAATTTTTTTTAAATTTACATAATTTTTTTTTTTTCAATTTTAGCGATTTATTTATTTTTGGTGATTATTTTTTTTGGCAATTTATTTCCATTTAGCAATTGTTTTTAATTTTAGAAATATTAAATATTTTTTTTTTTTCAATTTTGATGCTTTGGAGGATTTTTAAATATTAGTAAATTTTTTAATTCAATCAATTTTTTTTTTTTCAATTTTGGTGATAATTTTTAAATTTTGACATTTATATCCTTTATTGTCAATATGGGTTATAAAAACTTGATAATTTGTGCACCAAATTCAATTAATACATATTGTTAAACTTTTATTGCTAAACAAAAGTTTTATTAAAATATTTATGAAAATAATACTTTCTGTTTTTTTTTTTTTTATCAAGTTCTTACAAGGGGAGTCTACCGATAGGTTCTCTCCGATGTTAAATAAAGTTGAATAGGTGATAAAGAAAAAATTAAAAAAAAATAATAGGGTCCGAATCTCATAATCAGTTTAGTGAAAATATTTCATTAAAATTCGTCCAACAGATTCTCTCTTTGTAGATAATACCATGGGAAGTGTTCTGCTGAGATGAAATCATCACGACGGCCCGGGTTTATGTTCGTAGCAAATCGCACAAAGTATTACAGAGACAATAATTTTTCGGTCGCACTAGTCGTATGTGGAACCGTGTTCCTGTGGAGGTTTTCTAGGTAATGTATACAAATTTAAGTCAAATGTCTACAAACACTACTCCCTCTTTCGTCAACGTAACCTATTTTCCTTAATCAACACAATGTAATAGTAGGGGGCATCCCCTGAGTGTTGGTTAAACTTTAAAAAAAAACTTAAACGCTACACAGAAAAAACTAAAAACGAGTTTCAATTAAAAAATTTATTGAATAAATTAATATTTTAATTGATTTTGCACCTATCAAGGAAATGATACTATCAATTTAACCTTTTATTAAAATTAAGAAGGAAAAAAAAAGTTATAAATAACATCTACAAAAAAAAAACAAATATGATACTCACAAAAAAAGTGTGTGATCCATCTATACGTTGGTATGTGTGTTTTTTGCAATGCTGTGTCTATTTGTGTGTGTGCTTGTTTTGTTTGTTAACTTCAAATGTATTTGGTATTTTAAACTGAAAATTTTCAATTAATGTTACAGTGTATGAAAAAATAATATGATAATTGCGACTAAAATAAAATATGTATTTATATATTTTAAAAATCAATTAAAATATTAATTGATTCAATTAAATATTTGTTTAGAAACAAATTAAATTCAAATCAAATTTTTAATTAGATATTTTAGGTTGATCATTTTTTCTGTGTACTTTAACCAAAATAAAGTAAAAACTATTTTGGTAGAAACCCCGTAAATGATATTTGTTTATGTTCCCATTCTGCGTTAAGATTCCCATTCCGCTAATCGTTACCGATTGAAATACCGTTACCGTTAAATATCAAAAACTTTAAACCGTGACTAATAGTTTAGACTCCTGTCTGAAAGGGGGGCTCGAGGGACAGTGGGCATCTTCGCCGATAGCCAAGCGGCTTTAATGTCCCTGCACTGACCATCCTCTGCTCTCGTTGGTCAGTGCAGGGAGGAACTGTCCAGGCTAAGCTGTCTATCCCAAGTTACTCTAGTTTGGGTCCCCGGCCACAGAGACCTCTACGGTAATGAAAGGGCAGACGAATTGGCACGGGCAGGATCTGCCTTAAACGTCTCCACATCGGTGTCAGTCGCTGCACCGCTGGGGACTGTTAAGGGGGAAATTTTCCGGCACTACTTTCGCAGGGCGGGGGACAGGTGGCATAATTTGGATACCTGTAGGACCGCGAGACTTACGTGGCCCAACTACGACCTAGTGCGTACAAACACTCTCCTGAGCAGGAGCAGGAGGGATGTCTCGAGGCTGACGGCTGTTCTGACCGGTCACTGGCTGATTGGTAGGCATGGCATTAGACTTGGGATTGTACGCGGTTCGCATTGTCGCAGCTGCGGCATACCGGGCGAGGAGGAGACTGTGGAGCATCTTCTCTGCGATTGTCCGGCGCTGCAGAATATTCGACTCCGGATCTTGGGTGACCATATACTGGACGACCTCTCGGTAATATCACGTGTGGGATTCGGTGATCTCATACGTTATCTTAACCGAACGGGGTGGGTCTAGTACTCCGGATACCAGTTCCTTACGGGTAGTGTGGTCTCTTCAAAACGGAGTCGCTTTTTGACTCTACTTGATGCTCACGAGTAGCGTGAGCTGCCACTTAAACCAACCAACCAATAGTTTAGAGTTTTTAATTTAGTAAAAAAAATTGTCCAAGTTAGGCCCCAGGATACTGTCTTTGGTAATAAGTTGGTGTTTAATATATATTTTTTTTTTTCAATAAAACAACCAATTAATTAAACCCGGTTTTATATATCAACACAATTTTCATCATTAACAAAGAACGCAGCTGCTGATTTAAAAAGGACATCGATGTCATTAACGCAAATTTAACGCACAATTGATGTTTACTGTCACATTAAAGGTTGTTGGCTGGAGTATTTCCGTTGAATCAATTTAATTTTTTAACAACTATGAGAAATACGCAAAAACAAAAATTACAAACAGCAGCACAAATACACATACATACACACACACACACACACACATACACACACACATAAATTACAACTACTACTACAACTGTAATAACCAAAAAAACGGATCTCACTTGAACGGTTATACGGTTCGATGATGACAACAACAGCCAAAATGGCAACTATGACTGTACCCAGTAAAAAATAACCTCGATTTGGTAAATGGTAACCACATTTGTATGCTTCCAAAATAGCGCTTAACCGCCTTGCATACAATAAAGCAATTAGGGAAGGCATTTTGTTGTGCTTTCCTAAAGGCCTTCTTTGAAGCAGCAAATGATGCTTACAATAAAGCTGTAAATAATGCATACAATGAAGCTTTAATTTTCCCAATACAAAAATAAACCCCTTTTCATTTTCTACGAAGGCATGAATTTATTGCTCCTTATAACATCTAAAAGAAGCGCTTTTTACTTGCTTAAAATATGCGTACTGAGTGGAAACTCGCGAACAAAAATCATGACTTCTGAAGTGGCTTTGGCAGCGCTCGGTAATTAAATAATACCTTCCATAACTGCTTCTGGGTAAAGACTAGTTTTTGCTGGGCATATAGCAACAATGTTGCTGATAATGATGCTTATTATAATTATGCAGAACGTAATCATTGACGTACGTTGTTTAAGCATACACACTATCACACTTACCAACTTACACAGCCAAACACTTTAACCTACATACACCGTTTGCGCAAAATATTCATTATACTTTGTCCACCGCCAAAAAGTAGGCAATCAGTGGTAGGCATCAAATTTCAATTTAAAATTAACTGTCATTAATGATTAGTTTTTCGCTTCTCTTTTTTGTGTCCTGTTTGCTCGTTATTTCTGTGCAAAAAAAAACTTTATACAACGATGTTGAATAATTTCTTATACACTTGATGGCCAACATAAGCAACATTAACCCTTTGACTAACGACTTATTCTCTGTGGATATATTTCCATTTTGACTGCAAATTCTGGTTAGGGGTCCTTAAATAAAAAAAAGTTGTTCTTGTATGCCCCGTTCAAAAAAATGTGCCCGAAAATCGATTTTTTTTAAACTTCTCAACCAACTAATTCTTCGCAACCAATTAAAAAATAAACTGTTCACTAACGGGAAACTCAGACGCGTTTTAAAACAATAGGAGCAGAGTCCTTTTCGAAATTTATAATTCAATCGCATGCAATTTCATGTGTATTTTTGGGGTTTCCGCTACAATGAATATAAATATTAGAGTTCGTTTGCAAATTTTTTTTTTTGATTTTGATTTCTGGATATTATCACTTTTTGGAAGGTTTTTGCATCAATAAAAATAATGGCGTATTTTTTTTTTTTTTTAATTCCAACTCCTTCCCGTGCCTATAGGCGACTCAAATCGCGGATTTTGGGTCCCTTTTCCCATACAACAAAAACGGCTAAATATATGTCAAATCTTACTTCAGTATTCGATTCTACGGGAAAACTTAGGCAAATAAGCTTTTTTTTTAGTTTTTGGAATGCAACAGAATGCATAATTAGAGTGGTCCAAAAAAAAAATTAAATGAAAAAATACTTAAAAAATACAATGAAAAAATACTTACATCTGAGAAAAATGGTCAAAAAATTTTTATTTTGTAGTTACCCGTTCAAAAGTTATTAAAGTTTAAAAATTTAATTTTTTAGTGAATACAAAATAATTTATTGGTTTATATAATAATTTATTGGATTTGAGTCGCCTATAGGTACGGGAAGGAGTTAGAATTAAAAAAAAAAAAAATACGCCATTATTTTTATTGATACAAAAACCTTCTAAAAAGTGATAATATCCAAAAATCTATTTTTCAAAATTAACTCTAATAAATATAATACAAAAAACCTTCGTATGAAAAAATTCATTGTACCGAAAACCCGAACAATACAAATGAAATTCCATGTTATTGATTCATGAAGTTTGCTGAGGTGTCAGTCAGCTCCAATTTTTTCAAAACTTTGGTGTGAATAATCATATCCTGAATAATTAGTGTGACCTGATTGATTTGAGCACTCAGTTTTGGTCAAGTGTACTGATGAAATAATCGCGTACCGATTTGCACAGATTTTTTAAAATTTTTATTGATTGTCCTGATATTTAACATATTAAAAAGTTTATATTCTTTTCCATGGAAAAACTCAAGTTTTGACTCACTCAAAATAAAGTTGTAAGAAATTGCGAAAGCATTCTGAACCAGATGTTTTTTCTTCATAAAAAATGTTTAACCTGATGGAAGCTGTAAACAAATTTCTAAAAAAACTGAAAAGATTAATTCGAATGTGCTTAGAATATGAGAGCTAATAATATTTTAAAATTTTGGATTGTTTTTCGAAAAACAAATATTAAGTACGAAAAGGGAAAATATTCGTTAGCTTGTTCAGTACGAAAGAGAAAATATTCGTTTCCAAAATATAACATATTTTTAGAATTTGTCACAAAATTTGAAATTCTTTAAAATTTGTACGGATTTTATGTGAGAAAAAAAATAGTCACCCTACAGAAATAAAGTACCAACCGAATTTAAAAGTGTGTATTAATGGTAACACCTATGAAAACAAACGAGAATTATGGTAAAAATAGTACAAATGGACATAAACAGAGATGTTTATCAGAAACACATTTGCTAACTTGATGATTTTCCCATTATTTTTTATTATTTTTATCGATTTTTTGCATAATTAACCCAGCTCGGGATGGCCATATCTCAGGAAGTATGAGGAGCTTATCCAAGTTGATAGTATCAATCTCTTCTTTGGAAGATTCTCTAGCCGACTAATGCATAAAACATAATTGTAGGTCGCGTGTAAGGTTTTAATTTTTGAAAATAGGCCTTTTTAGCCGTTTGGGTCAATTTTACAAAACATAACATTAATATTAATTAGAAAAATAGTATTTTTATCCCATTTGGGTTAATTTTACAAAAATCGGCTAAAAATGGGTAAAATATTAATTAGAAAAATAGTACTTTTACCCCATTTGGGTTAATTTTACAAAAACGCCAGTTAATATAACGCTATTAACATTAGATGTCCGAATATTTTGAGAGTTGCAACTAAAATTCGATTGAATTAACCGAACTTTGTTGTGAAAACTAATCTTCAGTTTTACCAACCGAATTTAAGTCGTAGTTACCGAATTTCAGTTGGCAAATAGCTAAATTTTTCTCCATGTGTATGTATTATATATTTCTTTTGTCGGCTAATTTATCTAAGAGTAAGATTAATTTAACGCTATATAAAGTTATTTTATTATATAATAAAATGGATTTAATGACAACAATTGAATTTCAAAAAATATCTGCTAAATATTTTTAAGTTTTATGCATATTTAGTTATATTTAGAATTTTGTTTTTATAACCTCTAGTTTCAATTTTCAATCGATTTCCGCCACTTCTTTTTGTTATTCAATCATCACCAAACTTCTTATTTAATATTATACTTAAAATTAATTGAATCAAGTTTGTTATAATTTTTATTAAAAATAAAAATTATGTTTTTTTTTTACCTTTAATTGTGCAATGAAAATGAAAATTATTCAAGTTCGAGGCCATACTCTATATTTCTTTATTTGAATATTGTCCTAACAAATAATCTATAGAGTTTTTTGTTTTCAAATTTATTATTTGACCCTTTCAGGAATGTGTTGATAGATCTATTTCGGGAATTTTCTATTTTTATTTGTTAGGACAATATCCTAATGAAGAAATATAGAGTATGGCCTCGAACTTGAATAATTTTCATTTTCATTGCACAATTAAAGGTCGAAAAAAAACATAATTTTTATTTTTAATAAAAATTATAACAAACTTGTATAAAAGGCAGAGTACCGCCAAGTTTACTTCATCTGTTTTGCTTACAAACTAAACAATATATAAAAAGGAGAGAGAAACAAAAAAACGTGTATTGAAAATTCCCGAAATAGATCTATCAACACATTCCTGAAAGGGTCAAATAATAAATTTGAAAACAAAAACTCTATAGATTATTTGTTAGGACAATATCCTAATAAATAAATATAGAGTATGGCCTCGAACTTGAATAATTTTCATTTTCATTGCATTAATTGAATCAATTAAAATCAAATTATATGCTATCTTGTCTGAAAATGACGATAAAATTCAAACTCAAACACCAAATCAAACTTTTCTCTCTGGCAATTCTTCCATAACTACGTAAGCGCCATATATCGAATATACAAAGAATATATCATAGATGTGGCATCACATACAACATATAGGAAAACAGTAGACATTAGAGTGAGGTAAGTTTCTAAAAATAGAACTGTTGTTCTGAGATTATGTATGCAAGAACAAAAAACACCGTGTATTGAATAAAAGCTAGTTTTAATCACAACAAAACTCGACCGGACGATAGCTCAGTGCACTAAAGCGCTCTGTCTAACGTGTAGTGCGAGTGCATGTGGCATTAGAAATCAGTTTATCTATAGCACGGTCAGTGATTGCACAGAAAATTTCATATAGACGCACCTGAACAAAAAAGAACATAACAAATATTACATTATTTAAAGAAAAAAAAAACAGGGTCACTGACGAAAAAAATTTGCAATGTAGTTATGATTTGTAGAAAATACACTCATTCTTCTCTACCACGCCTTTCCCAATTAAATTAAAAATAAAAATTGCATATTAATTATAGTACTAATTGCAATTGTCTGAAAAAGACGTTAAAATTCAAACTCAAACAAATTTTTAATTCAATATTTTTTGGCAATAATTTTTTTCTGTTAACGTGTGAAATTCCACCGCTAAAATTTCGAAAATAAAGCGCTATGACCAATTTCACAAATAAAAACTGCATCTCGTTCTTCATTTCGGCTACCGTTATTATTAAATTGAAACTGTTACCAATCTTGAAAAGATTGGGTTAAGGGTTAATTTGTATATACATATTTATTTTGTTAAGTGTGCGTGTGAATAAGAGCGTGTTTATTAAAAAACTTTTAAAGTACATTAAAAATTTAACCATGCCTTTTTGCTATCAATACTATAAATTCCAATACGTTTTTGTGCTTGCTATAAAAGAAAGACAGACATTTAATTAGAGAGCCTCAAGTAAATTAACATTTTAATTGCTTAAATAAAATCCGCTTCAATATTATAAAAGCGGGACAAATAAACTCGAGAATAATGTTAAAATAGACTACTAAAAATATTTGAGAGAATAAAAGCAAAGATACTCAAGTGTCCTTGATTAAGTTTATAAATTCAAGCATTAGATAAATTTTAGCGAAAAAAAAGAAAGTAAAGCAATGTTCATCTCGAGGGAAAAATATACAAAAAATCTCGTTTGAAAAAATAAATAACTAAAAAAAAAAACCAATGTTAAACCACATTAAATTCTTAGTATTTTTTAGAAATTGTATGCTTTTTGAAAAGCACTTAACTAAAAATACGGTCGTTGAGCTAAACGCTTCAAAACAAAAAAAAAAAATATTTTTTTTTTACTTATATGCTAATGGCTAGACGCTATAACGCTATTGCCATGGCATCAATGACTATGACAAACAAGTTAAAATTTATCAACAGGATGATGATGATGATGGTATTTGGAAATTAGATGATGTTACAAAATTATAAGGCAGAAAGCTGTTTCAAAAAAATTTCCAATGAAATTATTTTTCTATATGTAAGACGCATAGGCACACAGTGGGATATTTGAAAAAATTAATGGTAATATATAACTCGTAGAACTTTTAAATTTTGTTAGAATATTGTTCTGCCTTAATTCCAAAATCTAATAAGATATTTTCATAGTAAATTTTTCTTTGTTCCTTTTGAAAAAGTTTGATAATTTTTGTGATAGACAATACACTTTTTTCATTGTCATCACCCAAATATTCAGTTGTCCGCAAAAGAAGACGATATTGGGATTAACTCAAACCGAGACCTTACATACAACAGATAAAATCAACTTTGTGCCTTAATGAATAAACTGGCTGACTTGGTGAAGCTAATAATAAAATCAAAACTATTTGAAAAGCAACAATTTTTGCATATCAATTTACTTTGTATATCAGTACATGTAGTATGTGTGTTTGTTGGTTTACAAAAACAACATATATCCCAACAAACAGTGTTTGTATTAAAAAAACCGTGGTATGCTTATTGTTCAAGCATGTTTTAATTTTTTTATGAAACATTTATTTATAAAATCAAACCAATTTAATTTTAGTTTTGTGTTTATAATTAGCTTTACCAAATAAGCCAGTTTATACACTAAGTCAGACAAATTATCATAAAGTTGATTTTGTATATAATATTTCGGTATGAGTTATGCAAATAAAACAATTTTATTGTTTATCAAGAAAATTAGCATACTTTTTTAAAAGCAACAAATAAAACTTTATATGAAAATATCATATTAGATTCTGGACTTGAGGTAAAACAATATTTTAAATATATGAAAATATAGAAAGTCCGAAAAAACAATGTTAGTATTTTTATTCCAAAAACTAAAACATTTTAGTACTTCTAAACTACAAATCGGATCGGTATGAATTAATTCAAAAATTGTTAACCATTTGCTAATCTTTTGAAATTTTGTGATTGGGTTACTAGGTCTAAAATCCGGGTGAAATTATTTTAAAACACTCTCAAAGTTATATATATTTTTTTTTTGTCAAAATTTTGTGATTTTCAACCAATGCTGAGGCAGGTTGCAAGTCACAAGGGAAAAAAATGGAAATTTTTCATACATTTTTTTAATTTTGATTTAAAATATTTTTCACGACTAAACTATTGAAGCGAATTTATTTCTTGAAGTATTATTAATATTTTTTTATTTTTTTTTATTTGAAAGTACAATCCTTCCGGTTAATAATGGAAAATAATTTACACGATCGGTCCAATTTTTAAGCACATTATCGATTGTGTGCAGCTGTATTTCCTCCTCTTCAATTTTTGTGAACAAAAAATCGTTCAACATGGCCCGATAACGATCGCCATTGACTGTAACGGCCACTCCTTGCTCATTTTCGAAGAAAAATGGCCCAATTATGCCTCTGGACCAAAATCCGCACCAAACAGTGACTTGTTTTTTACAGTTATATTAGTTTTTTGTTTTTATATACATCGAGATTATTTTTATGTTATTTGCAATTTATAACGAGCTTTCAACCTCCGTATATTTACAAAAATAAAGCAAATCAAACATATTAGCTAGGTTGATACTAGTATTTCGATCTGGCTAAAGATCTCATCAGAACCCGAAGTTTTGGAAAAGTTAGAGCCTCCATAATAGGCAGAACTTTAACAAAAAACCTATTAATAATCAATTTTGCTCCATTCTTGTCTTCTTAGTAAACAACCACGTGGTTAGGTCTTTTCCTAACAAGCATCATGACGTTACTAAACTTTGAAGACCAAAAATGTTCTATTTATATAAAAAATTTTTAGTTAGTACTCTGGCTCAAGTAATATTTTTTACAGTTATATTAGTTTTTTGTTTTTATATACATCGAGATTATTTTTATGTTATTTGCAATTTATAACGAGCTTTCAACCTCCGTATATTTACAAAAATAAAGCAAATCAAACATATTAGCTAGGTTGATACTAGTATTTCGATCTGGCTAAAGATCTCATCAGAACCCGAAGTTTTGGAAAAGTTAGAGCCTCCATAATAGGCAGAACTTTAACAAAAAACCTATTAATAATCAATTTTGCTCCATTCTTGTCTTCTTAGTAATCAAGCACGTGGTTAGGTCTTTTCCTAACAAGCATCATGACGTTACTAAACTTTGAAGACCAAAAATGTTCTATTTATATAAAAAATTTTTAGTTAGCACTCTGGCTCAAGTAATATTTTTTACAGTTATATTAGTTTTTTGTTTTTATATACATCGAGATTATTTTTATGTTATTTGCAATTTATAACGAGCTTTCAACCTCCGTATATTTACAAAAATAAAGCAAATCAAACATATTAGTTAGCATATTGTTTTGTTGGGTGTATCGGCACACATTCTGCAACATTACCATGATTTTCAAAGTAATGTCGCAATATTTCACAGCGTTGTTCAAGCGTATACACAACCATATTCGTTCAGCGGAAGGATAAAACTAATTATCTGTCAAATCAGACATGAGCTAAGTGTTACCATTCACGAAATAAGCACTAGTTGAAAAAAAACGTTAGATGGCGGACCTTTTACAAGGATATTTTTTTTTATCTTACAATGTACAATACGCTAAATCAACAATTTACAAAAGCTGCACGCCGTAAAAGATTTTTTTAGTCAAGTTTGTTAACCTGTAATTACACCCTGTACTAAAACAGGGTGATTAGCACTTTTACAATTTCAGATTCATACCGATCGGATCAGTAGTTAATAAGCTCCATATTTAGTAACATTATTTTTTTCAAATACCCCACTGTGCGCCTACTAGTTGTACAATTTTTTCTACTGCTGTGCTGTGTTCTACCAACATGTTCTCTGGAGCTTTGTATCAGAGTTTCTGTGATTGCCTATGTTTTACATGAATTCGTAATTAAACCCGCGTGCAGCATACTTAATTGCTATTTAATGAATAAAATGCAAAATAATTTTTACTTACACACACATGCGCTTGCGAAGCTTTAAATAAAAGATGCAAACAAAAAATTTAAACGGAAAATATTCACTCAATGGGAAAACATTACGAGAAACCTCATGTGACATTATAACAACACATCAGCCAGCCACCAAAGTGTCATTTATGGAGAGTGAAAAAAAAATAGGATTCCGTTGCATTAACGCCATTGGCAAATATTTTGTGACTGCTATCATTATGTGAATTACCACTAGCATCCTTATGCCAATGTTTAAACAGGAAAACATTAAGTGCATCCAGTCAAGCTCATATAGCGTGCATTCATTCTTTTTCATATGAATGATATTTTACTCGAGAAGGAAATATTTTTAAGCTTAAATTTTCCACAAAAGTTTTCCAAGGTAAAAAAAAACAGAAAACAACATTATTCAGCAGGAAATAAAGACAGAAATTTAATATGCACATTTAAAGAGATAGTACGTAGCCTGAAAGTAGGCTACAAAAATTATAGTTTAAATAATCCTTAAAATATGCAAATTTAAATTGTGTAACATAATAACAAATTGATTTTTTTTAACACCTAAATATATGCAATTAAAAACTTTATTTCCAATTATATATTTGACACTTTATCTAAACTAAAATTTAAATTGTTTAAATTATAAAATACTTTTTCGTTTTTAACCAACACTAATTCTAACACATACAAACAACTAAAGCAAATTCAATACATTTCAAAACAAAAACTTCTTAATATACATTTCAAAGAACTCATTAAATAAAAACGCTTAACTAAGTTTATGTTAATCAACTGACACTTTTTTTCTTCTTTATAAATTGCTGTTCATTTGAATTTTACACTTTAACTAACGCCTGAGGATATGCAATTATATAAATATAAATTTCAAAGAACTCAAACTTCAACGAAACAAAAAATGAATATAAATTAATCATATGCTATTTTATCTGTTAATTTAAATACATTTTAAATACTTTCAAATAAGTACACAAGCAGATGTTACAAATTTATAACTATTTAAAATGACGCTTAAATATAGGCATTTATGGAAACAAGAACTATTAAACCTTCTTTATGCTGCAAAAAAACTATCACGTACTAGTGGATTTTAAACGAAATAAAAAATTTTTCCACTACAAAAAAAAAAGTTGTTGAAAAAAACGCAATTATTACAATTTAATTACTGCAGACAACAATTGTAGAAAAAAAATTTCCATATGAGTGCACACCATGAAATGAAAAATTATTTCACAACACTCAAACTAAACTAACCTAACAAGCATATATGAACATAAATATAAGGGTTACATTTATTTGAGGCGCTCAGCGCCAAAACGGCCTAACCCACATTGAAAAAAAAATCAAACTGGCTGTGCTGGTCTGGGCGGAACCTTTTGAAATAAATTCTAAAAAAACTCCCTATTGCATAATATAACACTAGGTTATACTACCTGCTGAAAACTGTTTTTCGAGTTTTTTTTTGGTACTTGTTTCAGGGGGTTCCGGTTGGATCGGCATGGTCGGTTTGATTTTTTTGACAATGTGGGTTAGGCCGTTTTGGCGCTGAGCGCCTCATTTGTAAGGACTAGATTTTGATTTTGTTAATCTAGAAATATTTAAAATTTGTTTTACAAATGAAATTTAGATATTTTCGACAGATATTGGATAGAAATTTTGAGCTTACTCTGAAATTTAAAAGTTAAAACGAGGCCATAAATCGTGTAATATTTCGTTTATTTTATATTATTTTATCCAAAAAAAGGATGGATACATGAGGCTTTCCAAACAAACAGTCCACCTTGTAAATGGTACATCGTATCAACATCAAACTTGCAGTATTTTTTCTCCTTTTTAAATATCTCCAAAAAGTAGCCGAAGTAGGTGTTTTTTAATATTGAGAAACATTTTAGCTTCCCAATATCAAGTTTAAGTGTTAAAAAGTGGAGTTAAAAATTAATTTGTTTTTGTATGAAAACTTGTCTTCAAGAATATAAGAATAGGTTCTAGAGCAGTTTCATAGAACCTGTTTCCAGCGTGACAATTCCATACAAAAATCACCTATACAAAAATGAGTTCTAAAACCGTTCTATAGAACTAGTATATAGAACAAGTATCTAACTAGTATATAGAACTGGTATAATGGGTGGTCAAATAAAACAATGATGCGAACTGAAATTTGTGACACTCTCAAAAAAAAAAAAACACTTTACTTGTTCTTCAAACGCTCCTTAAAGCTAGTTCTCAGGGTAACAATTTCAAACAAAAATAATGGATTACAGCACCAAACCAGAACCAGTACTGGCTCTAAAGAACTAGTTGTGTAAGTAGTTGGGGACCCAGTACAAGTTTTGCGGTTATTAATCGTTTTAAATTAAATCTCACCTCAGACACAAACAACAAAAATCAAATAAATATATCAAAAATATTCCAAATATGAGCATATATGATCTAAAATATATGGTCATCTATGAGCAATATACGGCCATGTACCCTCAATTCCCAGTTTCACATGAGTGGAAATAATTAAAAAGGTTTTTTTTCAAAACATGGAAAAAATTAGCAGACATTTGCGTCCAAAAAATGAGAAATTTTATTTTTTTTATACAAAATTGTAAGATTTTCGATTTATGCAGTTTAAAGAATGTTGGACGGTGACAAGACCACCCTCATAAAGTACAAATTTATACTTTTGTAACCACAACAATACAAATGAGCGACAAAAAATATATTTTTTCTTTTTAATTAAATCTTTCTGTAAAGTCCCTTGCCAAAAACAAAAAACTAGGACCATCCTAATAAATAAAGCTGTGTTAGTGTGTAGGTATATATGTAAATACATTTGTAGCTAGGCTCGCATGTTAATTTGCAACATTACCAAGTAGCGTTGTGGCAAATCGTTTGAATAAGGTTTCACACGTATGTAGTGGTTAAACGCATACACACATACACAAACAATACACAGACACATAAGCTCATTGCACAATTCTGTGTTAGAAGTATAGAATTTATAATAGAAAAATATTATCTCTTTTTTTTTTTTTGCTAGACTTGTTACCCATTTTTGTTTAGCTGAAACGTAACAGGAATTTGAATTAGACTTTAGTAGTAATAAACGAATGACTGCATGTGTGTATGTTACGCAAACGCGATCGCGATTGCCTTTACAAAATTATGCAAGTGCTAGTAGTAGTTGTTAAACAATTTTGCTCTTTTTGTCCTGTATGCAGTGGTGCCAGGTTGGACGGTTTATCGTCATTTTTGACGATTTTTAGTACCCAAAATAACTAAATAACGATGGGCAATTTTTGGTCTCGAAATTACTATTTTTTTTGACAAAAGTTTAATATGCTAGCAAAAAATGTCATTCATAAAAAATCACCGGATCAATTTTTGGATTTTTATTATTTCCTGAAAATTTAAAAAAAAAAGAAAAATTATCGAAATATAACATTTATTTGCTGATATGATGTGATATATAGTTTTACAAAAATGCAAATACTTGATTTAAATAAAACTTAATCCATATTTAATTTATAAATAAATGTTGGGCTTACATTTTCTGTTTTTACATTTTTATAAAATTTAATTCGTGTAAGATTCTTCCTCTTCATTTCCGCTTAACTCCCTGTGGAGCATAGGGCCTCTACAAAATTTCTCCAAGAAATTCTGTCATACGCTAGTAATTTTAACTCGTTCCAGGTTCTTCCGCTGTGTTCAATATCTTTGAGCAAGCTTCTTTTCCATGTGGTCTTTGCCCGACTTCTTCTTCTGTGGCCTTGTGGGTTCCAATCTAGTGCTTGACGGCTTATTTCATCAGCGTTCTTCCTAAGCGTGTGACCAATCCATTTCCATAATGGGATCAATTTGGCATTTTCTATACAATTCTTCATTGCTTATGACATTTGGCCACCAAATTTTTAGTATATAACGCAAGCAACGGTTTGTAAACCCGTGCAGTTTGCAGTTCAGTGCTACTGTTGTCAGCCAGATTTCGCAGCTGTAAAGCAAAACTGATAGAACGTTTGACTTGAAAATATTTATCTTAGTTTTGACCGATATAATATTGGATTCCAAAAGTTCCGCAGCTGAAAGAACGGAATTGGATTTGCCTTTCCAATTCTGTGTTCGATGTCTGATTTAGCACTTTCTTCTGATGAAACTATGCTTCCCAGATAGCAGAATTTATCAATAAAAAAGAAAAAAGATTTAGATATAAATAAAATATTTTTTTTAATTAAAAAAAAGTATGAAAAGAATTAAAAATTTCAGATTTAAAGTGATTTGAATTTGATACTAAATTTTAAATCGTTAATTGAAGTCCATATTCAATAATTGAGGAAAATAACATAGTTAAAGAATTTCCAAATTTTGTATATTCAAAAATTGTGTTGTTTAAGTGGAAAAGTGCTATAGTTTTCAGAAATATGTGCTATAGTTTTCAGAAATATGTTATATTACAACGATGGCATGTTAGCACTTGAAATGAAAATTCTTGTTTTGTCTTTTATTTTTTTTTTTTTATTAAAACTTTTTTCCACTTATAAAAAATATTTTTCATTTTGACGATTTTTTACAATTTTTGACGATTCTTAAAAATATGATGACGATTTTGACACTTGTTTCTGGGAGATTCGATGATTTTATGCTCAACAAACCTGGCAACACTGCCTGTATGGCAGCAAAAAACTTTTACATATGTATGGTAGGGTAGTATGTGGATAAGCAATAAAAATAAACATAAAATGTTTTGAGGCTGCCTAAATGGATGACTATACCATACGAACGCACACACAAACAAAAGTATTCATATACAGTTGTAGATGGCTTGATTTGGTTGTTTTGTTGGTTACTTTAGTTTGGTTGGTAAGGGGGTGTTAAAACCAAAAATAGTTTACAACATCTGCATGTAATTTCTAGTATAATACCAATCCCAACTAGTTTTTAATAATAATAAGCAACACTGTTAAAAATGGACATATATGGATCTATACATGAGCAGATATGCTCATATCTGCATGCATCCATACATGATTTATATGTGTTCATAAATGATTCATACATGTTCATATAAGGAATCATATTTGTTCATGTGTGTGCCTAAACGAAAATTAAGGTAATATTTACATATACAATCATACATGTCCATACATTTCCATACATGTTCTATAGTGTATAGTAACGAAAATTGAGTTAATATTTTCATATATGATCACATATGAACTCTAATGAACATATATGAATTCTATATGATGGTATATGGATATGAATGACCTCGATTGACTTCATATATGAGCTTGAATGAGTTCATACATGTTCATAAATGGATGCATATATGTTGATTTTCAACTGTAAAGTTAAAATTTTTGTTTTTTTTGTTTTATCATTATACATTTTCTATTATCCCAAGTAAAAACTTTCATATATGGATCCACAAAGGTTCAATGCATGCTTTAATGTCGCTACATGAATACATAAATCTCCAAACATGTGCTGCCAGCACATTTCTGAGCTCTTAGAAATTATGACTCATAGAAAACTCTAAAATATTATAATTTTTGGAGCATTCATAAATTAAACATAATTCACTCATATTTATGAAAATATTTGAAAATTTTTTCAACACTCAAAAATTACTCAAAAATTAATCAGAAATTGCTTAGAAAGAGCTCAACTATTTACCAAAATGCTCATATTTAAGAGCATTTTATGAGTCATAAAAAAGTGCCCAGAAAGAAGCTTCATCCGCAAATAAAAGCACACTCATATAAATAAGATTTCATAAGGATTGAACGATCTTTTATGAGCATTATCGGACTCCAAGTGTACACCGGAAAATTATTCTGAAAATTTACTAGTAGGCCGTTTTTGAGAAAAAGTGAAAACGGTAACGCAATGTGGATCAAACAACATAAAATAGTTATTTTTATCTTCTAGCAAATTTTTATCAATTTAAAAGCTTTGTAAGTCATAGTTAGAATTACGTTTCATAGGTCCAGGTCACTAAGGGTTAAGGATTTTTTAAATAAATGTAAACATAATTATAGTCTAGTCAAGTTAAGGTGATATTTTTCCGAAAATTGTACAAACTTAAATATAACATTCAAGTTTTGTTCAACATTTGACAAAATAATTGATTTTCAGAAAATGTCCTAAAAAAGAGTCGCTCCACACAGAAACACGTAATTTAATTCTTTTCTTAACAATCGACATCTCCAAATTAGTCACTTTAAAAATCTTTAAAATTAATTTTAAAATAAGCACGTTTTTGCATTATTATCAAATTTGGTCCTCATTTTTCATTCCAGGCTAAAGTGGATTAATGCTACCCGATAAAGTCAGAATTCCATACCTGAATAATTTTTAATATACTTAATGAATGAATGAATTAAAAAATTTAATTTTTTTTTAAATTTCCAATTTTGCTAATTTTTAATACTTTTTTCAAAAATTTATCATTTTGTCGAATTTCGGCACTGGTTAACGTTTATGAAAATAAATGGATTTCGTTTACTTGCAACCATTTCTTAAATTCTCTAGCATAATTTTGCTGGGTTTTTATATACTGACAACTTGAATTTCATTTTAAATATGGCATATGTGTGAATGTATATGGGCCAAAAGGCCATTGGATTTTTTTTTTCATTCCTCCAATGTTGCTTTAAGGCAAATGCATTAACATATGTGATGAGTGTTTTGTGGTATAATATTTTGACGCGATGTTTTAGGGTTTGAAATTTGCAGCATTTGATTATATTTTCCTCTTTAGGCCTTGCAACACAATGACCATTGAAATGTGCTGCATTTTCAATTACTGTTTATTGTTTTAGCAAAAAAAAAAAAAACACAGAATGTAAGAAAATATTAAATTAAAGTTTAACGGAATTATATATTTTTAGGATGCGCCTGCAAAATGTCCTATGTGAATTAATAACATAAGGTACGCCATAACACTCAAAAAAAAGTCTGTAAAATCAGGAACAATTTAAGTAAATTTGGCAAAAATGTTGCTGAATTTAGCAAATTTTTTGCTGATACTAACAATTTTTCTGCTACGATTCTCCAAGCAAAAATGTTGCTTTACATACTTTTTTTGAGTGTAAAACTTAATTTTGTTACAATAAAAATATTTGAGAAAGGACTTGCACATAGGACACATTGCAGGCAGGACGATGACATATTGAAGGGTGAATAATTTTTGTAAGTATTTGAAAAAAACACTTTTTATATAAAAAATTTAATTAAAATTCATATCATAAAATATGTATTTTTATTTTTATTTTTATTGCTTATGTTCTAATTTTACATCTATCTTTATCAAGGCCCATAACGCCATTTAACAACATGAGATTTTGTTCATACTTGCAATAATACATATATGCGATATTTAACTGAAACTTAGAATAGTTGGTGTTATATAAAATCATTTAAAAATAAAGTTTTTTTCATTCAAATTAACAAATAGGGCTACCAAAAAAATTAAAATTGTGATCTTTATATACACAGTAAATAATACATAGTTCTGTACGGTCTTAAATTCATTATGGACCAACTGTTTCGTTTTTAGTCCGTGGATTCAGCTTTCCCATTTAGTAATGGTGTTGGTGGTGGGTTGGGGGGAGGGGGCGACCGGATAGTGATATTTTGTAATCAAAAATTTTTAACTTAAGCAATTTTTTGTTTCATGTGTCAAGAATATTTGGTCTTTATTCGGTATTTTGCATAAAAGGCATGCTTCTTCTTTTTGTCCTGCATCTACTATTAAATAAGCCTAATACCCTACAACACCATTATTTGTCTGAATTTATTGGTTAAACTGCACTACATAGATCCGCTAGACATTTTTCAAACAATCTTTCTAGATAAATAAATCAATGAAATTACACTGCAATTCGTCTATTGAATCTTTTTACTTAGTTAAGGCTAGTTTTCAAAATATTGTAGGAAGAAATATCATTTTATTTATACAAATATTCTTTCACCCAATGAAAAGATTTCATTAAAAAACTGATCTCATAAAAAATATGTAGCTTTTCAAGAATTTTCGCTTTTTTGTAAAGGAAAGTTTAATATAATTGTGAAAGGCGTGGTAGAGAAGAATGAGTGTATTTTCTAAAAATCATAACTACATTGCAAATTTTCAATTTTTTCTGAAACAGACTGCGCAGTTTCTGGTATTGAACCTTCGTCAGTGACCCTGTTTTTTGAATTTTTTTTTGAATAATGTAATATTTGTTATGTTTTTTATTTGTTCGATTGCGTCTATATGAAATTTTTCTGTGCAATCACTGACCGTGGTATAGACAAACTGATTTCTAATGCCACAAGCACTCGCACTACACGTTAGACAGAGCGCTTTAGCCCTCTGAGCTATCGTCAGGTCTAGTTTTGTTGTGATTAAAACTAGTTTTATTCAATACACGGTGTTTTTGTTCTTGCATACATAATCTCAGAAGTACAACTCCAACAACACAACAGTTCTATTTTTAGAAACTTACCTCACTCTAATGTCCACTGTTTTCCCATATGTTGTAAGTGATGCCACATCTATGATATATTCTTTGTATATTCGATAGATGGCGCTTACGTAGTTAGGTAAGAATTGGCAGAGAGCAAAGTTTGATTTTTGGTTGAGTTTGAATTTTAACGTCTTTTTCAGACAATTGCAATTAATACTATAATTAATATGCAATTTTATTTAATTTAATTGTGAAAGGCGTGGTAGAGAAGAATGAGTGTATTTTCTAAAAATCATAACGACATTGTAATTTTTTTTTTCTGAATCAGACTGCGCAGTGTCTGGTATTGAACCTTCGTCAGTGACCCTGTTTTTTTTTTTGAATTTTTGAATAATGTAATATTTGTTATGTTTTTATTGATTCGATTGCGTCTATATGATATTTTCTGTGCAATCACTGACCGTGGTATAGATAAAGATTTACTGAAAAATTTCATTATTTTTCGTCCAACTAAATATTCTCAGTGAGATTTTGAATGTCAAGTTAAAGGAAAACACGAATGCTATAAAACATTTTTTTAAGAGACATATTTTTCACGAATTTAATCCAACTCAGTGCTTTCCAGTCCAAAGTTCGACTTTTTTAAGAAGCAGCCTACACACAGAGAAAAATTTAGCTATTTGCCAACTGAAACTCCGTTACTAAGACTCAATTCAGTTATTTCGAATTTCAGACGGTTGGCACAACTTAACATTCGTTTTCACAACAAAGTTCGGTTAATTCTACCGAATTCTAGTTTCAGTACCAAACATATTCTGATATCAAATGTAAATATCGTTGTACTAACTGAATTCATAAGTTGTTACCATTAATATACACTGTTCAATTCGGTTGGCACTTTATTTCTCTGTGTGTAGGCTATACTTTTAAAACTTATTTCGATTTTTATCTATTTTTAAATTTTCTTAAAGCAACTGAAATCTGCATTTCAAACAGACATCTTAAGTTCTATTTTCTAGCTTCCATTTCTTATAATTTTATATTCTTTGCTTATATTTACCAAAATTTCCGACTGTAAATCAAATTGTATTCATAAATATGAATTTTAGCCAGAAAAGCCCCTAGACAACCCACTGTCTACTGTCAGCCACAAAATATGCAATTCAGTTATGCATTTCAAGTTTCTAAACCTATACACGCAAACAAACAACAATAGACGTTTTCAGTTATGCCATATTTTGCACTGGCACACACAAACACACATTTTAAGAATCCATACAAAACTAAATGTGTGTGTGTGTATAAAACTTATTGTCACTTTCGCAGTTGAGTATTTTTGTCTACTTTTTTTTTGTACTCATTCCCAGAAATATTGGATGAGTAAAAGATATATTAAATTCGTAAAGATGTTGGTGACATTCGTGGAATTTATTGAAAAGATTCATTAATTCGAATTCTTAATGAAATTGATTTTAAACATGGTGTGTCTGAAAGATACATATGAGAAATTTAAAAAAATTTCGACACTTTGAAGCAAAAATATTTTAAAAAATAGTTTTTTATAACATGAATACCGTTTTGTGTGTAAGTGACTGCATATGTTTGGTTTTTGTATTGCATTTGGGAATTCCCAAACTTTTAATTTTCCGGGAAATTGATTTTTTAGTTAAAACCAGAAATTTGATACTAAGGGATGTTTTTTTTTTTTTTTTTTTGTTAAAAGGAAGTTTTTATTAAAAATTACATAATAAAGCACATATCGCCGGCTAAGCATTATACGCAGATAGAGCAAAACAGACAACATTTTTGTTCCACGAGAGTATTCATATACTCTTATAATATAAATAAGCCAGGTCCGTGAGAGATCCCGAGTAATCAATTTTTTAAAAAAACAGCCACAGAGTGATTTCATTATTTTACTTATTTACTTGATACAACAAAGATAAACATTTGTTATCGGATAATAGAAAGTTAGTTCCTCGTTCCATTTCATTTCCCGCATTCAGTTTTACAATTTAGATTTAATTTTTTTGTAAACAAATGCTTTTTTTGCTCAATTGTATTAGTTTTTCTGGCATTAGTGTGATTTCATTAGCAATAGTAGGACAAATGCTAATGCGAAATTATTTCTATACAATTAAATGGTAATAAATTTTTTTTGGCATTAGCATAAGCCATTAGCAAATACCAATCCTAATGAAAAAATCACAAGTATGGTTTGGAATCACACAAAAGTTGAATTGAAATATTATTGACATTAATTTTTTCTGAGTAATGTCAATCAAATCTTATCCAATCAACTAATTGCTAGCACATTGCCTTGAATTCAAACTAAAACTATTGACAGGTGAATACAATTAAAAATTAGTGCAGGGTATCAGCAATTCAGTGCAACTTATAAAACCACTATTACTATTCGTGTATTTTTCGTTTGTCTAAATGTCAAAAAACTCTTCTGCAGTATACCAGCCTTCTGGGCTGTTTTTTTTTTTTTTTTTAGAAAAAAAAATCTGTTAAAAATCAAAGGATTTTTGCATATGTACGTTCACTTATACATACATATACGCTGCAATTTTTTTTTAACATGCTACTGTCACAATAAACTTTACGCGTATGTTTGCCAAAAAAAAAATGGAACTCCCCAAAAAAAAAATCTCAAAAATAGCATGAAAAAAATTGAATTTTTTCACTTCTTATTGAATATAGTGCCTGCATACATATGTTTTCTTTTTGAACAAGCTATTGTTACAAATTTGGATGACACAAACATAGATTCTATTTAAAAAATTTTCAGTTTTTTTGTACAGAAACAATTCTAAAAACATATTGACTAATATTTACGCTGGAGGCATAGAAGACAGGGAAAATACTGTGTACTTACTGTGACTGGCGTCATAACGGCTTTAACATTTAATACACAAAGACCTTTTGTATGCTCGATGATGAAAAATATTAGCAGCAAACAAAAAAAAATTGGTACAAATTTTATGTTATTTTTTTGGCGTCTCTTATAATAGTTACACATTGAGTGAAAAATGAAAATAGTTCTATGAGTACTTGAATAATTTTTGAAAAATTATGGCCTACTTTTAGGATGTTTGGTAGCAAAAATATATAATATAATAATATATTTTCTTAAAGGCCTTACATTTAGGCTGCAAATCATTACAAATTTAAAGCATACTTTTAGGCTTTAGAAATCATAATAAAATTAAGCATGACACTTTTACAAAAAGCTTAAACTTTCGTCATCAAGTTTAAGACACTTTAAAAAACTCTTAATTTATTATGCGTAGTCATAAAAAATAAACTTTTTTTCTTTTTGTGTTAAAATTGGATAGTAATATGCTTCATATTTTGTATCCCTAGAGTTGAGACAGTATATAGCCATATTTCTTATTCGCCTTTATTTTTACGTAACAAACATGAGACGTTGATAAATTACAAGGGTTTAGCTTGATGAAGCTTATATCGAGATGCTTAGAAGAGGGATAATTTAAAAGTTACTGGAAAATTAGAAATGTCACCGGAATTTTACTAGGCAAAGAGTAGCTTCATATAAATTTAAAAAAAATTAGAGCCTATCAAACTCCTACATTTAAGAGAGTAGGTAGTTACTTAAATCAATTTAAAATCAGCGAATTTTAGATATAAATCCATTTTTTATTTATTTTTATTTTATTAATTGATAAACATATAGTTACAAATTATATCCTATTACCCTAACCGAGCACTAGCTACTATGGCTTTCGGCGCGTTGTAGCGAAAACAGACCAGTGCCTCTGGTGGGAATCGATCTCACGACCGCTGCACTGATAAGCCAGCACGCTACCAACTAGCCTACCGGGGCGCACTCCATTATTTTATATTTGGCCAGATTAATAAATATCCATCCAGTTAAAATTTAACAAACAGTTAAATTGAAAATTTATATAGAAAACAACATCAAATGCGTCAGTTAAAGCCCTAGTAAGTACCCTGCGAGAAAGGGAACTATCACTGAATATGTCACGAGGCCTGCTCATTGTGATAGTGACCGGTCACGTTATAGAGAATTTTTTTTTGAAAAATCCACGGAGAGATAAAGAGAGATTTTTTGTGGACTAAAAATAATGAATATCTTCAGTAAACTACTGAAACTTCAAAAAGTGAACGAAAAATTTTTCAAAATTAATTTTGATAAAGCTAGTGTGAAACTTTCATTGAATAAAATAAAACTTTTCATAAAATTTTATAAAAACTCCAAATAACAGGTTGTAGAAGAACTTATACTTTAGTACTCTAGGTTATACATTCAGTTCTACAACCGATTCTGTTTGTATGGAGTTTGTTCTATTTGCAACAGGTTCTTTACCTCCAAACAAGCACATGTTGCTTTGGAAACGTTTCTAGAACCAGTTATACGACTGATTTTGGGACAGTGAAGCCTTACATTTTTACTTTAAGGAACCTGTTCTATGCAACCGGTTCAAAAGAAGCTGTTCTGGAATAGATTCTTAAGTAACCGGTACTAAAAAAATTTGCTGCGTAGTTTAATGAATAATTTCAATAGACGAGATCCAGTGTAACTTCATTGCTTCTATGCAAAAGTACATTATAATATTATGCAGATAATTCTCTCACCGTATCGAAATCATTGATAATCTTTCTTTAGTCATAGCATTTATCAATATATTACAGAGAATTTCATCGGTTTTATAGATTTTTAAGGACTTTACCGATATTTATGGATTTTGCTAATATTTCTCATTTTCATCGCTATTTTTATTTTATCTCTATTAATCGATATTTTTAGTTTGATTCATCGACTTTTTATTAAATATCCAATTAATCGTCATGTATTTATGTTATTGACATTTATCGATATATATCGATATTAACTGTTTTTATTTATTTTATCAATTTCAGCGAAATTTAAGTCAATGAGTGCATCAATGCAGCTCATTTTTTGACACACATACTACCACAAAAATCGAAGAAATATTCTTAATCGCCTATCAAGGAGAGTCTCCCTGTGGGATCTGTCCCATCTTAATGATATTCTTATTTATGATAGGGAAGAAAAAAAAAAAGCGTATTGTTTTAAGATCGGAGAGAACCCATAGAGAAACTCTCCTTAGAAGCGGAAAATGTATGGTTTCCATAGGTTTTAGCTATTTCTATATACATATGTATTTCCTTACAGCATATAGACATTTTTGTTTAATCGATGTTTTCATTACAAACCATCTTGTTATGAGTTACTTATGAATGTAGCTTCCATTAAAAAAGAATTAAAACGAACTAAAACCAGAAACAGAAAAAATTCAAGCTGATATAAATATTCCCCAAGCTGATTAACAGTTTGTATGTTAATTTTTTATATAAAAATGTTGTAAAGCATACTTTGAGGCTTATTTCAAAAAAAAAAACAACAAGAAAAAAAAATCAGGCTGAAAATGATACCATGTTTACATGTGAAAAAAATTATGAAAAGAGTAAAATGTGCTCCTTGACCTTAATTTAATTACAGATAATAACACAAAAAAAATATACATAAATACATGAAGTAAAATCACAGTCTTAATTGTTATGTCGAAATATCCTTGTGGTAGTTTTATTTTGTTGGGGTAAATAATCCAATATAATTTACAATATTTACATGTGTTTGTATGTGTGTACGTTTTGATCTTCTTTTTTTGTTGTAAACAACCAGTCAGTGATAATCACAATCATCTTATAGCAGTAGTGGCTTTAGTGTTAACACAACATTTTATTCCTGGAAAAACATCAATATTGTAAGAGGCGTAAAACCGCAGCCATTGCAAACAATTTCATACAGTGGACCAACCAACAAAAAATACTTAAAAAACAAAACATAACCAACAAAAAACAACAGAAAAACCAACCAACATCATAAAATTATAGAAAAAAAGCAAACACTAAAGCATACAAGGCCTTTTCAAAATCCCTTTCACACATCAATGTTGTAGAGTCAATGCTTGCCAATCATTGACTCTTATTTGGTCATATGAATGTTGAACAACAAAAAAATAAATAAATGAAAAAATAAGGAAAACAAACAAAAACTATATAAAATGTAGGTTCAATACGCTTTAAAAGCCTTGCAAGGAAAAATTCATTACGAAAAAAAATACAGAAAACTAAAGCGTCAACCAAATACACAAACAGGAAAGGGTGCGGTAAGATAAACATTTAAGATGAAGCTCATCACACACACACACAAAAAGACGACAAAATCCACATAAAATATTTAAAACTACGACAACCGTAAATTAAATGCAGACCTTACTATATACAGTAAAAATAAGTAAGAATAAGAATAAGTATAATACAAATTGAGAGACATCACAAAACAAAAATAAGTTGAACATTTGCCATGCAAATAAACAACAATAAGAGAGCAACGTTAAGAGTAAAGCATACTTTCAGGTTTTATATATAAAAACTGAAAACAGTCAGAAAATTAAGAGAATATATTAACAGTAAAGAGAATACATAATTATAAGTTTTAAAAGCAAATACTGGAAAAAGTCAATGAAAGTCTTATTAACCTTTCGTTAGCCATGTTAGAAATACATTAAATATGATTATCAACTAGGTTCCACAAGTTTAAAGAGAATATTAAATAAAATATTTAATATAAAGGATATCCTAAGGTATAAAAAGTGAATATAAAAGTAGAAGAGAATTATTATAAACAGGAAACCTGAAGTATAAATTTTGGTTCCATTTGCATCAGAGAGTTAGGCATATATTTAGTTTCAAAAAGTGTTAGATATTTATATTTTCACTGAAGAATTTAACTATTTTTACTATTGAAAGCAAATATGAAATACTTGTTATTAGAAATTTTGTTTTTTTTTAAATTACTTTTACACTACAATACCAGGCCAGGAACTTACTTACTAGGCCGATTGCTTATAATAATAGAAATATTTTAAGAGTAAACAAAACTTCGTGCTCTTTAAGTCCAAACAATAAAAGCAAACCATCCCAGTACAGAAACTTTAATGACATATCATTATTTTTACTACTACCAGTAATGATACCAGCTTACTCTCCGCATTACTTTGAAACATATATATAATGACATATTAATAACTAGTAAATTTTCCAATTATTTCAATACAAAAAATAATTCGTTACCCATAGTTACTTATTTTTCACATTATTTTAAATATAAAGTTATGATTAAAATTTTTTTTGAAAAATCAATTTTTGGTCTCATTATTTTTATGACTCTAGTAAGTTCATATATAATAACTTATTTTTAATTTTTTGTAGGCTTGAAGGTAATGATATTTTGTGCAAGCAATTAATTTATGTTTTTGCCTAACAAGTATAACAAGTTGTGATAACTCAAGCGGTGTAGTGTTTGGCTGACAACCTGGAGTTCCGGGTTCGAGTCCCGTGTGGACACATTTTATTAAAAAAAATTTCAATAAAAAAATATTTTTTTATTAAATTTAGTTTTATTTAATTTATTTTTAGACTCATTATTTTTGTGCTTACTGGTAAGGATATAGGTAATCACATATTTTTCTATTATTCGTAAGGTATTTAGTAATTATTAATGAATCATTATTTAGTGCACCATTCCCATATAAAAGTAATGAGATTTGCAATGACAATTGTATAACGATTTTCTACACTGACATAAAATTTAGTTAAGAAAATGTATAAGTATTAATAAGAGAAGATATTATATGAGGGAAAAACTAGTTTCACACTGAGAAAAATTTAGCCATTTGCGAACTGAATATTGGACCTTGCACGTTTCCAACCCACGCCATCTGCCCCTTGTCTTACGGAGGAAGTGCCCACTGATCTCCCCCTTCATTTACCCCAGCGGTGCCGCAACTGACACAGATGTGAAGACATTTAAGGCAGATCTTACCCTTGCCAACTGGTCTGCACGCTCATTACCATACTAGTCCCTGCGACTGGAGACCTATACCAAGGTAATTTGGCATAGACTGCTTAGCCTGGACAGTTCTTCTCTACACTGACCAACGAGGGTGGAAGATGAGCCGGGGGGCATTGGAGCCACCTGACTATCGACGAAGATACCCACGGTTCCCCGAACCCCGAAACCATACAAGAGTCATAAAAACAGAGTTTCAATGGGTTAAGAAGGGAAAAAGTCTATCCCTTAATTGCACATTCCAAATCACTGGAGCTAGAAACTTTACATTAAGAATGTAAAGTGTGTCGACAAAATGGGGAAATTGCCTCCCTAGTTTAAACTTATTTAAAACTACCGTTACGAAGTATACAGTTTTTAACCTAGTAGTAAAATATACTATTTTACAAAAGCTTGGTTTATTATAACTACAACACCAATGTCGAAAGGTAAGATTCTGAGTCTAGATGGGCCAATTTGGTTATTTAGAAGGTGAAATTGAGCTCAAGAGGTGGATTGTTATTTTTTCTGTATATCCTTCACTATTTTGTTTAAAAATTAATGCATTTGTTTTTTATATATATATTTTTTTTTTGCTGACCTGAAATTAAAGAAAATAATTACCAGTAATTTAAAAATATAAAAGAGAACAGATATAACTTAAATAAAGATGTAGAATGTAATATAATTATACTCTTGCCTGCATTCAAAAGAGCTTCTTTATAAACATATTGAAAAACTCTTGAAATGAAATTTGTTAACACAGAGTATTATTATTACTGAAAATATATTTAAGAGTTTTTAAATATTAAATAACTCTTTAAAAGAGTATAACATACTTTTAGGCAATGAAACTATTTATATAAAAAATAAAATAATAGAACAAATCTTAAGAAGAACTAGATATATTGAAATGGAACATAAACAGGCTAGAAAAGACGAAAATTTATTACAATGTGGTTACCTAGTTTTTGATGGACTTATTTTCAATGAGGATTAAGGCTTAAGGAAGTCAATAAGTTTATTTTTTTGTAGTAATAAAATTTAAGATTAAAGTAAGCAATATAAATTTTGTAAACAGTTTATAATAAATTTTAAATTGTTTTTGTATAAAAATCAACTAATTTTGATATTTTTATGAAACTAAAATAAAATATTTTAGAAAGTTTGAGGTTAAGAAGAAGAAGAAATGTTTTTCTCTAAAAATTATAAACACTATTAACTTTCAAATCAGACTAGTCTTCAGTGATTTTCCATTTACATTGTATTATTATTATTTGTGTCTTATAGTTGTCCGATTGTCTTTATATGATAAATTTTTCAACAACCGAAAAAAAAAATATTTTAAAAAAAGTCCGAATTATGGTATTAGGAAGAAATTTTATTCTATTTATTTTAGTATTTTAATTTTTTTTTTTAAATATTAATTATTTTTATTTATGCCTTTAGTATATTTTTATTATTTATAAATCTACATTCCTTTACTTAGAAGTCTTATGGAAAATTATCTCATAACGTGTTTCGAAACCATTACCTTCCACAACATGTCAACTTGATTTTTTTATTGCCAACATACAATTTTTTTTTTTATTATTGGAAAATATTATACGACTTTAAGGCAGAAACAAAATATTCATACTAACATATATATATATATATATACATAATACTATAGAAGAGCACATGCAAAAAGAAAGACAAAAACTACAATGAAATGTCAAAAACAGCTGATTCCTAAGAAATTTAACCGTTTACCAACTCTCTTCTATTTCCATATTCCAATGGCTCAACAAATTGTATATTGCATGTTTTGGGAAGTAATGTGGGAAACAAAAACCTGCGCTATTGAAGTTTATTCTAATAAGAGCATAAATCAAGGAGAGAGTTAAATTAAATTCCACTATAGAAAAATTAAAGTAGATGTTACTGTCATGAAGTTTTTTTTTCTTTGTTCGAAAAATTTCTGATGATATGGTTGTGTACTTGAAAACGATGACAGCCTCAGTCGTTGGAATACGCTCGTTTAAAACGCTACTAGAAAATATAACAATTACAAGTGAACGGTAGATTTTCTTTTCAAAATTTATGAAAGAAAAAAAATCTAAACGGTAGCGATACAATGAAAATTGATAAAATTTCAAACATATAAGGAATTCTAAAACGTAACGATTTCAAAAATTCTTAAAAAATTGAAATTATTTATCTTGTATAACAAATTGTCTACACAATATTATATATCACGGTTGTATTGTAATACATTGAAAATATTCGAAATATACATACAAAAAAAAATATCTATGAAAATAAAAACAACAACAAAAATTTATTAGATAGTTAATGTGCGTGGCAAACAAAAAATAGTATTCATTCCTATCTGTCTAACTTTTAAGGCAAACGCGTTTGTTAAGTTGTTGTTGCATACTTTTAGGCTCGTTGGTGTAAAACTAGCGACTAATGGTCGTGCATATATTAAAAAATGTTTTTTAACTAATGGTTTTTATGTTGTACTCCATTTAGAGTACGTTGCCACTTAAGAGAATATATGTAAAAATTCAAAAAAAAAAATAGTGGTAGTGTTATATACAAAACCACAATATTCCTTATACACGCATACTAACATGTGTAAATCTTTGGAGTGTATGTGTGGATAATAAAATAATACAAAAAAAAAGAAAAATATCTAAAACAAATGAGAGCAAATGTATCATAAAATGACCATACAATTGTAAAGGAATGTTTTATAGTACCCTTTAAAAATAATAATACAAAACAAGTGCATACATTTAGGCGCCTATTGTTTTATAAAAATAAAACTACAATATTGTAACCATAAATTATGAGTGTAAACGACCATACAAAAATGTGTGATGACATAAACCAGTAAAAATATAAATTAAAAAAAAAAGAAATCAACTAAAATTCTTCTTAAAAAAAAAAACAAAATTTAGAAAAATATAGCGTAACATACTTCAAGGCTGCCACAAATTTTAAAAAGTGAATAAAAATAAATCATAAAAACAATAAAACTTATTTAAATTATTACTAAAACTTGGATATATTCAAACAAGTATGTAACATGTATATAAAAATAAAAAATTTATGATTCAAAAAATTAAATATATAATCATGCATAAAAAATAGTAAACAAAATAAGTAATTACATATTTGTAGAGTGCAGCTGTTTAATTAAATTTTTTAACTAAATCAACAAAATGTTTAATGAAAATAAAATTAAATATACCAACTAAACTGTTTAATTTGAAATGGAAAATCTAACTAAAAAATATTGAGATTACACAAAAAAAAAAAAGAAATTTATAAAAACTGCTTAACTTTAGATTTTATAGAGTTATTGTAATAAATGGTAAGTTTTAAGGCTATATAATGAAATAATTGCAAAGCACATATAACATAGCATATTTTACGGAGATTTTATATACTCAACAAAGGGATTGCGAAATTTTAAATATATAAAAATTAATATTTTTTTAAACAAAATCGAATCCTTGTTTTAAGGAAATTCCCAAATTATTAACAGAAATTTTATTTGCATAAAAAAATAAAAAAGGCAAAAAAGTGCATATTTGAAGTCTGAAGTTGTTTAAAAACAATTTTTTAAAAAGTAGATATTTGAAGAATTTTTTATTAAAAAATAAAATTAATTTTTTATTAAAATTCACGTTAAAAAAATTCAATAAACAAAAACTATTGCATATTATGAGGTTATGAAAAAAAAATAGTAAACAACTGAAATGCTGCATATTTTAGGGGGTTTTCATAGAAAAAAAATGGTATGTGATATTATACAAAACAGAATGGGTTCAAGGCTAAAATATTATTGTAAAACAGATAAAACGCAGCAATAATTTTAGGAATTTTATATGGAAAATAGTTAGAAATATGCTTTCATTTATAAATACAATATCCAACGTTATAAAAACCGTGCTATTTTTCTAATAAAGAAATATTTGCCTATTCAAAGGTTGTAGCTGTTTACAAAAATGACAGTTATATGGAAATCGCTATAAAATTTTTATAAAGAGCTATTTTACACTGAAAACTTTTTTATTTCATTGAATTTTTTCAATTTAAAATAAAATACTAAACTAAATGTTTGTCAAAATGAACACTTTTTTTACCAATGTGTCTTCAAAGACAAGTTAAATCCAAGAAGAAAACTACAATAACAGATGTTGCAAAAAATTATAAAAATTGCTCAAAAAATATTTCTTTGATTTTTTTTTAAAGATTTTTTTCCCTTTTTGATCACTTTTTTAAAAATTCAAAATGGTTTTCAATTTTTTCAAATAGGAACAGTCTCATCTAAAAATTCATGCTGAAAAAATATCATTATTTATGATTTAATAAAGTTTTTTTGGGTGCGTCTTTAAAGAAACGTTTGGTAAAATATGTATAGTAATTCTTGAATTGTTTAAAAATAATTTTTTGTAAAAGTTAATCATTCACTTACTTTTCTAGTAGAAATGTATTACTTCGACAATGTTATGTAGATCATATTGAAAGAAATGATACCAAATTTTTAAACAATATTGTCATATATTGTTAAATTTTTTTTTCACTTTTTGATTGTCCATTCATTCATAAAAGTAACAAAAAAAATCAAACCCGAAAGTGATAGAGTTCCGAAATTTGGTTGACATGTTTGTTAAAGACATGCTAAACTTTTATATTATAATTTCCATTTACAGATAATCTATTACATTGAAGAAATCGTTTTACTTTTTCCATTTCTCACCGTAAAAGGACCTTTCGGAGATTTGGTATAGTTTCTTTGGAAATCGTTATTTAAAAAAAATCGAAAAAAGTTCAAAGTTGTCTTAATATGTATAAAAATTTTGATGGTAATAATAAACACGTCTTTCCAAGGAAAACTATTTGAAATCTAGCTTTTTATGCCTTCTCAGTGGATGTAACCCCTTAAACACCTTTAGGGGATGTAACCGTTAATAAACACCTTTAGTGGAGTTACGAATGTAATACAAATTCATTGGATCATAATGTTTAACTTTGTTAGCAAAATTTAAAAATAAAATTTACATATCGCCCTCTCAAAAATCACAAAAAGCCACAACTATGACATAAAATTAATTACACAGTTCAACAAAATGTGAAAAGTTTAATGCATCGGACTTGTGCCCTATCGTTTCTTAAAGACTTTTGGATGCAGATCACGAATATGGTCATATATTTTTAAAGTTAGCTACATTTAACGAAATATTCACAACAAACTTTAAGCAGATATAACTTAATCAAATTGCATTTATTTGAATATAATCGTTTTTTTCGCGAGTAGTTAATTTTGCAGGAAAATTCGTCTTCGAATTTATACACTGACTGCTCAAAACTTTTCATTTTAAAAATATTTTAAAGCTAACTTTTAAGTTGGTATTCATCCTACAGGTCGCGAAGTAACCAAAGCATACAAGCTGAAAATCTATTGTTTTACTTGTTAGTAGTATTTATAAATTTGTAAGTATTTTATATTCAGACTGTATTAACATATGATAGAAATGCAATATAAAGACATTTTGCAAAATGTGTAGAATTATAGTTAGTCGTGGATTTATTTCTACGTAGAATGAAATTACTAAAGCATACAAGTCAAAACGTTGTAATTTATGTTAATTTATGTTATGTTATACCCTTTTCTCCATAACTCAAGATTATATTTACCACCATCGTGGAAAATGTTCGCGGTTATAGTTTTTTCCTTCCTAATCCAATACATTTTACTTCTTGAGAATTTATCGTACTCAAACTGCATATGACTTTTATAAAGCTTTTAATAACGGGTGTCTACTATATTTTCCAAAGGATTTTGGTACTGCAATTTAGCTGTTTATATTTTAAAACAAAAAAATTTCATATTTAAAAATAAATTGTTGTTGAACATCATTAAAACTCTCTGAGCTATCTAGTTAAAATAAATTTTCAATTTATACGTCGCACTGCCCCTAAATTTTTAAGTTCATCTATAAAATTAGTCACTAAATGTTGCATTTAATTTCAGCATATACAGAAAGAGAAAATTTGAAAAAGTGATTTAGGACTTTTTTTCGGTTACTATCGATTTTTTGCACATACAACTTTTTTGATACTCCATCTTAAGCTTATTCTTGTAAAAAACTATAACCAATTTTAAATAAAAAATGCAAAAAGCCAATATTGGGTGCAATGAATATTAAGATGATATGTTTAGATGACATTTGAATTTGCTAAATGTAATGCTTTAATGGTAAAATGTACTAGAATCGATATTAAAATATTTGATTTTGCTGGATAATTTCTTATCTTAATGACTTTTCTCACAATTTGATTTTCAACTCTTCATAATCTATCATCATTTCTAAATCCTTTAGGGTTTTTTGTAAACAAACAAGTTGGTTTGTTATCTTTGCATATTGCTTTGAATGTCAGACTGCATTAGCTGCATGCTAAAATATTTATTTTATCCTTAGGACTCAAAAAGTATGCAGAGTGCATTTAAATTTATTTTCATTGGAATAAACATTAATTGCATTTATATTAATTAAATGTGCTAAAGTCCCAAAACTTATTTAACAAATTGTGAAAAACAATCTGATGTAGGCGTGTCCCTATCCGGATTTCATCCCTGCCCAAGGAAATCTTCAGGGGACTTTGTTATTGGAATTTCTAGAGATATTTGTTATGTTAAATCACAAACTCAATGAGAATTTCTTGTCCTCGTCTAGGAGCGAGATTCAAAATTTAAATGCATGTTTGCATTTATATTCAATTTTGCGCTAACGATGTTCAAAAATGTATACAAACCAGTTTTTATTAAGGATTATGATTTGACCAACTCTATTTTGGTGTCTTTTTTGTTGTTTGTTTGATACATAAAGCAAAGTTATTTGACCCGTATACTCATAAAAAAAAACCTGTAAAAATAGCAGAAAAAACTACAAAAAAATTAGTCAAAACTGACATTGCAGAAAAAACTTCTAATTTAGGAGATTTTTTTGCTAAATATTACTAAAATAAGAACAACAAAAAAAATCTGTTAGTTTTACAAAATTTAAGTTATATTCAATGTGAATTTTAGTTAATTGAAAATAGCATTTTGCTCCGTAATATTAGTAAAAGCTTTGACTAAATATTTTTTGACTCAAAATAGCAAACAAAAACTGTAACATTAGCAAAACGTTTGCTATGTTTACCTCAAATTTAGTATAATGCAAATAACAGTTTATTTTGCTAAAATCAACAGAAATTTTTGATAAAAATTGTAGAACTGTGATTTCATTAGGGCAGACTTTTATTCACATTAAAAAAAAAAAAAATAAAAAAACGTTCCCATATTTTAATGATTTGTTTGTCTATTAATATTAAATAATGTTTCTTGCTGATTTCAGCAGATTATTTTGTTGATTTAAATTAACTAAACTTAAGCTCAAATATAACTAAATATCATATTCAACAGTTTTTTTTTCACGAAAATTCCAACTAGTAAATGTTATTTGCAAAATTATGTGAACAATAGTAACATTTTACCAAATTTTTACTTGTTTCTACTTAATATTTGAATAATTTATATAAAAAAACTTTATTAGTTGAAATGCTTCTAATAACTTGGCAACGATTTTTTGTGTGTATATTACTAATATTTAATGAAAAAATTTGCTAATTTTTCTGCAAGGCAATTTTTAACTAATTTTTACTAGCTTTTTTTCTATTTTTACAGGTTTATTTTTATGAGTGTATGCTTTGGTTTTATTGTTTTACAGAGAAAGTTTTATTAAAAATCCATGTATAACAGTTTTACTATTCATCATGTTAAATGTATTTATGTGACCATTGAATCTTACATAATTAGTAGTAGTATTAGTAGTAGTTCTTTATTTTCATTATAACTCATCAATAAATACATAAATATTTTACCAAATAAAGAAATTGCTAAATATAATCGACCTTAATAAATGTTGTTGGTCGGCAATTATATTTATAATGTTTGTATTGCAAAGAACATCATCATTACAGTGTAGTTGTAAAATTTTAGAAAATTTCTAATAATGTCGAGAAAGGAGAAAAAGAAATTTTCATTTTGTATTCTTTGGTTCTTTTGCGGACTGTATTATTAATCAAATTGTTGTTGTATTCTCACTCTTAAAACCAAATACTTACTTAAAAATCAAAAACAGACAATTATAATTAATGATAATAGTATTAAAAATTATCAAATATTTAATCTAAACAATGATTTAGACATTATTAAAATAACATTAAATAAATACGCTATAAAGAATTTCATTAAAAAACATATTTGATTAATGACCTTGTTAAAATGTTTACTAAATTCTGTTTGAAATTTCTAGAGCATAGCCTAAAGGCATTGATTTTTAAATTATTATAGCCTAGTTTCAGGAGATTAAAAAAATAAGCAGAATAACTAAAGCATAACCTACAGGCATTGGCTAAGAAATTGTTACAGCTTAGGCTACTTTTAGGCGTGTGAAAAGAAAACAAATTAGTTTTTGTTTAGCCTACTTATGGGGCGAAATAAAGAAAATAAAAAAGTAGATGGCTTTCATCATTATTAAAGATTTATAATATTTCAAATATTCATAAATGACATTTAATATTATAATATTTTAATTAATTTTTTGTAAAACTCAGATGATGGGGTACACTCAAGCAAAAAATTTCATCATATTTATGAACTAGTTTCATTGGACCAAAATCTATGAAATTTTTCATAAATGAAAAATGTTATCAATACGTTGTTTTTTTTTAAATTATTGCCTATATCTCGAATATCGAAAGAGAGAAATTTTTTAGTCTAAAGGAGTACTAACACACTTCGGCATCAAAATTGAACAAGATCAGTGAGGAATTCCGAAACGCATCACCTTAAGAATATTTTTGTAAAACAGTATAGATTATTTGTTAGGACAATATCTGTAGATTATTTGTAAGGACAATATCCTAATGAAGAAATATAGAGTATGGCCTCGAACTTGAATAATTTTCATTTTCATTGCACAATTAAAGGTCGAAAAAAAACATAATTTTTATTTTTAATATAAATTATAATAAACTTGTATAAAAGGCAAAGTACCGCCTAGTTTACTTCCCCTGTTTCGTTTACAAAATATAAAAAGGAGAGAAAAACAAAAAACGTGTATTGAATATCCACCAGAGGTGGATCTTGCACATCAAACAAGTTTTCAATTTATTTTTTGATCAATGGTTATAATCTTTAACTTCAAACTCATATGTATATTAGTTCTCATGTAGTGAGTAAACTAGTTCATATGAATGTTTGATGTTTGGCATGGGATTGTTACCGCTTTCAAAACGTGTAGATCTATCAACACATTCCTGAAATTGTCAAATAATAAATTTGAAAACAAAAAAAAAAACTCTATAGATTATTTGTTAGGACAATATCCTAATGAAGAAATATAGAGTATGTCCTCGAACTTGAATAATTTTCATTTTCATTTTCATCGCTTCGTAAATATTTATTTTAAGTGTAATATTGTAACTATTTGATGGAAAATTCTATAGCATATTTTTGGGAGTTTAGAGAACAATTTTTACTTAGAATAATGGAACATAACTATAAAGATATAGAAAAAAGCATTGACGTCATGACTAAAATTAATGAAAACTTTTCACTTTCTCGTTTTTTTTTTTTTTAATATTTTATGGTTTTACTGATTCAGGTGGTATAGTTGTATTACCAATATTTACAATACAATTGTTTAATTAACATAATCAAAATTTTGTTACAAATATCACATCGGCAACGATATATTAATATAGTACATCGATGGTCATATATTGAGACTTGGTAGCAGACCGTTAAATTCCAACTTAAGTAAGGCACGCCAAACGACTTATTCATCATACTGAAATCATTTGTCATCTTTATATCAAATTTAAATTTCATCGCCATTGTGCAACTGTCATCTTATGACCATAAATATGTTTCTAAAAAAATATGTTTGACAACATATTTCGTGTATACAATGGAATTTTTAGAGGGTTGGGTGCAAATATAATTTTAAAATCAATATAGCCCTTATTACAAAAGTAAAAATAAAATATATAAAAACATGTTATAGCTTAACTGCCAGGATGCTTATTTATCAAATTTTCAGTTCATATTTTTGAGAGTATTACTAAATTTCAAATGAAAATATACTGGAAATGAAAACCAACGCATATAGCATTCAAATTACCATTAAATTTATTGGTAGCCCTAAGCTCAATACATACATAATTTCAAAATTACCATAAACTATGTTTAAAAGGTTAAAAAAGGTATAACCTCTTTTAGAACTTGCAACAACAAAATATTTTTAATCGTATATTTATCCAAAGGAATTAGTTATAAATTTGTTTTGTCAGTTTAAGGGAGACAACAAATTTTACAATTCATAATTCCTCGTAATTGTGTTTAATTTTATGTTTAACATCAGTTTATACAAGCATAAACTTTAGGCATTTAATTAAAAAAATATTGTAGACTACTTTTAGGGGGGACTAAAGAAATTACTGGAAACATGTATATATTAAAACATATTACTAATGACTCCTGTTAGAGAGGTCGCCAATCGGTTGATTATTCTTCAGAATTATACTATTAGAAGAAAATAGCTTTAAACTTTGTATTTTATCGAAAATAATTGAACAAATCAAGCATTTTACAAAATATTACAAAATAGCAAAGCATGCATGTCTGTTAAAACGTCCCTAAAAAGCGATTTGTCGATTTGAATATACGTAAAATTATTTAGATATGAAATTCTGACTTCATCGGATATCATTAACCCACTTTAGCCTACAGTTAAATATGACATTCAAATTCGATAAAAATGCAAAAACTTTTTTTTTAATTAATTTAAAAGATATTTCAAAAAGCCAATCTGGAAGATGTCGATATAAAAATTGTAATTAAAAAAAAAAAAAAATTGAAAAACTTATAAACCGTATTTTTGAGTGGAACTATTGTTTTCCAGGAAGTTTTATGAAAATTCATAATTTTTCCACAATTGAAAATTTTTAATTTTTTCACCAAAGTTTTTCATTCAACTTATTTTTTCAATACAAACAATACAAAGAATACATACAAGATTCTTACTATAATAAATTTTCATAAAATTTTCTGCGAAGGGGTTCCACAAACAAACACGAATTATAACTTTTTACAGTTTTATTAGTTTTTTTGTTTTTAAATACATCGAGATAATTTTTATGTTATTTTTAATCTATATCGAACTTTCAATTCAATTAATTTTATTTAACCGTGAGAAACATGTACGCATATAAGGTATGGTCGACGCCTTTGCCGCGGGTTCCCACGAGAACCCAATTCGCCCGCAACAACAACAGTTTACCAGCAAACTTGGCAATGTAAAGGCATTGTGGTAAAATTGGGTTAACATACGTCGATCATAGTTATAAGTAGGGACATTGAAATTATATTAATATCGTGATATTTATGAAATTATTTTGACAATATTTGTTGAAAATAGCATCTAATTCTATTTCTCTTCAATGCATAGTATTGTATGATCTCAACATCAAAGGATAACATAAAAATATGATCATATATGGCACAAAATATGACATATATCTGCATGATGTCATACTTTATCATGTGTGAGTTCTTGGTTTAAATATTCCATATGTAATATATATGTCAAATTATGACCATAAAATATCCATATGTGACTACACATGAGTACATACATGACAATATGTGAACATATATTTTTATTTCTAACCGGGTAGTAGAACATTTTATTTCATTTGGCTCAATTGCCTACTGAAAAATTTAAAATAATTTTATGAGTAAATTTTTTTTAAGTTCTAATATATTTCTAAAATTTCTCAAAATGATAAGTTCTTTGGAAACTAAAAAGTAAATACTGGAAGTTGTAGTAAAGATTTCAAATTGTACTAATAACTAATATTTTTATAGTTCGAAAAATTTCCCAAGCTTAATAAATGAATTTTTGAAATGCAATTGCATTCAAAATACATTTATTAATAATATATAAAATTAAGGGGACACAGGCAATAAGTAGACGCTAGTACCAACAAAATGAGGCATGGATTGTTCAGATGCGATAAGAAATGACTGAGATATAAATGATCAAAATATGACTAGTATTGGATTTGGCTCAATTTTCTTTTGCTTTTACTGAAGTATAAAAAAATACGTTTTAGGGGTTTTAAGTCAAATATAATGGAACATTATTTCGCACATATAAAATTTGTGGTGAATAGAGTAATCCAAAGCAATAAAACGGAAATTTTAAAAAATTGGATTTGGCTCTTATGGCCCCTGAGAAAACACTTGCTTTGCAAAAAAAGGTGTGTTTTTATAGCATAATTTTATTTGTTACTTTACTTATTTCTTACAGAATGTTTTACAAGAATAACAGCGGCTTGCCAGTACCATTTTTTTTATGGGTGGTAATTGATACACTCAAACAAAAAAGTTTGTAAGGTCAGCAAAAAAATTTGCTGCGTAAGCAAAATTTAAGTTAGTAGGATGGTAATGTCAGCAAAATCTTTTGCTGCAAATCGGAAAGCTGATTTTTAGCAACAAAATTAGTAGATTCAGCAAAAGTTTGGATATCACTTAGCTAATTAAAAATTTAAAAATCCTTGCTAAAAGTTAATAACATTTTTTTTTTTGAATATAAGTAGACTGAAAAAAACCCAAAAAATTTGTAGAAAAATTATATTCTAATTAATTTATTTGCTGAAAATCTGAAGCATTTTGTTGTGATTCTCTTAAAACTAATTTACAATACGTAATTTAAAAAATTAGTTTACAAACACACATTTAATGTTTATTAAATTTAAATAGTTTGTTACATCTCTAATTTATTTAATTAATAGACAATTACTTTGACAAGCCGGTGACAACACAAAACTAAAGCTTATTTAATCCACATATGCATTTAAATTGTAAGCGTGTTTTGTATGAAAAACAAATACAAAAATCTTCCATAGTTGTTTTTTAATTTGTCTTACAAGAGTTGTACTTTTTAGTATCATTTTCCTCGTATCTCCTAGATCCTAACATGCCGCGACATCTACTTGATTCTGCGTATATTTTTCAATTTTAATATTAGTTGGAAGCACAATTTCAGCAAAAATTTGCTTAGAAATGGTATACTTGTTTTACAAGACGTTTTACTAACTTGTTTTTGAGTGTACTTGGGTAGTTGTAAAATTGTTTCGACTGTTTAAGGGTGACAACAAAATTTTATAATTCATAATTCCCTGAAATTGCTTTTAATTTAATGTTTAACATCATTTTATATAAGCATAACCTTTAGGTATTGATTTAAAAAAATATATTGTTGTCTACTTTTAGGGGAGACTTCAAAAATTACTGGAAATATATATTAAATAATATATAACTTAAGGTTGTTATTAGAGACGTTACAACTAATCGGACACTATTTGGTATTCGGCATGTGCGAAAGAAAATAATAGCTTTATTAGGCAAAATTTTTTGGTTACAACAAAATATCGCTCATTTAATGCAAGAGTTTAAAGTTTTCACTTCATATCTGGCACGCTAGACGCTTTCTATATTTGGTCCCGTTTTTTTTTATAAATATGGGATTTTAATGTATTTTTCTCTTAGTGAGAGTTGTGTGCGAATTCACTAACTATCGAGAGACCCGAGAGTAGAACAGATTCTCTATGAAGTATATACTCTTTGCACCCACTTTAAAGAAAAAATAAAATATATAATATTCTATCTCTAAAAGTATACATGATATTAATATGAAATTTTAACACAGTATAAAGCATGATAAAACTAATAAATCTGCATCATTAACTGAAAAATCGCATTTTTTGTCTTCTGACAGTCTTGAAGTAAATGAGCGATATGTTTAAAATTTGTATTTGGACAAATTAAGATTTTCACAAAATATTTTTTTTTCAAGTGTCACAAATGGCCGAATATTCGGTTCACGTTTTTTATTTTTTACAAAAAATGTTAATCCTACTTTAGAGGTTACAAAACAAAAATAAATTTAAAAAACCCTCAATTATAAAGAGACGATGAAAGAAAACAGGAAATATGTCACAAGCATCTAACAATAGTAGCAAAAACTTTAACACACCCAACACATTGTTAGCCTCGTTATGTTTTTAAAAATCCTTATAAACTCATCAAAAATACAACAGTATCAGTCGAAAAAAAGACAAAATAATGTCTTGCATTTATGTTGTATTGTTGGATTTAAGTTTGGGATCAAATCTAATGTCAAATTCTACGCATCCCTTAAACCTAACTAAGCGTTAAGCATACTCAACATTCCATACAATGTTAACGACGACAACAACTACACCAACAATACAATACTATATATACCAAGGACACAACTTACAACATGCCGACAAAAGAAATATGATATGAAATCTTTATTTTATTCTAGTTTTTTATTTTTTAAAGCAAATAAAAAAAGTTCCATATTAAAAACTAAAAAAACAACAAACAATAAAAAAAATACATACATATTACATGAAACTTTTGCTGACCACACAGAAAAAAAAAAACATATAAAATACAAACAAACAATTTAGCAAATTCTAAAAAAAAAAGAAAAAAGAAGAAATATAATAAGAGGAAATCACAGATTTTCACATTTTTCTTCAAAAAATAAAAGGTTCTTTCTTCGGACATCAACACATCAACCATATATAATTCCGTATAGACAAGTGTTCGAGTGTCAACCTCAACAAGCAACGAAATCCTGCTGCAAGGGGAACAAAAAAAGAAAAAAAAAAGGAATCTAACAAATGGAAAAACCCAATATTAAGGTAAATCAACAAGAAACATAAAACTCAGCTTAAGTTGTCAATAAAATAGAACTAAAGACATTTTGTTTTTTTTTTTTTAGGGGAGAAGCCAAGAAAACAACATTTTCAACAATAATATTAGGATGATAATTATTTTTTAAAATAAATATGAAAATAAAAAAATTACTATGGCCTATTTTTAGGGGTTAAACTATTAAAGGAATTCTTCTATAGTATACATAACAGGCATTAGTATATGTTACAATTATAGTATAATTTTAGGCGTCCATTTTCAACATAAAATTTATATAATTGACCAGTACCGTTAAATAATTGCCAAATGAAATAAGTCCCAAAAAATAAATTAAACAACTTCAAAAAATTGTCCATACAAATAGCGACTTATTACATAAGAAGCAACTCCCACTGCGTTAGGACTTATTTTACAATTTTTGGGGAGTTACTTTATTTTATTTTTTTTCTTTTTGGGAGTTATTTTATTTTTGTTGGGACATATTTAATTTTATATTTTATTATTCCATGTAATTGCTTTTAATATAATGGTGAACATCATTTTATACAAGCATAACCTTTAGGCATTGATTTAAAAAAAATATAGTTGCCTACTTTTAGCCAACAATATCGTTAGGAGTTATTTCAGTTTTGCCGTGAGTTATTTGCGGTAGACATATAATGAAGAAAAGTAAACAAAATAAAAAATTTTACCCCAAAAATTCAAATAAAACAAATTATAAATTATATAAAAATGAAATTTTTCTAAAATATATTCATTAAAATTATAGAAAATGATGATGTGAGCAAGATTATTCACATTCAAGATCATTTGTTTTTTGTTAAACAAAAAACCGTTCAATATTTATTTACTAATTAAAAGTGTATTCATCCACTAATTTAATGCGGACTTTATCTACTGACTGGTCCTTACATGTAGCGTTTCTATAAGGAACGATTTCTATTTTGTAAATGTTAGGTGAAGATCTACTTTGAAATTCTTTAAGAAAAGATTTTTTGAAATTGAGATGGTTGCACTTCAAGCAAAACAAATTATTGTGAAAGTCGTGGTAGAGAAGAATGAGTGTATTTTCTAAAAATCATAACTACATTGTAAATTTTCAATTTTCTGAATCAGACTGAGCAGTTTCTGGTATTGAACCTTCGTCAGTGACCCTGTTTTTTATTTGAATAATGTAATATTTGTTATGTTTTTATTTGTTCGATTGCGTCTATATGAAATTTTCTGTGCAATCAAATCAAATTTATTGTTAAACCCAAATCGTGTGTGTGAATTTTTTAAACTTTTTTGATTAAAAGTTTTCTTCTGCTTACTATTTCTAAGCAACTCTGAATACAAAGTCAGATAAATATCAACGTTGGTGCTGTTGGCAAAATTTTTGGTAACGTCGACGTTTTACTTGGTTCTTTTTTGTTAGAACTTATTATTTAATTACGAAATAACTTCCAAATATTGGAATTTATTTAGTTCTTTCTTTGGACGCTATTTCACTTTTTAAAGTTTGGAGTTATTTCATTTGGGAGTTAATTCACGCCATTATGATTTTATTAATTAAATTTGAACCTTAAAAATATGCCACAATATATATTTTAAATAACTGCCATTAATATAATATAAAACTTTAGTGAATATTTAATATAAGTTGTTCTTAAGGCCTGAAATATTATTAATAAATGCACCAAAGCCTCTGCCCTGGTCATTACGTTTCATACATTTTTATTATGTTAAAATTGAATGTTATTAAGTGCCTCCCTATTACATATATTTATGAAAATTCAAAGTGAAGTGTGAGAATGGATCTGCTAAATGTCTAGTTTATTTCATGTCTTCCTAAATTCATCTAGATTATTTCAAAAAATTTTTTTTTCTTGTTAAAAATATTTTGGCTATTTTTTATTGATTTCATTTTATATAATTTCTATAGAATTCATGCGGGGTATTTTCCATTTACTTGATAACTCCCTGTGTTACCTCCCTTTTACAACTTTTTTTTTATTATTTCTTATTACTTGTTAAAATTTATTTTTTTGTGTCTAATGGCTTAGTAATGCAATCACTTTGATTTTCATGTTGATTTTGGTTTTAATGATAGAATGTCGTGATTTAATTGGTTGTAAATGTAATATATATCAAACTAGGAAAAAAAGGTCATAAAACAAAGATTTAAAGGTATTTAGGTATGGGTCATGAGTCATGATATTAAAGGATCCTATTAGTTCAAATAGGAAAAAATTAACCAAATAACCACAAAAAAATTTTTCATGCTAGTGGATAATGGTATACAAATTTGTTTAAATTTTACCATATGCAATTGTTAAAATTTATTATGGTTTGAACATTAAGAGGGCAATGACACGTAAACACTCAATAAAATTTATAAAAAAAAAAAAATTAAAGAAAGCTTTTAGTGTTGGGCACATTTATTGACCTAAATATTTGGTTTTTTAGCTCGTATGTTTGTAAGATTTTTTGGTCAATGTATTGATTAAAAGTTTAAACAAAATAAACGAAAATCATAAACAAACAGGCAAAAGCCATTTTTACAATATACCATATTTAACAGCTTTCTAATGCGGAGTAATTTATACCTTAGACGTCCCTTTAGAAAGCTTAGGCTTTGTAGAGTAAAAAAGGTTTCGTTGGGTTTTCTTAATAGAGCTTTCTAATGCTGTCTGATCACTTAAAGGTATGAAGTTTAATCCAGGTCTTTGATTTTCGGTTCGTGGGTGCGTCAGAAGGATTTCAGACACTATACGTCATTTTAAAGCTTATAATTGATGTTTTATCTCTTTAAGAATTGGTATAAAATGACAAAAAAAAAAAAAAAAACTGACAGATATTAGTTAAAATAACTATGAATATTTTTGATATCGGTCAATGAACTAAGTGGCGTATTAATAGCGGGGTTTTATTTACAATTTAAGAACATGTATCGTTTTCATAACGTTCTTACCCCTCCGACAATTTACAGATTTGAAATTGGACGCATTTACAGTTTCAATTAAGCGTAATATAATACACTCAGAGTATACTAAAAAGTAAAAAGCTACTAAAAATTAGTTAAAAATGAGCTAGCAGAAAAAACTGCTAAAATTAGCAGGTGTTTTTTACTAAATATTAGTAATATAAGAATAGGATAAATAAATCTATTGAATTTACAAATATTTAGATATATTTCAATTATATTTTAGTCAATTGAAAATAACAAAATAATATGCTAAAATCAACAAAAACATTTACTAAATATTAGTAGACAAAAAAATCATTAAAAAATATGAAATTTTTAAAGTTTTTTTTTCGTTATTTTTAAGGCGAATAAAAGTCTGCACTTATGAAATCAGTTAGCTTCAATTTTTTACCAAAAATTTCTGTTGATTTTAGCAAAATAAACCGTTATTTGCATTATACTAATTTTGGTAAACAAAATTTTGTTAATATTACATTTTTTGTTTGCTATTTTGAGTCTACAAATATTAAGTAAAAGTGTTTTGCTAATTTTATAGAGTAAAATGCTATTTTCAATCAACTAAAATTCACTTTAAATATAGCTAACATTTTTTCAAGTTAACAGATTTATTTTGATTGGTCTTTTTTTATTAATATTTAGCAAAAAAAAAATCTGTTAAATTTTAGTAACTTTTCCAGCTATTTTTACAGGTTTATTTCTATGAGTTTATATTATTCAGTGTGCTGAGCGACGAGGAAAAATTGTTGTGTGACGTTATATCACACTCAAAAAAAAAAAAGTTAGTAAGGTCAGCAAAATTTTAGTCAGGTGGGTTCTTGCAAAAAAAATTGCTAATGTCAGCAAAATTTTTTTTGCTAAAATTCAGCTTGCTGAACTTATTGAAGCTTCATTGCCCTGATTCATTATTTTACATCAGTGGGGTTAAGTGCTATGGGAACAACGAAGTTAAGCGCTGCGATACATATGGGCGATAGAAAATTCATGCATATTATTTTTCTTAATTGATGTTGTTATCACCGGGAATCGAACCCGGGACCATCTGTGTAACAGACCATTACATTACAACTAACCATTACATTACAACGACCATTTGTAAGTTTTCAGTTAAGCTAAAACTCAAGGAACATGTATTTATTTTTCAAATAAATATTTATTTCAACTTTTTCATACATTTGTTCAAAATAATTTACTTCCTTTTAAAGATTTTTTAGTTTCATTTATTATTTTCATTTATTTGGATTTTCATATAATTTTAACCACAAAAACGGAATAGTGTCGTTTATTTGTTTCCGTTACAGTTATTATAAATAATTTTTTTTTTTTCGAAAAAAAATATTCACAAAATTCGTCTCTGTTTTTTATTAAAATGGTTTGTTTATATACACAATTATTACAATTCAAATTACAAGAAATTGAAAAAATTTCCACAAATACTACAGCCATACAAACAAAATGTGTATGTAATGTTGTGTATCTACATTTTGTAGAAAAACAAACAAAAACAAAAAACTGAAAAAATTTCAAATAACAGAACATATTTTTATATTTTTTTACTGATCTGTACTATTTATTCATTTGTTCTTATGGATTTGTTAGTTATTTAAACAATATTTAAAGATAAATAACAAGAAACATTTGATTTAAATGAAAAGTAAGTAGACCGGATTTTAAGTGATTTATCATTTACATGTTCAGTTAATTTAAACTACACACTATTTGGAGCGTAGATTTTAAGGAAAACATATTGTGTATGTCTTTATAGCTACATGTGAGTCTGTAAGTGTATGTTATGTATGTCTGAAAATGTAATACTTTCAATAATCCCTTCTACAGCTTAACATTTTTCCTTTAATTAATCATGTTTTTTTTTTTCTTTTCCATTTAAATCAATCAATAATATCCCTCTCTTAATAAAATCTCATATGATTTATACAAAAATCCTTTTAAGCCTTTTGTCTCAACAAACTATACTTCAATGTATCAGAAATGGTTTTTATATACAAAATCCTTAAACTACATACTTCAGATATACGTACATATTTAGAACTAATTAAAAAGGTAAAAACTTTATTTCTCTGTTCTTTTCAGTAGTTTTTAGTTAAAATGAAACATGAAAACAAAAACGTGCTAAATTTGTACTTTTATATATAATAATATAATACACATTTAATAGACCATAAAGAATATACTACAACGATTTATTAATGAATTGCATATATGGCTAGGTGGGTGTAAGGGTTTTATACAGGGACCGGAAAATAACAGCTATTTTTTACGATATACATATAAATATATATATATAATTTGGAAATGTTTGACTAATTGATATGACATAAAAATATGAGAAATACTGATAATAGTGAACCTAATGAGAGTTTTTTATTTGCCATTAATGAAAAAATACAAAAGATAAAACCAAAAAAGACTATCAGCCCGATTATGAATATTCCCTCGGATTTTTTACTCTGCGGATTTTATTTTCTCCAGAAAAAAATCCTCCTATTCTAAACAGACGGGGAAAAGAATAATAAGGGAGAGAGGATTGAATAATATTAATTGTATAATTCATACAAATGCTATCACAACTCTCCCTATTATTGACATTCATAATAGCTCCTTTTTTCCGGGGGGAAGAGTTTCCCATTTTCGAAATTCGTTTAGAATAAGAAAAAAGGGAAAAGTGAAAAAATCCCCGTTCAGATTTTATTAAGAATAGGGGAACAAAGAATAGGGAAAAAATTCTCACGGAATTGTTATTGAGAATTGGGCTGTATTATTTTTCCTCAAACATATAAGAGTAACAAATCATTTTTTGTATCGCAAAAGAAAAAGTTGACAAATAATAAGTTTTTTTTCAAAAAGAATTTAATTTATATTTACAAAAAAAAAAAAAAAAAAGTCAAAAAAAAAATGTAGTTTATCTTATTTTTATGATAAAAAAGCTTAAATATTAAGGACCCTGGCTTTATATATTATACGCTAAGAATATTATGTACACACAAAGAAATACGTTTGTAGAAAAATAAGTAAAACGTCTTGTAAATCAAGTATTCTGTTTCTCAGCAAAATTTTTAGCTGAAATTATGTTTTCAGCTAAAATTTCAATTATACTTATTTAGCACTTAACAGTTTTGAACTAGTGCTTTACTAATATTTTACTAATGTTTTACTAATTTATTTTTCTAAATAAATTGTGCTAATAAGCACATTAATAGTGTGGCCGAAAACCAGATTGAAAGATACACGCAGAATGAAGTTGATGTCGCGGCATGTCAATATGTAGTAGGGACGAGGAAAATTATAATATAAAGTACAACTCTTGGAAGACATAAAAAATCAACCATTGGAAGATTTTTGTGTATGTTTTTCATACAAAATGATGCCAACAATGTGTATTCATATAAACTGTTAATACCGGCTTGTCAACGAAATTGATTATTAATTAAATTTAAGACAAAATAAAATATTTAAATTCAATAAAAATAAAATGTTTATTTGTAAACTAAATATTTATAGTGGTAATTTATGGAATATTTAAATAATTGCAAACAAATATATCTTTATGTACATACAAAAAAATCGTTGCCAGGTAATTCGAATCATTTCAATTAATAAAGTTTATTCGCAAAAACTATGTGAAAACTAGTAGCATTTTACCAAGTTTTTTCTTGGTTCTACTTAATGTGTGACTAATTTATGTGAAAAAACTTTGCAAGTTGAAATGCTACTAATTACTTGCCAACGATTTTTTTGTGTGTAAACAGACTAAAGCCAAAGAGAACTACACACATCTTAGGTAAATTTTTTATATTTCCTTTCTCTATCTGCAAAAAGGATAGATGTCATTTGTTGTTATTTTTTTTTTTTTTTTGTTTTGTTTCTAGAATTATCAACGGCATTTAGCTTCAGTCCAAATTGTCATTATTTAGACAACCATGGATGTAAGTAGTTGAAATATATTTTCGTTTAGGTTATTTACATATAATTATTTCTATATATTTTCAGATATTAAATTAATTCATGTCGTCAATGTATGGACATTTTTATATTGTTAATGTATTGCAATTTTTTTTTTTTTAAGAATCACAAAATTATTTTTAGGATTTTCAGCAAATAAATTAAAATGTATTATTTTTCTATAAATGTTTTAAGTTTTTTTCAGTCTAAATTTTTCCTGCCTAAAATATTGTTGACTCAGCAACATTTTTGGCTGACTTTACTGACTTTTTTTTTGAATGTAGTTATGTTAGCTCAGAAAAAAATAAATCTCTGGCGCTTGTTAAAATACATTATTATTAGATGTTTCAATATAATCCTTTAGACACGTTATTTTACAGAATATGTAAAATAACGTGTCGGATAGCATGTACTACCCTAACCACAAAATGTTCGTACACCACTATTAAATTTTAGTATTTAATTTTTGAGTACCTGTATATTCCAAGAAAGTTAAGGGATTTTAATAAAAAGAAACTTTTTTTAGAGATAATTTTATTATCTTTTGAAAAAATAAACATAAGGCACTTTTATTCAAAGATTTTAAAATAAAATAACAGAAATTTCATATACCTAAAATTAATTATTATTTGATTTTGACCATTAAAGGTTCGTACTGTATATTAAATAAAAATTAATACTGAGTAACGTCACCCTTAACTTCAATCACGGCATGGATTCTCCGGTTCATAGAATTAATTAAAGTTTGACACTCATCAGGGGTTATGGATTCCCAAATTTCGCGAATTTTCGCTTTCAAACCGGCGATCGTTGTTTGCGGTTCGTTTCTTAACCGTCTTTTCATTATCGCCCATACAGATTATATTGGATTTAGATCTGGATTGGCTGATGGCCAGTCCAGGACACTTATATTATTTTGAGCTGGCGATCCATCTTGCCCGAATGATGTTATGATGGGTACTGAAAACATTAAGTGTTCTTCAAGTATTTCTATGTAGCAGACTGCGTTAACTGTGTTTTCTATAAAACACATATTGTCCGACCCCTTTGGCAGACATGCAACCCCAAATCATCACACTCGCTGGGAATTTGACAGTGCGTCTTAGGCAATCTCTATGAAATGCCTCTTGTCTCGTTCGAATGACTTTTGTAGAAGTGTCACCCAAACACAGCTCAAACCGGGATTCATCACTAAAAATTAGTAAGTCCCACTCTCTTTGGGTCCATTTTTATCGCTCTTTTGCCCACAGTAAGCGTCTTCGTGTTTGTACTTTGGTTAGAAAAGGTTTTGCTTTTCGCTACAAAAAAATTTTATTTTTGATTCAAAAGTGTAGTTTTTATACGAAATAAAAAGCGTAATTAAGTTTTTTTAAATTTTTTCTTGTAGTTTCCCGTCCCACAGACTTTCCAATAGACGATGACCACTCAACCGCTAATTTTCGTACAGTAGTTCGTATATTATTCTTTATGTTTTTTCTAAATGTCTTAAATTACGTGGTGTTATCTTAGACACTCTTCCACATTTTTTAAAATTAGGGCTAACTGGTTTTTTTGTAAAACTTTACAATGTATTGAACAGTTGACTTTGCCAAATGCAGTTCCGAAGAAATATCTGAATAACTTTTCCCATCTTTAGATTTTTTGATTATGAGTTCCCGAATTTCTTTTGAAATAGCTTTACCACGCGCCATTTCCTTTTTTTTAGTTTATTTGGTGTTACTTATATTTTTTTTCTTTTTCTGATCAAACACGTTAATTGACTAAGAAAGATTTTACAGAAAAGCACGTTTTTAAACAAAAATAACGGAATTTTCTTAATAGTACGAACCTTTTATGGTCAATTTTAAAACTTCCCATTTTAAGGGATATTTAAAAAATCATTGCTGTATAATGGGAAATAATCACAAATGTAAATTTAAGTAGTGCATTTTTTTGTAATAGTAGTAGATTATATTTAAAAAGGCAAATTATAAAAAAAACGTCAATATTTAAATTTTCGCAGAATATTGAAAATTTGATATTAAAACTTTTAAAGGGGGTACGAGCCTTTTGTGGTTAGGGTAGTATATTAGGGAGGAATAAATTTGTATTGCGGAATTTTTTTAATGTTATGATTTTTAATAATATCGAGTTCTAAATAAATCTACTGAATTTGTATTCCCCATTTTTAACCTAAATTGTTGAGATATACATATATATATATAATGTCCTATGGTTCCTTAAGAGGAACAAAGGGCCACAATTGTTGAGATAAGCCAATAATTATTAGTCAAATTTATTAAAAGCCGTAAAATTTTAACTTTTAATATAGTATTTTTAAATATCTTTTCCTTATAATAACCCTCAAATAATAATACAATAAGGGTTTTATTAAGAATTATTAAATCTCTATAAAATACCCAGGATAAAATCCTAAAATATGTCAAATACGTTTGAGCGAATCACTTTCTGTACAGGGCGCAAAAGTTATGACGGTTTAAAGTTTAAATTTTTCTAAAAATTAATTTTTTCATTGATTTGAAATGAATTTTCCGAGTGAATAAAATTGTTTTATATTTTTTGACGTTTTCATGGAAATTTACTTCCTTATTTTGTGATTTGCAAAAAATATTTTTCTATTGTTTCAAAATTTAACGTAATCAGTAAAAGATTAAATGTATTTTCAACAAGTTAATTCTTAATAATTGCACTTTTTAACATGAAGATTTTTAAAACTTAGTTAGTTTCATTTGGTCCATGAAATATTTGTTTCTTAAGATTTTTTAATGCTCCCAAGGATTTGCGTTAAAGCATATTTTAATGTTCTCAAGGATTTATGTAAAGCATTAAAGCAAAAACAACTTGTTAAATTTTTTGTACAATTTTCAAAAAGTCCATATAATTCAGCATTTAAATTTGTTATGCTAATTTTATGTTGTAAAATATCAAAAAAAAAATTTAACAAAATTCACTCTCATCTTTTTTAACTTTTGTGATGTCGTACATTTTATCTGTTAAGGGCACATCAACGAACAATATCTCCAGCTGTGTTTAACTCCCATCAAAACAGACATTACCAAGGAATTAAGCGTGTTAGTATCGCACAAAGGGATTAACTAGCTACCAGAATATTTACTCGCTTGATTTATTTTTGTTCGCGATTACCAAAAATTCATTACCCTCTAACTTACAAAAAAGGGAGAATAATGCGTTACCTGATCGGTTACTCATAGTGAAAGAATAAGTAATTACTTTTTTTATTGGGAATAAGTGGTTACACACAATTATAGAAAAAGTGCTTACCAAAATGTTACAAAATAAGTTGTTGTGGAAAAAAATTTTAAAATAACTTTAGCTTAGAAAATTCACTTATAAAAATTTTAAAACAAATTAATACAATATTATAATCAAGAATAAAAAATCGATACTTATGTAGCCAATTACCAGTAACTCATTATTTTGCAATTACATATAAGTACTTCTATAACACATTATCAGTAAGTCATTATTTTGTATTTTTAAGTAATATAATAGGTAATGACATTATAGGTAATGACATTATTATGTTTTTGCTGGGATTACAAGATTTACGAACCATTGTTTTCATATTTCTATTCCATGAAGGGTCCTCATTGCCTCATTGCCCGGCACAGAAAATTCCAAAAATTTTTAAAAACAAAAAAAATTGGTTTCAATTTTGGACTACCATGTATTTATTTGTTACATACATGAGAAAAAAACATTAAACATTATTTTTTCCATATAAATGATAATGCAAAATCATTGGCATTTATGTGGAAATATCAATGCCTCTGTGATTCTTTCTCAATTAGAATTTGTGATGGTACGTCAATTAGCCACGAATCGAATTTATCTCTTAAGTGTTGATAAATTGTGTAATAACAAATGGAATTCAAAAGCCGCAAAAACAAAAAAAAGTTACAGTTATATTAGTTTTTTGTTTTTATATACATCGAGATTATTTTTATGTTATTTTCAATTTATAACGAGCTTTCAACCTCCGTATATTTACAAAAATAAAGCAAATCAAACATATTAGCTAGGTTGATACTAGTATTTCGATCTGGCTAAAGATCTCATCAGAACCCGAAGTTTTAGAAAAGCTAGAGCCTATATAATAGGCAGAACTTTAACAAAAAACCTATTAATAATCAATGTTGCTCCATTCTTGTCTTCTTAGTAATCAACCACGTGGTTAGGTCTTTTCCTAACAAGCATCATGACGTTACTAAATTTTGAAGACCAAAAATGTTCTATTTATATAAAAAATTTTTAGTGTGTACTCTGGCTCAAGTAATATTTTTTACAGTTATATTAGTTTTTTGTTTTTATATACATCGAGATTATTTTTATGTTATTTTCAATTTATAACGAGCTTTCAACCTCCGTATATTTAAAAAGTTAGCTTTTCAAAATTTCTCAGCTTTGCGTAACGATAAAAAATAGAAAATTTAACCCTATGACACTAAAATGTTAAACATCTACGAGATGGAGTGTTCTTAATCGAAACTTATAACCCGCTTTTCTGAAATATAAAAATTGCGACATTTATTGCAAAATAATATCAGTTTCAAATGATTTCAAAACTTTTTAAAGAAGCCAATATAAATATGTATTAATAAGCATAATGGATTATATACGAGTACATGCGCGGCTCCAGCAATTAATATACAGGGAAATTTGAGACGCCATGATATACAATTGCATGTGTTTGTTGCTTTTTGTACACTGAGGCGTATGAAATACCCTTTATATTAATTGCCGGAGCAGCACATGATCTTATATGATGATATATGATATGATTAACCAAATTTTCGGATCCGGAAATATATGTATTTGTATATATGTTAATTAGGCATGTTCTTGGATCAATGGAGATTTTTGGTCACGGATGGGTCGGGTTGGTTTCGTTTCTATATACAAATGATATATATGAAATTTGATGCCAATCAGATAAGGCAAAGTCGTGACGAAAATCGATTCAAAATGTGTTTCCTTTTTTTTTAGTTTTGCCAAATTTTTTAAATATTGTTATAGTTTTTATTCTAGATAATAAATTAATCTACATAAAGATACAATTATATATTTAAGACGGTATAAAAATTCAAAATCAATGAAAAATTAGCCCAGTAATAAATACTTCCCCAAACCATTAATGTGCTAATTATAATTATTAATTGACCAAGAAATTGGAGCACACACCTAAAATATTTTTGAAATTGATTTCTGCAACACAATTTTTTAATTCAAAAGACTCAAAATTGTAAGATATTGAAGAAGTTTTCTTTTTTTTATGTCGTTAACCTGCCCTAAGGTGATGTCAAAAACGGACAAAATTTGTTGGGTGTTTTTCAAATCGCCAATTTCAAATTTTTAAATTTTTTCTTAAACCAAATCGAAAAAATTGGGATTTTCACTACAGGGAGATGTTTAAAATATCTTGGAGAATGAAAATAAAAAATATCCCCCGCTATATTTGGAAAGGGCAACGATTTTATTTTTGCGGATTTCGAGGAAATTGTGTTTTTTGGTAATAACATGAGTTATTTATTGTCATAAAATATTTAAAATCGAAATTAGCTACTATTGTAAATTTTGTTGTTTTATTTTATAACCATAAGTTGAAAAAAAAAGAATTGTTCGAACACCATTAACCCATGCTGACCTGCGACCACAAATGACCCCAGACTTAATTATCTCAATTTACAAAAACAGTCATAGCTTTGCTTACTACTGAATTTAAAAAAAATATTATTTAAAATATTATTGAATACTATTTAAAGATTATGTGCCAAACAACGTTAACCCGTGCATGCCGCATTAAAATGAAAGCAAATACATACTGCGAAAATTTATATATATTTGAACAAAAATATATTAAAACTCTTTTTTTACAAACCTGGCTTAAGAAATTCCATTAATCCACTAAAAAAAAACATTTTAATGTAAACTAACCCTTATTTCCAATTGGTGTCAAAATTACCCAATGTTGAAAAAACTTTAAAAGCATATTGTCTTCTACATAATCATATTAAATACATCAGAAATATTGATTTTTAAACAAAATTGTTAAAGAATATTTAGTGGGAAATTTTAAAAAGAAACAAGTATTAAATATTTTATTGCATATACAACTAGACTTTGTGTATATCGGATACTTTTTTTGTATGATTCCACAGTCTGATGCACAAACTCATCGTTAACCCATGTTAATCGGAGGTTAAAACTGTCCCACAAAATTAAATTTATAGTTAAAACAGAATTTTGTTTAAATTAGACAACTAAAAATAATATTAGTTCTTAATCAAGTAAAATGTTCAAATGAATAATTCATAAGCATTAAAAAGTATTAACCCTTGTTGGCCTGAGCCCGAATAGTACCGACAAAAATCTCAAAACCGGATTTTGTACGTTAGTTACGATAGTATTAGCATATAAAAGGGAAAAAAGTGAATAATATTATAAAAGTGTGGCCAAGTGTTAATAATCTTATAAAAAAAAACTAAAATTTTTTTGGCTAAATGTTATACAAAACAAAATATTGATTTTTTTTGCAAGTTTTTTAAATAATCTATTTCTATGACTTTTCCCAAAGCCCCGCCCCCCCCCCCCCCCCCACCACCTTAAGATGAACAGCGAAGCTGTTACAAATATTGGAATTTTAAATTTTGTGAAAATCAGAACATTTAAAAATTTGTGTTTTAATTTTTTAAACTTTATGACTCTAGTCGAAACATACCATCAACTATAATCTTTTAAAAACATATGCCTTTTGTTAAATCGGGAAGATTTCAAAGGTGAAAATATTTTATGGAATTTTTTGTCATTAATCTTAAAATAGCACTGGGTTGTCTATTTGATGTTTAAGAAGCATTAAATTTTCCTATGGACTTGCAAAAAAATAAAGTTTTTATAAAACTGAAATATTTTTTGCTTGAAAACTTTAAATAAGAATATAAAAACCAACATATTATGTACTTACTTAAAAAAATTGTGGCACATTGTCTTGTGCTTATAATCTATAAATAAACATTTAAACCTTAAGGGCCAACTTTGTGTATATAGAAATATTACATTGTTAGTTCAAGTCCTACATAAATCTATGACTATACGGTTACTTGGCTGTACTAGAGCAAATTTATCATTATTTTTTTGTTGCTTTTTGCTTTTGTTAGTGTTTTTTATAATATATTTTTCGGCTTCATATTTTTCTCTTTAATTTTTTTTTCTTTGTGTGTTTCTTTGTTTATCGATTTATTTGCCAATTTAAGCTGTAAAAATAAGACACCCCTCAAATAATTTTATAAATTTCTTTATTTTTGGGGGTTTTTTTAGAAACTTTATTTTTTTACTTTATGAGCCCACAAAAATTTACCAGCTGTTTGTCTGAAGGCTTAAATACTTTTAGGAAACTCATATAAAGTAAACCAAAGAAAAGCGAAAAAATTGTTGTTAAAAAACTTTTAAATTCATGTTTCTTTTATACAGTTTTTGTTAGCATATTTTGTGGCGCCTAAAACTTTATGTTAATTTAGATTTTGTCTTATGTTTATAAATATTTTTACTATAAACAAAGTAATTAGTATCCTTTTTCGAAAGATTCTGCAAAAAAAAAAAATCATTCTAGTTTTCTGTGAGATCACCCTTAATTTCTTACTGTCCAAAAATATAAAGAAAACAATAAATAAAAAGGAAAAAAAGAATTAAATTAACAAAGTAAACTTTTTTTATTTGCTTGTAGTTACCCAGCAAAATTTTTTAGAACTGGTTACCTTTGAATCTATTCCATAATAGCCACCGGTAGCGAGGAATCGGTTCAAGAACAGGTTCCCGGGAGTCAAAATGTAAGGTTTTACTGTCCCAAAACCAGTTCTATAATTTGTTCTAGAACCGGTTCTAAAGCAACCTGTTCTTGTTTGGAGGTAAAGAACATGTCGTAAATACAGGTTGTGGAACATAAGTTAAAACCTATTGTAGTACAGTATAAGTTGTTCTACAACCTGTTATTTGAATTTTACTGGGTGGTTATAACGATTTAAATAAAAAAATTATAAAAACAAACGCTTCATTTTTTAGGTTTAGGTTTTATTTTAAATTTTCAGCGGCTTATTTTACTTATTTTACTTCCTACTGGTAGATAATATAAAAAAATAAATTTTCTAGATTGATAGCTGACAAGCTTTCAAAGCTTTCACATTAAGTAGGTGCCTTATTTGGAGTCATGGCAGGCATAGTTTCTAATAGGTCAATGTGAACCATTGTCGAAACTTTATCTCGAAGACACCATGTCTGTAACTACATTTGTGTAATTTCAGTGTAACCAAATTAGTCAGTAAGAAATTTCTAAATTATTTCCAGAATGTAAAGTATTTTAAGGACTAAAATATTTTACGAACCAGAGTTTGCTTAGAATGGATTTAGTTTAGAAAAAAAAAAACTTCCTCATAATCATAAAGTCAAAATGATAGTTACAAAAAACATTACCCTCAACATATTTATATAAAATTAGAGTGGATTTTTTTTTTTTTTTGATTTCAATTTATTGTCCAGATTATTGCGGTATTAGGTCTAAAAGTTATTTGGTGCATATTTGAGAATAATCGGGTATCTTTAACCCGTATCGCCCCGCTAACGAAATTTTACATTTTTGAAAAATTTTCGTAAATTGCTTCAATAAAAATATGTCTTGCCGTAAATCATTTTTTATTCATTTTGACTTCCTGAACTCGCATATTTTGATATTTTGAGATATTGTGATTTGATTTTAACTAAAAAATGCATATTGTTCGTCTATTCTTAATATGTTTTTAAAATTGAAATATATTTTTAAAAATTAATTTTAATTTTGTGTCCATATATCAGAGGCTTTGTGCGCAGGTAGGTATTAGGGTTAAGTAATCCAACTTTTCTTAAATTCTTGCATTTAGTCCTATAAGAATCAAAACTTTAATAAATGAAAATCAAAAGTTGAAGTTAATATTCCATGTGTATAAAATTGAAAAGCGTAACAATTTTACTATGTAAATTATCTGTTTTTGTGAGATGTTTGTGAGTTAATTTACAAGTTACCCTTCCACCAACATTAACATAATTATATTCAAATGAAAAGTAATTTGATCGACTTTGCTAGTGCAAAAATAAAAAAAAATTAATTATTTTTAAAAAATTTGGAGAATGGAGGAAAAAACTACATTTGTAGTAAAAATCAAGTCATAATATCTCGAATACCGCTACTCTGATTTCAAAATTAGTGCTTACCATGCCAAAATTAATTAAAAATGATGTGTCGCAAGATATATTTTTATTAAAGCAGTTTAAGAAAAATCGATAACTTTGGTCGTGGTGAGCCACGGGTTAATGCTATACGATTTTCTCAAATTCGCACCACCTAACTTTTCGACCTAGTTTTACAATAATTGCAAAAACAATTGATAAGAATCGAAAGTTGGAAAAAAAATGCCGCTCTAATCTAACATGTTAGACATCAACTTGGTATAGAAATTTTCCAAATAAAACGTAGAAAAATTCTTAAGCAGTAAAAATCACGTAAATATGAATTTGTGAGTGTTGGTGTTGTTGTATAAAATAAAAAAAAATTAATTATTTTTAAAAAATTTGGAGAATGGAGGAAAAAACTACATTTGTAGTAAAAATCAAGTCATAATATCTCGAATACCGCTACTCTGATTTCAAAATTAGTGCTTACCATGCCAAAATTAATTAAAAATGATGTGTCGCAAGATATATTTTTATTAAAGCAGTTTAAGAAAAATCGATAACTTTGGTCGTGGTGAGCCACGGGTTAATGCTATACGATTTTCTCAAATTCGCACCACCTAACTTTTCGACCTAGTTTTACAATAATTGCAAAAACAATTGATAAGAATCGAAAGTTGGAAAAAAAATGCCGCTCTAATCTAACATGTTAGACATCAACTTGGTATAGAAATTTTCCAAATAAAACGTAGAAAAATTCTTAAGCAGTAAAAATCACGTAAATATGAATTTGTGAGTGTTGGTGTTGTAAATTACTAACACATACACACAATACTACATTTTACCAGTAAGAAATTTATGTAAACAAAAACCAAAGAAAAATATTTTGTCTATCTTTTCCATTATAGATTGGTCAAAATCTGCACCGGTGTAATTTAAATTCCATTATTTTTTGTAAACTTACTCTCTAGGATATCTATTACTAACCACCATTTTTATATCCTTGCAAATATGTAATCTGGCGATTTTATTCACGTTTTTAATTTTTTTAAAAATCAAAAAAAAATTAAAGTAGTGAACTTTGCAGAGCTCCATATCCTTAAGTAGAAAATTTGTAAAACTAAAGTAATCTATTTTTTAAAAAATCATAAAAAATAGTTACCCATTAGGGTGATAACTTTTTTTGGACAACATTCTCCCCAGGGGTTTTCTAGCGGGAAATATTGTATTAATGATAAAAAACTAGTTCAGTTCAATTTGGTAAAAAAAACGTTACGCACCGACAGCGATTTCTTAAATGCCTTTAATATATTAATATGTGAAAACAGATTTTTTTTTATATAAAAAACTGCAAAAAATAGCGGAAATTAAAAGCAAATTTGGAAGAAAACTATTCCATTGACTCGAAAACGAACTTTACTATTGAAATCAGCATGCCTTAATTATATAGATGTGATGGTCAGACGTTGAGGCATCAAAAAAGTTTTTTTTTTAACTTTGTTTGATTCAAAACTTTAACGCGTTTGGTGCGTAACCTTTTTTAACGATAGCGAAATACTAAAAACGCAGTTCTTAATATTTGTCCATACCCTACACGATTTTGTCTGGGGAGATTTGATATTTGCAAAAAATTCAAAAAGTTATTACCCAATTACCCATGGCACAGTGGGAAATTTTATCATTTTCTGATAATAAATCTCTAACTTTTTTGGTATTACAGCTGGACTTTACACGATCAATTTTCATATATTTTCCTTTAAATGTCAAAATTTTAGCGAAAAAGCGCCAACGGTCCTTGAGATAAATCATTTAAAATTTCACATTTACATATTTTTTATTTATGAGCTTTTTTGGTTACGAGTTAAAGTTGCCGAAGTGGCTAGATTAGTTTGTTCATATATTATGTTTTATATAAGGTGGCGCAAAAATAACCTTCCGATGTTTTTTTTTTTTATTATGTATTTATTATGTATAGCATTTTCTGATAGGAGGATTACTTTTGCGCCACCTTATATATAGTCTGTTTTTTACATGTACATATATGAAATGAAATTTTTTCAAATAGCATAAAAAAAACCCTGTTGAAAGATGCAAATACAGGTTTAAGATTTTTTCGTAAGGAAATATTTTACAAAAATATCAAAATTCAAAGTTTTATAGTCAATCAAAATGTTTAAAGTAGGGTTGTAACTTTTGTTTTTTTTTTGCATTAAACAAATTGTAGTTTTTCAAAAAAGTTTTTGCTTAAAAGAGACAAGCGTTTTCAAATTTGACGTGTTTCGCGGATTTTTATATAAAATAAGATTATAGCGTTGTTTCGCCACATTTCGTAAAAGTAATTTAATTTATGCGGAATGTTTTTGTTTTATGATTACCCAAAAAGTCGATTTTTATGGTTAATACAATATTGCCCACCACGTGGTCATAGGTAAAAACTTAACAGAAAAAGGTTGTAACCATAGTATATAATGAAACAGCATGACAACACAGAATTTAATAAGGTTCTGACCATCAATTCTATATATTTCGGGCATGCTCATTTCAATGGCGTAATTTATTTCTTGATGTATTTTACAGTTTTTACGCAAAATGACTTTAAAGTTTGACGCCTCTTCATACTGTTTTTTATACATAAAAGTTTGCAAACGCAATACATCTGATTTCTTTCTGTTTAAATCTAACGACAAGACCGGTATTTAGATTTATAGTACATAATTGATTTTTAATTATTAAAATTAAAACTGAAAAGGAAATTTTAAATTAAAATAATAACTAGTATACAAAAATAATATTTATGTGTAGCTGCACGCTGAAAAAAAAAATATTGAATTACCATATTATGATCCTAACAATTTTAAACATAATTCTGGCCGATCATATTATGATCGCTGGCAACGATTTCGTCATCATCTAGAACCATAATATGATTATCGGAATCATATTATAAATGTTACATGTTTCAATCATGTGTAGGGTATATGGTAAAATAAAACAAAGATATTGCTTTAATGGCTTCCTCTATCAAAGGATCACACAAATATAAATTGCAAAAATTTAATTATAACTTCATTTTCATTGTAGACGACAATTTCCGTCAAGTCTAGTCAACACAAATATGAAAAAAATACAAAAAATTGTCGAAAATAAGTAAAGTTGATGCAATTGAAACTTAATATGTGGCTGTAAAAGGAAAATGGTGTGAACATTTTATATATGTACGTATATATGTAAATTTAACCATACAAGGGACTAATTTGTTAAACATTGACATTAAATAATAATAGAATTTTTGCATCTCCCGGAAAAACTGAATTCTAATGTTTATAAGGCGCATACGGTATGAATTTTGTGAATTTTAAAATACTTAATTTACAATATCTAAAACTAAGCGATGTAGAGCAAAACCGGACGATTTAGTTTACTAAAGTCAATGAAATTTAAAATGTAGTTTATTAAATATACGAAACGAACCCGTAGTGGATAATTTCTGATGACACGCTAATATTATCACCTTTAATGTACAACGCTTTAAGTATTTAAGTTATAATTTTTAAATATATTTTCAATTAATAGTGTTAAATTATTTTGGATAGAAATTATATTGGTAAGTAAGTGAGTTTTAACACACACTCACTCACGCTCACGAAGGAAAAATTGCACTCACGCACAATCAATCATAAGCATATCTTTTTTTACTGACACTTACTTACGCTCACTTTAGTAAATACTTATTTTATTCATGCGTGCATCACATGAATCACGAAAATTCACTGAATAATATGTTACCGGGAAAATACAGGTGCAGACTTAACTCAAGATTGCTCTAAATGTGTTATTTTGTTATTTACTTTCTATTTTTAAAACTCAAAAATAACTAAAGAAACGTCAATACAACAAGTAGTGACATAGCAAAAAAATATTTTCGTCCAAATATTGATAGTCGCAAAGGACACAGTAGAAAAAGCTGGCTGTTTTGTTTGCAAATTTCCAGTTTTTAAAAAATCTACAACCGTAATATTAAGATTTTAAGCATTACTTTCTTTATACTAATACAATATTGTATTTTTTTTTCTTAGTCTGTAAGGAAATTATGTTGCATATACTGAATAGTAAACAAATATATAAATTCAAGAGGTCATAGTGTTAATGTTTCCCTCCTGAATATTTTTTGTGTAATAGTCACTAGATAATCATTAAGTCTGAAATTTCGTGTAATTATGAAACCTCTTCTTAATGAATAAAATATATATATGTTTTTTATTTTTTAGTCGTTTAAGAGCTAGTTTTTGGGATGTAGTTCAACCTTATTTATAGTTTTAACGAAGTTTAAACTTAAAATGCTGTTTTTGAGATCAAGTTTATTATATTTTAATTGTAGTTTAACCGGCCAGCGTTGGCCGTTTAAACTAAGTTTTGAGTTGTCAAATTATAACAGCTGTGAATGAAAATTATACATAAATAAAGCAGCTGTTAACTAAAAGTCCAAAAAAAAAAAAACAATATATACGAAATTTTTGAAAATGTGTTTTTATTTATATAATGATTTGGAGTTTTATCAGCGCTTCCGCTCGTCCAAACCATCGGCTTATATTTTTACATTTATTTTAGAGTCCATTTTATATTTAATTACAACCAATATTAAACAAAAGAAATATTTAATAGTTGGGCACAAAATAAACAAACATTTTTTTTCTATGCGCGTTGTTTTGTTTGTTTTTCATTTTTGACATTCGCAAGTGCTACCATATTTCTTTTGAAAATGGCATTACTCTTTTTGGTGTAAAATATAGTAATCTTATTTAATTTGAGATTTTTTAAACCATCACTGAAAAACAGCATGGAGGTTTAAAAGCAGTTTATATCTTATTTAAGTTTAACTAAACAGCTGTAAAACTAAGTTTGATCGTCCTCCCAAAAACTGGCTCTAAAAGTTTTTCATTTAAGCGGACCTCAGAGCCTAACAGCAAAAATAAAAACCATTCCTTACAACAAATGATGGGTATTCTCATCCTGTTATTTGGTTGTTACATTCCGGTACTTGGCGTGGCAATTTAATTTTCAATATATAAAACAAAACAATTGAAGGGCTTATTGTTAAAACTTGATAAGCCACATTTAATTATTGTTTGGTTTCGCCTTTTAATAAGTAGGAAATATGGCTATTGCAGGACTTTTAAACGTTATGTACGCGTGGCAAATGTTTAAGCGAGACTTTATTCAATATTTAATCAAAGGATGTCTAGAAAACAGCGAAGTTTAAAAATTGTAAATGTGGCTTATCAAGTTTTTACAATAAGCTCTTCAATTAAATTCCTATTACAAATAGAAAAAAACATTTTGTTCTATTTTTTTTTTTCAGTTTTTACAAAAATGTTTTTGTTCTGAAAACCCAATGATTAAACAATATAAAAGAAAATTAAAAAAGTTCAAAATGATAAGTTTTTTATTAAGATTTTTAAATACACCTTCGCAGGACAAAATAACATTTTCGCGGTTAATAAAAACTTGTAATAAAAAAAATAGATAAAATTATATCAGTGTGATGTAGTCATTAAATTGAATTTAAAAGCCTCTTTTGAATTGTAACGGTCAGAAGGCTTTGTAAAAATAACATAAATTTTGGATACTGTGACTTAAAAATATTACTTTCAATAACTTTGAGAAACAATACTTGTTTATTTCTAAGTCAAAGATACATGAGCATATACAAAAATAGTACAGTCAAAAATATATAAGTTAATATACAATCAGATATGTATTCACATAATAATATTTATATCATATATGAAACAATATTCAGCATATCTTTCAATACATGATATCATATATGCTTCCATACATGACATACATCTTCATACATGCTGATATATGAAACCATATACAACAAAATACAATGTTGTGTCTTTATTTTTAAATTTCCTGCTCATGTTTAAAAACAATTGCTCTTTCTCTGTGGTGCTGTTGTGCAGTTTTTTTTTTTGCCCCGAATTTTTCTTACCCATTTTTGCTTAATGGTTAACTTATGCAAATTAGTTTTTATATACAAGTGTGGAATACTTAAAATGATGTTGAATATGAATATGTTAGCCGCTTTAAGAACAATTCATATACAACATACATATTAATAAAACACTTGAGTTCCCCTAGCACAGTATAAAGTGTGGATATATACCAAATAAAATCTCCGTATATATGAGTAATTTCAGAAATTTTCGACTTTTCGATGAAACTTATTTTAGATGCCTTTTGTATCTAAAGGTTTTTTTTTAATAAGATAAACGAGGCACAGGGTTAGGTAGATTTTACTCAACATCTATGACATGCTAATTTTCACGTTGAAAAGTTTTCACCTGAAAAATTGACGGCTATCATAAAGTCGATGAATTAAAATAAGTTAAGTGAAAATTACTAAAAAGAGATTTTTCTTTAATTTAGTTTTTTTGTTTATAGTTCTTAACTTTCAGTAACAAAACTAACACAAAATGGAGTAGCTAGACTCGGCAGATATATTCACCAAAAAGTAATTTTCAAGTTGTACGTAGGGTGGTTCACAAGTGAATCCTATTTTTAACTTTCGCAGTTTTTCCTAAGGTGTTTTGAGCTGTTTAATGGATATGAGTTTTGAGAACAGTAACTAAAAAAACGGCGTAATTTTATACACCTTAAGGTATACCAAGTTGATTTCCGCTCAACAATAACTTGATACGAATATAACAAACTTATAAGGAATTGAAGAACATTTTTTGAAAATGTATATTTTTTGGGTCTGACAATTGTATTTGAAATTTGTAAGAGTATTGCGTGAAATTAGTAAGCAGTTTGAGCAGTTTAAAATTTTTACACGAAAAAAATGTATGAAAATTTTGCGAAATTTATTTATTATTTTTTTTTTAATTTTTTGATAAAAAATTACATGACTTATAACCCAAAGTTAGTTACACAGAAAAAACTATAATTGAGTTTCAATTAAAAGTTTTATTGAGTTAGGTTCTATTTAGGAAATTGTAGTACTAATTAAAATAATTTGATACTATTTAATTTATTTTATTTTCAATTACGAGTTTAATCATACATATTCAATATTTAATTGAATATTGCTTCTAATTTCAAACAAATTTTTAGTAGATACTATTACAACTTTAAATACAATTTTCAAAAAATCGGGAAAAATTGGTAAAAATCGCTAAAAATTTTAAAAAAATAACTAAAATTAAAATAAACTATATTATATCGTATTTAAAAAAACAAAAATAAAAAAAACGCAAAAACTTATAGAAGTCGTCAAGATTAAATAAATCGCTAAAAGTGAAAACAAAAAATCATAAAACCTCTAATATTTGAAATAATCGCCAAAACATATTTTAAAAAATTTTCAAAATTTATAAAACCATTATATAAGAAAAAATTTTAAAAACCTGTCAAAGTCTCTAAAATCCGAAAAAAATAGCAAAAATTAAGCAAAATTAAAAGCAAAATTAAAAAAAAAATACCAAAAATTGGAAAACCATTTTCAAAATTTACAAAAATCTACAAAATTTAAAAAATCTATAATATGTATTTGAAAAATCACCAAAATTAGAAAAACTCAACAAAATTGAAAAAAAACGCCACTATTGAAAAATAGCTAAAACTGAAAAAATCGCCAAAATTGAAAAAAACGTTATTATTATTAACAAAACTGAAAATTTACATATCGCGAAATAATTTATAGTTTTTGCCATTTTTTTTTTATTTATTCGTTTTTTTTTTTTTTGTAATTTTAAATTTTTGCATTTTTTTCTCTTTGTTGCTATTACGGGTTATAAAAACTTGAAATTTTGTGTGCATAAAATTCATTTTTAACTCAACATTTAGTAGATATTACTAAACACTTTTGGAAGTGAGTTTAAAATAGAACAAAAGTTTAATTGAAATTTTATTAAAAATATTTTTTTCTGTCCATCTAGATTGAATACTTGAAGCGCTGTATCAATTCCCCCAAAACGTACACAAAATAAAATATTTTAATTACCTTAATACTAAATTCGAAAAGGCATCACAAAATGTTTATTTAGCAAACAAAATTTTCATAACCACAAAAACATCCTTAAAAGTATTTAATGTTATTTCCTGCAAAAACGTTACCTTAAACCCAATTAAATAGCAAAAAAACCGTCAAAAAATTTGTGTTTTCCAAAATAATTGCCTTTATCAGTTTAAGTTCTAATATAAGTTGGCGCAAAAGTAATCCTCCTATCAGAAAATGCTATACATAATAAATACATAATAAAAAAAAAACATCGGAAGCTTATTTTTGCGCCACCTTATATATGACAAAAAAATTTTTTAGATTAATTTTATATTTCTTTGTGTTGTATTTAATATTTAATATTTTGACATGTGATATGCAATTCAATGAGATCTATAAATAAAACTGTAATTTTAATATATTTAAATTGATTTAAACTTAAAATCGCCATCATTTTTGAGCCGTTATAGGGAGTTCAGACAGCGAAATTAATCTACTTGATTAACGTTAATCCACCTTTTTAATCTTCCGCGATTACATATGCATTTTTTTTTTATTAACTTGACTGCAAAAAGATTAACTTTGCCACTTTAAAGTACCAAGGTGGCGGCAAAAAGACTAACTTTGCCACTTTAAAGTACCAAGGTGGCGGCTATAGCGATCCGGCATAAGAGGAATAATGAAATAATGTCGACAGCGCCAACATTTTTTATCGGCAGCCTATTTACGCTAATTTTTGTTTGACTTTGTAAAAACACAGAGTAACACATAATTAGTACTATAATCCAAAGTCATTTACAAATAGCAGTCAAACAAAAAATTAGATTAACTGTTAATCAAAAATATTAAAAAAATATTTTAATCGCATTGTTTAGTGCTTGATTGTGCAGATAATCCCATTTTTATTATATTAAATTGTCTACGTTAATTCCCTATTAAAGATAAATAATCATCGCGGTTGGATTAAGCATGCATAATCAGCGGCTTACACATACATAATGGGTTAATGATGTCACACAAAAATAAAATTTAATAATATTTTGCCTCAAATTTTCGAGAATTTTTAAAATTCCTCCTATATTTTTAAATACTTATCGTATAAAGAAGTAGTTTTTTAAGAGCTTATAGAGTAGGCGTTAAAAGGAATAACAATTTCCGTTTACTTTTTTTATAACATTTTCTTATATTTTTGCTCATTTCTTTTTTTTAATGTGCACTTTATACCTTTTTTTTATATAGTCAACGTGGCCATAGTAATAAATGTTTGTTAAACATTAAAATAAAAAGGAAATAAATATCCAATAAAATACATGAAAAAACATACCAAATACACATACAAACAAAAAACACTCCTGCTACTACTTACACATACTGATAGACAATTCCATATGCAACACTATGGGACAGACTTCAAAAAAAGTTAAAAAATAAAGCATTGTTAAATTACAGCATGAATAAATTTTGTCATGTAATCTTTAAAAATTTGTAATTTGTATAGGACACCATGACGTATGAGTGTTATTAACTTCAATAAGTATTAATCATACGCAATGGTGTGCCATTAGTGTCATATTCTTATACTATGATTCATACATGATGTATTTTGGACATTGTTTTTCTGAGTGTTATCAACTTCAATAATTATTAATCATACGCAACGGTGTACCATTAGTGCCATATTCTAATACTGATTCAAACACGATGTCTTGGAAATTTTTTTGTCTTTACAAAAATATTGAGCAATTCCATATGAAAACGATCAAAATTGGCAAATTTTTTCGTTTTAGTAGTTTTTTTTTAAAACAACTTTCAATGAGGTCCCTTATGAAGAATTCTTCAATTTTGTCACATGACAGTGGTGCACACCACCACTAAACCAGTCACTATAGAGCAATTCCATATGACATGTGACAAAATTGAAGAATTCTTCATAAGGGACCTCATTGAAAGTTGTTTTTAAAAAAAAGCAATCGCAACGAGTGATAGCTCGTTGGAAAGGTATTGAATCAGGCTTTAATTGAAAAATAAAATTTTCCTAATTTTTCTTGTTAAATAATTAAAAATAATTCAATTATAAAAAATATAAAAACAATGAGAACAAGGTGGTCTCTTAAATGCTCTTCTCCTGTCCAAACAAGGAGTCGGGGCCCATTTTTTTATTGCTGATTCTTAAAGCAAAAATTATGAGGAATCCAAAAAAAAATAAAATTAGCCGGAAAATTTAGGAGCTTCTGTGGAAAATCGGAAAATTTAATTTTCATGGGAAAATTTAATTTTCATGGGAAAAAAGGTAAATTTCTGAGAAAAATTAGGAAAATTTTATTTTTCAATTAAAGCCTAATTTAATACCTTTCTAACGAGCTATCACTCGTTGCGATCGCTTTAGTAGTTTTTAACAACTTTCAATGAGGTCCCTTATGAAGAATTCTTCAATTTTGTCACATGACAGTGGTGCACACCACCACTAAACCAGTCACTATAAAAAAAAAAAAAATATGTAGGTACATTATTTTTTGCTGGGCAATCGATTGAGACTATTTATTTTAAAATCGGAGAGGGGTCGTCCAAAAGGTGATCGCTTTCATATGGAATTGCTCTATTAATAAAATTTACTAAGTTTTACAAGAATTTAGATTTCTCTTCTGAACTATTTTTGACTTTCATGAAACTACAGTTTTTGATATTAAACCATTCAACCATTCCAATTAAAATTAATATATTTAGATTTTTTAGATTTTATAATAATAACTCTGAAATCTAATTAGCTTTAAAATTTCTTTTTGTTCGCGTCACAATTATTTCTGAAAGCAAATATACAATAGAGAGGAAGTTCTACTTTTTATATAATAAAAAACAAAGAGTTTCTGTCGATATTTTTCTACCCACGGATACCCTTCTCTGCATCATAGAAGCCATGAACTTATCCATTGAAACTTTTTATTATCCAAATGCAAGTTTTCATAACGTTTTATGAAAACTATAATTGTATTTATTAAAATTTCCATTCGCTCAAAAAAAAGCTGCATTAAGAAACTAGTTCCGTAAAAAGTATATAGCTCTTCATTATTTTTAAGAAATTTTTCATTCACATTGTAAAGATAAGTTTCATTAGGTTACTGAAAATTGTCAATGTTTTTCTTCCACTAAAATTCTCTCTGCAAAACTATCGTATCTGAAACAGATTCTGTAATTATTTTAAATTTCAATAGTTTAAAAAAAAACCGTTTAGATTTGATTGGGGGTAAAGTGAAATAGTATTCCCGACTAGGTACTCCACATTACACTAAATGTTTGATCATGTAGACTTTTTGGGTACCTAAGCTTTTACGTGTAAACTTTTTAACAAAAAAGATAATGCATTTTTGTTATGAACAACAAATCAAGTTATATTTAATCATCAACCTTCTAAATTTATTGTCAATACTTTGGCGGAAGACTACGCAAATAAAATAGGTATTTCGCATTACCCGAACTTACTCTAATAATACACAAATTTTAGAAGTTTGTTAACTCATTATTAAGGTAAGAAGTTAAATATACCTACCATCGTAATATAAATGCTTAAGCTGTTCGGATGTGGTGTGCAGATATCTTAAAAAATTATAAAAAAACGCGTTTTCCCGTTTTTAACCGCCGTTTTCGCAGTGATGGAAAAATTTGGAAAACAGATTTGAAATCAGCGAAACAAATTCTATTAAAAATATGTAACGCAGTTCAAACCAAATCGACTTTTTCTCATTTTGTGACAGTGTATAATTTAAACAGAAACTTTTGAGTCGGATGTTAAGGGTTTCAAAACAAGCTACAATTTAATGTGCCGTTTTAAGAAAAATTACAGTTGCAAGTAAAATTGTATCTTACTTGATATGATGTTATACTTAATTATATTAAATTGTACAAAACTGGATCACATTATACAAGATTATGTAATATTATATTTACTCATGTCTGTAGATTTTACGTTAAACAAGTATTTTAAATAAAACTGCATTAATTTTAAACTATTCTAGTGTGAAATTTTGTAAGTCCAAAAAACCCCATTGTGTATTTGCATAAAAAAACTATTAGGTCAAAGAGCAATGAAAAGTAATTTAAATATAAACTACCACTACATAGACATAAATAAAGGAGGTTACTAACTTTCTAACAAATAACTAACAAACAATCTGACTAAAATACAGACATGGGTCTTTCCATGTCAAACCGAACAATTTTTTACATCACGACTTTAGTTTGCTGTGAAATTTGGCATTCATATTTTAAAAATAGTGGACAAGAAATTTTGGAGAAAATTTAAATTGTTTTTTTTTTATTTTTAAACACAAATAACTCTTAAGGTATGTTCATATAAATCAAAATATTTGAACAAAATATTTGTTTACATATTTGCTTCCAATTGTGTCAAATAAAAAATTATTTTATTTTATATTCAAACTATGATCAAATATTTGATGGTTTTTGTTTGTTCAAACAGCTCTCAAATAGTGTCAAATAAAATAAACGAAAAAATATTTGTCGAGCGTTCAAATTGAAACAAATATTTGTATTAAATATTTATTTAATCAAAGTGTAAAAAACATAGATTTATTTAATCGAAAAACTAACTGTTTTTAAAAAATTGATCACTTGGGATCTCTCTCGGACCTAGCATATTTATGTTATAAGGACCTAGCATATTTATGAGTTTTGGAGATACTGGACATTTTAAAATATCGCCATTTTGTAAAACGGCTTGTATCTCGAAAACTAAGCATGATATCGCAAAATGGACAAAATTTTTGCAAACCTTAATAAAATAACCCCATAGCGTCAACACAAATGTGTTCCATTCTGTTATCGGAATGATTAAATTTTTATTTTCACGTACGACAACACAATTGTGTACAGTGCTCCGACTCCAATCGTTCTCCGTTTCATTCCATATCGTTCCATTTTGGACCAATGTTCCAATCCATTATCTGAGTGATTACATTTTTTTAATATCTATTTACATTTCAGTTTTTTTATAAAGCCTTTTATTAATAAATTTATTAAAAAAATTTATAATTGACGATTTTACCACCTGTTATTTGCCATTGTTTGTTCTTACATTTTTTTTTTTGTAGGATCAAATAAATATTTGCTCAAATCAGAAGAAAATATTTAATAGCTATCACACTATGATTAAGTTTGTCAAATATTTATTTGAATGCAAATAATTTTGTTTGACCAAAATCAGCTGATTTGCTGTTTGACACACAAAAATATCTTGTGCTTAGATTACGGCAAAGAAATATTTCATATTTTTTGACAAATATTTGACTAATCTGAACGTACCTTTAGTACGTTCAGATTAGTTTACAAATTCAAAAAAAAAAAAAACAATAAAAAGTTGTCCGACATGTCGATATTTAAATTAATGTATTTTGAAAAGTGGTAGGCCGATTTGGATGGTTGATGTCTTAATTAAATGGTCTTCCACTCTACTTTTTCGAAATGCATTTAAAAGTCTATGTTGCTTTTTTAATTTTGTTTGCCTTCACTTTTAGCTTTCGTTTGTATTTTTTATCACTTTCGACTCCATCTAAAAAAAAAGTAATATATCAGCGTCTACACACATTTCTACTTCATAAATTCTGAAATTTTCAGGGTAGGAAGACAATGGGATAATTTGTTTTAAGAATTTTTTTCACAATATACCATCAACTATTAAAATGGGCCTACTAGTTTTTAAAATACCTTAATTAAAATGTCGACATGTCCGAACATCTTGCATGTTTTTTTTTTAATTTTTAAACATAAATAAATCCTTTAAAAGTTTTTTCAAAATATGTATCAAATATTTTTGAAATAAGAATACGTCTGACAAATCTCAAAGCAAACCAAAATTGTGATGTAAAAACTCGTTTGGTTTGACAAGAAATGACTCACATACAGAGTATGAATGAAAATGAAATAATACCATAATATACATACAAGTGGCCGCTGGCCATAAGATAAACCATAAAACATGTAAACATCAAGTTTTTTTTTCTATATTCTTTTCATTTTAAAAATCTGCTCCGCCTACTAGTTCTTCATATAGTTGGAAAACTTAAAAGATATATGTGTATATAATCATACGTCTTTTTGATGATTTCTTTACATGATGTAAGTTATATGTATGTATATGTGTATTAAAGTGTGTGTATATAAAACATAAGAATAAAATTATGTAAATGAAATCAGACCCCACAAATGTATGCAATGTTTTTTTTTAGTATAACAAAATTTAGAGGCTTTTAAACTTCAACACGTGTTTATAACCATAAAAACTACTTGTAAAATATAAGTTAATACAATAAAACAAAATGTTTTATAAAATAAACATTTTATTAAGTAATAACAAAGCATTTACTAATTTACCTAATCCCAAATCAAAAACAAAAAAAGGTTAAACTGTTTTATTATTTAGTTTTAAAACCAACATATTTAAAAAAAGTGGTTAACTTAATCAAAAATATGGCATACTTTAAGGTAAAATATTTTTATGTTAAACTCTTAGAAAAAAGTTAGTAGAAAAATTAGTAAAGCCGTTAGTAATACAACGTTGCAAGTTTTAAACAAATTTTTAGTTTAAATTGAGATTTTAGTTAAAAATTTTGCTATTTGGACTTGATGAAATACTAACTAATTTGTTTTTGCTGAATTTACTAAAGTCTAAAAATATTTTTTTGATAATCAAAACCAGAAGAGGTCGTTGTATTTGAATATTTTGTTTATTGTGCCAGTATAAAATAGACAAGTGAAGTGAGCACGTCGTATATTGAAGAGGAGCATAAATAAATAATACAAATTTAAACATTCGTTTTTTTAGTTTTTGTAAATGATATTTAATATACAAATGGTTTTATTATTATTAACTATTAAAAACGAAAACTATCAAAAATATTCAAGAGTTTTTTTTAAAAAAAAAGTAAAAATGGGAAAGAGTTTTTCTGAATTGAAGGATTCAAATAAGTGGTTTTTGTGATTATAAAATAATTTAGAATGTCTAAAAAAATTAATAAAATAATTTGAATAATATTTATCTTTTAAGAATGAATAGATATCGAAAGCTTTACGAAAATCAGGGGTCACTTGAGAAAATTTTGAATTTTTACTTATTTTTATATTATATTATTTTTATTAGATTACACTTCAGTCTTTGAAGAACAAAGGAAATAAAAAAGACAAGTAAAAGATAGATAGAACTCTGTATTTTATAAATACAGAGCTGTTGTCTTAATATTTATAATTAAAATTTTCACGAATAGATGGCGTTTACTTTTAATGCAAAGAACAAAAAATGTAACTAAAATTTTGTAGATTTTACAATTTTTTTTTCTGTTTTTATTTTACTAATATTTAGCAAAAAGATTTACTGATTTTTCCTGCAACGTCATTTTTAGTAAGTTTTTCTGTTTTTTTACCGGTTTAATTTTTAAGAGTGCAGCAATTAATTGATAAACGTTTCATGGAGTATACTTGGCAATTTCATATTACCGTTGAAATTTCATTAGCATTAGTTAAAATAATTCAAATGCGAACAAATTGTATTACCAATACCAAATATTATGATTTATAATAATTTAATCGAATTTGGAAATTGCTAAAACATTGACTACATCAATAGATTTGTAGATCAAAAATATAAAATAGTTACACATTTTTCAAAAAATTTAGATCTAGTTCTCAATTTGTATATTCGGTATATTCTCAAATATCTAAACAAACTTAAAAATATGTTAGTTAAAGCTACAGTGCTTATGCGTATTGCATATTACTCATACGGTATAGTGCTTATACAAAAGAACAAAAAAAAAAAATGACATCGGCTATTAAATGGAAAAAATTAATATACTTAAAAAATTACCTAGTGGGCATTGTAGGTGTGATTAAATTGTTGTTCAAAAACATTTTCTAATACCTCGCAGATGAAATAACTCACAAGGGAGGTATCCCGACACGAACTCCCAGATTTTAATGAACTTTGGATATGTTGTCAAGCAGCAAAAAAGAGAGACGTGTTTTTTTTAGCTATCCAATCTCTGGTTTAAGGATTAAAAATCCAATAGTTTTTGTATGAAAACTTGTCTTCATTTTACGAAAACTAGATTTATTTGTACGCAAGGTTTAAGTGCTTAAGAATCCAAAAAAATTGTATACCCATATTCTCTATATAGTGAACCTTGAGTTGGAATATCATCAAAAGCTCAAATACCCCCTCGATTTGATGTTAATCAAAACAAATTTTTTGAATAACAAAAATATTAAATAGTCTTTTAATAGAACCAAATATACCGAAAAACATAATATGGGGTCATTTTCGACTCAGTAACTCTAAAAGATGAGAATGGGCAGCTATAAAAAAACACAAACTGTCCCTTAAATTATTATTCTCTACAACATATTAGAAGTTTGTTAAGAACTGCCGGTCCGGGTCGGGATACCTCCTTTGTCAGTTATTTTTCAATAGATTTTATGTTTTTTGACAGCTTTGAAAAGAAGAATATTTGAACTTTTCATCTTTATAAGGAGTGAGTTCGAAACATATTATCACACATATATTTTTTTATGTTTTAAAGTGAACTTTTTTTTTATCAAGTTACAAAACATCGTCAGATAATGTGTACAAAATATTAGCGAAATGGGATTATTAGTTTGTTTACAAACGGGTTTGGAGCAAAAAGTAAGTGCAAAAATATGCAACTTTTTAGGACAAAAATCATCAATTTTGAACAAAAAACATTTGCTTAATTGTCCTGAACTTGAAACAATAATATTCAGATTCTTTTTAAATTCTTGATGAAGGCTAGGTTTTAGACAATCTTTATTAATTTTATTACAATTAATTACTGAAGATTTTTTCTAGTGAGATTTTTACAGGAAGACGAAGATAAAAACAGTTTTATTAAAAAATTTAACTGCCAACATAGATATGCCAGATTGCCGCAGTTTTGTCCCCTTCAAGGACTGTTCAGTCGTTAAATTATGTGTCAGTTGAACACAGTATTTTTATATTGTTAATTGCTCTATATGAAAAACTTTTTCATTTGCCAAAAATTTTGCCAAAATTAAATTTTTTAATTTGCTGTCAAATGATGTGAATTCAAAGGATGACAAAAGTTGTGATTATAAAAAGCTTTTGTTTGTTTCACAAATATCTAGATGTCCTCATATGGGGACAGGGAATGTTAATGGTTTAACCATCTGCTAACACATATACAAAAAAGTTATTTTTTTCATACAAAAAAAATCATTTAAAAAATACTTTGCCCCCAATTGTTGATAATTTTTTAAATTCCCCATATGCCTTTAACTAAATGTCAATTCAATTAGCTATTTTAATTAGTTTTTTTTTTTTGCAAGGATTCCTTCCGTTTCCATTATATTTCTAATTTTTTATTTATCTCTGTTTAAATTAGTAATTCATTTTGTCATAGAATATTAGTTAATTTCGAAGGTCGATTTGTTGGCTGTTTGTAATTAAAACTAGACAATAATTAAGTGTTTTAGTTAGCAAATAACTAAAAACAATTTAATGAATTTGAAATAAATAACTAAAATAAACTCAAACACAGATTTTATATGTTTTGTATATTATTTTAATTTTGCTAAATTTCAATTTATTTAAAATACGATTTAGGATACAATCTTTGTAAAATAAACCACAAAATACTAAGAGGATACAAATTTACAACAACTACAACAAAAATCCTTTAAAAAAAACAACAACTAAAAATACATAAAATAAATGAAAATATCCTTGAATTATAAACGACAAATAACCACAATACATAGAACAAATGAATTATATCTAGCATATGTATTAAGTACACAAAGTACATATATTGTAGATACATATAAACAGGCGCAGATCCGGGAGGGTGGGGTGGGAGAGGGCGTCCTAGGAAAAGACAACTAGGAAAGAATAAAGAGGAAAGGGTAAAGGAAGGAAAATCAAGATTTTAAACCAGATCAAAATTTCCGGTATTTCACGGGATTTAATGTCCGGGGACTCCCTAAATAAGAGGTATCTAAAGTCAATTTCAACAGGTGTTTATATTCCGAATAATTTTGTTATTCCGCATTAAAAGAAAAACATACAAACTTGTCTTTTACGAGAAATTTTTGGCCAAACAGTTCGGTACGAAAAAGTATAAAAAATATATATTCTGATAATGGATAAATGATTTTTGGGCCGATTGGATGCGATTTTGAAATATAAGTAAAAGTCCAAAGTTATGCAACGAATTTACATTGTGGCTGTCGATCTTTCGGCAAAATCGGAAAAAGTTTGGAAGTTTGAAAATTTTTGCTTTACAGCTTTTGTATTTCTCCGTAAATTTGATATTCATAATCTCTCTGAGAAAATTTTGTTTTACAAAAAATAAGGAAATTTTTCAATAAATTTATAAAATTATTCTTTACCAAAAAAACCGGAAATTTTCTCTAAATTTATGAAAGCTACATATTTTTTTATGAAACAAAGTTTGATTATTTTCATGATATAGAATACAATTGTTTCATTATCATCACCAAAATCTTCAGATGTCCGCAAAAGAAAACGACAATTAGCTTAACTCAAACCGAGACCTTACATACAACAGACAAATTCAAATTTAAGAGAATTTTTCGGCCTTAGTGTATAAACTGGCTGATTTAATAAACATAATTATAAAATCAAAACTATTTAAAAAGAAAAAATTTTTACATATCAATATAATTTGTATATCATTATATGTAGTATGTGTGTTTCTTGTATTATAAACTTTTTGAAAAGCAGCAAATAAAATCTAATATTTGAATTTATACTTGAGGTAGAACAATATTCTAACTAAATACTAGGGTATTCAATTTACTCGGGTTTGCTTTTGTTCGAGTTATCGAGTAACTCGATTTTGGGGTTTTTAATTTACTCGAGTAGGCGAGTAAGATTTTAAAATTGCTCGAATAACTCGAGTAACTCGAACAATTTTAATACTTTAATTTTATTTTCCAAAAACTCACATTTTTGTAAGTTTTTATATTTTATTAGTACTAATATAACATATACATATATAAAAATTAACAAATTAATTAAAAATTTTAGTAAAAAGTATATCTAAAAGAGAAAAACATTTGCTAAGATCATTTATTATTGCGGCAGTTTTGTCTCAGTACACTCAAAGCTAAAGCGTTGAAATTCTTTATAAATATGTTGAAAACTTCATTGATTTTCTTTCAATATAACTGGTTCATAAATATGTATTAAACTGTTTTATAAAAATATTTGTAAGGTGATCCGTTTTGTAATTTCACTCAGACTTGACACAGTTTTGTTATATTAGTGTGTTAGTACTGAACGAAAAAATAGTCCATTTTGTCCTATCATTTTGGGATTTTGAGATATGTAATTTTTCTAAAAAAATTATAAAGAAGTTTTGAAGCAACTTTCATGAATATTTAAGAAGATTTTCATCATATTAATGAAAACTTCATTGCTTCTATATGTAAATTTTAATATGTGGAAATTTTGCGTAGGACCGCTATGAATTTCCATATAGGGCTTCTAAAATTGGCTTGTTACAACGACATAAAAGGGACCAACAAAAAGTTTTTAGTAAATGACATTTAAAAATTTCTTTTTGAAAATATAGTATTTATATGTAGTTTCTTTAGATCAAATGGAAACTAAATTAAAAAAAAAAATAATGTTTGATTCCACTTTTAACCCTCAAATCCGCACCAATAATCTTAAACACCCCAGTCTTAGAACTTGTTTCTTTAAAAAATATCCAAGTTTCTTCGATATCGGAGTTTTTCGCATTAAGTTCTTCGTTTTTCGTAATATAATTTCTTTAACAGTGCTCACTTAATATAAAAATACACTTAACATTTAAATATTCACTATAACAGTCACATTATTTTATACAAAATATTAAAAAAATATAAAATAGTTCATATTTTTAAATTACTCGAGTTACTCGATTAATCGACCAAAATTGTTCGAGTTATTCTTTACTCGAAATTGGCCACTTCGAATTACTCTAACAATTGTTCGACATCATTTCATCGATTAATCGAGTAACGGTTAACCGATTGAATGCCCTACTAAATACATTTTCATTATTTTTCGTCCACTTAAATTGTCTTCTTCAAACTCACTTGTTTAGATTTATGTGCCAGCAGAAACCTCCGAAATTATTCTGCAAAACATTTCAATGTAAAATAATTTCGATAAAAAATGATTTTATTGGATATTACGTATTTTTAATAGTAGAATCTTGACAAATAGACAGAACATATATTTTTGTCACATGAAAAAAAAAAACAATTTTTTTAAATAAACTATTTTTGATCAAAAAAGTTACCCCTCAAAATAAAAAAGCTGTTTCCGCGCCTGGTATTAAATACACACATATACATAAAAAGTACTCAATGCATATATGCTAATATATGGAATATATTTCATATCCATATGCATGTAAATCCTTTACACTAATACATACAATATATATGTATGTACGCTCATAGAAATAAACCTGTAAAAATAGCAAAAAAAATACCAAAAAAGTAGTTAAAAATGACGTTGCAGAAAAAACTGTTAAATTATCGGAATTTTTTGCTAAATATACATAATATAAGAATAGCAAAAATAAATCTATTTAATTTACAAATATTTAGTTATATTTGTGACTAATATATGTGACTATGGCAGTGCCAAAATAACTAAAATTTTGTAAAGTTAAGAGAGTTATTTTATCTGTACTTATTTCATTAACATTTAGCAAAAAAAATCTGTAATTTTTAGCCGTTTTTTCTGCAACGTCATTTTTATTTCTATGAGTGTATGCTAGTAAGTACACAAAGAAAATCCTTAAGCATTAAGCCTTTTTTAGTATGTTAAACAATACAAGAAGTAGAATAACAATACCACAAAATAAATACAAATGACTTTATATGATCTAAAACAATACCCATACTCTCTATATAGATACAACAACAGAAAACTAATATTTAAAATAGAATATGGATGAGAATGTAGTAACTCAATTCACAAAACTGTAGTATTTGTAGTATATAATAATATTTCATAGAAGCAACTGTTGAAAAATATCCAAGGCAGAAATTGCCAACCAAATAGTACTGGCAAACCACAAATATTTTTGTAAAACTTTGCCTGTTTGATATTACTATAATTACAACAAAGATTGTACCGCAAAGCTAGTGTTTTGCCAGTACCACCCAAGTATATAATTTGCAATTATATGATTATTAATTAATAAAAAAAAAAAAAAAATTGCTTCGCCAATATTGTTCTTGGCAATAATACAATCAATTAGAAGCATTCTCTTTTTTAACAGTGTTTTAAGCACTCAGAAAATAGACTCGGGTGCTTCAATAGCTACACTTGAATGACTCAGCTGTAGCTATAGAAATTTTTGGTAGTTACCAGCGAACTTTTGTTGAATCAATCAATCGAAATTTCATTGTTGTTTCAGAATTTCTGTTGTTTCAATCGAATGATTGATATCACAGCAGAAAAAATCAGTCGCAGCTGCTGAATCATTCTATTGGCAACAAATACGGTTGCAACTACCGAGTCTGTTTTGTGGGTGAATGCATGATCATTTTTAACTTATTTTTAAAGCACTAAATTTTTTTATTTGCCATCATTATGTCGACGGTGGCAAGTTCTCTCAAACCAACGGTTATCCGCTGTTATCAATCGAGTAGTGAGACAGTACTGACAAATAGGGCAAGGAACTTCATGCAACTCAAAGAGGAAAATAGGTGCTTACAATATGCAGTAAAGAATCCAAAATATGCGCTTCATTTATGCATTTAAATCGAAAAAAAAAAAACCAAAAATATATAATATATACATGAATTTTCTTGCCCTCGTTTTATCAACGCAAACGTTTTCCCACGTTTTTTCAAAACTGTGCCAATTTTTTAATGCCTGGGTTTATTTAGCATGTGTACATGTGAATTGTATCAGTATGCAAATGTATCATATTTTACTACTTTTACAAGTCATTAGATATTTGTAGTGCTTCTTTTTCATAAAGTTTCTGGTATAAACATATTGTCAATGTCAAACAAATAATGGGGTCTGATACACTTCATTCTCAAGAATTTTAAACGCTTAACAGATTTAAATTATTCTCCTATTTCAACGAATTTTTTCTCTAAAACGAGAACAAAATTTAATTAAATGTTTGGGTAAATAAACTTATTTATAACACTAAATTTTTGGTAAAATTTCATTAAATTGCAATAAATAATGTCATGAAACTTACTGGTTCGGAATCATTGAATAAAAACTACAAATTGTGTTGTAATTTATATGTAGGATTAAGAAGCGTAACAATTCTACATACACAATTTCTTGGAATTTTACTTACTACTCTACTCTAGAATTCAAGATTTAAAATAGATCATGCGTTCTTTGATATATAACAAATGGAATTGACCGAGGTTCTTCAAATTTAATTAATTTATTGTACACCATGACCCACGGAGTCCGTAACAAATTCCCATATTCAGTGTATCAAATTTTGAAGAATTCACGTTAAAAAAATTCAAATTTAAAAAAAAAATCCCAAAAGTCTGTAATTTTAAAGAGCTTTACATTTTATAGTTGTTATCGGATGTCTCTTTCCCACTTATGCAATAAAATAAAATTATATACTTAAAAATATGCATTATTGCTGAAAATGCAATATTTGGATGCAATTTTGTATTTAGAAATTTTTTAAACATGAATCAATCGAAAATTTATCATTTTTCTGTAAAATCAAACTACGCTTTTTCTGCGATGCTAATTTTTGTTTTCCCGATTTTATTTTTTTTTTAACTTATCTATAATTTTTATACAAAAATTTAAATTTTGTATTATTTGTAATTTTTAAAACATCCAAAAATTCTATCTGCATCAAGCATTTTTTTTAGATAAAATTTGCAATTTTTAATGAAATTTTGATTATTTTTTGTTCTGATTGATAAACTGTTTCGAATTTTATTAGATGAATTCGCGTTACAGAAAAAGTAAAATATAATTTTATATAAAAAACTTTAAGTTTTCGATAGATTCATGGCTAAAAAATTTTGAAATTTTTTATTCTCTCAATTTTAAAAATGCATCTTAAAATTGCATTGCCATCAAAACTGTATTTTTATAAAAATGTATTTTTTAATTGCATAAACGTAAAAGAAGACAACCTTAGTAATCGAACGGTTTTTCAATTAGAGAAATTTGATCACAGCTTTCGAATATATGGCTCTTCAAATTTATATACCAGGATTGACACGTAACTGGCTGGAAGGTCTACATTTGGACCACCTTACGGAGGAACCACCGCACTAGAGTAACCTTCCGTCCACACACTTATTTACAACAATCATAAATAAAACACCCCTACAAATAATACACATCAACATCAATCAACGGAAGGTTAAAATTCGCACTGAAAAGTAGTGAAATTTTATTTTAAAGAATTTTAATCTCCTAAAAAAATTTGTAATATATTTATTGTGGGTCTAGCTTTTTTAGGCCCCCATAAAATGACCATATCGGAAAACTTTCAAGCATGTTTATTTTACTTCATTAAGGGGGGGAGCATGACATTGGCCGTTTTTTGAAATCGACTTTTTTTATAATTTTGTATTTTAGTAAATATTCTTAAGATTCTAAGAAAAAAAATGTCATGGAAAAATCCTACGGGTTCAAAAGTTACAGCCGGATTGGTGAGAGCGCATTTTTAATTTTCACGCTACCTACGTACGGCAGCTGGTATGTACTTGTTTTACTTGCTACCTGCCTTTTGGTGGTTGTTATTTCGTACCTACTTGAAGGGTGGGTTTTTTGGGTTTTTGAATTTCTTGAAAAAAAGGCATCTTTATACCTCATATAGTGGAATTTTTATTTTATATGCTCAGTTATACAAGATAACGAAGCCATACAGTACGAAGCAGGCATGGCAGATTGAAGGTAACCTTGTTTTTTTCTTTGTTCACAAACTTTGAACGCGTTTATCTCGAAACTATGTTTTTCGTACTGGTTGCGGCACTAGCAGGTTCATTTTTTGACGAATTTTTTTTTTTTTGTATTTTTTTTTAAACTTGATTCGCTATCATATGACAGGAGCTTTTTTTAAATTTTTTTTAGATTTTTAATGAATTTTTAAAGTCAACAATTTTTTCGAAAAAAAACACGCTTTTAAATTTGTAACATCACCAAAAATTGAAAAAAAAAATTAAAACAAAGCTCGTGTCATACGATAACCAATTTTGTTAAGATTCAAAAAAGTAATTTTTTCCAGGTCGGACAATTTTTGCGACTCCCAGCGCTGCAACCACGAGGCCCCGTTTTTTTCTCTGCCGCCAGTTTGGAGCTCTACAAAACCATGTTGGAGTGAAAAATATATTTTTTTGAATTTTTTTTCTTGTAATTTGTTCAATTCTCTACAATAATAAAATTTTTGGAAAAATGTTTGTTTTTGACTGAGTTATGAATTTTTAAAAAAAGGTCTGTTCTCTTTGCCGCGAATATAATGTCCCCCCTTAAGTCTTTGAAATAGATTTTTTTTTATTTGGATTTGTCGTTTAAAAACTTACATTTTCTTTAGAATGTTAACTCGTAAAATCTGTATTCATACTGTAGAAAAACTTGCTGACAACAGGTCAAAATTTTGAACCTAATTTGGCTGACTGATAATTTCTGATTTCTAGTTAAAAAACTTTTATTATAAGTCTATGGAAAAATAAAAAGATTTTTTACATGGCACAACTTAGGTTAGGGTTAGGTCGAAAAGAGGATTCGGAGAAGGGAAATGCTTCGCTAATCCGACTCAAGTCCCTGAGGACTTACACTTAAGCCAGCATGTCGGCTTGTGGAGCGCTCTAAAAAATTGGTCCCATGTCTATTTCCTACCCCAGGAACTCAGTCGCACTGACGAAATTCCTCAACCTCTTCCATCATATGCCCCCAAGATCCCCCAATGTGGATATTGAGTAACTTAATAGGCACGACTTAAATTAATTAAATAAATTCCATACATTTAACTATTGGATTACATTCACACACAAGATTTTAGCACAGATTCATTTTTCAAAGAACTCTATCGAATCGTTGATATGAAACATAAAAAACATATAAAAAAAATCTAAAAATGTTGATATATTTTTCAAATATTAATGAATGTACTTAATGAATTTGGAGAATTACAGTTTACATAAATAGCATCAAACTTTTTCTTAAATTTTATGAAACAAGTTTTAAAGTTTTTTCTTCTTTTGATAAAAGTTGTCCTTAAAACTTTTATTTTTAAAATGGACCACATCTGAAATATGTTCAGAAATGGAGCAATATGGATTTATTTTGATATATTTACTAGAGTATATTTGTAAAGGGTTTCATATACATAACAAAGCTTTCTTTTAGGTGTAGTAAGAATAAAGTCTAAATCCAAACATTTTACTAAATTTAAGTACTACAGTGAACATTCACCAAAATGCAATTTTCGTATTATTGAGAAATATATGATATTTTTAGGCCCAGCGAAAACTATTATTACCACGTAAGTGGTTATCTAATGATATAAAATATCTGAACATATTATACTTAGGCGTCTGCACTAGCTATTTTTGTTTGACAAAATCGTTTTTTGGCTGGTACAAGCTTACCCTCGACTTCTTATTTAAAAAAATTCTAACCCTTTGAATAATTAAGAAAATTAGTTATGTTTTATTTGACACTAAAAATTCGACACTGGTTCGGATTTTTGTTACTATATTTTTTTTCCAAATTTTTAATAAAAAAAAATTGTTAATATAGTAAAATTTCTAGCAGTTGCCACATTCATAATAAATAATAAAAAATTAGCGAGCGAACAATTTGAAGCGAGCCTTCTTCGCCCATTTTTTTTGGAAATTATAAAAAAAAACTCCATTTATTTTTTGTCTCAATGCAAATACTTTTTGTTTGACATGGCTGTGATATACATTTTCCTGCAGCGGTGCAGTTGGCTTAGAAAGCCCCATATATTAGATAGCGCTGATAGTAATATATTCTGTTTTATTTTGTCAATTAGCCAACTCAACTTTTTGCACTCAAGACAAATCAAAGTTTTCCAATCGGACAATGAGGTTGTGGAAATCGATTCAATGCAGTTGCATAAACTCGTTAGAATATTTGTGAAAGTATGTGCAATCGCTGATAAGAATTGTTTACAAAACTTATTTTCAGTAGTATTTTTATTAATTTCATATTTGTTTGTTTGTTCTATTTTATTTTGTCCTTTTTTTGATAGCAGTTAAAAAATTGTAATGAATGTGCATTTTTTTTATGAAAAAATTCAAATAAATGTCACTATTTATTAAAACATTTTTAATAAACGCCTCATGACTTCCATCTTTAAATTTTTTTTTTAAATTTCATGCAAACACCACAAAAAATATACACTCCGCAGGAGGTCGTTCCAGAGAATTGAATACAGAAAAAATCCAACAGAAGATCATGTAGTGTTAATAAAAAAAAATATAACAATAAACAACATATTATTCGTGGTAACAAAAATTCTGAATATTCAACAAATTTTTTCATAAAAAAACATCCAAAAACTTTTTATATGCAGCATTTCTTTTTTTTTTTTTTTTTTTTGTTAAAAATAAATCTTTTTACATTTTAATTTAGTTTTGTATAAATTTCATTTAATTCTTCAGGATATCTGTTACCAGTCATCAACGCTAACATATCATATAGTTTTTCACTTGAACAGGGTAAAAAGAAAAAATAAATCCATAGAAAAATCAAGAATTTATTTTAACACACTACTACATACACACTACTTGTATCTGCTAGCGAGTTATTCAGACACACTCAGAAATATTCTACAGTACCCAGCAAAACTACACATTAACAAATAATGGGTAAAGTAATTTATCGCCATAGGGCTTCAATCTTTACATTACACCTTACTTAAGTAATGAATTTTACAGGTGATGAGCCTAAAAGTAATGGGTGGACTCATTACCTTGTAACTGGTTACGTATACGGTTACTTGGTAGGGAAAAAGCAATGTGTCTATAAATAGATTTTTTTAAAAAAGATTATTCGAAATTTTTTTTTTAATTAAATAAATATCGTGAATACTCTGAGATTCGAACCTGGAGTCTCTGGTTGTTAGGCAAGAACTCTACCAACTGAGTAATCGTCGCATATAATAATGGGTTGCTTAAAATGAAACTAAATTGTTGTGATTCAAGTTTTTGTTTGTGATGTTAAAAATATATTACCCTCATGATTACAAAAAATCACAAAGTAATGTGCTTAAATATGGATTTTCAAAAAAAATGTTGTAATTGATTATGTAATTGATGATCGGTAAGTCCGTATTTTATGTTTTGAAATAATGTAAAAGGTTATGATGTATCATTACAAGGTACGCCATAAGTTTTCAATTATTGGTAACTTATTACTTTATGTTTAAAAATAATGTCAAAGGAGTATACATTACAATGTAGTGCATTATGTAACCAACTACTGGTAACTCATTACTCTATGGTTCAAAATAATGCTCTATTACAAAGTAATACATTATGTAACCTATTATCGTTAACTCATTACTTTTTGTTGGAAAATAATGATACAGATAAGGAGTATGCATTAGTATGTATTAGTATGCACTCGTTACTAAAGTTTTCCTGGGTAACTAAATCAAAGACATTTTTTGTAAAAAATTAAAAAGATGTCACAGTCAGACTTTTTGAGTGTTCTTTTTCTATGAGTCGAAAATGAATCAAATAATCACATATTTTTGAAAATATACAATTTTTTGTCAAAATTGTATCTTATTTTCCCAGTATAAAAAATCATTCCCATATAAGTGGTATTACAAATCGAATTACTTTTATGTGGGGCTGTTGCGCAAAATAATGACATATCATTACTAAACACTTTACGAAAAATCAAAAAATTTGTTGGTACCTATACTTACTAGTATGGACAAAAATAATGCGACTAAAAATAAATTAAAGCAAACAAAATTTAATAAAACCAAGTACAAGCATTAAATTTGGTTTCACCAAATTTTTTTTAAACCCTCCTCCATGCATATGTTACAAATAAAACAAACAAACATTAATAAAAACAGAAAACATTTCACAGATGAAAAAGATGTAAAAAATATTGTTGTGGTGAAATAACATTTTTGAGGTCAAAATCTGTTTTTGTGGTGCAAAATTGTTTTGAGGTGAAATAAAAATTTGGGGTGAATTTTAAATATTATTCACCTCTTAGCATCTGTTGGAAAGATATGACGTTATATTTTATACACTAGACTATACTATGAAATTGTACTAATACTTCTAACTTTTGAACCGCTGTACCGATTTTGCTCATTTTCAACAACAAACTTTTCCTGAGGTTACATTAATCTTTGTAAAACTGAGAAGGCTTCTTTGCGTTTTCGCATCGTGATCGCCATATCAACAGACAGACGGACATAGCTAAATCGGTGGTTCAATAAGGATCAACAATATATATACTTTATCGGGTCTTAGACCTATATTTCGATGCGTTAGAAACAAATTGACAAACTTATATATACCCTCGTCACATATGGTGGAGGGTAAAAGCAATTTGTTTTTTAATTAAATGTGCCCACATGGCATTCGAAACTGGGACTCCAGATTGTCAGTCAACTGCTCTAACATCTGAGCTATTTCGACATGTTATACTTGATAGATAAAACATAAAAGATTTGCTAGCACAAAATTTCATTACTTTCCGGTTTACAAAAAATAAAAAATTAGTCTAAAAATAGATTTTCAAAAATGTTTAGGTAACTACTTTATATATATATATACTTATATATAATAATGATACAAAATATATATATTATATATAATAATGATACAATATTATTTGTATGGCAATAATGAGTAAATTAACTTGTTATTAGTAAGTCATTCTTATTTTTATTAAAGCAATGCAGAGAGCAAGCTGGTGTCATTGCTGGTAGTAAGAAAAATAATGATATGTCATTGGCCTTTCTACACTGGGCTTGGACCAAAATGTAAGACTTCTAAGAAGAATCATAAAAGACATACAAATTTTCAAAAAAAATATTCAAATCCAGAAAATGGTTCCGAATTGACTCAGAAATGTAATTGAATTTGAATATTTTGTGAAAAATTAAAAAAAAGGCTGCAAATAAGATTGCGTTCGAGTATATAATTTTTTTTTTAAACATCTTTTCTGAGTAACTTTAACATTAAAAAGAAGGGTCTATTGGGTGAACCACTTTCATAAAAACATTTTAAATTTTAGTAATATCGCTATGGGGAATGAGGAGTCAATTGTCCTAAAAGTGACTGGTTAAAGAAGGACTTATGGCAGGACTGGTATAATTTAATACTGAAGTGGGTTAAGCAGTGTCAATAGTCCTAAAATTACCAATCCTGTGACTGGTAAAGGAAGGACATACCACTTAACCAGAATGCTTATTAACAATAAAAAGCCAGTTGGCCAGAATTTTACAAATTGGAAGCTGTTTAGTTTTCGTTTATTTTATACGACATGGCCATTTTGCGACAGTCTTGTGGTATGCCCATCTTTGGTTAGACCCGTGGCATGCCACTATGTGGTTTAAAGCAGGACAAATGACCTCCTATGACAAGCCAATGTTAAAGTTGCTAGTTGTTTACATAGTGCATGGTTCAGCAGAGGACCGGTCTCTGGCACGAAGGAACCGATCCTGTGGCACACGCAGGACCGGTTAGCTTATTTGCCGGCATTGATTTATAAAAGGTTTCATTTTAAATTAAAATATTGGATAAATTTAAAAAAAAATGTATATTGATGTTTAATTTGTTGGTTAAACTCCGAACTTAATACCAATTTCGTGTATATAAGAAATTATTACAAAACAACACTACATACGAGTAATAAAAACACTTTCAGACGTATAGAGTAAGGTAACAGAATTTATTAATTAGTGCATTTAATAACCAAAAAAAAAAAAAATATTTTGCCAATAAGTTAACCCATCTTTAAATATATTCACTGATTTTTTTCTCAATCTTATGATACATAGTGGAGTATAAATGAAAATTTTTATCAATAGATTTTTTGGTTTTTGTAGAAAATATTTTGTGAAATATATTTCTCTAACAGACTTTATTTTTAATAATTTTGTTTTATATTAATATTGTAGACTAACATTCATATTTGAGTGTACATTTCCTCATATCAAGGAGTGTATAGTATATGCATTTGTGATAATGCCTCTTGGTGACATTTTCAATTTGAAATTCAATTGAATTTTTTCTATGCTATTTCTTTTCATTTTTTATTCTTCTTCCCTTTACCATCTTTCACGATTTAGTGTTTTAATAGACTCAGTTTCCTGACTCTTTCAATAAAGCATACATATGATTTACAAGTTTTTTTTTAATTTCAAAATTTCTTTTTTATTTTCTCCATTTTACCTCTATTATTCCGTTTATTTTTTCTATTACTTCACATTTTTCAAAGCCAATTTTGTGAATCAAGGTGCGTAATGAAATGTTCCACCACCTTTGACAAACAATATACACATACATGGAAAAATCACATACACATTCATACTATCAACCTAACCTCCACCCGAATTCAAACTATATTTATTCAAGTTTTTATTATTCAAGTTTTCAACATTGAAATGCATGTTATTTTACACAAATTCAGAAAAAAATGCATTAAATTCTTTTCTATGTGGTTGCCAACTACACTATGACGAGACAAAGTGCTGCACAAAAAAAAGTACAAATGAATAGAAAAATAACTTTCACCAAGAACTGTGGACTAATTCGTTAAAAAAAATACAGTAAAACATTCTCATTCGTAATATTTTTCTAGGTCGTAACTAGACTCAGAAAAAAAAGTTAGTAGAACATATTTTCAATCGCACTTTACTATTTTTGTACTAATTTTTAGTACAATTTTTTATATTATATAATTTACTTATTTTTGAAAACCAGTTATATATATTTTAAACAAATAATTTTTTTTATTACAGAATTAAAATTTAAATAATGTTAATCTATTAGGAGAAAAGTGTAAAGGATTAAATAACGAAGTCGTTTTATATACTTTTTTAATTTTTACTCTGTGAAGTTCTAATGGATGTACTAAAATTTAGCAAAATGTTTTGCTGATTGTAGCAAATTAATTTTAAATTGCAGTTTACTGATATTTTACTAAAATTTAGTAGCGGCTACTAATTTTTTCTACTACCCGACGAAAAAAGTTCCGTTATAATCTTATATGATTATATAGAATATCACATATAACTGAACATCACATCTGTGCAATGTGCATAAACAAAGTTATTGAGGAAAATATGTGTCGGGTTTTTTTTCGATCTCACTCCTTATATCATATTCGATTTTATATAGATGGTCGATATGTACTAAGATGTAATTATATGTGGCATCATATTAAAAAAATTAGAGGAAAAAAAGTATGTATAAACATACATAAACATATGTATTTACATATAATAGCATGCTATAACATATATATTTATAAATGTTAAGTTTTTTTTTGAATTAATCTTATTTTAAACGAGCTTAAGATCTTTTATTTATAAACTATAATTATTTATTTCCAGTATTTTGTCTCCACATTGGATGACTTCCTCGGGGAATAATTACTATAATTTGATTGATTTTATTTTTTGTTTTAATAATTTAAAACTGATATATGTGATTAAAACAAAAAATTTTATTAATCACATTATAATAATTGTAGGAAAAATTTTCCACTTACAGGACACTCTAATCTGAATTTAAAAAAAAAGTTTATGTTTCAAATCGACTTCAAGAAGGTTTATGTAGGAACTTTTTGAAAACCGCACAAAAGTAATGTTTCTTAATATTTTTTATGGACTTAATAGGATGAACATACATTTGTATGAAATTGTGTATATTTTTTGACAATACATTTGTATGAATTTGTTTATATATTCTCAGACAATTATACACAAAAATGGAACATTTAGTGCAATTTTATCGCTCTAACACGAATCAAATTATATTTAGATGTATCAGTTTGCATACAACCCTATACGGTTATTATACAATCATATACAATTATATCAGGTCAAAATCCGGATACAACTATATCTTATTTTTATATAATTGCATCAATTTGTATCCGTTCAGATATAAACTGATACAATTAGTTAAAAAACTGATACAATCTAATACAAATCTATCGGGATATAATTCGGATAATTTTATATTGCACATTTATCTAATTGCATCAGCTGAAATCTACACCCATACAAGCAGATATAGGTATATGGGCACTAGGACGGGTAGATTTAAAAATCGCTCAACGTACAAGAAAAATCGTAGTCTAGGGATCAAAATAAGAAACTTTGCCGAAGGAACCCTACCTCTATAACGAATTCTGATGTCCCGACTTTTCACCCGTAGGGTCTTCCGGAGAAGAAATAGAGACCCTAATCTTGGAAAGACTCCTCCTACTTTCTGAAATATTTCTATCCCGAGATTTGTACATTTTGCTATAAAAACACGGCTAAAAGACCCTCTTTCAACTTAAATTTGAACACCTTAACGGCCACCTAGAATGATGATTTATGCATTAATCTGCTAGAGCATCTCCCGGAGAAAAAGTTGCTAACATAATCTTGGAGAGATTCCTCCTTCTTTCTGAAATATCAAAGCGGGCTTTTTCAAAATTGGATTAGAATTAGGTCAAAAGTCGGGACATCAGAATTCGTTTTAGAGGTATGGTTCCTTCGGCAAAGTTTCTTATTTTGATCCCTAAAACACGATTTTTCTTGTACGTTGAGCGATTTTTTTGCCTCCCTACAAATCGACCCGCCCGAATGGGCACATATTATGATTACATATAGCGTCACATAGATATTGATATGACTATATAAAGCTTCATATCAACGTTTTTAAACGGGTATATGCTTACCAGTATGGACAAAAGTAATGGGCGTAAAACTAATTTTTTTTTTTTAACATATTTTATTAAAAAGTATTTTTTCATATGAGCCGTCTCGTTATTGTCAAATTGAAAGATAAAAGCATAATTTATTTATTATTATATAAATAAAAAGTTTTGGTCTTCAAAGTTTTGTAACGTCATGATGCTTGTTAGGATGGGACCCTAACCACGTGTTTGATTCCTAAGAATACAAGGATGGAGCAAAATTAATAATTTATAGGTTATTTGTTAAAGCTCTGCATCTTCTGGAGGCACTAGCTTTTCTAAAACTTCGGGTTCTGATGAGATATTTAGCCAGATCGAAATACTAGTATCAGCCTAGCTAATATGTTTGATTTGCTTTACTTTTGTAAATATACGGAGGTTGGGAGCACGATGTAAATTAAAAGAAACATAAAAATAATATCGATGTATATAAAAACAAAAAACTAATAAAACTGTAATAAATGATTTGCTTTCACAAAATGTCATTACTTTCCAGCTTACTAAACATCAAAAATATGTAGTTCGGACTAGAGTTGAAAAACAGTTAGTCCAAAAATAGATTCTTATATAATTTTCAGACCATTACTATATATTTAAAACAATGACCAACATAATTATTTATGAATAACGCTTTATTTGTTGTATTGAAAAAATGGAAATCTAACAACTTATTAGCAAATCATTATTACATGTATTCAAATAAGACAGAGAAAGCTGGTGTCACAACTCGTAGTCCAAAAAGTGATGATACGTTATTACCATTTCCTCTCTGGGTGTATTAGTGTGTCAATTAAAATTCACCTTAAGAATTTTTCTTTTACCCGTTCGAAATTTTGTACCACTTGTGTTTTAGCTGATATTATGGAAATTTGATCTAATCCTAACATAAATATTTTACTTATATCTTGTGATGCATTAAAACAAATTAAGCATTCTAGACATGAATATAAAAAAATCCTGAAATTACCTAAACAGTCTTCTAGATATTGTGATTTTAAGATGATTTGAAAAAAATCTTAGTTTTCACCGAAATTTTCAGGTCATTTCGAAATGGAATTTTAGATTAGAAAATTGTCCAGCTGAATAAAGAATGAAGTTTTAAATTTTCTTAAAATTAAATTTTTTTTTGTAATAGCAAAAAATTACTTTGAAGCCTAAAAATGGTAAAATCCGCCTACTTTAACTGTATGGTTTCTAAGTATCTAAACTAAGAGAAATATCATCAGATTTTTTTCTAAAATCGATAAAGTTCATTGAAAATTTGTCAATGATGTTATTCTTTAAATAAATTTAGTTTTAATTTTTAAATCTTTTTAAAAATATTTTTTTTTTAAATATAAATTTTTTATTATCACAATTATTTGATTTAAAAAATAAATTTCCGCATTTATTTCTCTTTAACATTTTTACTTTTTTATTTTCAACTACAACCACCAAACTTTTTCTGATGCTCCTCCACTTATCGAGGTCAGCATAGTATGGCAAACGCCTGCTATGAGACATAAATATATTAGCTTTGGTATGGGTTATAAAAACTTGATACGTGAGGTTGGTCTTTGGAGATTTGTTTTAGAGATAAATGTCAATTTTTATGTGGTCTCATAAAATATTGTCAAGCAATGTCGTCGTTAGCTTCTGAGCAGCGATGCGGACAAGACGAGCTCATATATACATTCATAAATATTTTATTACACGTTGTTGGTTATAAATTCACACATCTTTGTAATAAATATATTTATATATATCTATATTACTGAGGAAATAATATAAATTTATTTAGAAGAAATTATATTAAAATATATTTATGTGGGAATATGGAAAAATTTTGGAATTAAGCTGTCAATCATAGAAGATTTCAATAATAATTTAAGATTTGTAATTCGTTTATGAAGAGAAACAAATAAAAATAAAGAAGTGGCTAAGAAGTATATACAATGTAAATGGAACGTAAATTGTTATAACTATTAAAATTACAGCTAAATATATATTTAAGATTTAAAGTTAAAGACCTATAACATTTATATAGGTTAATTTCTGTTTTAAAGAGAACCACTTACAGAATATTTTAACTTTTACTTTTTTCCAACTAAATACAGGATCTAGACCACTATAAAAATAACTTTAAATGCACTTCAGATATGATTGTATATAACGTATATATTTAAACTTAATCCTTTCAAAAGCATTTGCTTTTACAACAACTTTACTTTCTCTGGTTTAACAACTATTTATTTTTTAATAACTATACCCATATAAATTTAATATTCCTGTTAAAATTAGCACAATTATTTTTTTTTCATATTCCATTAAAAATTGTTTTTAATAATTATGGTTGTTATAATTGATGAATGACCTCAATCTAATAAACCAACTTGTGCTTTAACTAAAAAACAAAAGTGGGAAAAAAGTATAAATAACAAAAAAGTTTGTTAATTACATTCACTTTTGTTTTTTGCATAAGCATTAAAAAGTAAAAACTAACCGAAGCCTAAAAGTATGCAATGCTTTTGATATATTAATTATAACTAAAAGTAGATACTGGTTTTTTTTACTAAATGAATTTTTGTAACCTAATTGTTATTTTCATTAGAATGTATTACAAAGCTTTTGACAACAAAATTCGAAATAAAATTATATACTAAATTAATATTTTTATATAAAATGATGCAACTTTTTTCCAAGAAATACATTTCTGTTACATTAAGAAATATAATAATAATAAAAAAAAAATGCTTTTGAAAAAATTACTCTCTCACTTAAACTAAAACCCCCACTAAAAAGAACACTTTGGCAAAATCCACAGTGGGATTTATCACAAAATTTTTGGAAATTATTTGGCCATTTCTTACTTCCATTCATAAAAAAGTTAGTTAAAAAGTATGCTAAACGGGTTGAAATTCAGTTGAGCTAATTTATTTCTATTGTTATCGTTAACACCAGTAATTTAACTAAAGCTATTAGTTATCTTATTTCAGCTCAAGAACAAATTCCATCCATATTCGGACTAATTCTTCGATCTAAAATTTAAGAATTTGTGACTCTCAAATTTAAAAATTTTGCCAGTTAATTTAAACCATCACCGTTTTCAGACCATTGTTATTTTGTGTCTCCACTATCAGTCTCACTTATAGATGGCGTTATTTTCTCATATTTTTTATTTTATAATCTTAAAATATATTATATCTCGGAAATTAACCAAAAAAGCACTAAGCCAAATGAACACAAAATCGTTACTCAGTACCTATTAAGGAAAACATATTAGCTACTTTTATTCCCGGTAATTAGTATGGACCGGTCTCTGGTCAGATCCGAAAAAAAAATTTTCAGTGGATTCAGCTTAAAAATTCTGTTGATTTAGCTAAGTTCTTAGTTAATTTATATACATCTTTCAACTTAATTTAGTTTACTATTTAGGTATTATTTTCTGTTATCGTAACTGGGTTTTTTTTTCTGAGTTTAGGGTTGCGATTAAAAAGGAACTTTAAACAGATATAAGTGACATAATAACGGGCTTATGTTTTGACGTTAAACCTCACAGACCCTACGTGGCGGCAATATGACCACTTTGACTACAGATTAAATATCGGTGTTATCACACTAATACAAAAAAAATCCATACAAATAGTTGAAATTTTTGGCTAATACACAAAAAAAAATTTGTTAGTAGAAAAGTTATTAAATCAGGCATACTTTTTTTCAGAAAAATGTTTGCTAAAATTATATTTTCAGCTAAAATTTTAGTTATTCTTATTCAGCACTTAACTGTTTTGAACTAATGTTTTACTAATATTTTACTAATGTTTTACTAATTTACTTTGCTAGAAAAATTGTGCTGATAAGCACATTAATAGTGCGAAATAGATGTCTCGGCATGTCAAGATGTAGTAGAGATGAGGAAAATGATACTAAAAAGTGCAACTCTTACTTACTTTATGAATACTGACAACCATGTAGGATTTTTGTATTTGTTTATCATACATAAAACAAAATTTGTTTATTAAAAAACTTTACAGAATTTTAATCTGACTTTTTTATGGGTGTAATTACGAAATATTTCAATTTGAAAAAGTGAAATTACCAATTTCTTCCGATTCAGATCTAGTCGCTTGCGAATTTCGGGACCATGCAAATGTTAATTTTTTTCCTTTAAACATTGGTTGTTTCACCAAATAAATTCTTGATTAAATAAATAAAAAATAATGGAATATCTTGTTCAACTCAAAAACAATTTTCGTTTAAAATAAAAATAAAAAATTAAATAAAATTTTTGCAATTTTTTCCCCCAAAAAACAGCAAGAATCCTTTGCCTACATTTAAAAATTTTCTTTCGAACCACCCAAACTTTTCTGAAAGGTTTTTTTGAAATAAAAACGAGTTGTGTTAAAGAAATCTTCGATTTGTATATACTTCACCCCTAAGCCGCTTCTAAAGTTGCCACATGAGCATTTCCATTTTATTTGAATGCCAAATTTTCGATGGTATCCGATTTTGATAAAATTTTACGATTATGTTTGGCAGTATACGCATAATTCCAAAACTTTTTATTAATTTTTTAATTTTGAAAACTGTGGCAGAACTGATGCTTTAAAATATTGCAAAACTATATGTTATGATAACATTTAAAATGCCATAACTTTTGTTATGTGAAAGATATGAAAAAAAATCTTGTTAGGTATGGTGAACTACAATTTGGTTAAGAACTTTTATAAATAAATTTAATTTTTTTTTTATAAAAAAAAAACATAAATATTAAAAAGTATAGGAAAATGTTGAAAAAAAACCTAATTATTACTTTTTTAATTTAAAAAGTATATATTTAAACTTAAAATTTTAACGCGTTTCTTATCAGTTTTTTGTGCCCTACCCGAATATGCCTTAGAGAATTGATATTTTCAAAACTTGCAAAAAGTTTTATACCTAATGAACATGTTTTTTATAGCAGCGTCTCTAAAATATCTTTCATTTGATATCCAATATGACAAGAGTTTACTAACGTATATAAGAAATATATTAAAAACGTCAAACTCGGTAGTTTTTGACCCCTAAACTTTTGATTGCTCACCTAAAAAAAAATTGTCCTCAACAACATATCCAAGTTTCATTAAAATCTTCGGATTCACCACTGTGTAGTTTCCTTATAACCAAGAAATGTCAGAAGTTTTTCCAAAAATGTTTATGAGACATCCCACTGTGGTAAAAAATAATAATAATAAAATACATTTCCAACAAATAATGAATGAATGTTGCAAAAGTTTTCTGAATGAAAATTCCTTAAAACTACATAATAACAACATTGGCAGCAGCATTTCCTTTTGTTGGTTTGTTACTCCTTCAACCATAATAACTAACCCTTACTAACTTATGCAACCTTCCAGACAGACGCACCCTTTACTTAAAATTGCAAAGAATAGAAAAGTTGGTGGAAAAAGAAAGAAATGATTTTGTTTTTAGACATCCATACAAAGAATGTCAGAAAGTCATTTCTTAAGTTGAAAACTAAGGTTTATTTTTGCTTTCTTTATTCACCATCTTTATTTTTTGTCGCACCATTATACAATGAAAGCTAAAACATATTTTGCAAACAAATTTATATTATGTGAATTTAGAGATGGAGCACACAATGTCGGAAAATGCAGCATTAAGTATAGAAAATTTTATAAGTGTTAAAATAGTAGTCTAAGTAGTGATTGTAGTATAGTTTATGTAGTATGAAAAGACGACAATTTTTTAATACGACAACTTCTTAGGAAACTATTAAATATTAAAAAAAAAGGTGGGGACACATCTTTTAAGTCTTCAAATACGAAATTCAATTTGATGCTTTTTAAATTCAATTTCAATTACGCAGTCATCAAAGGTATATATTCACTGCAATGGGGGTTAGAAAAAAGTTGTTTTTATAAATTTTAATATTGCTGAATATGGGACTGCTCAGTACACTTGGAGAATTATCTTCACTTCAATATTCAGTTTCTTCATAGCTTTAATGAAAATTGTCACTGAAACTCGTCCATTGAAACTTTTCATAGATTTTATGTAACAGTTTTTATTAAAGTCAATGAAATTTTTGTAGAATTAATGAAAATCATCATAAAACTAATGAAGCATTCCGACAATGAGGCGTTTATAAAATTTATGAATTTTTTAATATTAAGAAGTTTTTTTGAATTAATAAAATTCTTTATGAATATCTCGAAAATGCATTGGAACTAAGCAATTGAACCGCTTCATATGGGTTTTTTACAGAATTTCCTTGAAGTTCAAAATTAAAAAAGGCGACATTGAAATAATAAAACATTTTATAAAATATGTTGAACATTTGAGAATTAAATCTAAAAACTAAACCTGAAAATGTGCGGAAATCAAAGAAAATGAAGTCAAAATTTATAAAAGGTGACATGGAAATAGTAAAACGTTTTATGAAATATGTTGAACATTTGAGAATTAAATCTTGAAACTAAGATTAAAATGTATAAAAATTAATGAAATTATGAAATTTTATGAAGAAATAAAAAAAAAACGAAAGCCTTTCCAATAATTGCATAGCAGCTCAAAAGTAAATTTTCTTTAAATTTATGAAGAGATAATTTATGAAATAGAATGAATTCTTTTATGAAACTATGAAATTTTATGAAAAAAGAGTTTCTGAGAAATTTCTTAATATTAATAAAATTTCTTAGATATAAAGAAATACTTCATTGAATCTACGAAAAAAAATCTATAAAACTGTTTCATTAATATCATGCATGATATCATTAATAACATGAAGAAAAACTTTTTTTAAAAATTTAAATTTATTGTTCAGTTTCTTGTCGTAGTTATTAGGCCTAAAAATTATGTGGTAAAAATTTGAAAAAAATCAGATAGCTCGAAAAGTGTTAGTCTGATTTCAATTTTTTTTTTAATATTCGTGCTTAGCTTGATAAAATGAATTAAAAATTATGTGTCGCAATACAAATTTTTATTAGAGCAGTTTAAGAAAAATTTTCAAAAATCGAAAACTTTGTTCGCTTTGCGTAATGGGTTAATGCTATCCGATTCTACGCAAATTCGCACCACCTAACATTTTGATCTAGTTTGGCAATAATTGAAAAAAAATCGAAAGTTGAAAAACAAATGCCGATCTACACTCAAAAATAAGTTATTCGAAAAGTTAGTAAAATGTCTTTTAAGTCAGGTATACTATTTTTCAACAAATTTTTTTGTTAAAATTATGTTTTCAGCTAAAATTTTAGTTATACATATTCAGCACTTAACTGTTTTGAACTAATGTTTTACTAATAGTATACTAATGTTTTACTAATTTATTTTGCTAAAAAAAAATTGTGCTGATAAGCAAATTAATAGTGTGGAAGACAACCACATTGAAATATATACGCAGAATGAAGTAGATGTCGCGGTATGTCGTAGAGAGGAGAAAAAGGATACTAAAAAGTACAATTCTTGTAAGACATATAATAAAATCAATCTTGGAAGAGTTTTGCATCTGTTTTTCATATATAAAACAAAATTGTGGATTAATTGTCTATTAGTTAGTTAGTTGTGAAAGTAATTGTCTATTAGTTAAATAAAAGACAATATATAGTATATTTAAATTTAATAAAGATTAAATGTGTATTTCTAAACTAAATGTTTATCGAGATTAATAATCAAATGTGGTCAAATTGAAAAGATATATAGAGACAGGTAGACAGCCTAAAGCGAAAGACAAAGACACGCATCTTAGGTAGATTTTTATGTCTCCTTTTTCTTATTGCAAAAAAGGGTTGTATATGTCATAATTTGTTTTTTTTTTCTATAATTATCTGCGGCATTTGCGTCTATTTAAAAGATATCATCATTTAGAGAACCATTGATGTGGAAACAAAATTTTGTTTATGTTGTATATAATTATTTCTCTTTTTTTTAGACATTACATAAATTCATGTCGTCAATGTGGGAGTATGAACATTTTTATATTCTTTAACGTATTGTAAATTATTTTTAAAAGAATCACAAAAATATGTTTTATGATTTTCAGCAATTAAATTAACTAAAGTATAATTTTTCTACAAATTTTTTTGATTTTTTTTCCAGTCTACTCATATTTAGCAAAAATTTTATTAATTTTTAGCAATGGTTTTTTAATTTCTAATCCACAGAGTGTTAGCAAAACTTTTGCTGAATCTGCTTTTGCTGAATATACTACTAAAATCAGCTAGCTGACATTAGAAATTTTTTTTGCAATCACCCTCTTGACTAAAATTTGGCTGACTCAGCAACATTTTTACTTACTAACTTCTAGTTTTGAGTGTCATTTACTTCACAAACTATTTTGTAAATTTAGTTTTCTCTGCAAATAGCTTAAATTATTATTATAAACATTTAATTTGACACACGTATGACAGATTTAAAATACCTCGCCCTGAGCCGGGTTTGAAGGTTAGAGGGTTAAGAATAATGGGTTTTTATAAAAATTAGGTTATTCTTGAAATTTAAATATTTTTCCAGAGAATATATTTGAGATGTGTATAAAAATTTTCAAGTTTTAAAAGAAACCCCCTATTTTTATCAAACGTTTGAAAAAATGTCTTACAAAATGTGACTATAAATTTATGAGGTACCAGATTTTGATTTCGAAAAGTTACAAAACATTGGACCAATCCTCCACAGTTTGATTCTGAGTATACAAATTGGCATAACTACAGATTTTTTATGTCAAGTTGAAAATATATCTTGGATTAAAGCAAATGGAATTAAATTATAATTTCCGCGTACACCGCGAAAAAGGATTTGTTGGAATACGGTCGAAACCATTAACATTTATTTGATAGGACGTTATTTTATTTGGAACTACCAGTAATAGAATAATAATGCAAAAACACAGTATTGCAATAGGGAAAAGGGACTAAAAAACAATCCAATTATTGATATCTCCAATCAACTTTTCAAATAAAGGTCAGTTAGTAATTGTGTATGGTAAAAGCAACCATTTATTTTGTGATAATACAAGATAGTTGGTCCAATCTATAATTTTTTTTTTTAATTCTCGATAATCAATAGCGGTTACTGAAAATATTTTATTCGCTATCAAACATGCCACTTAATTTGAGGTTCAGTAGTACCAGCCGAAACGTGGATTCCATTGTTTATTGGTATTGGGAAACGAATTTGACACAATATTTGTTTTCCTAATAAAATATTTAAATTCAAATTTAGTAGTCAACATTTATAAGTGTTTGTGGTGTAGTGGGTAGAGAATTTGCCTTGTACTCCGATTTTCCGAGCTCAAATCTCGGAAAAAATAATTACAATAACATATTCAAATCTTATACTGCACTGAAGATTAAAAGTGATTGTGGTGCAATCAGTAGGACAGAGGACTATTAATCTGAAGGCCACACACAGAGAAATAAAGTGCCAACCGAACTGAAAAGTGTATTTTAATTGTGACAACTTATAAATTCAGTTAGTACAATGATATTTACATTAGATTTTTGAATATTTTGGGAGTTGCAACTAAAATTCAGTTGAATTAACCGAACTTTGTTGTGAAAACAAATGTTAAGTTGTGCCAACCGTCTAAAATTTGTAACAACCGAATTTGAGTCGAAGTAACCGAATTTCAGTTGGCAAATAGCAAAATTTTTCTATGTGTGCACGATTCAATACCAGTAAATCGAAAAAGCTTTTTAATGTCACTAAAGTTTTGTGGATCGTAATAATATTTATTTGGAATGTAATATTAGGTTAGTCAACTGAATATTAGTTGTCGTAACCTCCAGAATTCGATTGACAACAAATTCGGTGGCCACAATTGAGACGGATTTCTTTGTGCAAGTATCATTGTAACAAAAAAATTAAAGTTCTTGCTGTATTGCTTTAGAAGTTGTATAATTTACGTTTTACGAAAATTTCGAAACTTGACGAAAACATACTTCAATTTCAATATATTTTCATTAAATTTTGCCAAATTTAATTAATTTCATTAAAATTTTTCTATTTAAGAAAATTATTTTAAACATATCCTGACATAATCCTGGTAGTCCTTGCACCAAACATTTTTTTATTATCGACGTCTTAAACTTAAGTATTCTCTGCTTTTTTTTTTTTAAATTTGGTTTCATTCGAAAAAAAATTTGATTTTTTCAATTTCATAAAATTTATAAAATTTTTTTCTGAAAGATTTTTTCACTTAAAATTTTGTATTTCCCAAATATAATATCATTAAAAGTTTTATATTTCATTAATACAGCTTAAAATGGAATCGGAATTGAGAATGAGTGGGTTGTGTAAAACAAATCAAAATAACTAACAGGATATACATTAAAACCCCATGTGTAATAGTTTTTGTTTAATATGGATTAAACCCCCCGAACTTATTTTGACATACGAGTATGATAACATAGAAACTATTATAACAACTTTCCAACAACACCCTTCAAACTTAATCGACGAACATTTGTTAATAAAATGTAACTTGAATTGAAATTGAAATTTTATTTGAATAAAGTTTATATATAATAAACGGTGAATTTCATTAAAATTGCTATTGTCAACAATTTTTTGTTTCCACTTAACGTTTTTGTTTGATTTTTTGTTCGTTTTGCAATTTTGTTTCATTTTGCTTTCTATACAATTCCCATGTTAACAGCTTAAGCATTTAAGCCCTAAAGTAACGTGTGTGCTTACAATTGCTTTACATATTAATAAATTAAAACTACGAATAGTTGTTACTTTTTATAAATGTTATTTACAAATGATAAAAGTATCATCACTAGCAGCAGACAGATATATCCATTACACCTAATCCTCGATTGAAACCGTTTAAATTTCAAAGTGGAAAATTTTTTTAGTACCACGATTTAGAAAACAAAATTTTTGTTAATCTTGATACATTTACAAAAAACATGCGCGGATATTGGGTGAGTAAAAATGGGACATTTAATAGAAAAGTGTTAAAGAAATTAGAATATGTTATAAAACTACTCCAATTTCCCTTCCCAAAACCTTTTTCTGGATCCGCGCCTGCATAACAAATATTCTTAATTACCCGGTTAAAAATTAACATATATTTACCCATTTATTGATATGTACGAACTCATACATTTTGACATACATTTCACAATAATTCATAAATGTCCATATACCTCTAAATGTGATACATACACGCAAAAAAAAAACATGGTTGAAGGAAAAAGGTTTCCGAAAAGCATCATACGTTTTTGGATTTATGATTGAGACAACCATGTTACTATGGTTGTGAAAAAAATACACTTATCTGTTTCTGTATAATAATATGATAATTAGATTGTCATATTATGGTTCCAAATAGGTCCCAATATTATCATATTATGGTTCTTTATGGTTTTTATGAATTATTATAATATGTGCCCTACAGTATTCTCCCAGCATTCTGTTGGAGCTGTTTTTTTAATAGTATAATTATCTAATAATTCTCACATTTAACTTGGGTTTAAAATAATTTTTGTAATCAAATTGTCTTTGTGCTAAAGAATTAGCTATGTGAAATATGCTGTCAGCTTTACAAGCTATACATGTGATTACAACATAAAGCACGCATAAAAATATTGTTAAGAATACAATTTCACATTACATTTATAATGATCAATCCATGTTTGCAGCAATAATAATATTTGCATTATAACCATATTATTATTGTCCTAGTTATCATAGTATGATCATGGACAAGAATTTCGTCATCATTTATTACCATATTATGATTATTTTGAAAAAATATTATGATTAGTTCGCACTACAGACTTAAAAACACGTGTATTTTGTTTAAATTTTTCTTTTATATTTGTTTATATTTTTTCTTACTTTAACAACAATTTGTTTGCGTAATTACAAACAGTTAAAAACTAAATCACTTTTTTAGCACTTTATACTTAATTTGTAACACTTTCATGTCCATATAACAAACAATAACTTTAATTAAGGGTTGCGTGACAATTAAACATTTGCCTAGACTTTCAGGGTATACCGGGTTGAGACTTCAAATTTATTCCTTCTTCCACAAAACAAATCACCATTACAATCAACACCACTACGTTGTTTGTCAATTTTTAATGTATTTTTGTTTAATATTATTAACTTTTTCTTTTCACAAAACCTCAAACAGGAATGACACTAAAAAAGCAAAGACGCTCATAAAAACAGACTGATCATCTTATAGTTGGTACAAATATAATATGGCTGTAGGTAGATAGAGGAATATGATAATAAATACTATATTATGATTGTAGACAATACAATACTGACAAAAAGTGAAATTTTTACTAGAACATACTAAAAGCAACCATATTATTGGTTAAATTTGATTGCTACAACAATAATAAACATTTATGGCTGTAGGAAACATAGTTTTGTGGCCGCAATCATATTGCAACCATATTTTTTCTCTGCGTTCGTTCATAAGTGTGCATATGATATCATACATGTAAATATTACCTCAATTTTAGCAAATGTACACATATGACCATGAATGGATATGTATGGACATGTATAACATACATGTAAATATTACATCAGTTATCGTTAATGCACGAACATATGAACGTATATGAATCATCTATGACCACATATAAATCATGTATGAATGCATGTGCTTATTTATGAAGCATGATTACTCATTAGGGCAGTTCGATTTGTAGAGAGGCAAAAAAAATCGCTCAAGTGACAAGGAAAATCGTATTCTAGGGATCAAAATGAGAAACTTTGCCGGAAGAACCATACCTCTAAAACGAATGCTGATATCCCAACTTTTGACCCGTAGGGTCAAATTTTGAAAAATCCCACTTTGACCCATTTAGAGTGCACCAATCTTGTCCAACCCAATCGAATATAATTTATGCATTCATCTGTTAGAGCGTCTTCCGGAGAAGAAATAGAGTCCCTAATCTTGGAAAGATTCCTCCTACTTTCTGAAATATCTCAATCCCGAGATTTGTCCATTTTGCTATAAAAACACGGCTAACAAGGCCCTCTTTCAGCTTCAATATTAACCCCTTAACGGGAACCTATAATGATGATTTATGCATTAATCCGCTAGCGCGTCTTCCGGAGAAGAAGTATATCCCATAATCTTGGAGAGATTTCTACAACTTTCTGAAATATCAAAGTGGAATTTTTCAAAATTTGACCCTACGGGTCAAAAGTCGGGACATAAGAATTCGTTTTAGAGGTATGGTTTGTACGGCAAAGTTTCTTATTTTGATCCTTAGAATACGATTTTCATTGTCACTTGGGCGATTTTTAAATCGACCAGCCCTAGTACTCATGTAAGTATCTATGTCGATTTTTAACAGGATAACTAATTGCGTACAACGAGGTATAGATATAGTGTAAATGTTAATGTTACTATTGACAACTGTATGACAAGCTATTGCACTTTTCATGGAGGATTTTAACACATAAATTGAAAAAAAAAATTGTAGTAAAATTATTCATAATTTACATATTAAGCAAAATATGGCAAATATATGAAGAGGTTCAAAAATGTTCAAAATCTTGAGTGAAAATATTTTCAAAATTTTTTGCGTGACATAAGGAACCTTTATGTTGTATATGTTAGCCTATATTTAAGCAAGCTAAATAAAATTGCTCAAATATGGCGGTTAAAGTTTCAAGCAAATTAAAAATATTAAAATAACAGTTTTTGCTTTTATTAATTTAAAGCTATACCTATTTGTACATATTATATTATTATCTCATTTCATATAAAAATGCACTCAAAAAAATGTTTTGTTATATATTAGAACTTAAACCGATATTATAATGGAAAATGCAAATTTTTTTGCAGGTGCAATTTTCAAAATTTTATATTAGGACGCGTTTTGAGGTTGTGAAAATTTTTTTTTTGTGTAGTCTTAAAATTTGTTGATGCCTTTGTTATTAGCGTGCTGGCTTATCAGTCGGGTCGTGGGTTCGATTCCCAGCAGAGGCATTTATCTGTTTTCGCTATAACGAACCGAAAGCCATAGAATCTAGGGCTCGGTTGGGGTAATATGACATAATTTTGGGTAATTATGAATGTGATTATTAATAAATAAAATTTTAAAAAATATAAATATTTTATTTAATGTACTTTTTGATACAGCGCTTTAGGTGTCTCCCGCTAGGAATGAAAAAAAAATTAACGTTTTTTCACTTTATCAATTTTGTTTTTCGTGAAGATTTTGCTCCAGATACCCAACTAAGTTCTCAAGACATGATTTTTATGGTAAAACAAATAATTAAATTTTGCAAAATGTTTGTGTTTAAAATTTTTAAAATGCCTTTCTGACTCTGACGTTCTTTCTACAAAGAAACTCAGTTCACACACTGCGCTAGCCAATTTTTAATATAATTGTGAACTTCAGACACAAAAATTATACATTTTCAAAAAATTTACGGCAATTCCTTATAGCTTTGTGATGTTTGTATCCCGTTATTGGTGCCCTGACATCAACTTGCTATACCTTAAACCGTACAAAATTTGTTAAATATTGTTCTCAAAAAAAAATCTAAAATCGGAAAATTTTGATTTCACTTGTAAACCACCATACATCTTTTCACCAAGACATTACTAGACATTACTTTTCAGTGGACTCCATTTCGTATTGGTTTGGATCTGAAAGCTAAAAACTTTGAGCTACCAAATAAAGTGTATAAAAAAACTCTTCCAAGTCATTTGTTTTTCATTTTTCGACTTGAAATTGCCATCAATTCTTTTAGTGAAGACGTTTCAAAGTGAAATTTTACATGTCATAGCTTTTGAGTATAGTCAACCTATCACTGTCCATCGTTTCTCTTAATTCACACAATCTTCAAAAATAAGAGGCCTCTACATTCAGTTTCAATAGGTATCGAAAATTCTTGAATCAGCTCATATACATCTATGTGTTTTTTCCTGAATGCAGTTAAAAATAATTGCAAAACTTAACTGTTGTATATCAACAAATTATATTAATTTAATATTTATCAATATCGATGAATTGATGCGTTATTGAAATTGAAAATAAATGATTACACTCAAAATAATTTGCAGTTTAAATTAACTGAAAATGTAATTTAACCTAAATGATAAATCACTTAAAATTTGGTATACTTATTTTTCATTGAAATCAAATAGAATATTGTTCTACCTCAAGTCCAATTCAATATAATATTGTTAATTTAGATTTTATTTGTTGCTTTTCAAAAAGTTTGATTATTTTCATGATAGACAATACAATTGTTTCATTGGCACCACCCAAATCTTCAGTTGTCTGCAATAGAAAAAGATAATTTGCTTAACCAAGACATTACATACAACGGACAAAATTAACTCTATGGGAATCTTTGTCTGCCTTAGTGTATAAACTGCCTGATCTGGTGACCTTAACTATCAAATCAAAACTATTTTGAAAAACAACAATTAACAAACAAATAAACTACAAGATGTGTTTAAATTTGCATGAAACTTTAAATAATTGGAAATAATAAATGAAACTAAAAAAATCTGTAAATGGTAGTAAACTATTTTGAACAAATGGGTAAAAAAGTTTAAATAAATATTTATTTGAAAAATAAATGCATGTTACTTTATTTTTAACTCAACTGAATTTTTTTTTTATTAAACTACAAACAGTAAACTACATAATATTCTGAGTGTATATAAAATAAATAATATGTATTTTTGGCAGTTTCAGCTTTAATTAAAATTAAAATTTGTTTAATCATGCCTTTTAGGTAAAATTAATATCAAAAATTTTATCAATAAAAATCATTAGTTAAATTATTTTTGTTTTGCATATTTCAAAGGATATATTTAAAATTAAATGTAAAGCATATTTTAGGATATTTGAATTTTTTTTTTTAATTTTATTGGCTTTTTAAACGCCTCTGATTAAAAAATTTAAATATATATTTTTTTTGCCATTTCTTTTAATTGGTTTTTTTTTATTCTCCACCTGTCTGCTTTTAAACATCGTTTTATTTTCTTTATTTCCTTTGAATTTTACAAAAAAAAAACTAAATCCTTTTTTCCTTTTGCTTACAAAACTTCTTTACCATCATCAAAACTTCATACACACCACCTTACAATTTAATTTTATTGCAGCTTTAACGTTTTTTTGGTATGTTTTATGACTAGGTGTATTTTCAAAACCAAACAGTGAGAACAACAAAAAAACAAATAAAAAAATTTAGTATAAAATGTATAAATCTTTATACAAGTTATAATGAAACAAACTTTTCGATTAAAAACTTTTAGATACAATAATTCATATTAATGGTAATATGTACTTGGCAAACATGATCATTGGCTTTATTTCTTTGTTTTTTCGTTGAAAAAACAAAACTTTCTTTTGGAGCGTATACTTTTCGTGAAGAAAAATATGCTTTTTACTGGAATATAGCTTATGCTAGCAAAATTTTTGCAGATTATAGCTATGTTTTGCTATAGTATTAGACATTAAGGGGGTAGATATTTTTGTACCTACACACAGAGAAAAATTTAGCAATTTGCCAACTGAAATTCAGTTACTACGACTCAAATTCGGATATTACGAACTTCAGACGTTTGGCACAACTTAACATTAGTTTTTACATCAAAGTTCGGTTATATCAACAGAATTTTATTTGGAACACCCAAAATATTCAAAAATCTAATGTAAATATCATTGTAATAACCGAATTTATAAGTTGTTACCATCAATTCGGTTGGCACTTTATTTCTCTGTGTGTACACACAAAAAAAAAATCATACTATTTATGAATATTTTATGAAAAATTTGCCAATGTACTAATTAAGGAACTTTTTCATAACATTTATAAACAGTAATGGTAAGCGCGTTGGACGGTTACACAGATGGTGCCGGGTTCGATTCTCGGTGACAACAACATCAATTTAGAAAAAATAATATGTATGAGTTTTCTATCACTTATATGTATCGCTGCGCCCACCTTCGGTGTTCCCATAGCACTTAACCCCACCGAAGTAAAATAATGAATCAGGACTATGAAACTAAATGCTTCACTAAATTCGCCAACTCTTCATCAGGCGGCGAGCAACTCTTCATCAGGCGGCGAGCAACAACGCGCAATTACAGCGTTGCCATGTTTGAAGCCCTTCATCTTTCACCACCTTTCATCTCTTTACTATCCCCTTTCCAAAGAAAGCAACACATTAATTAATAGGAAGAATTTCCTGAGTATTGCTTCTCTTTAAAAAAAAAAAAAATAATAATACAGCGAATTTTATGTACCTTTTCATAAATGCTAGGGAAACTAGGAACACTTCATAAATAGTAAGTAAATTTCATAATTAGTATGAACCTTTAAAAATATGAACTTTCTCATAAAAAATTATGAATTTTATTTTTTTGTGTGTATGTGAAAATCGAAATATGTGTGAGTATTTAGATGTACCTTAATATAACAATTTGTCGATTTTCGATCATTAAACCATCCAGTTGTATTACAAATAATTTTAAATGCAAGAAATATTTTTTTTTTTTTTTTTTTGAGAACGTTACCCGTGCCGAAAGTTCGCCGAAAATGGCCCAGTTTGGAAAAAAGTTATATTATTATTAAAAATTACCAAAATTCGAAGTGTCAAAAAAAATTATATTTTATTTCATTTATTCATTGAGTATATACATAATTATTCAGCCATGGAATTCTGACTTCATTGGATATCAGTAAACCACTTTAGCCAGGAATCCAAAATGATCCAAGCAGGAATCCAAAATGATCCAAAAAAATGCAAAAACGTTTTTTTTTAAAGAAATTTTAAAGATATTTCAAAATGCCCAATTTGAATATGGGTCTTTTTTGACCCCAGGAGACTAAGTGTTAACGATTTTTTATAAAAAAGTAAAGATAATTATTGTCTAATCATTCTTAAGTGACCTTTTTACGAAAACTATGCAAACTTTGATAAAAACATTAAAATTTTGTTAAATTTTTAATAAAATCAGCAATTTTCAGAATATGATATAATAACAATATAAATTAAATAAAATAAAATAAATATAAAAATTCACGCAACAATATATTTTTAAAATATAATAATTGTTACTACAGAAAAAAAATCTGAAAATTGATAATTCGAGTTTGTGTTCCTTTCTAGGACATTTTCTGAAAATTGCTTATTTTATTATAATTTTAACAAAATTTGAATGTTTTCATCAAAGTGTCCTTTATCCTTAGTGTCTAAAAGACCCATTATTTGTTAGAGCACATTTTTGCATATTTTGCTATAAATGCATATATTTACATATTTTGCTTTAAAAACATATTTTAATTGCATATTTTTATTTATTTATAGTATTTTTTTTTATGAATGATTAGATGTGCTTATATATGAATTTGTTGGTAAAACATTTTGAAAATATTATTATATATAAATACATATTGAGACATATGCTATTTTATAAAATTATATATATTTATATTAAAGAATATATCTTTATATATAAATTTTTTTACTCCGGTTGTCTTTTATAAAATAATACTTATTTACTTACTTACTTATTTATAAATTACTATATATGCAATATAGAGTGTATGAACATATTAGGGAACATTCCCTTACAATTTCATTATTATATTTTTTTCTTGAAATATTTTAAAGTAAAAAATATATATTTTCCAACCTATTGTTGATTTGCACTAAAAGTGTGTAAATAATGCTTAAGACTTTAACAGACGGCGCTCCGCGGCGCCTGTTTAAATTAGATAAAACTGTAAGAAAAGTAGCTGCAAAAGTTTAAAGAGGCTTAAAGGTATTATTTTTACTTTTGCTTATACTTTACTGCGGGCTTTGTTATTACAGTTTTTTCTTAAACTTTTTTCTTTTATAAGAAATCAAATAAACTTCTTACAATATTTTCAATTAATATCACTTGTCACTTTTTATATTAACATTTGTTGTATGTTATTGTTACTAAAAAGAACAACGAGAATTAAAAAAATTTACAAAAATCAATAGCACGCGTTTGATTGAGTACACTCAAAAATATAATATAGTAAGTATTATTAAAATTTCAAAGTGATTCTCTGTTCGAAAAAAATATTTAATTGTGGTTGATTTTTACACATAAATTATGTTTTTAGAAATACCTGATCAAAAATTCTTATTCTTATCGCAGTTTATCCCAAAATTGGGGTATCCAGTAATATCCGACTAGATTCCTAAAATATTTTACAGTATAAGATCAAAATTTATCTTAAAACTGGGTTATCCAAAAATATGTTATTTAAGATCTTGATTGATGGATCCCAAAATATCCCGTGGAATGAATTTACGTCTACGTGGATTCAGAAAGATACGTCATTTTTGGTGGATAGAATGAGATATTTTGAGATTAAATTGGATTTTCTTATATCCTATAACATATATTATTTTTAATAAAAATATAAAAATAGTTTGGATATCTTTTTTTATTGCTTATGTCTTATATGTGTGGAAAATATATAATCATATCTCAAACTAAACTGTAAATATTAAAGTCATATATAATTATATATTGAATTGCATTATTCATACGACAGCATATCTTATATAACACACAAAAATATTTTTATAAGACAGCATATATTATTATGTCCTAAGTTAAATAGGTTATACGTTACCATATATAATTACATATTGTGTTATATATGAGAATGTATTATTATCTATATCTTATTGTATATAACATATATACTTAATATCTTATTTTATAAAGGTTTATATATAAAAATATATATGCTACCACATAAGAAATATATAATAATATATGGATATACATGACACCATATATAATATATTATAAGATGAAAAAACATAAGACAATATATATTTATTTTACTCGGCTATGTATAAATAAATATGAGTAGGGCAAGGAATTTCATGTAGTTAGAAAACGATGACATAAGCCTATAAAATGTAGATAAAAGTTAACAATTTGCACTTAAAACAACATTTTGTACAAAAATCCCACACTTTAAAGCATCGGTCATAATATGGTCTCTATTTTTCAATAAAAACGGAAATCAACACTTTTCGTCATATCAGCAAAGCTTTGCAAGTGTTAAATTGATTTCACATAAATCAATATATCATAAGTTCTTTGTTACGAAAAAGAATTGTCCTAGAGTCTTTTATAAATATTTTGTCCATATTTTGTCTCTATATTCAGTTTTTTTCACGCTTTTAAGTTTCAAAAAAATTTTAAAAATCCCAAAAGTAAGTAAACTTGAAGAGCTGTTTTCTCAAAACTTGTTATCGGATTTCTGTAATTCAAAAGCATTCGATTCATGTGATTATTTGCATTTAGGCAATAAAAAAACAAACAATTTCTTCAGATTTACCTGTTCAAATGCAATTTGCAAAACATATTTCACAAAATGCATAAAAAAATTGCATCTGCAGTAAACATTTTTTTTTTTAAGATTACGTTTTTGTGTTGTTAAAAGTCTGTTCTGAATGTTAACTGTCCTAAAACCTGTTGAAAATATAAAAATTACAAATATAAAATTGTTTGTATGGAAATAATAGATAAGATTTTTCGAGAAAACCGAGAAAATTATATGTCATTCGTGTCACTGACAAAATTAAATGTTATGGCAAAAATTTTAAGTTTTCAATTGATGTACGTTTAAAAAATTTTGAAGTGGAAGAAAAACTAAGAAAATTTATTTAAAAATTAAGTTTTCTTCAAAAAAGAAATAATAATCAACGAACAAAATCTTATCAAATTGTTTCATTAATATCATGAATGATAATTCCTTTAGTGTAAAATTTCTTTCAGTGTAAATAACAATTTACAGAATACAAATATGCTAGACCTGGGAAAGATCCGATAGATTCATTTGTTATGAAAAAATCACAGGGTGTCTAAACTATTTGCTTACCCAAATACGTACATGAAAATACCAATTTAATCACTCCAATAATAGAATGGAACATTGGTCCAAAATGGAACAATGTGGAATGAATTGGGGAACAAGCGGAATTGGAACACTTAACACATTTATGATGTAGGAAGTGATAATCTTTGTTATTATTTGTACAAATTTTGTCCGTTTTACGATATATCGATAAGTGTTCGAAACACTGGACATTTTACAAAATGGCGATATTTAAAAATCGCCAATATTTTTGAAACTAAGCGAGATAGAGAGAAACGGACAAAATTTTAGATCCGCGGAAGTATTAACATACCCTTATAATATATAGGCTAGGTCAGAGAGAGATCCAAGTGATCAATTTTTATAAAACAGTCACAAAGTGCTTTAATTTTTTTTTTTACGTGATAATACAAACATAATCAGATAATAAAAAGTTAGTTCCTCATTCCATTTCGTTCCCCATATCCAGTGCTACAATTTACACCTTTTTTTGTAAACAAATGCTTTTTTGCTCAATTGTAATTAGATTTTCAGGCATTAGTGAGATTTCATTAGCATTACTAGGACAAATACTAATGCTCAAAAAGTTCATTGCTATTAAATGGTAATGAAATTTTTTTGGCATAAGATGAAATTGCTGGCAATGTTAATGACTTATTAATGGTAAGTGATGAGTTATGATTTATTTCATCAATGATATTTATCAAATTATGTAAGTTAGTTTATTATCTCCAATGACATGTCTGTGTTAAAATAATGGAATTTTCATCCTAAAGGTACCAGTAGATTTTGCTGGGTTATTAGTACAATATAGATATTTTAGCTTAATTAACAAAAACCGTAATAGAGTTATTCTATAATCACCCTCATTATAAAAGCATTTCTTAAGAAACACGTTTTAACAAATTAAGCACAATTTGGTAATTATAAATAATTATACAAAGTTCACAAAATAAAAGTGCAACTATACCTCGATTTACGTTAACATTTTCAAAAAATGTTACCTTTTCACACTTCCGCGACTTAACCCTCACACCGGCAAGCACGGCCCCAGGCGTGGAATTTTAAATTGGACATAAGTACGCCAAATGAGGTTTTTATAATAAAAATTTATGGAATGTCGATAGAAAACTAAATTTACAAAATATTTTGTGAAGACATTTTTTGTAGGCATGGCACGGTTCGGAGCGAGAAAGCTTTAAAGCAAAAAATTTTTAAAAAATGAATATATGAATAAATGAACACAATTTTCAAATATCTTGAAAACAAATTTATGTTGACTAGCAACCGTTGATACTAAACACCAATTAAGATTGAAGCTTAAACTTTAAAAACAGCTCTAATATTGGTTCAAGGACATGCAGGATTCCAAGAAGATACCAGTAAAGGATATCGTCTTAACTAGAAAACGTATTTACGGATTTTTATAAAATTTGACAGAAAGTTTATATTAAGTAGTATTAGCAAAGCCTTTAAGTTAGTCAATATATGTTGAAGTTTAGGTGCGTTTTCGCCTTTTTCAAAAAACGAAAATCACCATAAACTCTTAAGTTAAAGCAAAAAAAGTGTAATTTTTGGAGTTTAGTTATATCTAAGGAAGAGGAATAATTTATGCCTGAATTTATTAATTTTTATTGATTAGTTTCTGAGATTCGCTGTAAACATATTTTGACCCATAGCGCCTAAAATAGAATACGTAAAAATTTTTGGTAGAAGAACATATTGTTTATTTTTCGTGACTAACAACCCAGTAATAAAAATTCGTGTTTTTAGAAGCAGGATAAAACCAATGCGCTGATGTAAAGTGCTTACTATTACATAATACTGTGAAGCAGCAAAAGAAACGAATAATTTTCTTATAAAAATAAACAAACAAAAATTTCGAGCTTACTGTTTTCCTTTACAAGGATGCAGGCTGTAAGCAGCTTGCCCTAATCCCTTATAAGGATGCAGGTTGTAATGCAGAAAGTTTCATATCGTGTATTATAAACGATCTGTACCAATTTTCCCGAGTGATTTCCGATTGTGTTTGCTGTTTTCCAATATGTAATATAAAATTATTAGTCATTTAACTGTTTCTGAGGAGCTAGCATTTGAAGCGGTAAAAAAAATTAAATGATTATATTGTATGCAGGGACCGTAAATAATGATTATTGCTCGTTTTTTTGAATCAAAAAATCAAACACTTAGAAGAGACATAAAAAAAATTGATTGCACCATTATTATTATTTTTTGACAATCTGCATATCCGCCATGATTTTTAAATTTTTGATTTTTAAAGTTTTCTTCAATGGTAATGATTATTTTTGAGTAATAATAAAAAAAATCTTCCATAATCATTATTTTTGAGCAAAAAAAATAAAACTCAAAAATAATCATTATTTATGATTTTTATTTTTTTCGCTCAAAATAAAACTCTCTTTCAATGTGTGGGATGGACATATCTCAGGAAGTAGGGGGAGCTTATCGAAGATTATGGTATCAATCTCTTCTTTGGAAGATTCTCTAGCAGATTAATGCATCAATTATATTTGTGGGTGCGGTTTAAGGGGTTAATTTTTAATTTTAAAATAGGGCTTTTTTTGCCGTATTTTGTGAAAGTAACAATCTGTGGGATGGACATATCTAAGAAAGGAGGAAGAGCTTATCCAAGATTATGGTATCAATCTCTTCTTTGGAAGATTCTCTAGCAGATTAATGCATCAATCATATATGTGGGTGGGGTTTAAGGGGTTAATTATTAATTTCAAAATAGGGCTTTTTTGCCGTAAAGTCAAAATCTGGAAGCTCGATTTTCACCGTAGACGTATGGTCTAGTGGACTTTTTTGCTCAGTACAATCCCAAGAATCAAAAACACAAAGCGCCCATTGAGATTTTTTTCCTTCCATACTAATCGCCCCACCCTAATATGTATATATATTTACACCTACATGAAAGTGAGTTTTATTTTGAGCGAAAAAAATAAAAATCATAAATAATGATTATTTTTGAGTTTTATTTTTTTTGCTCAAAATTAATGATTATTTCTGATTTTTTTATTATTACTCAAAAATAATCATTACCATTGAAGAAAATCCTTAAAACTCATAACATAATCATTATTGTGTAATTTTTATTATAAAACTCATAATGATTACGGTCCCTGATTGTATGTCAAAAAATTTAACAACAAATGTAATTTTATGTAAAATAAATTATGTTTGTATAATCATATTATTACTTTTAATCGTAAAAATGTAGACATGAAATAGGATTTTACTGCAAGCCATGAAGTCACAGCTTTTTATAAGCGCTAAAATCAGCGCTTATTTTGCCCAAAAGTAATGCTTCCAAGTGGGAGTTCGCCATATAAAAATCATAGCATATGTAAGAAGGTTTGTTAGGGGCTCTTTTTGGCTTACTCTCTTACAAACCTGCTTGCATGTAAGCAGAGTTCTTTACTGGGAAGTGGTATAAATTTTATTGCAAAAAAAGCTTAGGCTTGGGGGTTAAATTTTTACTTTCGAACTCAAATAATATTTTGTACTTTCTTTACGTTTCTATTTCATTGTATGATATCAATGAATATTTGCATTAAGACTATCAAATTTCAGTGAAAAAGTTTCATTAAATTAATGCAGTTCTTTATAAATGTCATTTTATTTATTTAAAATTTCACACGCGTTATGAAAAAGTTGCTTTTAAAATAGTTTCATAAAAATTATACAGCTTTTACATAAAGCATAAGAAATTTTTCATTCACATTGTGAAGAAAACTTCATTATTTTAGTGAAAAATTTTATTAAATCTCATCCAAGAAAATTCTATCTGTAAATCAAGGTATAGATGTCCAAATTTATCGTATATTGAATTTAAAACAAAACAACAAAAAGTTGCCAAAGAACAATCAATAAATTCTTAGAAATGTTAACATCTGAGCATTTTGTTTTTTTCCAAATTAGGTTAATGAAATTCTTAGTAAATTCATGAAATTTTCTAACCCGGAGGCGTTAAAAAAGTTATTGGCACAAACTCAACAGAATATTATTTAACTAACAAAGTGTTTCATATATCCATTCGAAAACATAAATACATTTGAAGTATGCAGTATAGATACTTTGAAAACACCTGTTTTTTTATTTTTTTTTTTGTGTATATATGGTCAATTGAGATGTAGACCAGAAAGTTTGTTTTCTATAATTTTGCTGTTAATAGATGCCTTTTTCCACATTAGTTTTGAAACAAAATAAAAGAAAATTTACTGAAATTTTGAGCTGTCAACTGTCATTAGCAAATGTTTGTGTAATAATTAATGTTGAGCTTGGCTTCTATAACCGTATATTATACAATAAGTTAGGGTGTTCCATCAAAAAAATAATCGTACAATGCTTTTTTTAATATATGTATAAACTTTTAGTACTAACGATACCAAAACATAAATGGGCAAAAAGTTTTAACATTATGGAGAAGGCTACTAAAAAACTCAAAACATTTTAAAATTTTCCATTTTCCTCCAGGATTTTCACGTCCCGGGATTATACACGAGCTTTAAACCTCCGTATATTTACAAAATTAAAGCAAATCAAACATATTAGCTAGGATGATACAAATACTACGATCTGGCTTAAGATCTCATCAGACCCCAAAGTTTTAAAAAAGATACAGCCTCCAGAATAGGCAGGGCTTTAACAACAAACACATTAATTTTCATTTTTGTTCCACTCTTCTCTTCTTAGTAATCAAACACGTGGTCTTTTCCTAACAAGCATCATGACGTTACTAAACTTTGATGACCAAAAAAAGTTCTATTTATATAAAAAAAAATTAGTTTTTACTTTGGCTCTAGTATTATTTTTACAGTTTTGTTAATTTTTCTGCAATCCCGGGAATTTGGATAAGAAATCCCGGGAATTTTAAGAATACATTTTCCAAAAGAAAAAATACCATTTCATTTTGAATTGTCATGTTTTAGATCATAATTAAAATATTACTATTACAAATAGAAATCACGAATTGTTAATAAATGTAATAGAAAGACAGAAAATAATCTTGTGAGGATCAGAGCTCGAGGGAATGCCTCACTTACGCCCTAAGCGACTAGGTCATAATCAGCCTTATTCTAATCCAGCATCCACAAAAATATATGGTTTGATCAGATACACTCGTATATATACACTCAGGGAACTTCTGCTGCAAATTTTTGTAGTTGTTTAAGTTGTAATACAGTATCTTATTTTTTTTTTTGTAGAAGAAACTTTAGTTTTGAATATTTTTTTGAAAATCTATATTTAGACACATTATTTTGTGATTTTTTGTAAGCATGAGGGTAAGGTATATATTTTTAACATCACAAACGAAAACTCGAAGCACAACAATTAATTTACATTTACATTATTTATATGTGACGATAGCTCAGAGTTCTAGCCTAACAACCAGATACCCCTGGGTCGAATCTCAGCATCACCACGATATTTATTTAATTAATAAAAATGTTTGTAATAATTTTTGTTTTTTGAATTTTGTTTTTAAGAAAATCTATTTATAGACACATTTCTTTTTCCCTACCAAGTAACAATAAAGGTCAACAGTTATTTTACCACCTACTTTTACGCCATTTTTCGGATCAAACTATATGATATTAGATCCCATAAGATACCATGAGATCAGCTTCTGTATGCCTTTTTTCGCCTCAGATGAGATATGATTTTTAGTTATATGTGATACTATATATAAACATATATGATTTTATCAAAACTTTTTTCGTCTGGTAAAGATATTTATAGTCTAATAAAATGTAAGTGATATTTTTCCGAAAATTATGAAAGGTGTTATTCTGAACATTTTCTAGTGGATATATTTATATAAAATAATTATTTTTATCAAGTGGAATTTTTTTCTCAATTTTAATGCTTTGCAATTTTGTAGTCATAAATAATATTAGACTTCTTGGAACTCTTTTGACCCCCGGCCATCAAGTGTCAAACATTTTTTAAATAAAAGTTAAAGTAATTATAGTCCAATCAAATTTAAGTGATATTTTTCCAAAAATTATACAAACTTTGCAGAAAACATAAAAATATTGTTAAATTTTTGATAAAATAAAAAAAAGTGCTGGAACGGAGTCGCTCCATACAAAAACTCGATACATAATTTTTCCAACTTATTTTCCAATATATATTATAAAATGCAAGATTATTCAAGTTCAAGATCATTTGTTTTTTGTTAAACAAAAAACCGTACAATGTTTATTTATTAATTAACCAATTTTCCATCATCCGCTTATTTAAAGCAGACTTTATCTATTGATTTTATAAATTAATAAATAAAATAAATAAACATTGCGCGGTTTTTTGTTTAACAAAAAACAAATGATCTTGAACTTGAATAATCTTGCTCACATCATAATTTATGATAAAAGAACAGAAAATAAACTTTTGGTTTTAATTTTTTAAATTTTAAAACTAAAACTTTTTTTTATTCTATTCCAGAAATCCAATATTTTAGCCCATAATTTCTCACAAGGGTTAATGTTTCACCAACACTTCTTAACAACATTTATAAAGTGTAAATACGTATTCGTTGTTGTATTAACTTTTTGATAATAATGTGTTCAATTAATTTATATTTCTAAAACAATTTACGGTAAAAGTGTATACATTGCCACGTTGTATTTGCTAACTACATAGTATAAGCAATTATAAAAGTAAACTTTTCTTTTTCGTTCAAAAAAAAGCTGCAACAAAAAGTTTTATAAAACTCAACACGATTCATACGAACTGTCGAAACCATAATATATAATAATGCCCACGTATAAAATGAAATAAATTGAAACATAAATTTCTCCCCTTTGCAATGGTGTTGTATTGATATTTAATAAAAATATGTTGTATAATTATACAACATAAGATCAAAGATTATAATCTTTGATTTTTTTTTTTTTTAATTAAAAAAAAACTTAAAATAAAAAATCTGCTAATTTTTGAACTCATATTTAAGCAAGTTAAAATCAGGCCACTGGAAAAGGGTCACTATTCCAAATTTAAACAATATTTAAGAGTTCTCCCTAAGCTAATTTCCTTGTAACACCACTACAGACTTACAAATACAACAGACGAAATGATAAAGTGGTTTGCATAAAATTTACTAACTATTCTAGAAAAATACACTATAATATCATATATTTAGTTAAACAACAAAAAAAAAAAATCTCAACATTTCCTTTGAGATAGCTAAAGTCTTTTAACATCATCATTTTAAACGAATCAGAAAAAAAAAAAAAAACATCCTAAAACTTTTTAAACTTTGTCAACATTTTCATTTTAATCCATCTTATTTTCTATATAATACAAATCTTCTTTTTCCAACTTTTACTTTGCTCACATCCACAAAATTTACCGTCTGTTACTTGAATCATATGAAAATGAAAAAAAATATCACAGAATAGTCCCATTTTCCATTTCAGCAAACCTGCACTTTTACATACTGACTGACTTTGAGAGCTGATTAAGCATATCATCATGGGATTTTCATAGAGTATCTTTTAACTTAAACTTATATGAACCAGACGAAAAAAGTTTATATATATAGGGTCCGCCAAATAACTTTTTTTTTTTTGAACTCCTGAACCAATTGGACTTTGTATGGCGTCATACCAAGGTATTTATGCAAAATTCGTCTCAATGATGTCTCCGAAATGTTCAATTGTTGAGAACGACGGTGAATTGATGTAGATGGCGCTTCACGCACACTTTCTGCCACAGCAGCAATATTCCCGGGTGTACGCACTGTTTTTGGCTTTTCACGCTTTGTTTATCGATGAGGATGCCAGTTTCTTTCACTTTTTTCACAAGATAACGACCATACGGACCATATTCGTTCAGCGGATGGATAAAACTAATTATCTGTCAAATCAGACATGAGCTAAGTGTTACCATTCACGAAATAAGCACTAGTTGAAAAAAAAAACGTTAGATGGCAGACCCATTAGCTTACTTGATATGATTGTATATACTTAAATATGTAATTATATATTATGTATAATTATATATGCAACGATATATATATATATTTGCATCTCATACTTACTTTTAAGAAAATTTTTAATATAGCTCTATATATCATCATATACCATTATATATTATGTTATGTATAAGTTGATATTTTGTATCTCTTCATATATACTTGATATATAGACGATACAATATAATCAAACATATTCTATCACTTTAATATATAATTATATATAAGCATATATGGTAGAAATTAACAAAACAAAATCCATCACTTTTATATATAATTATCAGAAAAGACAAAAAAGGAAAATTCAAAGTATTTAAAAGAATAAAACTATTGTAAAGAAAGCTAAAGTAAAAACTTAGGAAAGCTGCTCTTAAAACAAAGTTCAAAGTTAATAGACTAACTCATTAAGGACTAATGGGTATTTAAATACCCAAAAAGGGATCCATTGTAGTAAAAATCTGGTTAAATTCTGGTAAGAGGTACCGCAATTTGCTTTTCAGAGACAGGGTAAAATTTAAATAGTTGACGGTTCAAAAGTCGCAGTCTGAAAATCTGCACGAAAAATATTTACCTGTTTCCGGCCACTCACCTGGCTTACAGGTATAATTTTGTGAAATGGGCATTGAAATACGCATTTTACAGTTTTATAAAATATCCTTACTTGAAATATCGCTTATTTTAAACTAAAAATTAAGAGTTTTATATGGAAGATCATTTAAAACATATTTTGTTCAAAAAACATGGAGAAATTATATCAGTGGCTAATACGTAAGTCCCAGGTATGTGAAACAAATATATACGATATCAATGCAAACACCTAAAATATTGTATGTGTGAAGTTTCATCGATATTGGACAAAGGAATCGGGGTTCAGTCTTTAATGGGTTAAATAATATTTATGGGTAAATGAATAATTTTAAGGCAGAAGATCGTAAAACAAATTTCAAAGTTAATAGATTATGTAATATTTTAGTAAAAGAATCATTTTAAGTCAGAAAATCGTGAAACAAGAAAAAAAATGATTACTTTTATATACAATTGCATATGACATCACATGTAATCAAATTAAAATCCCGTATGATTTTAAAATCCTTTTAAAATCCCATTATTATTTGAAACGTGAAGCAATATATATATATATAACTTAAACCATTATTCGGATCAAATTATATCAGATGAGATCCAGAGGGATCACATGAGATAAGGTTATGTATGCTATTTTTCAGATCAATTGAGATATAATGTGATATGAAATTGTGTATATGAATTTTGCTTATAGTATACACATATTGGAACTTTTTTCATCGGGAAGAAATTGTTAAAAAAGTTAAAATATAAACAATACTGCAGAGCAAAAAAGTATAAAAATAAATAAAACGCGGGTTGTATTTCTTTTAAGCAAAACAGCACATTTGAAATATATTCAAGCGTAAAAATACATAGTATGTTTTAACTACCTCCTACACAGAGTTCTCCATTTAAAATTTTTTTGAAAACAAAAAATAATACAATTTACTTGAAACATACAGATACATACTTTCTTCATACACACATTCATATTAACCCAAAACACCCTGCAGTTACCATATGGTAACACAGAACATGAATGTACGTTTGGAGTGACTGTACTTAATGTAATGATAATATCGTTATAAATGAAAACGGGTTTTATGAAGTAGACTTGTATATTTCCACTGAAATATATTATGGGATAGTAGCTCATAGATTATATAAAATACATGAGCTCAAACTCAGTAAATTTTTAAAAATGCAAAAAAATTGAATTTTAAAAGTAGATTTAGAAAAAATTTATATATTTATTAAAAATTTTAAAACAAAGTCTTATTCATTTGAAAATACCACTCCAATAATTCTAAATGACTCACTTGTTTTTTTGAAATATACACTATTGGACAAAAGAAAGTACAATTGGTGCTTTATCAGATATTTTGTATTAATTATGAATTCTACAAGTTTCTATGAAACATAAAATCAAGTTTTTAAAAATATTTGTGCAATGCATATGTATTATATGTAAACGCATATGTTTATGTATGTTTATATATAAAAATTTGTTCCTCCAATTATTTTAATTCGACGCCACATATAATTACATTTTATTTCATATAGATCAATAAATAATCGTATATGATATATACAATTATATATAGATAATCTAATGATGTACGAATACATGTATGATAAGATATACAACAATTCAAAATTATATAAAGGGTCCGCCAAATAACTTCTTTTTTTTTGAAAATGCTATAAAAAAAAACTACTGAATATTTTCTCAAATTTCTTTTTTTATTTGAAAGTACAATCCTTCCGGTTAATAATGGAAAATAATTTCATTCAAATGACTGCCTCGGCTGGCCGTGCAGTAGCCTACACGATCGGTCCAATTTTTAAGCTCATTATCGATTGTGTGCAGCTGTATTTCCTCCTCTTCAATTTTTGTGAACAAAAATTCGTTCAACATGGCCCGATAATGATCGCCATTGACTGTAACGGCCACTCCTTGCTCATTTTCGAAGAAAAATGGCCCAATTATGCCTCTGGACCAAAATCCGCACCAAACAGTGACTCGATTTGGGTGTATCGGCACACATTCTACAATATTTCCCAGCGTTGTTCAAGCGAATACACAACGATATTAGTTCAACGGAAGGATAAAACTAATTATCTGTCAAATCAGAGATGAGCTAAGTGATACCATTCACGAAATAAGCACTAGTTGAAAAAAAAACGTTAGATGGCGGACAACATATAACAACATATGGTGTAATATTTAAAAATATGTATTTTATGTATCTCAACCTAACCATAGATATGTGTAAAGATATATCGTTTCATATCAAAACAAAAAGGAAGATCTTTTAAATGTAAAACTATATATTGTCGCATAATGTGAGATTTGGCAGCTAAAAAAAAATGGGTCTCTTAATTTTTGATCATTTATAACATATTCAAATTTTATCGCAATCGGTGGGAACCCATGAACGGACTCTCCTTGTCCGGTCATTACTAAAGCATATGTAAAATATTTTTTTTCAAAATTCAACACAAAAATGTTTATGGTGTTTCGGGTTAATATTACTTTGTTAATATATGTGTAGTTATTTAAAGGATATTTTTGTACGATTTTTTTAACCCTTTTAGGGACATATACTTCGCATACTTAAACATATATCATATGTATACACCATGATACAAAATTATTAAAAATTTTGCAGTAACAACTGAGTTCTTTGAATTTCTGTTAAAACTGTAATGAATCAGCCTAAAATGGGCTCTAAATTATATGTTTGTATTATATTATATCTATATTTTTACAAAGCATACCTTTAGGCTTAAGGCATACTTTTCTTTCTCTACGTACTTTTTGATCATAGCGTATTTTAACATTCATGTATTTAACAGTTTAAAGCGTGTAATATTTTTTTCCGTTGTGTTGTGAATTTTTTCATATGTTTGCCATGACATAGTCCCAACCATACTTGACAGTTTTGCTTTTCGTAAAAAAAAAAATAAAAATCAAAACATCTATACTTTTATGTAAAAGAAATTGTTATTGTTATTATAAATATGTATGTATATTTTTTAAAACTTTTATAGTACTTTAAAATATATATGAAACTTTTTGTTTATAATACTATCCGATATAAAATAGGTCATATAACCTTTTAAAAAAAAATCCACTTAAATTTGTGTATGCCTAAGAGTATGCTATGTAGTTTAATTTCTATTGTTAATATTTATGTTTTTAACAAGTATTGGTCAAGTATTTTAGACCTTTTTTTTTGTGTATTCATATGGATGGTTTAAGTTATGAATAAAAATTAATTATAATATAAAACATGTTTAGTATGTACTTTTAAAATGTTTTACAAATATTTTTGTTTATTTATGAAAAAGCTCTTAACTAGAAATATTCAGATACAAAAATATGCTTTAACTGACAACTTACCCCTCTTGAGCATTAAGCAGACGAAACCCTTAATCTCAATTCAATAGCAAGCTTAGTAGTAGTGCCTTCATATCCTCAAACACAGTTAGAGTAAAAATACAATTATATTTACCAAACTGAACATATTTATCTGATTTCAATATTTTTTTCTGTTTTAGCGATTTGTGTTTATTTCTTTGTAGTTGCAGAAGCTTTTCTGTAAATTGTAATTATTACTTTTTTAGTTTTGAATTAAAGTCCATTGTTATTGGTCAATTAAGGCCGGCCGTTTAGTTCATTATTATTAATTCAAAAAATAGTACTGAACATAATTTCATCACCATTGTTATCGATAATGAAATGATCTACTAATTTTTAATAGTCCCATGAAATCATAAATTTTAATAAATTATTACTAATATGGGAGCTCAGTTAGTTATTTTAATATTTGGTTGGACTCGATATAAATTTCGGCAAGCATTAACTGTGCATGATACTCACAAGTTTATCGAAAAGTTCACCCTCTACTTTATTGGACTAAAAATATTTCTGATTTTTTTTTCTTTTTGAGATTTCATTACTATATTGTATTCTTGCAAACACATGCCACAAGAATTAAAACTTAAATATCTTTAATTAATTCTTAACACTGTCACTCTTATTGTTTAAATATACAAAAGGAAAAGCAATGATGATAAATTATAATTAAAATATACGAAAATTGAAAAAATAATAAATAAAAATTATGTTTTTTTTTTTTGTTGAACAATTAATAAAACCCTAAAGTAAACAAACATTTTTATTTCAAATTTACAAAAAAAAAAAAGTCTTTAAGGCATTTCATTAAATTTTTTTGGATTTTTGTAAATTTATGTTGCCGGCTCTGGGGGATCGAACCAGCAACCTCGTGTGTAACAGTCCAACTAATACAACAGAATACAAAGTAAAAATTCAGAGATTTCAAAATTTAAACGTTAATTATGTTCTTCTTGGTTACCAATGAATATATTCAAGAACAGCTTCTTTTACCACCGGTTACATAAAACCGGCTCAAGAACATGTTCCTGAGAGTCAAAATGTAAGGCTCAACTGTTTCAGAACCAGTTCTGTAACTCGTTCTAGAACTGGTTCTTAAGCAACCTGCTCTTGTTTGGAGCTGAAGAACATGTTGTAACTAAAACAAAGTCCATATTAAACGAAGCGGTTGTAGAACAGAAATTAGAACCTGTTATTATACACTATAAGTTGATCTCCAACCTGTTATTTGGCTCTTACTTATTTTACTGTGTACTTTTCACTATATTCCCACTTTAATTAGCATTAGCAAAAACTGTAAATGATTTAAAGTGAAAATAAATAATTTCAAACTCATATGTATATTAGTTCTCATGTAGTGAGTAAACTAGTTCATATGAATGTTTGATGTTTGGCATGGGATTGTTACCGCTTTAAAAACGTGTTCTGATGATGGGAACCTAGAAAATTCCCGAAATAGATCTATCAACACATTCCTGAAAGGGTCAAATAATAAATTTGAAAACAAAAAACTCTATAAATTATTTGTTAGGACAATACCCTAATGAAGAAATATAGAGTATGGCCTCGAACTTGAATAATTTTCATTTTCATTGCACAATTAAAGGTCGAAAAAACATAATTTTTATTTTTAATAAAAATTATAACAAACTTGGAAAATAGTTATGTTTAAAAACTTTCTGCTAGAAATAAAAAAAACTCCGATTGCGCCGATAAGTTTAAATATTTTTATATACAAAATATATTTATTTTGAACAACTAAAGTATATGATTAAGACAAATATGGCAAGTTGTTTATCGATGGTCATAAGTTGACAACTCACAACAGACAATTTAATTACATTTCGAGCTCAGCATGTGAAACATGAGTCCAATTCACAACGTTGTATCAATTTATAATTAATTCGTTAGTTACAAATTGTCACTTTATGACATAAGTCCCTAAAAGTATGCTAATTCTAAGCTACATTTTAAATAAAATGTTAACTTAACAGGCGTAATAATTAATTTTTTCTAAAGAGGGTTAATCTCCAAAAAGGAAAAACAATCTAAAAAATCTAAAAAAAAAAATAATCTTGTAAATAACTTAAAGAATGTTTGCATTCGAAACAAGTAAACTCACAAATATAAGTAACTTGAAGAACTTTATTGAATGTGTATTAAAATAGGAAGGGAAAAACAGAACAACAAAAGACTTTGCCAAATGAAGGCTTCCTTAATTTGTTTTTGCTTTTCAGCAGATTCTTTTGTTTCCTATACCCCAAAAAAAGAATAAATAAAATGATATGAACAATACAAATCAAACAAAGAATATGAGAAAAAATGTGTGAAAATTAAAAAGGGAAGCGGAAATGGTTTTGAAAGTTCAAAATAAAATAAATTAGCATATAATCGTGGTATTTTTATGAGAGCAAAACATTTAATGAATGACTGTGTATAATTCATAATTATATTAACAAAATTTACATACACATCATATACATATATAATAAGGATAACATATCAAAAGGTTGGAAGGTTAAATCTTTAGAATTTCTAACAGTTTTATGATATTTATTTTTTAAGTCATTACAACCACTACTAAACCACATATGTACAAGAATTTCAGTTTGTTTATTGTTTCTATGATGTCGTCAATTTTTATAAACTTTTTGCTTTTGTCTTTTATTGTGAGTTTGTGATAGTAAAGTGTCTATGTAATTTTTGTAGATTTCTTAAACACTAGGATCAGAAATTTTAAAACAAAAGCCACACTGATAATAACCCATTCATAAAATAACAAAAAATATGTAAAAATTACAAAAAAAAATCGTAAAATAAACGAAAATTTCTTTTTTCGTATTTTTATCATGGATTATTATGAGTGCATATGAAATAATATTTGTTCCTAATGATGATGATAAGTTAACAACTCATTTCTGAGGATTTGATTATCACTTCACAAAAATAATTTTCTTGGACGAGTTTTTGGGAAATTTTTCACTAAACTAAGTAGGTTTTTCTTCACTAAGTGAACGAAAACTTTCTTAATCTTTATAAAACAGATTCATAAGTTTTACAAAACAATTTTCAATGAAAAATTTCATAAGGCGTATGTAGTTTTAAATAAATGAAATGAAATTATTCATAAAATGATTTGAAAAACTGAATTGATTGAATGAAAAATGTCAATGGATGAATTTTAGTGACACTTCTTCGATATAATGCAAAAAATCATTGATATCATACAGATTGTTGAGGTGCGTACTTGGGGGTGCTCCAATGATTGGTGTGACGGGGGAGTCTCTCGTCCCGAGGGTTAAGAAAAAAACGTCGCCTTTATGTTGTAGGTTTAGTTTATTTTACAAATAAAATAAACTTTTAGTTTTTATTTTACAAAATTAGGTTTTCTTTAATTTTTAATGAACAAAAAAAAATTAATTTATTAAATTTTACTTTAAATTTAACATATTTTCACTTTGATGGTTGTTGCTGCTGCTGCGGTCACGATCAGAAAGGAAAAAAATATTAAAGTTGTAAAAAAGAAAGAACCCAACCAAACTAGAGCTGCAAGGATGTAGAGTACATCAAGTTGATGGGTACTCGTGATCCTTACAGCACCAGTACTGGTATGGATTAACACAAGAACGGTTTAATACCCGGTCTACACGAGCATGCCATTGCCTGACATACCAGGTAATGGTAACCTTGCGTAAATACAGATAATTATCTCAGGGTTGAGTTGTAGGCGTCTAATGACTTCTTTATGATGACAGAAAACGTTTTGCAAGTTTATGTATGTCAAGTTATGATCATCAGTTTATTGTATAAAATATATTGCCTTAAAAATTATCCAATGTGCAGTTACATTGGATTTTTTTTTTGGACGAGTTTTAAAGAAATTTTTCCCTGAACTAATAAAAAATTTTTTACAAAGTAAATGAAAACATTCTTAAGCTTAATAAAAAGCTTCGTAATTGTTATAAAACTAAAATTTTTAATAAATAAAATCAAATTTTTCATAAAATTTTATGAAATCCAGCATGCATTTAATGAAAAGTTTCAATGGACGAACTCCACTGACACTTTATAGATCTAATGCAAAAATGCATGCACATCATGCAGTTAATTCTTTCAGTGTGCAATAACTTTTTCATTCGAACATTTGTTAAGCTTATATTTTGCATACTTGTTGTTCATACTTTTTATTTCCATAATTGCAGAAAATTTCTTGTTAAAAATTCTTTTGTTTGCGTTTTTTTTTTGTTCCTTCCTTTCTTTTCGGAAAATAACATGTACTACAACGACATTTGTTGTATTTTTATATAGTTTTGTTTTTGTTTGTTAATTTTTTTTCATTAGCATTGAAGCGCGAACTTTTTGTAGCCTTTGTCTACAATCTGTTTCCGTTGTAGGCATGTGTGTGTGTGTGTATATATAATTGTGTGTGTATGTATGTAATTGCGGTAGTGCTAATATAACCAATGTTGCTGTAACTGCCACTTTTCATTTCCCTTTTTGCAAACTATTCACATGTACTTGCACATAACACAGTGACACACAACAAAAGAAAAGGAAATGATTTAACATACTAATACAATGTGTGTGAATATTATATGTGTATGTTGATTGTATAAGCTAGTGTGTATGTGTGCTATATCTTAAATGAAAATGTATGTGAGGTGAGATGTTTTAGGGCCATGAATTCACATATTTAACAGCTGACGCCTCCACAAAAGAGTCACTAAACTATCACAAACTAAATATTTATTGTAAAGGAAAATAACAAACAATATATAGAGAACAATTTTTATATATCCTCTCACATATATGAGGCTATATATATTAACAGTCTAGGAAAGGTAAGTCGTATCAATTTCAAACTTAAAGTATGTATTGTTCCAAATGATAAAACAATAAAGATTTCAGAAAATTTCTAAATTGAATTATTATTACTAAATAGTTCTAAATTTTTTTATTTTTTCAAATTGTTTATACAAAATCTACATTAAATATTCAGAACGTGTTTTAAATTTAAAAAAAAAGAATCTAAATTTTTTTAAATATGACATACTTTTTTTTCTGTAGCTGGGCAGTTGATATGGAAAGCCGCATATATATCTAACAAATTTAATTAAAATATTTCGTTAATAAACTTAAATACATACACACTTATATACATGCGTATTGATATATAGTTTTTCATAACTAGAGTATTCACTTAACAAGACCTTTTGTATAATAAAATAGCTTAAAAGACGGATACTTGGTTGGCTACCAGTAGTTTTAAATAATTCTTTTTTATGTATGTTATTGTTTTAATAAATTTCGTCTTTAAAAAAGTACGGTCCAATGATGCCACCGGCCAATAATCCACACCAATCAGCGCATTTTTCGGTATGCATTGGCAGTTCTTGCAATGCTTCTGGATGCTCTTCACAACAAATATGGAAATTTTACTTTTTCGTGTATCCATTCAACCAGAAATGAGCTTCGTCGCTGAACAAAATTTTCCGATAAAAAAGTGGATATTCATTCAACTTTGCCAGTTCACATTTACCAAAAGTTAGCCGTTGTGGTAGGTCTTGTGGCTTCAATTCTTGCAACAGTTGTATTTTAAAAGGTTTTTCACAACCAAATACTTCCTCAAAATTTTCCGCGTAGTGGAGTAATAGAGGCCCAATTGCTGCGAACGACGCCGAAACGATAATTCACAGTCATCAACAATACTGGCAGATACAGCTACGATATTTTCCTCTGTCCGCACTCTACGTATGCGTGTTGGTTGTTTAACGTCCAATAATGTAAATTTGGTGCGAAATTTAGTCACAAGATTCCGAATAGTCGCCTCAGAAGGTCGCCCAAACTTAACATAAATTTGAAGAATTGCACGATGCACTTTCTTAACCGAGCATGAATTTTGATAATAAAATTCAATAATCTGCAAGTATTGTTCGTTTGTAAGTCGATTCATGGTTAAATTATAGACCAAACTGAACATGTTTAACAGTAACATGTTTGACGAAAACAGCTGAGCTGCCAAAAACAGTGTTGCAACAAAGAAAGTTGCTAAAAATCACTCTTTAGTTTCTCCAAGAAATTGCCAAACAACATTTTTATATGGAATTTATTATATTATGTTAAAAATGATAAATGATAAAGTAAAAAGATATATTTGGATATGGCGCAATATAAAATTTGTTCGAAAACAAAAATTATATATTATTATATATTGTGTGCGCCCCGGTAGACTAGTTGGTAGCGTGCTGGCTTATCAGTGCGGGGGTCGTGTGTTCGATTCCCACCAGAGGAACTGGTCTGTTTTCGCTACAACGCGCCGAAGGCCATATTAGCTAGTGCTCGGTTAGGGTAGTAGTATATAATTTGTAATTATATGATTATTATTTAATAAAAAAATATTATATATTGTGTCATACAAAGCAATATATAACGAGATATATTTGTATTAAATAATACTCGCGAACGCAGTTTTACTACACATTTACTATACTTTAACCTGTATATCACTTAAGTTATTGTCCAATAATTCGCAAGTTATTTAACAAAAATTGTTCATAATATCGTGAATACCCTTTAATTACTGTTTATGGTTACTTCACGTTTTTTATAAAACATGTTTCTGAATTTATGCTTTCGGGTTATTTAGTTTTTTGTATTGAATAACCCAAAAACGAAAGCTTTACCTTGGCATTTTTATACCTTTTCCTCTTCATCTAAAATTGACCAAAATAAACACTCCTTTTAATTCATTATTTACTTCTACTCTTTCAAAGATTCTTCACTTTATTTGTTATTTAACTTATTTTGTCTAAAAAATATGGTTTATTTTGGCTGAGTTACTTTTGAAAGAAACGTGCCAAAGGATAATAGAGTCACCAGCAGAAAAGGATAAAAAAAAAACATCAAAAGGGATGATGATGTTGTTGTTTTTGTCGAAAGAAAATTCCTTAAATAATAATGACTTTATATTAAAACTTTGTGGACGAAAACAAAATGTTACACTGAAATAAAATTTGTTATGAAAAACTTAAAGTTGATATTAATTTGAAAATTAAAATATTATAATAAGAGAACTGGGAGGATTTAAAAACTTTAGACATACTTCTCAATTAAAGGCATTTCAAATTACATTGAACTTGTTATTTAACTCTCCTATCTTATTTATTATATATATATAATAGCTGACCCGGCAAACGTTGCTTTGCCTTCAAATTTTAATTGTAAATAATTCTTTAAATCAAGAAAATTTGTTACGCAAATATATAATTAAAAAAATAAATTCACATTAGTAAATCATTTTAAAATTTGTAATTTCATGGGAAGCCCAACGCCTCTTTGTTCTTCTATCGCCTTTATTCTAGGACTATGAGGAACGCTAAAACAATTTTTGAACAACATTATTAAATAACCTTGCAAAAAGTCTTGAATGTGATTATTTATTGTAATGCTTATTTGTTTTTTGCTTTTGGTACCACGCCCATTTATCCCAGACTCGTACAAAATTTGAAGGCTATATAGCTAATATAGAACCGTAGATATTTAATATTAATATTAATTTTGTATATGAGCTAAATAATCACTTTGTATGGGAGCTGCCACGCCCACTGGTCCGATCACGCCCATTTTTCTCATGACTATTCACATTAACAAATAATCAACGTGCATAAATTTCTAAGACTATGGCTATTATAGAACTGTATATATATGATATTAAATATTTACTTTGTATGGGAGCTGACACGCCCACTGGTCCGATCACGCCCATTTTTAGATGTTGGCCGATTCTCAGACCTACTCAATATGCTCACAAAATTTCATGAGAATCGGTCAAGCCGTTTCGGAGGAGTACGGGAACGAACATTGTGACACGAGAATTTTATATATAAGATATTGTACACAATATATATAATGTTTGAATTATCAAAACTTTTAAACGCGTCAACAGAAAATTCAAATGCTAGTGTCATTTTAAAGATCAAATCCTCTTCTTTAAACCGTAATGCTAACAACTAACTTTTTTTCGCGTAAAGAATAACGAAATTAATAAATTTTCTTAATATCTCAAAAAATCCATAATTAGTTTTTCTGAAATATATTTTTCAACTAACTCAAGGTATCACTTACAACATATACAACGAATTTCTCCGAAAGTATCTTTGTTATTTAATATAAAATGTTGTATATTCACTTAGCAGCATATGACAAATTTCAATATTTTTTGCCATGCATGGGAAAATCGATATGCACAGGAGGCCCGCTAGTAGTCTAAATTTGAGTTTTTGTTATAGCGGTGTCGAACCTTTAACATGCATTTTTTATTTCAACAATTTGATTTTAAGCAATCAGTGATATTGAATGGCCAAATTTTTAAAAGAACATTTTTAAAATTTTTGGTTTTAAAAGATTACGAGAAATAATTTTGTGGAATAGTAGAGTTTTGGATCTTTCAACTGATATCCATATTGGCATCATTTAATGAGTACAAATATTTAAATAATTTGTTTAAATCTTTAACTTTAAATGTTCTTTTGAAAGGACATAGGATGTGATAACGAAAATTTGAGTACGCAGTTTGACTATATGTAATCTCTTGTTTAACATGCATATCGGTTTTCCCATGTGTGGCAAAAAATATAGAAATTTGTTTGCTATTATCGAAGATACTTTCGGAAAAAATCTATTTATTAATGAATCCTCTTTGAGTCCCAACTTAACATTTTTTTTTATTAATTTCAGAAAAAATATTAACTAAAAATGTTTTTTTTTTTATTTTAGAAAAGTTAGGGCAAAAAATTAACGTTTTTCTATAAAAATTATAAACACTATTCAATTTCCAATCAGACTAAACTAGTTTCTGCCTTTTTAATGGACACGCGTCATCAGTGATTTGCCACTTAAATTGTATTATTATTTATGTGTTAAAATTGTCAGATAATCTATATGATAAATTTTTCAAAAACCTGCAGCTGTAAGAATCAAACCTGCGCTTCTTCTTACATTACAAACGTAACAATACCAAGTCATGACCTTTTAGCGATCACACGCAAGTATGGCCTCGAATGTAATGCAGGTACATTGCGGTTTTCTTTCCTATTAGCTTTTCTGTTATTGAATATTATACTCAGAAATGACAAACACTAACAAACACAAATATTCTATTTTTAGATTATTTGTTTATTTTCTAATCAGCTTCGCATCTATTTCACAACGTTGCCAGATTGACGAATGATGTTTAAATTTACGTTTATTTTGTTTTTATGATGTTTATTTTAGCACAAAAATGAAGAAAAAATAATTAACTGTATTATAAATATAAATCAATGGCGGTTTCGGGGGTGCTGACCCGGAATCCTCCGATTGCTAGGTCAGCACGCTCACATGCAACCCTCAAACAAAATTTTAACATCTATTCACTTATTAAAAATAACTAATTGGCATATCGTCGGACAGCCTGCAGGTAGTGCCATGTGTTATTTGATTATTTTTTTTTTTTAATATTTTGTTTTCTTTTAATACAGTATTTAAGTACGTCGTTAATCATTAAGGCATATGATGTCAATAAAATATCATGCTCTCCTGAAAAATACACATAAAACACAAATATCACTACTTGCAGCAAGACGACGATATTATTATTACAGATCACTTCTTGTTGATGTAAGGAAACAAGTGATTCATATAGAAGTTGTTCCATTTTCTCTTGTTAAGTACCATAATAATCAGGAGGATATTTAAATAAATTGTTACTAAAATCAGAAGAGGTACAGATGAAACTGTCGGTTTTTATACCCATTATTTTTAAAACGTCCCACCTACAAAAATAGCTTAAACGTCGAAAAAAGGATACCTCTACTAAAAGCAAAAGAAATTAGTAGAGTTGTGTTTAAATGGGTTATAGTTCATTTCGATTATTTCCATTTATTGAACGAGTTCGATCTTTTAGATTTTATGTTTGTTCGACAATTAATTTTGTTAAATTATTCATAAGACAATGTTGTGTGTAATAAATTTGCATAATTTAAAAGAAAATCACAAATGAACGGTTAAAAATGAACTATGAAATGAAAACTATTTCACAGTTATATTAGTTTTTTGTTTTTATATACATTGAGATTATTTTTATGTTATTTTCAATTTATAACGAGCTTTCAACCTCCGTATATTTACAAAAATAAAGCAAATCAAACATATTAGCTAGGTTGATACTATTTCACTTTGTATAGTTCATTTATAATTTTTGATCATACCTGCCATATTGACCAATATAACATATGAACTAAAAGAACGAACTAGTACAATAAATGGAAACCAACGAAATGAACTACTAACACATTTTACATTGCCTACTTTTGAGGCCCGATAATTTTAAATATAAGGAAGTTATAATAATGCAGTAAAAATAATGCAATAATTTAAGGTCTGGAATATAGAAACAATTTAAAAAAATTAAAAACTACACAGGGTTGTAAAATTTTTTACTAAACTTGTAGTTCATTTAAAAAACAAACCACATCAAATGACTGTTTTATGATTTTACGTTAATTTTTAACAGTTGTTCCTCGTTGTTTAAAAAAATAAATGTTTGTTTATTTTTTACTGACATGTGGTTAATTTTTACTACAGTTGTTAGTCATTTGTTGAACATTAAAAACAAATGGCAATGTTAGTTGATTTTACTGAAATGTAAGTCGTTCTTTCTTTAAGTGAAATTTCATTTGTTTTTAACTACACTTGCAGTGGTCACTTTTTTTAGGATTAATAATGTATTGAAAAAAGACACGTGTTACAAAGGTTCTATGCTGAATTGGTTGACAACGTCTGTGAAAAAATTTTCAATGAGGAAAATTTTAGTGCAAAATTTAGAAAAATTATAATTTAAAACAATAAATAAAATATATAATTTAAAACAACTCTTAACCCATTAAGTATATACAAAGCGTAATATTTTGAGTTTGTATTGCAAATATCACCGCTAGGGGCGCAATAAGTGTACAAAACCTCCAGAATAAACTTATTGAGATAGCAGTACATCTTTCTATCAAATTATGTCAAAAAATTACCAATGGATCGATAAATTTTATAAAATGCGTTAGTTTTAACTCACAAAAACTATCTTATGCGTGATTTTTTAAATATTCCTAACACATAAATTTTTCGAGTGTACTTTATTTTTTGAACAATCAACATATTTTCTGTCCCAATTAAGGTTTCATGTCATGCCAAACATAAAAAAAGAGTTCATTTATTCAACTTACCACTTAAGGTGGCATAAAGGTGTTGCCTGTTTGTTGTTTTTCTTTTTACATAATTGTTTAAATAATATTATTTTTGTATACCCTTTTTGCCGGAATTTTATTCTTCAATTTTATTCTTCAATTATTTTCTTAAAATTTTAAATATACAGCTTATTACTGTGTTGATTGCAAAAAGAAATAAATTTTCTGTTGGCTTAACAAACCGTAGAAAAATAAAAAAATATCTTTTGAATGAAAATAATTAAAAACGTATTCAAGAACTATTGTATGCGTTTATTAAGTATGCACAGCTGAGGAGCACTCGTGAAACCGTGTGATAAACAATGCAACAATGGCCTGGTGAATAAACTACAAATAAAGTTGCATTAGTCACGTGATACATTTGTCACGCACACATGAGCACAGTGGTAACCAAGAAAAAAAGAAAACAATACCAAAACGAAAGAATGAATGAAAAACTTTTTGGAAACAAAAGGATCTATGTATGCGTTTAAATCAACTTGAATACTCACGCACACATTCTAACATACACTCGGATAGTCCCATAAACATAGAATGCCATAATTTGTTTATTTGCATGGCTTCAATGCAATAACAAACGACATGGCTTACAATACATGCACACAGATATTTAAGAATCTGTGAGCATTAGGGAAGTTCAAAATGAAAACAAAATTAAAAAAGCTTAGCCATTTAAATATATAAAGAAGACTAGCAAAATTATGAAACCTTTTATTTCAGTTTCTCTTAATTTGAACTTCCCTAATATAGTTGCTTCTGTATCATGCATGTTCTATGCATTTGTATGCATTTTCCATTTTCTAAAGATTTTGTTTTTTTTTCCATCATTTCTATATTTCCCCAGTTTATGTGTTTAGTTCACTTAAAGGTTAGTTGAGGTTATGGCTCAAGATATGTGTGTTGCGTTCAGTTCACTGAAGTTAAGTTAAGTATACACGAAGATTATTCTTACGTACTTTGTGCTTAACGTGGCTTAGTTTAGTTGCTATTTTTGGATAGAAATTCATATATGTTTTATTTTGAGTATTTTTCTTCATGCTCTCATGTACGTGATGAATTTATACTGAAAAAATAGTAGGGCAGCATTTTTGGCCATATTATAGGACCAAATACAATGGCAGCCCTTAAAAGTCAGAATTGAAAATGAGTAAATTTTAAAAAAGTTAACTCTAATTAATATTTCAACTTTTTAACATTTTATTCCGATTTTTTCAATAGTGCGATTGCAATACTCAGAAATATGTAAGAATTCTACGATGGGGGACCCCACCATCATCATAAAAATTCTGTTTATTAACAATGAAGGAGTAAAATGCATTTTTCTCTAAAACGCTGTATTTCAAAAAACTGGGCTTTTAAAATTTAAAAAAATATATATGTTTTTTATAATTTATTACAATATGCCGTTGAACAACTAATATGTAGAGCTCTTATGAGGTTCAAAGTTGTGGATAAAAATCTAAAAAAATATACTAAATATAGAAGAAAAGAAGATTTACATAAAAAAAAATTGTATGAAAAAATTAAAAATAAAAATTTTACAAAAGTAGTTGCACATAATTGCCCATATATTTTTAACGCTTTAACCTACAAGAGTCATTGATACATAATTTTAAAGATGCGTAAATCGTGTGTTTACTGATTCAAAAACATAATTAATTTTTTGACGGTAAAACGTATTTTTTTTTTAAATCCTTGGTTCAAACCACAGTTTTTTCTAAAAACTGTTTTTCCATATTTTTGAAAAAATACAGGTTAATAATAACTGATTTTTCTATACTAATACCAAATGCCTATGTTGTATTCCTGCAAGTCTCTGATTTATCGGCTTTTTAGTTAAATTTGTTCACCTTTTCATTCGTAACTAAGGATACCGTTAGAGCTATACAAAGGGATTTGGACATGGCATAGGGAAGTAATTTATAATTAACAAATATTTTTTTTTAAATTTAAAAAACACTGTTTGTTGAAATACAGCTGTTTGAACCGCGATTTTTGAAAAAAAATCCATTTTGCGGAGGAGAAGTAACTAATTTGTGTATAGTAGTAAAAGCACAATTTAGGTAGCTTTAAAATGAGGTCCATGACTCTAGCAGCTTAAACAGTTAAAAAGATATCGAATACTACGTACGACAACTTTTTTAAAATTGTGTAGTTTCCTTGTAAGTTACTCTGTAAACAGCAACTCCTACACCCATGCAATGATAATAATCCATGAGTAAAATTATGAAAAAAATGTCAAAATAACCAAATTATTTGTAAAATAAACGAAAATTTGTACATTTTACGAAATTTTTTGTATATTTGACAATAATTTCGTATTTTTATTCATGGATTATTATGAGTGTAGAAATAAACCTGTAAACATATCAAATGAGATACTAAAAATTTGTTAAAAATTATCTTGCAGAAAAAACTACTAAGATTAGCAGATTTTTTTACTAAATATTAGTAATATAAGAATAGCAAAAATAAATCTGTTGAATTTACAAATATTTAGTTATAATTGAGCTAAATTTTAATTAAGTTAAAGTAACAACATAATCCGTTGAAATCAGCAAAAACATTTACTTTATATTAGTAGACAAAAATTAAAATATTTAACATTTTTAAAGATTTTTTAGTTTGTTATAGTGAATTTTCATTAATAGTGAATTTTTATTGTTGATCTATAAATGGTGTGTGAGATGTTGGTTAGTTCGGTTAAAGATCATGAATATTTTTTCCATATTAACAGAAAAATTATAATTTTTATTCGTGATAATTTACTTTAATTAACAGAAAAATCACTTAGAAAAAGAGTTATTTGACACCTGCAGGAATGGATTTAATTTTCTAGCCCGCACGGCCTTCATCAACATTCTTCGTGCCTTAAAGTGTTAGATGGTAAACATCATCTATTTAACTCAACTAGTTAAGTTAAAAACGTAACGTGACTTAGTTTGTTGAGTATGACGAAATTTACTGCGAACTTATTTTCTATAAAGCTATGTTTAGTTCTGTTAATTATTACCACAGTTGCCAGTTCAACTAATTAAATTGAAAATTTGACTGACAGTTATTTTTAAATGTCATCATATTTTATCCTTTACATTGTAAGTGAAAGAATATCAAACATTGAAGATTTTCTTCGTTTTTCAACATATGTCGAGCATATATATTAAGCAACTTTTTGCACTGTACCTTGTGAGTGATTAATAGTGATCTATAAATTGTGTGTGAGATGTTGGATGGTTTTTTTTATTTTTAATGCGAATAAAAGTCAGCCTTTATGAAAGCAGCAATCTACAATTTTTAAGCAAAAACTTCTGTTGATTTTAACAAAATAAAATGTTATTTGCATTCTACCTACTAAATTTGAGGTAAGTATAGCAAACATTTTCTTAATATTACCATCTTTGTTTGCTATTTTGAGTCTACAAATATTTAGTAAAAGTTTTTGCCAATTTTTCAGAGTAAAATGCTTTTTTCAATTAACTAAAATTCACATCGAATATAACCAAAATTTTGTAAAGTTAATAGATTCATTTTAGCTTTTCCCTTTTTTATTAATAATTAGCAAACAAAAAAATTTTGCTAAATCCAGCAGTTTTGTCTGCAAGGTAATTTTTAACTAATATTTAGAAGCTTTTTCTGCTTTTTAACAGGTTAATTTCAATGAGTGTACGTACATCCCGTAACTATATGTCAGTCATTCGTGTAGTAAACGGTATTAGTCATTTTAACTGTAATTGTAGTAATTTTACTATGAGGAAATGTAAAATAACTATTTTTGACAGTCATTAAAAAAATAACTAACCAAAAATAGTGTATTTTAGTAACAGTTGTTTTGCGTAGTTATTTTGACAATTCTTTTATTTTCATATTGTGTAACGTGATATTTCAAGATTTCAAGATTCGCTGTGATTAGCTGTCCTACATTTGGTCCACGTTATAATTGTATAATGTACATCTTCTATATCAAGTTTGTTTGAAATCAGAAGGTGTGGAGGAAATAGAGTATTTGATTTTATGTGTTTTCAGTCTTAGGTGTTATAAAAATTGTATATTAGAACATTTTTCTGTAGTTATCATATAGCTAGATGTTCTAACTTTTGAACTAATTAAGACATCGATAAATGGTTTGGTGTGTAGATGCGCCAAACCACAACTAAAACCTACACACAACTAGTCTGGCCGGAACAGCGTCGTTATGTGTATGCAATAGCTCTGATATTTTCAATATTAGACCATCGTGCCAGACTTTGTCGAAAGCCTACGAAATATCCATAAAAAGAGCATAACAATTCAAATTCAAAGATAAATGCCGGTCTTGCACTATAAAAAAACCAACATTCTAGAATTCATAAGAAAAGTTCAATTAGAATTTATTATGGCTTTCCATCTTAATTGTCTCAGGAAAATAAATTTCACCCTTATGAGTATAGATTATTTCATATGTTCCCTTCATGCAGGCGGTAAAAATTATAAAATACTTTGATATCAGTTACAACCAAACAAAATCTAAAATCCACTTTATTTCTCTCTGGGTTATTTCTAAATAGAATGTTTAATATACACAATCGTGTATGATATGAAAATACTCATACATAAATTGTTTCACATAGTTTTACCAAAATAGAAAAAAAAAAAAAACTTAAATAAAAAATAACCAAATATGCAAATTCAGATAATGTAACAGTTTTGAATGGATTTTAGTTTTAGTTTTTTTTTTTTTTTTTGTGAGAATACATGTTGTGAATCATAAGTTTTGTTAGAAAATTTAAATGGGGGAAGCGAAAATTCATGTTATGCTAGTATTTGGAGTATTTATAAAATTCGATTATTAAACGATAGTTTTCAAAATACTTTAACGTTGTAGATGAAATAACATGAAGCAATTATTGAAGTAGTTATTATCTTATTTCGTGCTTATGTTAGATTACACCCCTAAATTTGCTTTAAATTAGATTTGATATATAAATTTAATGATTTGCAATTGTTTAAAATGTTTAAATGCATATTTTTTACAACTTTATTAATTATTCTTATCTTTCTTTTACAGGTGTGATTTTTTATAATGGACATTTGTTACTGATACAAAAGGTAAAAACTACATTATTTGCATAAAAACTTTAAAAACATCGATAGTAGAATTTAACCGAATATTTAGTATTTGGCAACAAATGCGACATTTCCCGGGTTAAAATAATTATGTCTAGTATTGTATAATATGATTATGTCATATATGACTTTAAATGAAGTCAAATTACGGCTTATATCATTATATACAAAGACATCTGATAGTTTTTATTGAGAGAATTTTTTATATGGTACTTGATATTATTATATGTCTCCAACTCTTACTCAGTATATAAATACATAAGCCATACAATAATAATCCAAATATATGTAGTGATCGATATGATTATATATGGTCCCACATTCTAAGTCTTATTAAACTACATATGATGCCATACTGAATATATATTTTTCTTATATTTTTATATAGTATAATCATAATAATCAATATAATCTCATACATATTTTGTTAAAGTTCGGTATCAAATTAAGTTATCTGTTAGTTAAGACTTTATTACATATGGCTTCACATATAACCATATTAATTTCATAACGAAGTAATTTGCTAGTGATTTATTTTATATAATTTCAAATAAAAAAGAGACATACCACGTAATTATATATTTTTGAAACACTAAATTTGTTTTTGATAATTTTTAGTCATTTCGTTGTCTCATTTAAAAAAAAATTTTGCTATTTAAAATTCTTGATTTCGAGAAATTTAAATTTTAAACATAAATAATGAAAATGAAAATAATTAAAGTTCGAGACCATACTCTACATTTCTTTATTAGGATATTGTCCTAACAAATAATCTATAGAGCTTTTTTGTTTTCAAATTTATTATTTGACCCTTTCAGGAATGTGTTGATTAGGGTGGGGCGATTAGTATGGAAGGAAAAAAATCTTCGCGTTTCTGATTCCTGGGATTGCACTGAGCAAAAAAGTCTACTAGACCATACGTCTACGGTGAAAATCGAGCTTCCAGATTTTGACTTTACGGCAAAAAAGCCCTATTAAAAATTCACCCCTTAAACCCCACCCACAAATATGATTGATGCATTAATCTGCTAGAGAATCTTCCAAAAAAGAGATTGATACCACAATCTTGGATAAGCACCTCCGACTTCCTGAGATATGTCCATTCCACACATTGTTACTTTCACAAAATACGGCAAAAAAAGCCCTATTTTGAAATTAAAAATTAACCCCCTAAACCCCACCCACAAATGTGATTGATGCATTAATCTGCTAGAGATTAATCTGCAAACAAGAGATTGTTACCATAATCTTGGACAAGCTCCTCCTACTTCCTGAGATATGTCCATCCCACACATTGTTACTTTCACAAAATACGGCTAAAAAGTCAAAATCTGGAAGCTCGATTTTCACCGTAGACGTATGGTCTAGTGGACTTTTTTGCTCAGTACAATCCCAAGAATCAGAAACGCGAATCGCCCATTAAAATGTTCAAATAGCCCCACCCTAGTGTTGATAGATCTATTTCGGGAATTTTCTAGGTTCCCATCATCAAACCACGTTTTGAAAGCGGTAACAATCCCATGCCAAACATCAAACATTCATATAAACTAGTTTACTCACTACATGAGAACTGATATATGAGCTTGAAGTTAAAGATTATCACCATTGATCAAAAAATAAATTAAAAACTTGTTTGTTATCTACATGGTCCACCTTTGGTGAATATTCAATATACGTTTTTTGTTTTTTCTCCGCCTTTTTGTTTTATTGTTTTGTCTATAAACAAAAACAAGGGGAGTAAATTAGACTGTACTTTGTCTTTTATACAAGTTTGATATAATTTTTATTAAAAATAAAAATTATGTTTTTTTCGACCTTTAATTGTGCAATGAAAATGAAAATTATTCAAGTTTTTAATAAAAATTATATCAAACATAAATAATTTTAAGCATAACTTCAAGTAACAAAAAGCATACCTACTATCTATCGGCTAAAATTTTATAAAATTATATATATTTATATCTAATTATATATATGTCGCGGATATGGGCAAATCTTGCCTAAAATTGTATCAAATTATATCTAATTTGATATAATTAGATACTTGTAGATGACCCATTTTTCGGATCAATTTGTATGTGCTTAAACATGTGAGCTTGTCAAATGAGATATAATTATATTAGACTCCATATTAAAAGTTTTACCCCGGATTTAAACTATTACGTATTTTGGTGAAAAAATTGCTGAAACAGAAACTTTTTTAAATTTTAGTAATAAAAATGTTAGAAATGCTGACAGAAAACTTCAACATAGCAATATTGTGGTGTATGATTTGATGCGGATTAACATAATTTTTATTATTTTATTTTTATTAAAAAATTATTTGATCTCATTTTAATTTCTAGAATATATATGGGGAACTTCAAAAATCTTCGACACTTTGAGGTAAAATATTTGAAAAATTTTTTTTTGTATGACAAAGGGTTGTGTTTATGTTAGCCGCTGTTAAAGCAATCCATGCGTGTTAATAATTTATCTTTAACGGCGCAAAAATAATGGCGGTTTTAAATTTCAAGCAAATTGTTTTGGAAAACAGTTGGGTGTTGTTTACTTTATCAGTTTTGCACTTTATCAATTTAGTCCGTAGTATCGATTCACTACTACAAATATGTTCTCAAGCCATAATTAAAAAAAAAAAAAATCAAAACAAAATAATTAAATTTTGCTAAATTCTTAAAAAGTTCATAAATTTTTTGAGTTTAAAATTTTTAAAGCGTCTTCTTGAAAATACTCAGGGAATTAAGAAGGTAGAAACGGCTAAAAATGTAATTAAAAAGGCGATGACATAAAAATTACTGAAAATTTATTTATTATCAACTATTAAAAAAATAACTACAATATTAGTAAAAACTTCATAAATATGGAAACACTTTATTGATTTTCGTCCAATGTAACACTTCATAATTGTGATGAAATTGTGTCAAACAGACTTCTTCGTATTTATGAAATGTTTCATAAATATGATGATGAAGTTCCATAACCTTCTTGAAGTTCTTACAAATATTCATAAATAGGATGATGCTGCTTCATAAGCTTTCATGAAATGTTTCATCAAAAAGCTCTAAAAATTCATAATATGTTGAACATTTTTAAATCATTTTATTTTTTGTTAAAATTCTATTGAAAAAAAATTATATTTATAAGTGGGATAGTCTCGCCAAAAGCGGGATGGTTAGTCAGGTGTGGTCTACTACCGATTCAGAACTAAGCACATCAAATGCGACTGATATTTCTTTAGATTCAAGTGAGATATCTCATATGGACCAAAACACCGTTCATGACTTGTTTGTGAATTAAGTGAATTAAGTGTTGGTGAAGCAATATTACAAGTTTTAGATTTACTGAAACATAAATAACAAATATATGCGTAAAGAGCACAATTAATCATTATAGATTCAATATGATAATTAAAATATAAATCATAAAAAACACTTTTCTTATTAACTCATTCCCTGCTATCGTCTTTATAAATTATCAAAACTTAAAATCTATTTTCTTTTAAATATTTTTGTCAAGAATTTGTACAGCTGCGAGAAGGCGTTAAAAATAAAAAAATTTCTTCCTTATATATGGTCATATCTGATAAAAAATTAGAACATATTGCCCATATAAGAAATAATATATGAATTGACATATATGAAGCAATATATTAACCAATATATGCAATAGATTATCATATATGGTGTCACACATATCCATATGTGAACTTTTCCTTTGCATGTTTTTACCCATATATGATTACATACATTACATATATGCCCATACATGCAAATACATGAAACCATATATGACAATATAAGATCATATATGAACTTTTTCACCTGTGAATTCTAAATGAAATTATATTTTAATTTTTATTAAATTATTTAATGCAAATGAACCAGTATTACAAGCTGATTCTATAGGAATACATCTGAAATGTTTAAAGAAATAAAAAGTACATAAAATTTAATGGCCGATTTTTTAAACTAATTATTACACTAAAAATTTGTTGTTATTGTTATTATTATTAGGGCAGATTTTATTCGCATTAAAAGAAAATTAAAAAATAAATTTTTAAAATTTTACATTTTTATGATTTTTTTGTCTGATTTTAGCACATTAATTTTTTACAAAACTTTCAAGTGTTTTTCAGCATTATCATATATAGAAAACTTTTTTTAAATCAATCAAATTAATAAACTTTTACTTGTGAGTATTTTTTAATTATAAGTACTGCTGGGTCATTATATCTTCAATACCAAATCAGAACCAACTATTAAGATTAAATATACCAGCGACTCCAGTACCTCTAGTGGCGAAAACTGAAATTTTGTCTTGGTACAAATGTTTGAGTTATCCTGGTCGTTAAGGTCCACCTAGTGGCAATATTGTATATCCAACTAGTTTTTTGTTTGTCGGTTCGAAAAGGTTAACTAAAATTTAGCTCAAATATAACAAAATATTTGCAGTTTCTTACTAATATTTACAAAAAAAATAATAATATAATAACTTTAGCAGCGTTTTCTGCAAAGTAATTTTTAACTTATTTTTAATAGTTTTAGAAAAATATTTACTAAGTTTTTTCTATTAGTACAGAAAATATGTTTATAAAACTTTCTCTATTGACGAGAATATTAATCTCATGCCAATTTTTTCCGATGTCAAAAATCTTTGACAAAAAAAAAATGCCAAAAACTTGCTCTTTCTCTAATACCGTGGTACTAAAAGTATATATTGATATAGAAAAATTACATATTAATAAAAATGAAAATGACCGGCTCTGATTTAGCAAATGACCAGAAACACCATAAACTTAAATGGAAATGGTTTAGTATACATATTTAAACAAACATACAATAAAAGCATTGAAATAAATTACTAGAATGTGTGCATGATTTAGCTAAAAACCTCAGTAAAAATACAAAAAAAAACACAATTTATATACATACATTTAAAGTAAAACCTTCTATTAAAGGACTTAACTACAAAGTATATTTTTTTCAATAAATTATCTTGGAACATTTATTTTAATCAGTCCTTTCACGAAACTTAAATGTAAGTCGTAACTGAAAAAAAACTATAACTAATAACTAGTTCTAAAACTGGTTCTAGAAGATGGTATTCTTATTTGGATTAATAGAAACAGTTGCTTTTTGTACAATTGTAAGCAAAAATTATCTGTACAAGTATTGTCACTAGAATGGTATATAAAGGAAGAACATAACAATCATACTATGATCCTCATAATCATATTATGAACCTAGATGATGTTAAAATATTTCAAAGTTGTCTTAATATGATCAGTCAGAATCATATATATGATTGTTATGATCATAATAACTATTCTCCCCAATCATGTTCAATCATATTTGTTCTCTGTTTGCACAATCCGTTCTTAAAAACAGTAAAGTTGTCTGGAAAGAATTGTTATCAAGAAATCTTCATAATATATATTAAAAAATTATAAAAAGTTTTATTCATAGTTATCAGTGGGTTTCTATCCACCTCAGTTTATATTAATCTGAACTAGTTTTATTTTTTTATTTAAAACAGAAGCAACACTCAGGAAATTTTTCCTTTTAATTTTTTTTTTTATTAATTAATAATTATATAATTACAAATTATATACTATTACCCTAACCGAGCACTAGCTACTATGGCCTTCGGCGCGTTGTAGCGAAAACAGACCAGTGCCTCTGGTGGGAATCGAACCCACGACCCGCGCACTAATAAGCCAGCACGCTACCAACTAGCCTACCGGGCGCACTTCCTATTAATTAATGTGTTGCTTTCTTTGGAAAGGGGATAGGGGAGAGATGAAAGGTGGACGATGAAGGGCTTCGAACATGGCAACACTGTAATTGCGCGAGATGATAAGTCTTAGAACAGTTGTTGCTCGCCACCTGATGTATAGTTGGCTAATCTATTGAATTTTGTTGTTTCATAGCCATGATTCATTATTTTACTTCGGTGGGGTTAAGTGCTATAGAAACACCGAAGGTGGGCACAACTGTGTAAGAGTCCAACGCTCTAACTATTACACCACAACGCAAAAATTTTGTATCAACATGTTGTAAATATTTTTTAGTGTAAAAAAAAATGTTTTCATTACCTCTCCCGAGTTCAGTTGGTAAGCATAGAAAACGCTGTGTATGGTAGCTTCTCTATTTGTATATACTCTTTGATAGTAATAACCAAAAATGCATTTAGGCCTACGAAATTATATTAAAATCAAAATGTTCATGAATTGTCTCAAAATTTTTCTAGAACTAACGCAAACCTCTTGTGTTAGGCTTCACTGTAATATACCCTACTACTACTCTTAATTGTAACTAAACTAAACATTATTATATTCTACAGTTTGTTAAGTTTTTTTTTTTCACTAAAATGTTTGTTAAAAAATAATATATATACGAGTATATTGTAATCATAAAACTAAGTTTTTATTTTTATTATTATTCCAAAAGTGTACGTGTTTTTGTACGTGTATATGCTAAATTCACATTCACACCACAAATGGCGGTGAGTTTTAGTGAATATTCAAAAAAATATTTATATATTTTGTTAAAACCATAAAAAAAAATGAAATGTTACTACACATGAAAGTTTTAAGTACGAACAAAAAAATCATATTGTATAAAATATAATATACTAAAAAGAAACATCTATAATTATGGAAAAAGATAAAAACGGATACGGATGCAACACTACCGCCACCATCAACGACATAAACTTTTTTTCATCACAGTCATCATTATCGTCATAATGGTTGGTTGTCTAATGTGGCCACATGCATACATTCATAAATGGTTGTAGATATTAGTGATTATTAAAAACAGAATATTTTTAAACAAAAACAGACAACAAACAAAAAAATATTATTAAAATTTAATGCTAAATTAAGCACTAATTTGATGGATAAAACGGTATTTAAAAATTAAAACTTTTTTGTTGAATATACAAATAACACATTCATTATGCACGAGCTATTGTTGCCAGATTTTATGATTTGTAGTCAGTTTTAATTAAGGAAGAATTTGGAGAATATTTAAAGGTCACTCAACAGTTTTTATCATCCGTATTAATTGAAGTATCTGATACAAATAAAACATGAAACAAATGTTCTTAAAAAATTGGATAAAAAAGGCTTCACAGAAAAAAATATTGTCAGTAAAATGTCAATAAATTATTTATCTGATTTCAAACTGACTTTCAATTAAAAGTTTAATAATATCTATTGAATGTTTCATAACAATGATTCCTACAATGACAACAAATTGACAAAATTTAAACATCACCAAATTAAAAAAAAAAAATACCGCCAAAAAAATATAAATAAATTATTTATATTAAAAAATGGGCTATATATTTTATATGAAAAATTTTAGATAGTTTAAAATATCGATACGTAACATTTTCTACATATTTGAAAATTATTGGCTGAGCTGAGTTTAAAATATCGATACGTAACATTTTCTACATATTTGAAAATTATTGGCTGAGCGATTCCTAAAAATGTCGTTGCAATTCGGATATAAGATCAAGTAGACAAAAGTAATAAAAAATTGGTAAAAAAAAAAACGGATTCCAAAGTAGCTCGAAATTTTTTTGTATTAAAAGTTTTTAATATTTTTAGTACTCCAATGAAATATATTTCGTTTGAGCTTGAATTTTAACGTCTTTTTCAAACAACTGCAATTAATAAATTAATTAATTAAATTAATTTTAATTGTGAAAGTCGTGCTAGAGAAGAATGAGTGTATTTTCTAAAAATCATAACTACATTGTAAATTTTCAATTTTTCTGAATCAGACTGCGCAGTTTCTGGTATTGAACCTTCGTCAGTGACCCTGTTTTTTTTTTATTTTGAATAATGTAGTATTTGTTATGTTTTTATTTGTTCGATTGCGTCTATATGAAATTTTCTGTGCAATCACTGACCGTGGTATAGATAAACTGATTTCTAATGCCACATGCACTCGCACTACACGTAAGAACAGAGCGCTTTAGCCCGCTGACAACTATGTAAGCGCCATCTATTGAATCTATCACCATCTATCTACCACGCCTTTCACAAATATATTTCACTTTATACCAAATTTTTTGGAAAAAAAAACGTAAAAACTGGGTAATTTTTGATCCCAAATTGAATCCCTTTGACGTGAAATTGTTAACGGCCAATTTCAAGTTAAAGGCTTAAAAAACTCTATTATTAATTTTGTCAGCTCTATCACTTATTTAAATTTTATGGCAATCGGAGTATATAAATCAGATGTGCTTAATTGTTAGTTTTAAATAAAATAGTTAAATAGTTATTATTTTTTTTTCTGTATTTAGGTGGTCCAAAAACGTAAATAGTACAGTGACCTATCTAAGACTTTTACAGTGGGTAGAGACGTTTTTTAAATTGATTTTGAGTTATGACCCTTTTGTTGAATGAATTTTTGAGTTATAACCCTTCTGAACAAGTACGATATGTTTTTAGATCTGATAAAACAAATCTCACTAGATCTGGTCAGATTCAATATATTTTACAAGGGAAATTAAAAAACGACAAAATTCAATATTGGCGCTTTTTTAAATTTATCAACTTTTTTCAATATTGGCGATTTTTAAGTTTTGATAATATTTTATAATTTTTGGGGGACATTTGCGTTCATACATGTAGCGTATAAGTTGAGGAAATTAATTGGATACAGCGCATACTTAAGAGACATTTTTGGGTGACAATACAGATGTAAACATAGTATGCCCTGTGCATAAAATTGAGTACATTTTCATTCAATCATATACAAAATGGAACATTTAGTGTAATTTTACCAGAACAAAGCTCGGATCTTATTATATTTAGGTTTATAAGTTTACATTAAATCATATACAATTATATCAGGTCAAAATTCATATACAATAATATCTGGTTTTTATATAATTATATCTATTGGTATCAGCTTAGATATAAACTAATACAATTGGATACAAAACTGATACAATCTAATCAATTCAATAGGGCCCACATTCGGATAAAATTGTATTTATTTATTTGCATCAGATTTGATCTAAATCCAAACAAACAAATACAATTATATGGGCCCATATTTCGGATAACATTTTATAAGATTACATATAGATTCACATAGAATTTTATATGACTACATAAAGCTCCATATACACTTTTTTTAAACATGATATTAAATATCAAATATTAATGGTATTTGGCAAATTGCGAAAAAAAAATGAAAATTCAGATCTTGTTCTACAAAAAAAAATTTAGGTGCTTTTTATATATTCAGAAAGTCATTTAACCATCTAACCGGCAAGCCCGCCTCTAGGCGGGGTATTTTAAATTGGCCACAAATAAGTCAAATGAGTGTTTTATAATAAGAAATAAAGCCATTTCGATAGAAAACCAAATTTACAATATATTTTGTGAATAAATTTTGTGTGTGCAGTGAACGGTTTGGGATGCAAGAAAGTGTTAACCCAGTAAAAAAATTTTGTGTTTTTAGAAGCAGGATAAACTAAAACTATTACTATTACATAAAACTGAGAAGCAGCAAAAGAACCGAATAATTTTTTGTATAAAAATAAACAAACAAAATTTTTGAGCTTACAGTTTTCCCTAACAAGGATGCAGGTTGTCAGCAGCTTACCCTAATCCCTTATAAGGATGCAGGTTGTAATGCAGAATGTATCATATCGTGTATTATAAACTATCTGTACCAATTTTCCTGAGTGATTTCCAATTTTATTTGCTGTTTTCGAGTATGTAATAAAAAATAATTAGTCATTTGACTGTTTCTGAAGAGCTAGCACGTGGACCGGTAAAAAAATAAAATGTCAAAAATTTTAACAACAACAAATTAATGTCTGTAGAATTTTATGTAAAATAGATTATGTATGATTATTTCATATTATTATTAGTCGTAATAATATCGACATCAAATATAATTTTACTGCAAGCCATGAAATCACAGCTTTTTATAAGCGCTAAAATCAGCGCTTATTTTGCCCAAAAGTAATGCTTCCAAGTGGGAATCATAGCATAAGTAAGCAGGTTTGTAAGGGGCTCTTTTGACTTACTCCATTACAAACCTGCTTGCATGTAAGCAGCGTCTTTTACTGGGAAGTTATAGTTTCGTTAAATTTCAAGAAATAAATATTGTGAAATGAATGCAATTATCAGAGATCTTAAAAATATATTTATGTTGAGTAGAAATCGTTGATAGTAAACACAAAGTAAGAGTGAAGCCCAAGCTTTTATTTAAGATTATTATTTTGGTTTAAGGACACACAGGATTCGAGTACGGTTCCTATAAAAGACATCGTCTTAACTTAAAAACGTGTAAACGCAACCAATACATTTTGAAGTTAAGGTGCTTTTTCGCTGAATTTAGAACAACTTTTACAACCGGTTACATGGAACAGGTTCTAGAACGGGTTCCTGGGAGTCGAAATGTAAGAGCCACTGTCAAAGAACCAGTTCTATCACTGGTTCTTGAACGGGCTCTAAAGCAACCTGTTCTTGTTTGGAGGTAAAGAACCTATTGCAAATAGAATAAGCTCCATATAAAAAGAACCATTTGCAGAACAGAAATTAGAACCTATTATAATACAGTATAAGCTGTTTTTGCAACCAGTTATTTGCACAAAAAGTGTAGTTTTTCAACTGTTGTAATAAATTGGTAAGAGGCATAGTTTATGTCTAAGCATATTTATTTTTAAGGATTAGTTTTTGAGATTCACTCTAAAATTATTTAGGACAATACCGCCTAAATTAGGCGACCAAAAAAAAAAATTATGTAGAAGAACATATTGTTTATTTTTCTTGCCGAACACTTAGTACAAATTTCATTGCATAAAAGTTTAGACCGGTTTGAGGTTTAAGAGAAAACATTCTTTAAAGTAGTTAAGGAGTGTAGCTTCCGTTGAATATAAAATTAATAAATTCAAACTTTGTCTATAAAGAAAAAATGATAGGTCATAAAAGAAACATCATTTATGGATCTAATTTTGTCATTTGACCACTCACTCACTGAACCTACCGCTGCGTTAACTAATATCCACCATTACAACTCGAATCCTTAAAAAACAAACACCAAACAAACAATGTTATAACATTTTAAAAAATCATTTATGTGCATAATTTTACATGATTACACTATTATCATAAAATAAAACCAAAAAAGAAAAGAAACATCCAAAGTTATACATAAAAACAATAGTTTTATGCCATAAAATATAAAATTACTCTTGAAGAAAACAATAGGGAAATGGCCACAAGTTTTTGTAGTTACTATATAAAAAAAAAAAAACTATACCCAGTCAGCAAAATTTGGTTACTTTTTAAAAGTGTTATATATGATTAACAAAAAAATTAATCAATTAACACACACTTTTTTAAAATTTTCAATTTTTGAGGAAAAGGCAAAAAATGAATCGGAATTAATTCAGTGATGAAACCAAATTTAAATATTTTGCAAAAAAAATCAAAAAATGGCTCAATCGAATTTTTTTTTATGTTTTTAATCAAATTATAAGGCACTTTTGGATTATTATTATAAGGCACTTCAAACTAAAATTTTAAAAATTTGTTAACACAATACAAATTTTATGAAAAATGAGTTGTCATTTTTTTTTTTTTTGTATTGATTTCAGAGCCCGTTTGCTGGCTGGGTAACTGAGAATTACAATAAAAAACTACTTCTCTTTTTTTTTATTTTGCATAAAATGCTTAAAAGAAAATTATATGGCTTTTTCACAATAAAACTATACAAAATATTCACAATTTTTTTCATAAAAATGCCAAGAAGAAAAACTCTAAAAATAAAGAAATGAAACAGGCAAAATGAAAATTAGACTGACAATTGCAGGATATAAACAATAAGTTAAGAAAAAACAACAAAAATACAGACACAAAAGCTAGAAATAACAAAACAAAACCAAAAACAAAAACTTTAAGAAATTTCTTTTTTGTGATACAACAAAAATTAAACGGAATACAAAACTTAAAACACAATATTATGATGCTTAAAATGACTGTTGGAAATTGCATAAGGGTGAAACATTTTTGAGCAGGAGTCACAAAAGCTACAAAATACAAAATTAAAGTAAACATCGAACACAGACATTTCGTATTCAGGTTTGGTTGACCTTGTTGAAATATTGCACTGCGGTTTCGTAGACTATTTTTCTTAACCACAACTACCAAAAATAAAAAATACATATTTTTTTTGTTTCGAAATAGTATTTGTATTCCTTGCATACCTTCATAACTCAGTGTCATCCTGTAAGAGTCGTTTCAATTTAATACACCCTTCAAACATTGAAATACCATAGAATGAACTCTTCGCTTTTATGTATTTATGAACTTATTTCCGGTTCCATTGATTGTCCGATATTGATATTGATATTGATATCCAGGCAGAAAAGTACATTCGGCACAGTGTTGGCAAATCGTCGGCGATTGTCGGTTATGGGTTGGCATAACGTGCGACTAACAATCTTGATGGTATTGTCCCGATTTACAACATTGGCCAAGCATTGGTTTGAACGAACTTGCCAGCGTTGGTATAAATAAAATAACTTAAATTAATTTTGAGAAATATAATATAAATATAATTTTGAGAAATAAATGCGTAAGAAAACACATTTAAAAAGTAGCAAATACAGTTCGGTCTTAGTATATTTAAATGTGTGAAATAAAATAAAATATTTAAAAAATAAATGCTTCTAAATACTTTGGTAGTAATATAGATATAAACAATATTGTCAAAGAAATTTGAGTATGGTACTGACAAAACACTTGCTTTGCAAACAAAATAGTGTTTTCTTCGTACAATATTAGTTGTACATTTGGTGATTTTTAACACGGTGGGTTTTGCGAAAATAGCAGTGGTTTGTCAGTATTATTTTTTTTTGGTACGGTTGGCAATTTCTACCTAGGATGTTATTAGAATCATTACAAAAACATTTTTAAACAATTAGAATCATTACAAAAACATTTTTTATATATTCAATTTTCATCAAAATTTTTCAAATTTATTCTTCTTCTTAACCTCAACAATTCTAAATTAAATTTGTCAAATGCATATTAATTAAAAATTAATTGCGACGTAAAAAATAACACTGTACTAAAATACATTATAAAATTTGCCCTGTGGCGATGTCTCAACTTAACCCGCAAAAGTTGTCAACACTGAACGTAAAAACCATACGTCCATCTAGTAACATTGTAAAATAGAGACGGAAGAGATTCGAAAAATAAACAAAAATCTAAAAATAGAATATTTGTGTTATTAATGTTGTCACTTCTGAGTATAATATACAATAACAGAAAAGCTAATAGTAAAGAAAACTGCAATTTAGCTGCATTAAATTCGAGGCCATACTTGGGTGTGATCGCTAAACGGTTATGACTTGGTATTGTTACGTTTGTAATGTAATAAGGAGAGCAGGTTTGATTCTTACAGCCGGCAGGTTGTTGAAATATTTATCATATTGATATAATCTGACAATTATAAGACACAAAATAATAATACAATTTAAATTGAAAATCACTGATGACGCCTGTCCATAAAAAGAGGCAGAAACTAGTCTAGTCTGATTTAAAAATTAAAAGTGTTTATAATTTTCAGAGAAAAGCGTTTATTCTTCTTCTTGACCTCAACATTTCTAAAATATAAAAAAATTAATTAAACCATTAAGTGGCACCTTACAGTTTATATACCCATTAGTCTTGCCAACAAAAAACAAAAAGAACAAATACAATGAAACAATTTGAATGAGAGAGAGACCATATAGACCACTACAACACAAAACCACTAAGTGCATGAAAAGAAAACTAAATTTGCTGCATTTGCTTACTTAACAAAGCTACAACAACAAACACTTGGAAAACAGCAACAACAAAGACAAGACAAGAAGGGCAAACTGCAGTACAAAAAAAGACAAGAAAACAATACACATACTAACCAACAATCCAACAACAAGATTTAATTTTCTTCTACTTACAAACGCCCTTAAATTCCCCACGGGATAACTGTAACTGTACTTTGTTAGTTATTTTAGTCAGGAAGATGGAACTCAACAAAAAGAAAAAATTATTCTAAAATTCAAATAATGTTTATTCTAAAAGAAACAACGGAGCAGGCAAGAAATCTGGCTGGCAGGCAGGAGGCCAACATTAGCCAAACCAAACCAAACCATACCAAACGAACCGACACTTAGGGAAATATAAATTTAAATTTTCATATTTTTACAATTTTCATAAGTATTCTAAAGAAAATGGCATTTCCAACTTAAATCCCAAGCCACAATTGAAGAAGTACACTGCGTTGCAAAACTATAATTACACATTGATATCACTAAATTTCGTAAGTTCAACAAAAACGTAAAGAGTTTAACCGTCATAAATGTAAAACCACTGAAAACTTAATAATATTTAACAAACAGAAAAAAAAATTGATCTATTTTTTATTTTATTAGTTAAAAAGGAATAACATAATCAATTAGTGTTTCATACCTATAAATACACTTAACTTAATATGTAGAAGTGCGCCCCGGTAGGCTAGTTGGTAGCGTGCTGGCTTATCAGTGCGGGGGTCGTGGGTTCGATTTCCACCAGAGGCACTGGTCTGCTTTCGCTACAACGCGCCGAAAGCCATAGTAACTAGTGCTCGGTTAGGGTAATAGTATATAATTTGTAATTATATGATTATTAATCGATAAAATAAAAAAAAAATAAAAAAAAACTTAGCAGCAATTTTAATAATACGTGAGGCCTCCTTTTTTTGAAAAAAATCGAAAATTCGAAGTTCTTCCTTTATAGATATTTTTTTTTTTTTTAAGAGAAGGAACTCTCAGGAATTTCTTTATATTTATTAATGTGTTACTTTCTTTGGAAACGGGATAGAGGAGAGATTAAAGTTGGAAAAGTTGAAGGGCTTCAGACATGTCAACACTGTAATTGCACGAGATCATAAGTCCTAGAACAGTATTGGCTCGGGATCTGATGGAGAGTTGGCGAACTTATTGAAAATTTTTGGCTCATGGCACTGATCGTTATTTTACTTCGGTGGGGTTAAGTGCTATGGGAACACCGAAGTTGAGCGTTGCGATATGTATAAATGTATTGATGATGTCGCCTCCGGCGATCAAACCCGGGACCATCTGTGTAAAAGTCCAATGCGCCAACCATTACACCATAACGCCCACATTATTTTAGATGAAAAACGCTTTCATATTGACAGGTTTTCTGGGAAAACTTGACGGGTTAATACTCCCCATATATTATTAAAGTGGGTTTGATTCGAAGAACATGCGAGCCGTTCCAATACTCTTATATTTTTTGATGACAGCCATTCCATCGTCTGACGACTTACATGTATGTACTGAGGCATTGTCTTGTTGGAAAATTTATTCTTCTTCGTTGCGATTTTCAATAAATGGCACCAATTTCTCTTTTAATACTGTTACGTCCTCAGAAGAATTCATTCTGGTGTTTGGAAATATTAAATTAAACATACCATCGAAACAAAAAGCTGTCCAAACCATTAAGAATCCGCCTCCGAAATTTCTTTTTTAGAAATATCGTGGTTCTTTACGTCTCTCCAATAGCTGTAAAAATCATCGGGATCAGCAAGATTTGACTTTTTCTCATCAGAAAAAGTCAACTATAAATGAAATTTATGTGTAAACCAACAACAGCGTTTGTTGACTTACCTTTCTCCAGTTGGATTGTAAATTCCTTTTAGCAAATTCAAGACGAGCAGTTTTGTGGCGGGGTTATAACCTTGGCACACACATTAGGTTTTGGCGAGTAATTCTCTGGAAATCCTTTAAGAGCTTACTTATGGTTGATTTGGAAACATTTACCTTACTTTCATCGATTATCTTATTGAGACTCTTCATTAAGTTGCTGGCACAGTTAATTATTTCACACCGGTCACGATCAGAAAGCTTGTTTCGGGCCGCCTGTTTTATTGTTACCATAAGCACTCGGATTAATTTCAAATTTGAGACAACCACAAGTGAACGGTTTATTTTTATAGCAATTTACCGAAAAACCTATGCCACTTTTTAAATAGGCTAAAATTTACCATTCTTCAAAATCAATAAGATATGAACGTCGCGGCATTTTATTGCAAATTGATTAAAATTGCATAAAAAACCAAAATAAAACAGCAAATTTTTCTTTATTTGTTTATTCTTCTTTGTTTACTGTTACAGTTATGATATACTACCAAATTATTATTACACAATTTTTGTCTTAAACCAATTAAATAATCTCTTTAATTTTACACAATAAGAGATCAGTTATCACACTCTTAAAAGTAGTTATAAATTCAAAAACACAAATGTTTGTAATATTAGAAAAATAGCAAAAAGCATTTGTAATTATAGTTATGCAACGCAGTGTATAGAGAGGGAGTGAGTAAAACAAAAAGTCCATGTTTTTTTTTCTTCTTCTTTTACTTAAAGGAAAAACTCTAAAAATAAAAGAAAATATTTAAAAATATGAAAATTTGTTTAACAACCCATACAACATACAAGCAAACACACATTTCTATAATAAAGAACCAATAAAAAGAAAATTCCCACAAGTGACTGTAAAATCTGTTTAAAGTGAGAATAATGGTAATATTTATAAGCCCACATTGCAACATTGTAAGAGCAACAACAACAACAATGACAACAGCAACAACCATGAGGACTCCCTAAATATGAGTGGGTTAATTGATAGTTAACCTTAATACACTCAAGGAACTTCTGCTGTAAATATTTTTAGTTGTTTGGATGCCAATAGAGTTTCTTTATTTTTAAGTAAATAACAGTCATTTGTAGAAGAAATTAATTTTGTGTCTACATATGTAGTTCATTTGAAAAAACAAACCACATCAAATTACTGTATTATTTTTTTACATTTAATTTATGCAGTACTTTATGTCTTTTAAAAAAAAAAAAAATCTTTATTTTTTACTACATACGTAGTAAATTTTTACTGCAATTGTGGTTAACTTTTTGAACAGTAAAAACAAACGAAATTTCAATTGTTTTTAACTACATTTGCAGTGGGGTTTACCTACATAATATTTTAAGTGTAGGATTAATATCAAAAAAATTTTAAAAGTTAGTGAAAAGTTAAGAATTAGTGAAATAACAAATAAAATGTATTAAGAAAACGACAAACATCTGTCATTTATATCCACTTTTAAAATCTTAGATCATTCTCTGTACCCATAGCAACTAAAAAAACAGTATCTAAAATTTTTACAGAGATGACCACTGTATGCCGTTTTCATGCAAAAGTGATTTTTGAGTCATAACCCTTTTGATGAACAAGTGCAAAATATTAGATTGTGCAATAATTAAAATATAGGACCGTTAACTTTTTCCCGTCTATCACATATTAAAATTTTAGCGAAATCTGCATTCTCGCTTGGCACAGACTTGTAAGGTATTTCGATATTCAGGAAATATTTTTGACAAATATAAATACAAGCTTTTACATAAAAGTAAATTTTTATGTATTTTTTTTTTTTTTTTTGGAATGCTGAAAAAGATGAATGAATACATTGCGTTGCAATACTATAATTACACATTAATTTCACAAAATTTCGTAAGTTAAAAAAAGTAGAAAAGCTTAACAGGCATAAATGTAAAGGCAATGGAAAATGAATCATATTTAACAAAAAAAACAATTAATTTATTTTTTATTTTACTATTTAAAAAGAAATAACAAAATCAAGTATTGTTTCATAACTATAAGTGCACTTAACTTAATATATCAAAATTTACATAATATTAATAAAAATATTTTAAAGAAACAGTGCTCTCAGGGAACTTCTGCTTTACAAATATGTAGTTGTTTGGATTGTAATACAGTTTCTTTATTTGTAATACAGTTTCTGTAAATGTCAGTCATTTGTAGAAAAAATTTAGTTTTTTACTAACTTTGTAGTTCTTTTAAAAAAACAAACCACATTAAATTACTGTATTATGATGTTAAATTCATATTATACAGTACTTTATTTCTTTCTAAAAAAATAAAAAAAAAAAATAAAGGGTCCGCCAAATAACTTTTTTTTTTGAACTCCTGAACAAATTGGACTTTGTATGGCGTCATACCAAGGTCTTTATGCAAAATTCGTCTCAATGATGTCTCCGAAATGTTCAATTGTTGAGAACGACGGTGAATTGATGTTGATGGCGCTTCACGCACACTTTCTGAAACAGCAGCAATATTCTCGGGTGTACGCACTGTTTTTGGCTTTTCACGCTTTGGTTTATCGATGAGGATGCCAGTTTCTTTCACTTTTTTCACAAGATAACGAACATACGGACCATACTCCTTTCTTGAAGTGAAATTTCATTTGTTTTTGACTACAATTGCTGTCGACTTTACCCACATAATATCCTAAGTGAGCAAAATTTTCCTCTTAAATCAATTAAATAATCTCTTAAACTGTACAGAGTAAGAAATCAGTTATCACACTCTTAAAATAGACATAAATTTAAAAAAAAACATTTTTTGTACTATTACAAAAAGATGGCAAAAAGCATTTGTAATTATATTTATGCAACGCAGTGTATTTAGTTATGGCTTCTATCTAATACTAATAAATGTTTCTAGTTTTGGTTAATTATTCGAAAACCCACGTATAAATATAGACTTTTTTTATGCATAAAAACAAATTTACAACAGCTAAATAATATAATATAACAAAAAAAAAAAAAAACTAAAAAATATATACACTATAACACTTCACATATAGAGAGTGTTTATAATGCATATTTTTCTATTTCCTGCTGTTTTCATATTGTGTTGCTACTCTGCATGTTAATGTTGCTACCATTGCGACTTGCGACTACAACTATTCCACCAACAACGACAACACAATGACAGCAACAACGAAAAATCAAAAGGAAATATAAGCAATGAATATATGAATGCAATAGATTAAATGAAATATTTTTTTTTTTTTTTTTTTAGAAAAAAATATTATACATAAAAAACAGAACAAAAATTTACAATGAAATGAATGTATTTAAAAAAAAAAGAAAGAAGTTACATTCAGAAGAAGAAAATTGAAATAAATGGCAATGCAATAAAAAAAGATTTGTCCTTGTTGTGTTGCATTATACAGAGAGATATGAATAAATTTTCTGTACATGTATTAATGTATATATGTATGTATGTATGTTATGTAAATATATGTACAACATTACATATGCAGAAATTATATTCATTTGAAAAAAGGGACACAAATACTTAAAAAAAAAAGGATATTTAAATGTAAGATGCAGTAGTAGACTTATTTTAAAGATGTTTTAATATAATCAGAGCTTCGAAAGAATTAATTCTATTTGAGCTTAATTCACAAAAATAATTCACACAAATTCAAATTAAAAAAATTTCATATCCTGTCCCGAAGAATTCCTTCAATAGCTTCATTATAAAGCTTTAGTTCGTACTGAATGAATTCCCAAATTGAATAAATTCAGTAGTATGTTCATTGAACAGTTTACTAATTAAATGAAGAAATGTTAGTGCCATTCATTTAACACAAAGAATTTTGACAAATTTTGTTAATTATCTGACTAAATGCATAAAAGAAAACAAATATTTAATCATTCACATTTATATTAAATGAATTGAGAGAATTTTGAATCATTCAACAAAGAATTCATTCAGAAAAAAATTCATTCATATTATTTGAAGCTATTAAGAATTAACATATATAAAAATAAAAACCCATTTCAATCACTAAAACTGCTTGTTCAAATAATTTTGAAATTGTACAATCAGGGAAAAAAGTTTCATCATATTGATCAAATTGTTTCATAATTCATTATTCATCTTATTTAGGAAGTTTTCACAAATATGATAAAGAGTTTCATCAAACTGCATGTCAAATGTTTCATAGAAATTCATCATTTCATAAAAAATACATAAACTTTGTGAAAATAAATTTTTCATTTTTTTGTGGAAAGTGGTGAAATTTAGAAACAATAAATTTAAAATTTTATTTTTAAGTTGAATAAGTTTCATGATATTGATAATATTGTTTCATAAATCATCAATTATTCATCATATTTATGAAGTTTTCATAAATATAATGAAGAGTTTGATATAATGTTTATTAAAAATAATAATTATGTTTTTTCGACCTTAAATTCTGCATTGATGAAGAGTTTCATAAAAATTTATGACAAATGTTTCATAGACCTCATTATTTCATAAAAAGGTTTCATAAGCTTTGTGTTAATAAATTTTAGCTTTTCATTGAAATTTAAATTTTTTATTTGTAATTCAGATAATAGCATTTGCAATTTAGACCTGTTAAAATCCACGATATGGTGTTGGCCGATCGAAGAGTAAAAGTGCGTGAGCACTGAAAACGTATTCGTGTGACAACTTCAAAGGATTGTTTGGAGTTGTTTAACCGCAATTCGAATTAGCTTTTGCTGCTTTTTGTAACTGTAAATGAAACATGGATCCATTAAAACACTCCGAAGACCAAGCAGCAGTCTAAACAATGGGTTTCTCCGGGTGAACCGGCTCCGAAGAAGGCCAAGGTAAATTTGTCGGCCAATAAGGTGACGGCAACAGTTTTTTGGCATGCACGCTGGATAATCCACATCAATTACTTTCAAAAGGGAAAAACAATAAACGGCGAATATTGTGCCAACTTATTAGACCGATTTAACGAGGTTTTTAAAAAAACGACCCCATATGGCCAAGAAAAAAGTTCTTTTTCATCAAGATAATGCAAGGGTGCGCACTAGGGTGATAACTTTTTTTGGACAACATTCTCCCCAGGGGTTTTCTAATGGCAAATATTGTATTAATGATAAAAAAAACTATTTCAGTTCAATTTGGTAAAAAAACCTTGCGCACCGACAGCGATTTCTAAAATGCCTTTAATATATTTATTTTAAATTTTTTTTAATAACAATTTTTTTTAAATATGGTTTATACATATGTAAGTAAGCAAATTTGGAAGAAAACTATTCCATTGACTCGAAAACGGACTTTACTATTGACATCAGCATGCCTTAATTATATAGATGTGATGGTCAGACGTTGAGGCATCAAAAAAAGTTTTTTTTTTAACTTTGTTTGATTCAAAACTTTAACGCGTTTGGTGCGGAACCTTTTTTAACGATAGCGAAAAACTAAAAACGCAGTTCTTAATATTTGTCCATGCCCTTCACGATTTTGTCTGGGGAGATTTGATATTTGCAAAAAATGCAAAAAGTTATCACCTTAGTGCACACGTGTGCAGTCTCAATCTCAAAATTGGGCTACAAATCCGCCATATTCTTTGGATTTAGCCCCCAGTGACTATTTCCTATTGCAAACCTAAAGAAATGGCTCGGTGGAAAGAGATTTAGCTCCAACGATGAAATTATTGATCAAACAAATGCCTATTTTATGGACCTCAAAAAACCTATTTTTTGTAAAGGATACACAAATTGGAGAAATGTTGGACTAAGTGTGTTGAGCTAAAAGGAGATTATGTTGAAAAATATTTATTTTGTTTTGCAAAAAAAAAACTGTATTTCATTCAAAAAGTCATGGACTTATTGATTCGCCCTCGACCAGAGTGGAGGTCAACAAATCATTTTAAATGTTCTCTTGACCAGAGTGTAGGGCAGCGGCATGAAAGTTTTTTTTTTAATATTGTTTGCTGCTGTTCATTAGGGTGATAACTTTTTTTGGACAACATTCTCCCCAGGGGTTTTCTAATGGCAATATTGTATTAATGATAAAAACAAACAATTTCAGTTCAATTTGGTAAAAAAAACCTTACGCACCGACAGCGATTTCTAAAATGCCTTTAATATATTATATGTGAAAACAGATTTGTTTTTTATATAAAAAACTGCAAAAAAAAAACAGCGGAAATTAAAAGCAAATTTAGAAAAAAAAAAACTATTCCATTGACTCGAAAACGGACTTTACTATTGAAATCAGCATGCCTTAATTATATAGATGTGATGGTCAGACGTTGAGGCATCAAAAAAGTTTTTTTTTTTAACTTTGTTTGATTCAAAACTTTAACGCGTTTGGTGCGTAACCTTTTTTAACGACAGCGAAAAACTAAAAACGCAGTTCTTAATATTTGTCCATGCCATACACGATTTTGTCTGGGGAGATATGATATTTGCAAAAATGCAAAAAGTTATTACCCTACTGTTCATACTCCCTGAAGAAGTATGAAGATGAATATTGGAGATATGTTGAATAATAGAGGATATTTTATAAATACAAACGTGACCTAGAGCTCTTGGAAAAAGTCAAATAAAAGCCGAATAATCACGAATGTCGGGAAGATCTCAGACACCCCCTCGATTAAATTAATTAATAGGCATTAATATCCATATTTTTTAGCATAATCCAGCTATATACAAAGTGCCAGTTTTAATATCACTGAAAACACATTTTGTCGAATAAAAAAACAACTAGAAAGTTAATTCGCCTCCAAAATATTTTTCATATGGTACCTCATTTGTCTAAAATTTCTCTGAAACAATTCAAAATAAGTCCAAAAAAACGTAAAATGGGGTAATTCGTAACCGCACTTTTTAACCACTAAGCAGATTGAGATTGGGCAGCTAAAAAATATGTACGTGTCCCTTATTTTTTTTTTTTTTTTGTTGCTTTATCACATATCCAAAATTCGTTAAGATCGAAAAGAACCCATCTGGAGACTCTCCTTGTAAGCTAAACTTTTTTTAGTCTGCATGTTTTTGTTTAATGGACCACTTTGCAATACCGTGTCAATGCCACAGCAAAATTCTTCCTTAAGGCTATCAAATTACAAAGCCCATTAGTATTGTAATATTATTTACAAGCACTGTAATAAATTAAATAGACTCATATTGAAATTAATAAATTAGATCTTCAGAACATCGTTCAGTTACTCTACAGAAAC